>CM037880.1:113735502-114444503 GCA_021292165.1 Shinisaurus crocodilurus | reverse complement strand
CGCCTTGAGCCCATAGGTGGTTTCTAAATTAAACAGCCTCACCTCTCATTCCTCTACGCGTGCAAATAGTCCTCCCACCAACAGCTACGCGTTGGTGGGGGAAGGGGATTGCCAAAAGTATTAATCATCTGCATCAAAGCTGGAACCATGATTGGAGTTTCAAAATAAACAGGAAAATATTGTAAGCCTGCGGGCAGGGGCTGTCTTGTTTAATTGATTATATGTAAGCCATTCTGGGAGCCTTTTTGGCTGAGCAGCAGCATAAAAATATTTCAAATAAATAAATAATGATTTTGAATTCTAAACAATCATACACAAATCTGTGAATACTAGAAAAATACTGTACTATTCTAATAGCACACGTAAGGGGTTCCAAACATAAATCAAATGTCAATGGAGAAAGTGGACATCCCTGTCTGTACCTCTTAATCTGAGAAAAGACTATTGGTCATAACTCCAGCTTTTGTGGTTGAATATAGAATTTTGACCCATTTTAAAAATGCTACAGAAAAGCGAAAATTTCTCAACGTAACGATGAATTTCGTCAAAGGCCTTTTCGGCATCCAAAGAAACAATGGCAGCTGTTCAGTATTAGTATTTAAAGCAATCAGATCAACAACTAATCTAAGATTATCAGCCCCCTGTCTATTTTTAATAAACCCCACCTGATCTGGTTGGACTAGTGTTGTAATAACTGATTGCAATGACAATTTTACTACAGATCTGTTCGTAATGTGTGGTAAAATTCTGCTTACAACTTCTCAAAGTGATATAGATGATTAAGGTACCCTAGGAAGAGGAAGCACACCTTGGTTAAGGTTGGTCATCTGTGTCAATTCTATATATCTGGGAAAGTGTAAAGACTAATATGTTGAGAACCAGCGTGTGGCGTAGTGGTGAGAGTGTTGGACTGGAAATCCAGGTTCTAGTCCCCACTCGGCCATGAAACTCACTGGGTGACTTTGGGCCAGTCACTGACTCTCAGCCTAACCTACCTCACAGGGTTGTTGTGAGGATAAAATGGAGAGGAGGAGGAGGATTATATAAGCCGCCTTGGGTTCCTTGCAGGAAAAAAGGCAGGGTATAAATATAATAAATAAATAAATAAAATAAATTTTCAAGTACTCTTGTTTACATGAATGTTGGTTTCTGCAAGTTGGTTGCAATGTCAGAGACAACCTTGAGTACAAATGTAGTGTAGCCCTTCCCACTGTGAACAATGGCAGCTAGTGAAATGGTTTGCTAGGTGAAACCACCAGCGGCCACAGTGTGGCTGGGGTGGAGAAGAAATCTGTCCCTTAACTTTTTGTGCCTGTAGGCATAGTGGGTGCCATGGCCTGCATCCCTGCTGTTGTCAACACAGCCTGTGCCAGGGCAACTATCCACTCAGCAAATGTGCACTTGCACAGTGCTGGCTACACTGTTCCCCATGTCTCCCGCTACCTCCTGGTCCTGAAAGGTAAGGGTGAGATTTGCTAGTGGTTTCGCCTAGCAGGCACCTCACCAGGCACCTTGGACTTGTGGTAGTGATCTACCACCTTGTGGTAGATCACAAACTGAATATGAGCCAGCAATGCGACGTGGCTGCAAAGAAGGCAAATGCAATTTTGGGCTGTATTAATAGAAGTATAGCTTCCAAATCGCGGGAAGTGATAATTCCCCTTTACTCGGCACTGGTTAGGCCTCATCTTGAGTACTGTGTCCAGTTCTGGGCACCTCATTTTAACAAGGACATAGACAAACTGGAGAGGGTTCAGAGGAGGGCAACAAGGATGATAAAGGGACTGGAAACAAGGCCCTATGAGGAGAGACTGAAAGAACTGGGCATGTTTAGCCTTCAGAAGAGGAGACTGAGGGGAGATATGATCGCACTCTTCCAGTATTTGAAGGGATGTCACACAGAGGAGGGCAAAGATCTCTTCTCGTTCATTCCAGTTTGCAGGACACGGAATAATGGGCTCAAGTTACAGGAACCTAGATTCCACCTAAACATCAGGAAAAATTTCCTGACTGTCAGAGCAATAAGACAATGGAATCAACTACCGAGGGAGGTGGTGGGCTCTCCCAGTCTGGAGGCATTCAAGGTGCGGCTGGACAGACATCTGTCAGAGATGCTTTGACCTGTATTCCTGCATTGAGCAGGGGGTTGGACTCGATGGCCTTGTAGGCCCCTTCCAACTCTACTTTTCTATGATTCTATGATTCTATGACTGTGAAATGTAGGAAAAGAAAACCAGTGCAGTTGGGAGAAATAGCACTGGAAAAAATTCCTGCAAGCAGACAAAACAGAAACGCACCTGACTTGACTCCTGTAGTGTATTTCTTGGTTTCAGTACTCAGACAAGGAGTTGGGGTGGAGGGTGGAGGAGATCATTAACATCACAGATTACACTTAGCTGCCTAAATGCTAGGCAAAATGTGGCCTTTATTCATCCTATTATAAATTGTCCCATGCTAATAGTAAAAAAAAAAGAGTGTTACGCGCCTCTGAGAAACAGATAGGATGCTCTTTTGACAGGTTATCTTGACAGCCCCAAATGTTTAAAAATTATGCTATGATTACCGATATTATGGAACTGCCTATAAAATGTAATGTCTTCTGTTTGTTTCTCCCTCTCCCCCACTTCAGAGCCATCAAGATGCATTATTGGAAGAGTTTTTCCTCCTGCAGATCAGAGGTTTAGGAAATTGACCCCTCCCCCCGCCGCTTTTTTAAGGCATCTGAAGTGGGTGGCTTCCCTGGATAGGTCTTTATAAAAACAAGATTCATTATGAAATCATGAGTTGGCCACTCTTTTCACCTTATCCAGGAAAGGAAGCCACTTCAGCAACACAGGGGACTAAGGAGCAGCAGCTTTTAAAACAATTTCTTATCAGAGCTGGGATACATGACCATTTCTGCAGTTGAAAGACAATGACTACCAAAACCTCATGCTAAAGAAGATGGATTAAAATATATGTTCTCAAAGTCTGATGCAGTCAAAGAATAGTCAAGAAAAAGATTTGATGCACCAGCTCAAGTTTGCTACTCTTCAAGGGCAGCTCCACATAAAATATGTTACAATCCTGGAGCTTACAAAAGGATGGATGATTATTGCTAGGTTTCTGGTCTCCAGAAGCAGCTGTAATCAATACACTGATAGGTAGTAGAAAAAAGATATTTCAGACCACTGCCACAACCTAGGATATCCAACGACAAAATTGGACCCCAAAATCTTACCAGTCTAAGTCTTGCTTTTCCTTCTGACACTGTAAACTTAACTGTTAGAGGCAGCTGCTGCCTCCTTTTCTTTTCGGGCATGTGCGCATGCAGCGCGCACACACACACACGTGCGCACGCACACACATCCTAGTGTCTGTTCCCTCCCTGCTTACTGTTTCTTAAAGGGGCCATCTGCAAAATTGCAGCTAAGCTAAAAGTTTAAAGCAGTTTGTGGGAGGCACCTGAAAATTCGGGACTTTGCATAACAAAGGGAGAAGCCGTGATGGCTTAAGGGTATTCATGAAGGTCCCAGGATAATCGGGGCAGTTGGAGGGTATGCCCCACAGCATTGTTCTTACCTCCAAAAACATGGTTTTGGAACATGTTTACCAAGGTAAGATTGAGTTCCACCCTAACATCTATGATAAAAGTACACCAAAAGTGGGTCCAATTGATTGTTAAAGATTGGATTAAAGGTTTATCCCAGTCCTTAGAAAAGATTGACTATTGGTATATGGCGGGCTGGGAAACCTCTGTGGCCCTCCATATGTTGCTGGACACCAACTCCCATCAGCCCCAGCCAACATGACCAATGTCAGGGACAATCAAGTTATAGTTCAACAACAACTGGAGGGCCATATGTTGCCCACCCCTGGTCTTTGGTATCCACCAACAGGGCAACATGCTCCTTGTCAACCTTCATGCATCTGATGCGTCTGATGAAGTGGACTCCAGTCTTGTGGCACCTTAAAGACTAACGAATGTATTATGGAATAATTTATTATGGCGCAAAATTTTGTAGAATACAGTCCACTTCATCAGGTGCAGGGTGTTATGCTAAGTTAGCAAAACTGTGCTACAAACTAAAATGAAACCTTTTTTGGGACCCTCCCTACCTTCTGTTCATCCAGTATCAGACCCTTCCTTTTCATTATATTAACAAGCTATGATTTATCTATGTACTAAATAACCAATATTCTGGATCTTATTCTGGATCATTAGTTTGGCATTTTTCTGCATGTTGAATAAAGGACCACTGATCTTGAACGAATTACCCTTCTTTGTCTGTCATACCTTGTTCTTGTCATATCTAAGATAATTCATCAAAGATAGGTCATTCCTATTCTAATTTAAGAAATGAGGAACTGAATGATAATGATTTCCTCAGAGCCATTCACTGACCTTTGACTGTCTGAGATTGGTGAGCGATGCATGCAGTCTCATGGGGAACTTAGACTGTAAGTTAGGAGGGGACATAGATTCGAGGGGCATTTGCATATATGGAATTTTAGCAATAGGCCACTGCATGCAGAGAAAAATCTGGAGTTGGGCTCTTCAGCCATCTCTGAAGTGGATTTTATGGGGCTGAATCTCATCTTCCCTCTATTACCATTTTGTAGAAGTCCAGTTTGGTGGCTAGTCTTATACAAAGAAGTAGGGTGGCCACTTACACATTGCCAAAAAAGAAAAAAGAAATGCATCACTGAAAAAAGAGAACCAAAAAAGGAGCAGGTCTGCATAAAATTAGTATGGGTTTATTTATATGCATAGATGCAAATTTAGAAATAATTGCTATAATTTAAATAGAAATATAATGCATCTCTCCACTGGGGTGAACACTGTGATCAGGTGACCTGTGTGCTTGCTCAGTCTGCTGTCCCGGCACTAACAGTTGATGGGCAGCTTCAAGGTCCCAGGCTCCTTTCTTATTGGTCTTTCTTTATTGTTGGACTGGACAGGCTTTCATACATGGGACAGCTTCAAATAGAGGGCTGGCCTCTGTAAAGTAGGACACATAACTACTCTACAGGTAAGTGTCCAGTCTGTGCAGTATTTTCCCCATCCCCAGTTCAGAATATGACAAGCAAAACTCCAGAGCAGATATCCAGTAGTGGGCCGGATACCATAAACCTTAGGGAAGAGTTTTCTGTGCATGGTGTTAAAGAAAACATATTAAAGGGCCCTGAACATGTGGGTAGAACTAGCCCTTGCAACACGTGCATGGAGGTTGCTCTTATGACTGCCTCATCACATTTGCTCAGAGGCACTAGGTCAAGTGACCAGTCATCTCTATTTCCGTCAGGTGGAGATTATCCTATCATCGTTTTTGTTACCGAAGCTAAAAAATGATGAACTTTCTGCTGATCCTGACAAAGCAGTCTCCTGACTTTAGTGTAATCAGTTCCATAGCTGAACAGTGTGAGTGAAGGGGCAAATAGCGAAGGGAGGGGCAGGGGCGGGGGGACTTGAATACAGAAATGGCTAACTTCCATCAAGAAGGCCAAAATTGCTTTGGAATATACTGTTGACACACTTCCCTAAATGAGCATACAAATCTGATTGCCTGTATGAATTGACACTTTTATTAGCCTTTGACAAATAACATCCAGAAAGAAGTACATTTGGTATAGTTGGTTAAAGTACTTTTTTTTAAAGTACCGTACACTTAGACTAGGAAATATTTTATTCAAAACAGCAAATTGAACAGCAATACAGGCCTGTGGCTTATGCTGGCTCAGCTTGTCTGAGCATGGAAAGCTAAGCAGGGTCAAGCCTGGTTATTACTTGGATGGGAGACCCCTCCTCTAGTTTCCTGCATTGAGCAGGGGGTTGGACTCAATGGCCTTGTAGGCCCCTTCCAACTCTATGATCTATGAAATCTATGAAGCTTGGCCTGAAAATTATTGTGTATACAATACTTTGTGTGGTAAATATTGGGGGAGGGGAAAGGGTCACTTTACCTCCTCCCTGCAGGCCACAGGCCCCATTTTGATCAGCCTCCCTTACCAGCACCTATTATTTACAGTATGTGTGGGGTAGGGGAGAACTAGACACGCTAAATGTATGAATGCATTTAATATCACATCTAGTTCAGCTCTCACTCTCCTGGGGGAAAGCCCTGGGCTGTTGTTGGGTTATTTGAGGGGTGCTGCCTGCCCCCCCCCAATAAGCCATGGCACCCAGGTTTGGACGACATGGCAAGCTGAGCCAGCGAGGGTGCTTAGGGAAATCTGGCCGGCACATGACACGTGCAGCAGGAATATAGCCGTTGTGGCTTATTTCCTTCACTGTGACCATGTGAACAGGTTCAATGTCTGAAGCAGGAGGGGAAAACATACTTGGGATGGTTTTAAAGTGGGAGAAAAGATATGGGATGTTTAGGCCAGACTCAATTATGACCACATTTTAAAAAGTGGGATGGCATTTTGCTAATATTGCGGGCGGTGCATAAAGAGTAAGGATACTGAATCTTGTTCTTAATGAAGAACTCTACTACTCTTTTTAGCAATGGGGAAGGAGAGACTTTGTGACAAACTAGACATGACATAACTATATATCCCAATGTCATTTTATTTGGTCAAAAGCAGCCATGAGGAGAGGGGGCAACTTGGATGTGTAGGTGGGTTGACCTTTATTGTACCTGCCTTTCTCCTCTTCTGCTCTCCTAATAGCAGCTTTGGGGTGTCCACAGACTCAAGATCTTAATTGAAATAAATCAATTTGTTTATTGTTACAAAATGCCTGAAAATAATATGATATCCATGTTATAATTATAAATTTGTATTATTGTGAATTATTACGAATAATTAGATAATTGGATAAGGAAGCACTCAATAAAACAACAAAAATATAAATGGCATAGGAACGGTTTTAAGATGTCATTGAAAAAACAATCAAAGCTATTTTAGACTATTCAACTATGATAGATGAAATTCACATCTAACAGTCCAGTGCAGTGGGTCACAGACTCTTTGATCCCCATCAGAAAGAGAATAGAAAAGGAAGGGAGGAAGGAAGGAAGAAAGAAGGAAGGAAGGAAAAGCAAGGGAGAGAGAAAAGGGAAGGGGCATGGAGAGATAAAACAAGAGAGGTGAAATGAAGTGAAGCATGTAGACTCTGACTCCTCCTCCAAAATTGATCCTGAAGCCCTTTTTACATTAGAGATGGGCTCGTATCATACCTCACGATGTACGTCAATTTGATAATGAAGCACGTGAACAGGCATGCTGTTCAACCCTACATAGCCCACAGTCTTTCTAGGGAAGAAGTCACCAGTGCTCCTTTCATTGTCTTTCCTTTGCTTCATAAGCATATTCCACATCAACTTCTTCTTCCAAAGCAGCCCAAGTATTTCAACATCTGCAGTGATGCCTGTTGCTGCTCCTTTGGCATCTTAGTAGATACAAAGTGTTATTTGTCCCTATCATCAGACCAGATGCCAAGGTGACACATTGGCTGCCAGTAGGATTCTGCACTAAGATTCACCTTGCACAGAGCTGAATCTGTCCAGAACTGTCTTCCATCTTGGTCCAACAAGGCTGCGCCAGAGTTTGCAGAATCCAGCAGTCCCTTGGGCTTAGCAGGACCAAACTAACAAGGTTGAGTCAGGGAAACAGCAAGGGAGGAAGCTTATCCCCACCTTCCCCAGCCCTGCAGTCTCAGTCCAAATTGTCCCACCCCTGTATCTGATTTTAACCAGAGAAAAAGGTGTTGAGATATCCAGTCATGGATCCCCCAGATCCTGTCTAGTTTGGCTCCTTGACAGTGCTTATTCATAGAGAGTAATTGCAAAGATGGATCAACTGAGTTTTGGAGGGAATGCTCACTGTGTGAGAGAGTCAAAATGTCCTTGTCATTCAATAAGATGGCTGCTATCACATGCAGATGATTATTATTTCTCTAAAAGAATGAGCCCCAGAAACAGGAAGCAATCTGCTCTTAGGTTAAAAAAAAAAAGTTAACATGAATCAGTTTCCAAAATTATATGAGTCATATAATTCAACATGATTGCAGTTCAATGAGAATTTACCATGACAACTGAAGATTCTAGATTAGGGCTCTCCAACCGCTTGGGTCCCCAGATGTTGCTGGCCTACAGCTCCCAGCATACCCAGCCAGCATGGCTAATGGCAAGGGATTCTGGGAGCTGTAGTCCAGCAACATCTGGGGACCCAAGCTTCGAGAGCCCTGTTCTAGATCATTCAAATAAGGCTGGATCTAGCATTTAAGTTAAAGGCTTTTTTTTTTCCCTCATTTGAATGACTGGAATGTATATACGCTGTGGAATCAAAGCACTACCCGCACTAACATCGCCACCTCAGAAGAATATCATTCCCTATATTAGTAAAGTGGGTGTTGAACGTGTGGATGCCAAGAGGGGTGGGGGGTGGGAGTGGGGGTGGGGGGGAGGCAGAATCGGAGACCACTACCCCTGCCTTTGGGGGAAAGTATTGGAAGGAATATGACCCCCCTCCCTCCCCCAGCCCCCAAGGCACTGTGTGTGCAAGCAGCCTTCTGCTACCAGGGAATTTTGACTGCGGAGAACAGCGCGCATGCATCAGCCAGTCAGGGCTGGGGGTTAAGCAGAAGGCCACTTAATTCACTTCAGGGAGAAGGGGACTGTGACTGGAAGATACACACCCTCTAAATCTAATTCCCTCCTCCTGAAAGGATCCTTTAAACTGTGAGCAGGGTGTCCTTCTTCAGATAAAGGGACTCCCTCCCCCCACCAGAGAAATTTTATCACAGCTCCCCATTTGTATTTATTATTTTTAATAGATTGTTAGCACTACTTAACACATTACATTTTAAAGTGTGCACCTAAGATGTTCTAAGTGTACATCTAGGCGTGATGAATGGGTTTGCAAACCTGTGTATCATGCGGTTACAGCCAGGGCCGGTGCTACCATTAGGCCAGCTAGGCAGCTGCCTAGAGCGCAGGGCTAAAGAAGGCGCCAGAAATACCTTGAAAAAAAAACACAGAGCTCTCAAGTGGGAAGGGGGCCACGCTAAATATCTGATCTTGCCTAGGGCACCAAACTGCCTTGCACCGGTCCTGGTTACAGCCTCCAGGGAGCAGTGATTGGGTGCAGCTCCCCGTTAAGTATACACTTGGTTAATTCAGGTATGCATCTGCATAATTTTAAAAAAATATTTTATTAGTTTTTTAAAAAGTGAAATACACCAAAACAAACTCCATAGAAAGGGGAAAAATGAAGGAAAGAAAAAAAAAATTCTTACAGTGATTTAAATGGATCCATTACAGTAAATATGTATGAAATATATATCCATAAGTTTCAAAAAGTAAATAGTAATACAATTATCAATTAAAAATAGGTATGCATAAACATCAGAAAAAGCAGACCAAATATCCATGTATTTATCATCCGCAGGTGGTGTCTAAATACCACCCCTTCAAATGTTGAAAGCGTTATTAGGTCCCCAATCCCTTGTGTTATAGGAGGTGAGCGTTTATCCTTCCAGTGTTGTAAAATCAGTCTTTTGGCTGTCAAGGGGGCGCAGAAAATCCACATGCGTTGTCCCTGTGATAAATTCCATACAGCAGGTATATAATTTAAAAGAACGTGCACATCAGTAAATATTTAAAGAGCATTCTAATACTAGATTTATCCGTAGTATAACCTCAACCCCACAAAGAAACAACCACTGGGCATTGCCAAAACATATGTGTAAACGAAGCATTCACAGACTTTTACACCTCCAACAGTTGGCTGATTTAGACAAACCCTTATTAAAAAGACGCTGTGGTGTCCAATAAACACGAAACAGAGGTTTTTGCTGAGTAAGACGCATCTGCATAAATTATGAAGCAGTCCTGACTGTAGCGCAACTCTTGAGAGCACACTTCTGTCTAATAAAGAGAGACCAGACATTATATGCTGTTGCATTGACCTCCCACAGTGGAAGTGGGAGAAGGGCCACAGCTCAGTGACAGTATAGTATGCTTTGCATGCACACGTTTCCCAGTTCAGTTCCAGACATCTCCAATTAAAAAGAATCTCAGGCAGCAGAGCTGAGAAAGAATTTCTGTTTGAGACCATGGCAAAACTCCGCAACCAAGTAGACGATACTGGGCTTGATGATGACTTGGAACCAAACTGTATGTGATGTGGGAGATGCATGAATAATTCTCTGATCTCTTTAAACCTTTGCAAACAACAGGGGCAGCAGTCTGGATCAAGACTGTAAGTGTGATTTCCATCAGGTAAAGAGCATCTAGGGGCGGAGGGGCATTTTTATAGGAAAATAGTGGAAGGAGAAAGAGTTTTGTAAAGTCTCCTGCTGCTCTACTGTTGCCATATTATGGATCCGCCTCCCTTAGGCTGTAGTATTTGCAAACATTCAAAGAGACTGGAGAGCTATTCATACACATCTCCATCATCATGTCTATTTTGGTGCACAATGTAAGGTAGCTTCATGTCTTCATAAGTTGTAACATCTATCAAGGTTGCTTTCCATACTATGGGAGTCAGATGCAAAGGAATATAGGGCTCATGCAAAGGAACACAGGACTCTTCTGTAGTCAACTGGAAATTCCAACAAGTACAGCATTTCCCAAGGCTGCATAGCAAACTGTACCTGCTAAAATTCCCTCTTTCATGCAACTATTAAAAGGTGCAGGAGTCCTTGTCCTGTCTTCACGACTTGATAGCTTAGATTCATGAGCATGTATCTTGCTCCCTATACTATGTGCTTTTAAATAATTATCCACTGTTCAGAAGATGTGGCTACACTTATCATATATCAGGGTCGGATCCACACCTAAGGTTTATTGCACTACTCTATCGCTGCTGTGGCTTGCGAAGCACACGACACATGCATTTTTCAGTGCCAGTTGTGCTAGTCCTGCATAACCATTCATTGTTTCTTCTGGAATTTCCTGGACTAGGTTTATCACGGTTCACTGTTGCAGCACGCAGTTAGTCTGTGCTAAACTGGCATTGTCATTGCCCATCTGAGGTGTGGCCACAAAAGTGTCGTCACTGGAGTTAGCCAATAGTTTTCAAGGGGTGGGGGAAATGCGGCGTGATGTGTGTCTCCCAAACTGGTGGGGGAAGAAAGGTATCTGCCATTTGTTGTTGTGCAGCAGTTTGACTTCTTCCCCGGAAGCTCCATACCTCCGAGCAGGCTGCTTTGGGCAATCACTTTTTGGTGCTTTAAAAAAAACAACAATTTCACTCCCGCACACATGCGCACCTCCGCATGGCGGACCAGAAAGAAAAAAACCCTTCTTCTGAAATGGCTGTTTCCCCTGCATGTAAATGTCAGTACCCCCAGGATAACCACCATGGAGTTTGAGAGGGGATAGTTGTGGGAGGCTTCCCCCCCCCTTTTTACAACTGTGTTCACCCCTTGCCCAAAGAACAGGGAGCTGTAAATTAGCCAAAAGGCATGTCTGCTCAGAAGTAAATCATATTCTCTCCAATGCCCTTACTCACAAGTCTATCACAATGATTTAACAGGAGCCTTGTTCTTGGGAAACTCAGAATGGGAAGAATACTGCTTTGGGAAATTGACTTTGGGTGGAGGGGAGGGGTGCGCTGATCCTGCTGGCTTCACCCTGACTCTGTGGGAGGGCAGCGGCAGCAGCATCTTCCGTCTCCTTTTTTGTGAGGGGCTGGAAGAGCTTTTTCCTTTCTCTTTTTAAAGATCACCCCTGCACTCGTTTGCACCTGCACAGAGATGATGAAGCAAAAAAAACAACAATCCCTGTTCAAGGCAACGCCCAGTTCTACTGCTACGGAGTTAGGTGTGAGGTGGCAAACCGGGATGACTGCAGTACATTTAATGAGAGTGTGCCCCGTGAGTAGTGACTACGGACGGAACGTGAATATAGCAGTACTGTCCTGCTAACTTGACAATATACAGTGGAATGTAGATCCGCCCCCAGGAGAGCAGTGTCCACAGTCCATGATCCTAGTTGCACTGAAACATAAAATGCTGATATCCCTACCCAGCCTGCTTACTATACCATGAGCATGTTCAGGTATAGAATTATTGGGAAAGAAATGATATACACTTCTACAGGCCAGTACAGATGTAACGTTGCCAATTAACCAGCTTCAAACTGAGTTTTCAGATCCATGGTTGAGCAGAACTTTGGTTAGCCCTAACCCTTGTTAACATTGCTGCCAAATAATAATTAACTGTGACAAAGCCCAGTAGTAGGAGGAACTAGCACTCCAGAAGGGAGAGAGCGAACAAATAAGGCCTAATAAGCCCGATCAATCCCATGCTGGGCTCAAAGAATCAGATGTTGATTGGTAGGTAGGTATGGCTTAGTGGCCAAATAGCATCTAAGGAAATGTTGCAGTGAAACTCATACAAGACACTATAGCAAATTGTTTTTCTCAGTCATTAAAGAGAGTTCAGAGTGCTATTACAGTAAAAAAAAAAAAAAGAGAGAGAAAAAAGTAAAAAAAAGTAGGACTAATGAAGATACAACTCAGATGTCTTCAGAATATTTTTTTTAAAAAGCTGATAATATTTCCTATAATCAATCCAAAGTTTTAACAATAGCTGTGGCTTTAATTTATCTGCTCTGTGTGTGGTTCATAAAGCAGCAGCTCCATTATGGATGCAGAGACATTAAAGGCAACTTGGATCAGTGCAGAAAGCCTCTCTTTTCTTCACTGAAAACATTTTTGTACAATTTTGGAGTTCATTAGACTACATTAGTTCATCCGCTACACCACTGCAGGACATAGTTGGTTGTCCCACCAGCAAGTGCTCAAACTCTCTTTATCTAACTATCTGAGTATCTAAAAGTGAGGGTGTTTCTTGGGATATTCAGACTGAAGAGGTTGCACAATTGACTACTTTAGAAGAAAACAAAACTTGGCCAATTGTCTTGTGATGGCAACACACAATGGTATCTCACACCTTGGAAGCAGCATAAGATCTATGGTACTATTAAAGGTAGATGTTGCTACTGCAATGAAAGGAAAGGAGATTTTATACAATGGTGGTGGGCGTGAGACAAAGGATGCTTTCAGAAGGACAGCTCTTACTGCTATGTATCAGAAGGCATTGTGCAGCTATTGCATCTTTTTTTTTTCCTTAACAGATTTTCCACAGTAAGAAAAAAGGACAGAAGAAGCAGTGGGAAAACATGGGACAGTTACCAGTTGAAGATGACTTCTTCTGGACTCCTCCCCATGGATCCCCCAGGAAATTCCATGAGTGAGGCAGGGTAACTGCACAATAAAGCCCTCATCTGCAAGCACCCAAAGCCCAACAGTACTGGAGAATGGTTATTGAAATTATATGAGCAACATTGTGATTTTCTTTTCTGCATGATCCTGTAGTATATTTCTTTCATAATGTGAAAGAGTGTGTACCAAGGAATCCATTCTAAATCATTTAGTAGCAGAAAGGCTAGTTGTGCCAAATAGTGGAAGATTATTATGGGACCTTAAAACGGAACAGCTAGATTAGAAACTGCCAAAAACATTAGAAACTGCCAAAAACATTAGAAACTGCCAAAATTAACACTATGAGGTCAAAAGAAAATATGGTAGGCACAGGCAGCTTATATTAAGAAGCCCACATCCATTAATTAAGATATATTAATAGGGAAAAGATAAGTGTCTGTGGTAGAAATTAGAAACATGTTAAGCTTGATTTCATGTGAATAATGATATTAAGATGTTCTGAATTGTTTTGCATTGTTATATAGTAAAATAATAGGTTGAGAAATTGTATGATGGATTGTTAAGGATGGTTTCTTCTCTAAAATGTATGCTTTAAGAAACATAAAGTATGTTCTTGCATAGGGCTGTGGTGAGGGTAGAGTGACAGATACAGTTACCCCAGGTACATTTGGAGTGGGAGCATAGCAAGGGCTAAGAAAGACCAACGTGCAGAGAGCTATACTTGCAATTGTCATTTTTGCTCAAAAATTTAAAGAGTGGATGTGCAAGCAGATTTTAAAATATGCCTGGGGTGCAGACATTTCTAACTATAGGTAGTAAACAATGTTAGTTCTACTTAGAGTAGACCCGTTGAAATGATTAGAACTTAGGTAAGTTATTCATGACTAAGTCCTATTCATTTCAATGGATCTACTCTAAGTAGGACTAACATTGGATACTACCGTATGACCCTGTTTTCCCACATGCAGTCAAATATTTTGTGTGTGGCAAAACATAGGCCTAAATTTAACATACTGTTAGCATAAGAAATTGCTGTGCTAGCAGAGCTCCACTGCCTTTTCCCATTGCTTAAGTGGTTGTGCAAGGGCTAGCAGACCACTTTGTAAACCTAAGATCTGCAATCAGTTGTGCAACAGCACAAGTGGAACATTAGCTGGATTCTCCCCTTATGCACAGTTTGGAATTTGACTACTGCTAGTGCAATGTCATTTGCACCAGTGGAATGACACCACTGGATACCACCCATAAATGCAAGATTCTCCTACAAAAATGAGTATTGTGTGAAAATTGAATGTGTATTGTAGAAAATGAGATCTTAAGTTAATATTATTGTGCTTTGACATGATTACTTCTGACTTCTTTTATAGCCCATCCATTCTTCAGCAGCAAAATAAATTTTGACAACCGTGGAGGAAGTAACCAATCTGAAATGTGCACCTCACTGCATTCATCAGGCTTGTCTACTATCATGCCCTTCAAGATGCTGTGCTTCTGCACCAGTGAGTAAGAATACTGGTGGATAACTGGATGCACAATTTCTTTTTCAGAAAAGTCATCTACCATAAGTCAAGCTCATTACTAAATTATATTGGACTGTGAAAGTGGCATGAAATGGAATTGCTTTCTTGCCATCATAAGCAATATATGTTGTTTTATGTACATAAAGTTTACTTGAAAACATTTTTGAGAAATATTAAGGCTGCAATCCTATACACACATACCTGGCAGTAAGTTAAGTTCTGCCTCTAACATGAAAGTTAGATTAAGCCGATGGCATGAAACAGGGTTAGGAAACACAGCCAGGCCCATGGATCATATCAAATTACACCCTTTTTGTTTCGATTATATGTAATTGTTATTGTGAATTTTATTGTTGTTTGTTGCAAGCCGCCAATTACAGCTAACGGGAAAAGGTGGGGTGTTAATATTTCAAAACAAACACGCTGTGTACATAAATAAGAGCTACAGGACAATTAGTAATATAATAATAATTTGATTATTTCAAGGGGGTGTCACGGCACAACCAGCTGCTGCTAACTTTGGAAACACTAAAAAAAGAAATCAAATTTAAAAAGGCTGGACTATATCCTGACTGTGGGTTCCCTGTCCGTACCTGGAGTGCTGACTCATTTCCAAATAGACCCTGCACTTTGCCCCATATCTTGTGGACAAGCCGTGGTGAGTCTGAAGCTTCCTCCTTGGAAAATGTGTCATCTATTATTGACCTTTAAGACAAGTACAATGGAAATTGCTAACTAGTTTCATCTCATGACCACAAATGAACAGTTTTTCCACAGCCCTCAGGGTAATGTAAGGAATTAAGCAAAAAAATTCCAGTAAAGTTACAGTATTCGAAAAAGACTTACAACCAAAACCACACACCACACGTATATCACACAACAAAAGGGAGAACTCAGATTGGAGCATATAGAAAGCCATTTCCTGCACCACCCATATAATTCTAGAATTGTCAATGGGACTTCGTCCTAGTAAGTAAACCAATGCGGAAGCGCTGAATACACTGCAGCCAGTTTGGCCTTCAGTTGAATGAATGAATGAATGAATAAATAAATAAATAAATAAATGGAAAGGTACACATACCTTTTGACCTGTAAAATTAAGCATTAAGGCATTGCATCTAATCATAGATATGTAGTCACATTATTGGAAAAACAGGTCATAAATGCCTTTTGGTCATTACAGCCAGTGTAGCATAATGGTTAGAGTGTTGGACTGGGACTTGGGAGATCAGGGTTCTAGTCCCTACTCGGCCATGAAGCTGGGTGACTTTGGACCAGTCATGGACTCTCAGTCTAACCTATTTCACAGGGTTGTTGTAAGGATAAGATAGAGAAGAGGAGAAGAAGGATTATGTAAGCCACCTTGGGCTCCTTGCAGGAAAAAATGGCAGGATATACATATAATAAATAAAATGTATGCTAAATAAAATAACAAAGCTCTTTATTATCATATGCAGCCATTTTGGTTCCCAAAGTAATAATGCTGCATACCATGTACAAAGCAACATACCCTTTTAAAGCATTTCTGCTGATGATCTTTGCTGCCTCCAGAAGAAGCCCTTTTCCCATTTATTTATTTATTTATTTATTATCATCATCCATTCATTCATTCAACTGAAGGCCAAACTGGCTGCAGTGTATTCAGCGGCTTCCCGCAAAATATGGCAAACTCCATCATATTACATTTCCTACTTACTAGTTACAGAATGTCCACAATATGGATAATTCATAGAAATTATGAATGGGTGGCAACCTTATATATGCAGGAAATGACTTTCTCCTATATTGCTCCCAAATTCTGGAGTTCTCCAACTCCCTTTGGAGTTGTGACTGATCCCCACTCTATGTTCAGGAAGGGATTGTCAAGACACATCTTTTTAACTTGGCTTTTTAAATTGTTGTTATGGTTCCTAAGGTTTTTAATGTTTTACTATGTTTCTATTTATTAGTATGTTTTTTATTTTCTGAACTTTTTGTAAATCACCTTGATTGGCTTCAGAAGGCAGTACAGAAATACAACAAACAAACAAACACAAACAAATAAACAAATAAATTGTATATGTGATTGTGTGTGTAGGTGTGTGTGTGTGTGTGTGTGTGTAAAAGAGAGAGAGAGGCAGCTGGTGCCCACTAGAGCTGGTGGGGTAGAGGGCCCGGTCACCAGAGGCAGAGCAGTGTTTCAAATCCCCAGCAACCCTTATCACAAAAAGGGGAAACAGAGGCACATGCACTTTAAAATCATGAATGCAAAGCAGGGTGGAATTAACACAGCCATACAAAAACACTTCTTTGGATCTACATTCTCCTGTTCCAGCAACAACTCCTATCATACAGAGAATCAAGTAACTTTAAGATCCTGAGAAACAAAACAGTGGGGGAGAATCCACACAAGATGAGCCACACAAAATAGTAATCTTTGGAACCCAGCAGCAAGTTCTGAGAACATCCAAAATCTACCCACTTGACATGTTGTAATCAGCAGCAGCAGCAACACAGAAAAGCAGCAGCAACCAATTGCAAAAGGGGACACTGAGATATAACAACAACATCCTTAGACCCACACAAAAAAGCACCCCAAATCTCCCTCTTCCACTAAGCATCCCCACAGTCACCCTCTCCATAACTCAGATGTAATAGTAAGAAGCAGCACAGTACAAAAACCATCTTATAAATTTCTACTCACAAGTAAGAAGGACTGGATTATTTGACATGGCTGGATTACATAGCTATTAAATTCTGTGCATCCAAAATCCACCCCTTTCCACATCCACACAGCATCCCCAAAAGGCAAAACATACCTACTTTAAAATCTAGGAGCCAGTTCTTATTAGGGCAAAGCACAGAGAGTATAAGCTCATGAATTGTGCTCCAGATTAAGGCCATTTGGACTAAGAATTCTGAGTCTGTAGATCTAGAGGTTCACACACTTACTTGGGAGTAAGCTCAATAGAAAACAATAAGACTTACTTCTGAGTAGACATATATAAGGTTGTACTGCTAATTAATTAATCTTACACACACAGGCAGGTCTCTCTCTCTCTCTCTCTCTCTCTCTCTCTCTCTCTCTCACACACACACACACACACACACACACACACACACGGCTAAATGCAGCTGATCCTCACCATTTCTTTACTGTAGTGTAAGCATGCAGGGGCCTGATTCGGATTGGGACCACCATGTGTGCATAGGGAAGATTTAAATCTGCCCACCCAGCCCCATTTCCCCCCAAAATTCCACCCCCACAGACATACAGGGGCTGAAAAGTGGGGGCTTTTTAGCTCCAATGTTTAAACCATTGGCATTGAGATGGTGATCTCGATCCAAATCAGGCCCCTGCATGCTTATACTATGATAAAGAAAATGGTACAAATGAGGCATTTTCCTATATTTCCATACCCTCCAACATTTCACAGATGAAAATAGGGACACACATGTGAATTTGTAAGAGGTATGGTTAAGCAACATGAAGGTGTGATCAAGAGGGTGTGGCCAGGCAACATGAAGGCATGGCCAAAGGTATGGCCATGCAACCAAAGGGCATGGTCAAGTACAAAAGTTATTAGAGGAAACCACCCGCACCACCGGTGGGACTGCTGGCTGCCCTTGCAGGACCGGGCCCAGCCAGGAGCCGCCCCACCCCACCTGCAACTGTGGGGCTATAAAGGCCAGGCCCCAGTGGGGGCGGGTCCGCCGCCGCGGGGGTCGCCACCGAGGGGGCTGCCCCTTTGGGGGAGGCGCGAGGGCCTGTACCCCTGCTGATGGGGATATAGGTGGGGCTGGGGGTTTTAAGAGACCCTTCTTTTTGAAGGGCTTGGGGTTTTAGTGGTTGATTTTAGGGGTGGGTCTCCCGCCTGATCGGTGGAAGCGACGGGGCATGTGCCTCTCCCAGGGAGATGATGGAGGGAGTTCTGGGGGGCAAAATATACCACTGTTGAGCGGCAGACAGCTGGCAGAATGCTAGGGGCAGGTCACGCCAATTAAGGGGGACAAGGGATCGATGCTTAATACCTATCCCTTGTCCCGGGCCGGCCCAGAGCCAAGGGATAACTGGGGGATGTGTGGCTCCTCCCCCTGCCTTGTGTTTGCTGTTGTGCAATGCCAGGTCCGTTACTCAAAAAACATCTTTCATCCTATGACTTGATCCTGGATGAAGGTGCAGACCTGGCATGTATTACGGAAACCTGGCTGGATGAAACTCTGGCGGCCTTGTGTCCGGCTGGTTTCTTGTATGCCCAGCAGCCAAGGGTTGGGGGATGGGGAGGGGGAGTGGCTGTTATCTACCGGGAGTCCTTGGTCCTTACCAGACTCCCTCTCCGGGAGACCAAGTTTATTGAGTGCATGTACTGGAGGTTGGGTCCAAAGGGCAGTCTGGGGATTCTGCTCGTGTACCGTCCACTCCGCTGCATGACAGACTCCCTGGCCGAGGTGCTGGAGGTGGTCTCTGATGTGCGTGTGTTGTCCCCCAGGCTATTGGTGCTGGGGGACTTCAACGTGCATTCGGGGGCTGCTCTCACGGGGGCACCTCGGGTCTTCATGGAGACCATGGCTTCCTGGGAGCTGCACCCTGTATTAACTGGACCTACCCATGTAGCCGGTCATGCACTGGACTTGGTTTTTGTGTCTGGAGAGGGGGGAAATGATCTGGAAATCGGGGGTATATCCACCACCCCCTTGTCATGGTCAGATCACTATCTGGTGGGGTTGGATCTCTCGGTGCCACAACCCCTCTGCAGGGGTGAGGGACCTATTAGGATGGTCCGCCCCAGGTGTCTTATGGATCCGGATGGATTCCTGAACGCGCTTGGGGAATTGGAGCACACAAACGGTAGCTCAGTCAAGACCCTGGTGGACGACTGGAATGCTGCAATCACCAGGGCATTAGACCGAGTTGCCCCGAAGCGCCCTCTTCACCTAAACAGACATCGCACGATGCCATGGTTCACTCCTTCGCTGCGAGCTCTGAAACAAGAGGCGAGAAGGCTAGAGCGCCGATGGCGTCATTCCTGCTCCGAAGACGATCGAACACAGGTTAGAGCTGCAGCTTCAGCCTACTGGGTGGCAGTGAAGGCAGCAAAAAAGAATTTCTATGCTGCCTCCATTGTGTCTGCGGAGTGCTGCCCCAGGAGGCTGTTCCAAGTGGTCCGGAGTCTGGTCAGTCCAGTCGCTCTGGACCCAATGGAACAGTCTGTGAGGCTTTAGCGAAGCACTTCGCAGATAAAATCGATCGGATTAGGAGTGGGATATCGTACGTCGTGGACACAGGGAGTGAGCGGGAGGAGGCCAATGGCAGACCGGTTTTGTGGGATCGGTTTCGGCTTCTTCCTTCTGATGAAGTGGACAAGGTGCTTTCATCTGTGAGGCCGACCACCTGCTTGCTTGATCCTTGCCCGTCCTGGCTCATCATGAGCTGTAGGGAGAGACTGGGTGAGGGGATCAAGGCGGTGGTGAATGCATTGCCTCCCTCGAGGAGGGAGTGATGCCATCAGCCCTCAAGGAGGCAGTAATAAGACCGCTTCTAAAGAAGCCCTCCTTGGATCCCCAGGATTTAAACAACTTTCGCCCAGTCTCCAATTTACCATTTCTGGGCAAGGTGATCGAGCGGGTGGTGGGTGCTCAGTTGAAGGCACACTTGGATGAAGCCGATTATTTAGATCCATGCCAGTCGGGCTTCAGGCCTGGACATGGGATAGAAACAGCCTTGGTTGCCTTGGTGGATGATATGAGGGGGGCTTTGGATAGGGGCAAATGCTCCTTTCTAGTCCTCCTCGATCTCTCAGCGGCTTTTGATACCATTGACCACGGTCTCCTCCTGGACCGCCTGGAGGGCTTGGGCTTGGGAGGCACTGTATTGCAATGGTTCTGGTCCTTCCTCTCTGGAAGGTACCAGAGCAGAGGGTAGTTCCCGGGGAGGAGGCTTCGGACCCTCGGCTGCTCACTTGGGTGCCGCAGGGTTCCATCCTCTCCCCGATGTTATTCAATATCTACCTCAAGCCGCTGGGAGATATCATCAGGAGGTTTGGGGTGCGGTGTCATCAGTATGCGGATGACATGCAGCTCTACCTCTGTTTCAAGTCCTCACCGAGGTTGGCCATTGAGACCCTGTCCAAGTACCTGGAATCAGTGGCTGGCTGGATGGGAAGGAACATGCTGAAACTGAACCCTGACAAGACCGAGGTACTTCTGGTGGGGGACAAGGGGAGGTTAGGGGATGTTGACCTAGTGCTGAATGGGGTACATCTCCCCCTGAAGGACCAGGTCTGCAGCTTGGGGGTCATTCTAGACTCCCAGCTGTCCATGGAGGCTCAGGTGTCAGCTGTGAGGCGGGCAGCGCTGTATCAACTCCATCTGATACGGCAGCTGCGCCCCTACCTTCCTAATCATCTGCTCCCATCAGTGGTTCATGCCTTGGTCTCCTCTCGCCTAGACTACTGTAATGCACTCTACGTGGGGTTACCCTTGAAGACGGTTTGGAAGCTACAGCTGGTAAAGAACGTGGCGGCTCGCCTGGTTAAAGGCAGCCGCCGGCGGGACCACATCACGCCAGTGCTCAAGGAGCTACACTGGCTACCAGTTGCTTGCCGAGCCGAATTCAAGGTGTTGGTTTTGACCTTTAAAACCCTATACGGCTCCGGTCCAGTCTATCTCAAGGAGCGTCTCCAGCAACACCAATTGGGCCGCTCTACAAGATCTGCCACAGACGGCCTTCTCCTTGTCCCTTCAGCCAGAGCAGCTAGACTGGTGGGGACAAGGAAGAGGGCCTTTTCTGTGGTGGCCCCCGTACTGTGGAACTCTCTCCCAAGTGACCTCCACCATGCCCCCTCTCTGCTGAGCTTCCGCCGTTCATTAAAAAACCTGGTTGTTCAGGCGGGAATATGGGGTGGGTTAATATTTTTGTAAAAATTTATAATGTTTTAAATGTATTTTATCTTGTTTCTAGCCTATGTACATTGCCCAGGGTGGCCGGCCGCCGGCCAGATGTGCGATTAATAAATGTAAATAATAAATAATAAATAAATAAACACACAAAACTGCAGTACTTTAAGCACAGAAATCTTTGAATTTATAATACTATTTAACATTTAGATATCTCTGAGTGTGCAAAGTATTTCACAGGCCCACCCTGCAAGCTCCTATTTTCTCCACTCAGAAAAAAACATGTGGGCTCTATTGTACTTTATTAAAAAAAACAAGAACAACAACACTGTGATTGAACAATAATGCCAAAATGGAATGATGCTGTTTGTTGCTGATATTTGAGGTAGTTGGGATTTTTTCTTTCTTTCTCTTGAGGAGGGTGTGTTTTCTGCTAACTCCCTTCTAACACATTTAAAAAAACCCCAAAAAAAACCAATCCAAAATCCCTGTAAAATAATCCTAATAATTACTGTAGAAAGCTTTCTCCATTGCACTTCAGCATGTGTTAGAAAAAGACTTCCACATGGAGTACACAGGTACAGCCAAGTAAAATTTACCACTGCTCTGAAAACAGAATAACAGTGCAATCCTATGCATGTGTACTCAGGAGTAAGTCCTATTACATTCAATGGGACTTACTCACAGGAAAGTGTTTATAGGATTACATCCTGAAGTATAGAAGTCCTTTCCATAAAACTCATACCGGAACAACACAAACAAAGGAGTTACTGACACTTAGTTTTAGTGTCACCAGGGAGCCTGTTTCATGTTTTATACCAAAGGAAAGCACTCTGCAACAATTAGAAACAAAAGTCAAAGTTAAATAGTGCATCAGTTGTGGATTTGGAAAGAGCAGGAAAAAGATAGCCTCAAAGCAAACTCTACCTTTTATGGCAGGGGTGAGAATTGTGCAGCCCTCCAGATGTTGTTGGACTGCAACTCCCAGCTGCCCTTGCCAGCAGAGCCAATGGTGAGGAATGCTGGGAGTTGCAGTCCAAGAACATCTAGAGGGCCACACAATTCCCACCCCTATTTTATGCAAACCAAATATTGACCACATTTGGCACAGAGAAAAGTGCATGGACAAACTGAACTGCTTGCAGGGCAATCTCTTTCTTTTTGTTTTAAAATTGTCAGGATTGGCACAAATTCAACAGGTGAAGCTTACCCATCCACCCCACACCCCCAAACATGGAGCTTCAGAGAGAATGGGAAGTTTCTTGTATTTCCTTCTGACACTGTAACCTCACCTGTTAGAGGCACAGAGTCAGCTCTGTTAGGAAATAAAATCTTTGGCAATACCAGCAG
Organism: Shinisaurus crocodilurus; assembly: GCA_021292165.1. Classification (NCBI taxonomy): domain Eukaryota; kingdom Metazoa; phylum Chordata; class Lepidosauria; order Squamata; family Shinisauridae; genus Shinisaurus; species Shinisaurus crocodilurus. The sequence continues at coordinate 114,421,599 of CM037880.1, read as the reverse complement.
GTACAGTCTCCACCTCCTTTTCTTTTCACTCAGCTAATCCCTTTCACACACACTCACACATCCTCGCCTGTTTACTGAGGTTGTTCGAGCCTAAGCAGAGAGCTACTCTTAAAGGGGCCATGGGCAAAATTGCAGCTAAGCTAAAAGTTTTGGTTTAGCTGCAATTTTGCCCATGCCCCCTTTAAGAGCACCTTAAAGTGGCTTGCAGTTGCGGGAGGCAGGGGAATTCGGGACTCTGCATGACAAAGTGAGAAGCAGGGGTGGCTTAAGGGTTTTCGTGATGGTCCTGGCATTTTTGGGGCAATTGGAGACAATGCTTTTCTTTTTAGTTTTTTTGGGGGATTTCAGAAAACAAAGGGGCTGGTGGGAAGGTTTAAACTGTCAAGGATCAACTGCATGCTTCTGTGCAGTTTAGTCCGCAGTCAAATAAATTTGAGATAGAATTGTTTTCACTCACTAGAAGTTGGGATGGTGGGACACTTGTCTGTCCACCATGATCTGTGCTGCCTGCTTCTGTAATGTTCTGCACTTGTGTGGGGCTGCCTGCTCTGGAATGTTGACTCCTCCCTCAACAAAACCCCACCCCCTTCCCTTGATGATTGGCTGGATGCAACACACCCCTTTCTGCTGTTATTTCTCCCAGTGCCTTGCTTGCCCAGGGGGGCTGAGCATGCCCATATCATACCTTTCAATTGCCCCGAATTTGCAGGGACAGTCCCACAAACACTTAAGTCATCACGCCTTTGTACTTTGTTATGCAGATTCCCAATTTGTTATGCAGAGCCACAAATTCCCCTGCCTCCTCCCTCAAGCTATTTAGCTTATCTGCGATATTGCCCATAGCACCTTTAACCAGGAAGGGAACAGACCAAGGGTGTGTGCATGCATGCGCATGCATGTGTGCAGAGTGTGCAAGCACGCATGTACGCACTCACTCGCTCTACCTGCTGCCTCTGACCAGGCCCCCTGGGTAAGTAAGACCCATTGAAGACATTTGTACTTACCCCTGAGTAACTGTGCGTAGGATTGCACTGTTTGTTTTAACTTAATTCAAGTTAGTTAAATTCTGTAAGATTATTCCAGTTTAAGTGTTTCTTTAAATCTAAATTGTGTGAATAGAACACAAAAAGTGCTTTAAACTGGGGCCTTTCCACAATAACAAACAACAACAAAGCTGTTCAGCCCCTCAAAGTTACTCCTTGTGCTTAAAAACCAGAACTGTTGGAGCAAAATGCTGAAGGGGCTCAAAACTCCAATGTGTCTTTTTGTATTTTCCCCCACCCAAAAGCTCCCCCTCCTCCGCATCTCCTTCTTTTCTTCTCCTTCTCCAACTGCCCTGAAAATGCCAGAAGGACCAATCCTGGCAATTTAAAAACAAAAAGAAAGAGATTGCCCTGCAAGCACTGACCTCCCCCTCAATGAAAAACACCAGATATCAACAATTAAAGGTTTAAGTAAGGTAAAAAATTTTTTTTACAAAAGCCACTAATAAAATATTATAAAATAATGTATAACATAATAATGTAATAATTATAATATATAAGATTTTTGTGTGTTTCCTCTAATAACTTTTGTACCTGACCATGCCCTTTGGTCATACCCTCGGCCACGCCTCATGTTGCCTTGCCACGCCCTCTTGATCACACCTTCATGTTGCTCAACCATGCCTCTTACAGATTCACACATGTGTCCCTATTTTCATCTGTGAAATGTTGGAGGGTATGCCATATTTGTCAGACAGACAGACAGACAGACAGACAGGGGCTCTCCAACACCCTCCCTGGTGCCTGAAAAAACAGGAGGAAGCAGCAAGTGTGTGCAGTGGCTCTGCTCCTTTAGCATGCATAACTCAGAGCAGAGCGGATGTGAAGCAGGCATGCCTGCCACCAGCACTGATTAAAAGACACCCAGCAGCACAGAGGCAGCGGGAGCAAAGGTTTAACTTTTGTTGTGTCTGAGGTTGGGCTGGGCAGCTAAGAGTTTGCACGTGGGAGTCACAAGCAGGGCCCCTCCCTGAACATCCTAATGGACCCCCTATTTTTTGAGAGAGATACACACTAGGGGATGGATTCAGACTTAGTCATGCTTAGAGTAAACCCACTGAAATCAATGGGGAAAGTTAGTCATGACTGGATCCAACCCTAGGCCTTTTCCTAATTCCCACTCATATCTGCTCAACTAACTCTTGGCTGTTTTGCAGTGGCTGACTAAATCTGGGTAAATGTCAAGCTTGGACATATGGTGAAGCAGCCACATGACTGCATAGCCATGTGACAAATTATACATAGATCTGGCCAAGCCACATTCACAGCACACCATTTTGGCTGAATCAGTAGTCTAGAATCTGCAAGTCAAAAACAGATCCTATCTATCAAACAAACAAGCAAACAAAAACAGATCCAGTTATCAGGAACATAACTTGAGATCAACATAAGGTAAACAGGTTTTTACTGAAGGTCAAAAAAGCAAGATCAAAGCTAACATTTTGCATGAGTTGCTTCCATCCAGCATCAACTTTAGCAAGACAGGATTGAATTGGTTGGATGGAACAATATACGTAAACTGCCTCTCTCCATGGATTTTCCCCCCTAAGGCATTCCATTTTGTTCAGAGCCATTTTGTTTGCTAAACTCTTTTTTTTAATTATGCGGAGTAGTTGTTAAGGGAGATGAACTCTGAAAAGAATGAAAAATAATTAGTTGTTCTGCAAGAAAGTACTCTATCAAAGGAAACATTTTTAAAAGAGAGAGAGGGGTCATTGGAGACAGAAATACTGAGCAAAGAACAGAACATCATGGAACATCTCAGCAGATGGCATTAATCTATGAGAAGCAATCCTTCAAATGTATCTTGTACTTTTCATACTTCTATTTTTGTAAACAATAGTAGATAAAAAGAAGCGATTGCCATGACAAACTATTTCGGATTCTCAGCTACAAGCCATGTGTATTTCCAACTATTGCATTCACAGAGGATAAAATATACGACTGGAATTTTACGGAATGGATTACTTTATTTCTTGTATTGAAATTTGCCTGGCAAGCACAGACATGAAACATAGGGCAGAAACTATGCACTACGAGACAAACACAAGGTTCCCAACAGCACGCTTGCCTCATAATGTTGAAGCAGGTGTGGGGAACATTTTTAGGGGGAAATCAGGAGGTGAGAGGTGGTGTTTAACCCTTCCCCCTGGACCACCAGTTCTCCACTGCGAATTCTCTTTCCACCCTGGTTCATAGACTGGTTTTCCCCGCTGCTGAGCTCTGGACGTGAGCCTGGATGGGGGGAAACAGCCTTGGGTGGGGTTTGCAGGAAGGGATCAGAAGGTGCCAGAAGGGTCAAGAACCCCCTTTTCCAGCCAATTGATTCCCACCTACAAATGCTCCTGCTGTCCCCACATTGGTGGTACCTTAGCAAATGCCGGTTTGAGAATACTTTTACGGGGGGGGGTAGTTCTGTCCATGGAGAATAGCTGAAAATAATATTTTCTTATTGGACTAACTGAAAGTTTGTAAACCCTGCACAGTCTTCATGTAGACGAAATATCCAGAGCAATCAATCAACCAACAGATTTTTTTTTACCTGCATGAGTTTGGTTGTGTGTTTAAAGAACAAGGAGGGTTGTGCTAAACAACAATGGGATTAAACTTAAAGTTTCTCATGTCCCTATTTCTGTATTTTACTAAACTGTATTACCGGTAATCATAAAAGCTACAATTTTGGATTTAGACCAGAATTCACTAATCTGATGCCCTCTGGATGTGTTGGACTACAACTTCCAGCATCCTCAATCACACTGGCTGGGGATGCTGGGAGTTGTTGTTTAACTCATTTGGAGGACACCAGGCTGGGGAAAGCTGATTTAGACACTTCTTTGTCTCCAGACTGATGCAATTTGTACTAAATTGTGCTCAGCCTGTCACATTTGTGTTGATTGATTTGTTTTTCAAACTACACAGATAGGGGATTACCGGATAATTCAATCACTAGCTACACAAGCTGAACATAAGGGGGGGAAACAGTTTTATAATGTATGTGGCTTGAATTATATCTGCTATAAAATGTGTGTAAGGTTAGATTCAATCCTGCGTTCCTCCTTCAGGCTAACTCTCACAGATAGAATAAATCAAGGATATAAACAAGACAAGGGCACATCTGAATTCAGTATTGTTTATTTATTTATTTATTACATTTCTATCCCGCCTTTTTTCCTGCAAGGAACTCAAGGCGGCTTACATAATCCTCCTGCTTCTCTCCAATTTATCCTCACAACAACCCTGTGAGGTAGGTTAGGCTGAGAGTCAGTGATTGGCCCAAAGTCACCCAGTGAGCTTCATGGCTGAGTGGGGACTAGAACCCGGGTCTCCGGATTCCCAATCCAATGATGCCACACTGGCTTTATTATCCCTCTGATTTGGAAATATTTTAGGCTGGAAACAGAACCTCCTTTTAAGAGAACAGAAGGTGATATGGTATAGGGACCACTGCTCATGGCATACACACTCAGTTCTTTTGTCCTGCTATTGTTTTGGCTTAAACAGGTGTTGCAGGTTTTATAAACACTACAAAAATCTACAAAATATGTTTTATCAGAAACAGTAGTGGAACCTAACATTGATGTGCAAAGACACACACACACACACACACACACACACAGCTTTTGATTCCACTTTGGTGCTTTGGATAGTATTCACCTTGGAGTCTTGCTTCAGGCTAAATCTACTTTGCCTCAGATCCAAAGTAGAGCCTTGCTTGGGAATACCTGAAGGTTTGAATGTGCCTCCATTGACTATAATGGAGAAATCAACAAACAGCTATACCTTTTCAATTTTTTGTCAAAACTAGATGAAATCTGTATGCATTCATCTGAGTGGATGAAGTTTGCTAAATTTCAGAAAAAATAGGTGCAGTGAGACCTTAAAGTTTGAGGTTAGTTTTGACGGGACGGGACACCTATAACATTTTACCTCTTGACAGAATTTGATGAAATTTGCAAGGATAGTAGCCTCATCTCCGAAATTTCAGAAGGGGCTGGGGAATTATAATTAGTAATGAAAAAGTTTGAGACTTTTTTTTTGTTTTCTGCTCAAAGGTGGTACCAAAGAGACAGACAGTTCATCATCCTTGATGGAATGGATGGACAACACTTTGAGGAGGAAATATATGAAAGTGTACACACTATGTATTATTTATGCACACTGTGTGATATAGTGAAGGGGAGCTTTTAAAGTGTGGGTTGTTTTTTTGTTTTTTAAGGGATTCCCTTTCCTCTTTTGTGGATAGTTTGCTGCATCTTTTTGGTGTGCTTGTTTTAGACACACACACACACACACACACACACACTAGCGCTGGGTGCAACTATAAAACCCTACCTGCTTGTAAAGAACTCAAAGCATCACCAGCACCCTACTCTTTCAGGCAGTGAGCATCATGTGTGTGTGTCCTCACTCTTTCCTTCAGAGCAAGAAGCCCAGCTCATCCCTGTGGCAGTGGAAGAGGAGGCAGCAGAGGTGACAAGACCAACACCCCTCCCTTGTGTTAGGTACACTCCCTGGCTGCCTGGAGCTTGTGGCCCCCTATTATAAGTTGGTAGTAGCCACCACCTTTAGCAGGATGGCTGCTGTACTGGCAGCCAGACAGAAAGTGCTGGGAGAGCTTGACTCAGATTGTGGGGACTTGATGGAACTCCACATACCTGGTTGTGGAGCTGGGTGTCAGCACAGCAGCCACCCACTGAAGAAGCAGCCGTGGATACAGGCGGCAACTCCCAGTTAGTGCTGGCTCTCATGCCACTTTTGGAAGCCCTGAGCACTGCTGCCACAAAGACATGGTCACGAAATACATTGTTATAACACCGGAACATGTAGTTCCTTTTCTATCCCTCCCAAAAGCACTATGATTGGAAGTAAAAAGGAGAGCCCCAGTAATCATTCTCTGGCTGGAAGGTAGAACTATCAGTCACAAAACTACACCCCTCTGTTCCCTTCCTCCTTTCCCTTTCCCTGTTCCCCCCCCCTTTTTTTCCTTTTATGGAGAGCTTGGAGGAAAACTTATCCAATTCTCAACCGACTGTCTGACATGCCTGTGTCCCTTCAAAGTTCCAAAACTTTGGGAACAGGGAACAGCCCACTTTGCTTCAGACCACTTTGGAGATCTGTTTTGCCTCGGACAATGTCTGAATCCCTTCGAAGAAGCAGCTCCCTTCTTATTCAGCATTTGGGCTTAATCTGAAGTGGATGCACACCCCAAGCAGCCTAAACCATTACGGTATATAAGTATTTAAAATAACTTGTATTTAGCTTCCTGGCCTGTATGCCCCTTCTTATATAGAAAGGTTCAGTCAACCAACAGCAGGGTGGCCTTTCCACCCTGCTGCTCTTACACCACAGCTTAAATCATTACAATTCTTTATAATTTAACACTTGGTCCAAGTCAAATTAGTGTTCAGCAGCCACAATTCAGGATAAAGATAGCACTCTGAGCCTTTGAACAGCCAGTCAGACTAGGCTCCATGGGATGGGGCGCCCTCTAGGCTACAGTACTGGCCTGAATGCTGTCAGCCGACCCCACAGCATCTATTAACAACATGACTCTCCCTCTCCCAGTCGCTTTGGCCTCATAGTCATATAGCAGCCTTGCTGTGCTATCCATCCGTATTTGACCTTTAAACTGTCATGACCCCTCTGACTCTGGCCTCATTCCTGTTGCCTCTCTGGACCTGCCTCAGCCCATTTGAACCCACTCCGCCTTTGCCATCACCTTCTTGGCCAGACTGGGTCGGGAGCTGTGCACCAGACTCAGCTGACGCATTAAAACATAAATAATGATCCCAAGGCCAATCAATTGGACCTTCATCAACACACTTTGCCAAGCATAAGACCTCTAGCCTTATACCAGTTTGCGCCCTAGGACTATTATATTTAGCCCCCTGTGCGTGGGGGGGGCCCGGAGCCTGCTTGCACCCCGCCCCCGCGCCGCCGCGCCACACGCCACGCCACCGACCCCCCACCGCCGCACTGACCCCACCACCCCAGCAGCTTCACCCCGCTCTGTTTTCGGGGGAAACCAATGTTACATTTGCCTGGTAAAAACAGACCGGGCGTGGCTCGATCCGAAAAGGAACCCAATCAATATAGGGACTGCCGGGGGAAGCCCAAAACACAGGCTTGCAATGCAGATAAGATTTGCTCTTAGCGTGGGCTCTGCGCCCTATAACCTATAGCACTGTGTCTATATCATGAAGCCAGTGTGGTGCAGTGCTTAAGAGTGTGGGGCTAGGACTGGGGAGACCCCAGGTTCAAATGCCTGCTCAAGCTATGAAGCTCCCTGAGTGACCTTGACTACCTCTCACTCTAACATACCTCATACGGTTATTGTGAGCGTAGAACAGGGTTGCCATATTGCCTGATTGGCCAGGCAATTTCACTGAGTTTCACTGAGATCCTAATCATCCTATCCAGTGCCAATGTATACTGTACCACGGGATTTTTTTTAGGGAAATGCGGTTGGGGGGTTGGGGCGGCTGTGAAATTGATTGTAGCAGCAGTGCATGGGGAAAGGGGTGATTAATTGCTTTCCCATCCATGAGGGAATGACAGGGAGAACTCTGGTGGGTGGAATTTGATTGCAAAAGCAGCCTAAAAGGGAAAGTGTTAATCACCACTTCCCCAGTGCTACCTTCTGTAATCCATGTTGCAGATCCCTGCCTGCATTTCTCTAAAAAAACAAAAACCAAACCAAACAAAACAAAACCCATCAACTGTGCCATAGATATTGCCTTTGACATCTTGATTTTAATCCCTCTTCACTGACAAGAGCTTTACAAACTGGAGTGGACTTGGGCAGCTGAGCTGCTGCCATTTCATCCCTATAACATGATGAGGCCCAGTTTATCTTGCTTATCCGGGATTGCTACGTAAACTTTTGACACACTAAAGTATTTATTTACCACATCATGAGAGAGGGACTGGGGCAGTTCATAGCACCTTTCATCCCTAATCCTTTTCATACATTCAAAACAATGTCCTGATAGTAACTGTGAATTACAAGCCTACTTTCAGAAGAGTAACTGTTGTTAATGGTTACCATGCAATCTAAAAGAAGTCTTGTGGAACCTTAAAAAAACAGATTTATTGTGGCATAAGTGCTCAAGGACTGAACATGTGGTATTTTATGACTTGGGTTCTAGGCTATGAAATCTTATGTCACAATCCGAGTCTTTAATTTATTGTTATTTAATTATTTATTTTAAAGAGGAGGTGCCACAAGTCTGTTTTCGCCTCTCTGCTCCCCAGTTTACCTTTTATGTAACAAGTCATAAACATTTCCAATTTTGCCTCCTCTAACATTCTATCTGTAGAATTTAGAGCTACAGTAAAAATAGTGAAAACATCATATTGAAAGAATTACCCTTTCCTCACTTCCTTTAAACCAACTAGACAACATCCTTCACCATCCCAAAAATAAATCACATTTTGCTTCTGCTGAATTGCAAACAGATGTGTACCAGAACAGATGTTTGCCACAATGAGAGTACTACACTTTTGCCACCCTTTCCTTAAACAAAAAAGCAGTTTTACCTGCCTTAAACTCCAATCCTGTGCACAGTTACTTGGAAGTGAGCCCTAGTGAATGTAGTGGAATTTACTTCCAAATAAACATGTATAGAATTGGGATGCTAGACTATTCATTTGGCTACATTCAGAAAAAGTTAATCACACTTCAAGTCCCATTAAAACTAATGGAATTTAAATTAATTGTGACTAAATTGACCCACTGTGACTAATTTTCTCTGGACTGGGGCATAGAATTGATTTATATGAAAACGAAAGCCCTGACTCACTGACTCATCAATTTATCTGCTATTTCCCATTAAGCTAGAAAGCTGAAATTTGGCATGGTTGTTGCTTATGGATCACTAATAAAAACCTGTGTTGTGAAAAAAATTAAACCTTCATCCTGCATCTTGGGGTGCTTTTCTTACCCCAGGCTCACATTCTGTGGTGTAATTTACACATAAGTAGACCTGAAATCCTGTCCTGGTAGGTCTTTGCCTAAAACAGGGTAGTAAACAATATTACCAAATTTCAGCCACCTGCCTTTTACAGTTTTCTTGCTATAACCAAACATGCCTGGGACATACAATGTCCCAAAAAATCTGCATTACAATGCTGTATCTGTGGTGCTTCAGTGTCCCCAGGCAGTGGGGGAACAATAGGAGCTATCCACAGGTCATTTTAGTAACTTTTTATTGCCAGGAAGAACAGAAAACACCTCCTTCAAAAAGAAAAGAAATTCATTGAGGTTACAAACCAAGTAACTTGGTGATATTAGTGCTGGAGGGTAAAACTTTGAACTTAGTGGACCAAGAAGCACTAGCCATGTAGCTACGCAATTCATTAAATCTTAGATGTTACACTATCCACAGAGTAGAAAATAATCGGTTTTTTAATCCATTTGGAGACCGGGCCCTTCAGCTAGTTTAGTAGATATAAATTAACAACACATATGAATGGAAAAGAGTATGACTCTCCATTAGTTTCTCTGTTCATTGCCTTCAGTTGCTCACCTGTGTCATGTAGAACCATAGATGCATTTCTATTTGTCATGTTATCATAGTGAGATAAAACTGAGGTTAAAATCGATCAAGACACAATCCAAGCATATTTGAGCAATGAACACTTAAAGCTACAACAAATCCACAGAAAATGTCAAAAGAGGAATGTTGCTCACTTTTCATCTGATCCCTGCATGGATGGACATGCTGCTACCAGGACCAGTGGGCTGGCATCCAATATATGTCCAGTTTTATTTTTAAGCCACAGAACCTGCTTTTGAAACTCCCTTCCGTTTCAAAAGCCGTTTGCTACCTGGGATGAGGGTGGTGGGTGTAGTTCAGGAAACACAAACACAATGTTCTTTCAGTGCAGTGTTCTGCAACCTTGGGTCCCCAGATGTTTTTGGCCTACAACTCCCAGCTATTCTGGCTGGGGCATGCTGGGAGTTGTAGGCCAAAAACATCTGGAGACCCAAGGTTGGAGAACACTGTTCTAGCGCATGCAGAACTAAGCCTTCAGTCCTTTGCACATTTGTCTAGGAATAAGCCCTACACTGAACACAGTGGGGCTTGCTTCTTAGGAAATATGTCATAGGGTTGTGCAGTAATTCTGTTGTTTCTTTGAATCCCAGTCATCATTTAATTTAGGGTGTATGAGCCACAAACACCCACCTCTCAGAACTGCCTTGGTGATCCCACCTGATTACTGAATCAGTTTGCCTTGTAACAGGAGATGTCACCCTTTCTGTCCTCAATGAGCTGTAGAAAGAACTAAAATACTTCATGCCAGTGAATATTACCTCCGCAGCACTGTTCTCCATTTTGTAGAACTGTACCCTTTTGGAAGGATGTGTTTCAGATATCATCATAGCTGGAATAGTAGGTTAATTCATATTTGCAAATGCAGTACTTTGTTACAAACTGTCACTATGTGTTCTTCTGCCTGATCTTTAAACACTTTAAGGGCTCATACAACTGGCAGCGGGAAGGAGGAGGTGCTTTTTAAGCGAGGAAACACAATTTATCTAGGTGACATTTTGTATGATTACATGGCTATAGATCTGATGATGAGGTTTCATAGATTTCATAGATCTGATAGAGTTGGAAGGAGCCTAGAAGGCTATCGAGTCCAACCCCCTGCTCAATGCAGGAAACTAGAGGAGGGGTCTCCCATCCAAGTAATAACCAGGCCTGACCCTGCTTAGCTTTCCACACTCAGACAAGCTGAGCCAGCATGAGCCACAGGCCTGTATTCACACAGCTGGTACCAGAAATCTTGGGATGACATAACAAAAACAAAGGGTAGTTTGGTATTGTGTTAACTGGAATAACAAGAGAACTAGTAAGTGGCAGTAGCAGGAGAACACGAGTGGAGCGGGAGAGCACTATTGGACTCGTGTACTGCTTGCAGGCTTCCCATTGGGGCGTTTAGCTGGCCATTGAAGGAACAGACAGCTGGACTAGATAGGCCTTTGGTCTGATCCATTATGGCTCTTCTTTATGTTCTTTATGTGATGTATCAACTGCTATTCTAAAACAAAGTTTAAATAAATATTTATAAGGGTAAAAAAAAGAGACCTTAAAAAAAACTTTCTCCCCCCTCCCTCCGCCAATCCCTTTTACTGAGTCAAATGTATATAATACAGTAATACCTTGGATTGCAAGTAACTTGGTCTGAGAGCGTTTTGCAAGACAAGCAAAAAAAAAATTAAAATTTTGACTTGATAAGCAACATCTTGCAAGACAAGTGTAGGGATGTAACCGTTCGCCTCGAGCGGGCGTAGCGGGCGAAAATCAGCCCCGCTCACGCCCGCCAGAGACTCGCTTTGATATAAGAGTGTTTTGGATTACAAGCACGGTTCCGGAACGAATTATGCTTGCAATCCAAGGTATTACTGTAGTTTGCTTACTTGTCCTTTCCGGTACCTATAGTTGCTTGAATTGCTGTCTGACGATGAAGTTGGCATTACCCTTAGGGTAATTCAGTGCACTTTTTTATGGGTCTGAAAATGTGCACAAAGCTCGCTGAGAGAGTTCTAGGCATTCTGACAGTTTGACATCAGTAGGCAATAAACAATTATGTTCTTTTTGTGTTGACTAAAGCCCATGTCTGACTTTATAAGTGCAACATACTTCAATACTTAACAGCACATGTACTGACAGCAGGGATAATCTCACCAATTATAGCTGTGCTTGCATTACCATAGCCTGCAGCCATTATTGGCATTGCATGCACATGCACCATTCCAGATACCATTTAAAAAAAAAACCCACAACTGGCATAATTTTCCAATAACCTCAAAAGCAGGTTTGTATAGTCACCTAGTTGCCTGTAGCAAATAAATGTTGTTTCCAGGCAAGCACATTTCTTTTAAGGAAAGTATGTGTTAAGTTCAGATCTGAAGGAAGAGGGGTTCTGTCATAAAGAAGGTCAGGTTGGGTAAGCTGTAGAGGAAAGCAATTTTGGGGAAGCAGGAGAATTTGTACATTTGGCCACTATTATGTTGTTCCCGGAAATGTTGTGGTAGTGCAGGACTGGGCCGTGGGCAGCAGTCTGGAGTGGTCTGGTGGCAACTGCGACTCTAGAATGAGGAGCAATCAGGATCAGAGGGTAATCAGGAGGCAGGACCAGAGAACACACCAGCTGTCAGGACCGAAGAGCAAGACAAGAAGCGCAAGACATGCCAGAGTCAGGTAGGCCTTATTGCTCAAGTAAAGTTCCAGTCAGACTGGAAGCCCTCTCATGAGTCTCATTCTCCTTCCTGCCCAGGAGGAGTCAGTGGCCAGTCCAGAAGGTTCTTCACTGAGAAGCTGTAGTGATACAGCTTGCCACATGGGGCAGTGGTCAGCAGTTCCTGACAGGTAGGCCTTACTCCAGGGGTTCTCAACCAGGGGGGAATTCCCCCCCCGAGGGGGAATTTTAGGGTTTTGGGGGGGGAATTGGGACCACAGACTCAAACTGTTGGAATATTGATCTTTCTACAAATTACAATTCTACAGATTGTACATAATCTACAAGACATCACTCCTTATTGTATGGCACAGATTAAATTAAAAATAAAGATAAATATTTCACTTGTTATCTGTGGAAATATTCCATTTATAGTTATTATATATTATATGCATATTATTTGGAATGCAACTTTTGAGTCAGACAATCTTGGAAAGGGGGGAATGACATTTTGACATGGTGGAAAGGGTGAATGGGGCAAAAAAAGCTGAGAACCACTGCCTTACTCTAAGGTTAAAAGCATGGTAGTGAGACATCATAGACTGACATATACAGCCAAAACCAAAATACAAGTTAATAGGTTTTAAAGTTAATGCAAACTTTACAATATATTATTGTATATAATGTTTACAAGATAAAAAAAATAATACACACCATATGCTTAACCCATGAAAGCCAGTGTGGTGTAGTGGTTAGAGTGTTGGATGGACTAAGGCTCGGGAGATCTGGGTTCTAGTCCCCACTCAGCCATGAAGCTCCCTGGGTGACTTTGGGCCAGTCACTGACTCTCAGCCTAACCTACCTCCTTTTGTGAGGATAAAATGGAAAGGAGGAGGGGGGTCATGTATACTGCCTTGGGCTCCTCGGAGGAAAGGTGGGATATAAATGTAACAAATAAATAATAAATACATGAGCCTTTGCATTAATTGGGCAGATTGCGGAAAGCTGGGAGGTTAACTTCTTATAGCACTGTTTTCCTTATATCTCCAGGAGAAAAGGGACTGGAAACTACGACTTTTCCTTCTTTTTAAAAAAATAAAAGCTGAACATTCAGGGAAAGAGACTCAAATATCCTTGAAGGGGCTAGTCTCCTGCAGCATCTTCCCCCCATGTTTACGGCTCAGAATATTCCTAACTAAAATTCTGTTGTAGAAGTCTTGCTACCTTGATTCTTTTGCTGGGACTTCTTCCCCACTGCCCTTGGCCCATCCGAATATTTTTTATCTTAATTTTAGGCGAGGCTGGTGACGCCTGTGTCAGTGGGGCTCCTCGTCCATTGCAGCTTTAATTCTGAGCTGTATAGGAACTATCCATAGTGCCGTACACCATTCCCAGAATAGGTTCACCACCATGGAGGACCATGGATAGCTCCTATAAAGCTCAGAATAAAAGCTGCAACAGATAAGCAACCCTATTCTATTGACATAGGAGTCGCCAGCCTCCCCATCCCATGTAAAATCTCCTGTGACCAAAGGAATTCATAGATTCATAGAGCATAGAGTTGGAAGGGGCCTAGAAGGCCATCGAGTCCAACCCCCTGCTCAATGCAGGGAACTAGAGGAGGGGTCTCCCATCCAAGTCATAACCAGGCCTGACCCTGCTTAGCTTTCCACGCTCAGACAAGCTGAGCCAGCGTGAGCCACAGCAGGCCAATACTATGCATGTTTACTTGGATGTAAGTCTCACTGTGTTCAGTAGGACTTACTTGCAGATAGCTGTGCATAGGATTATAGCTTCCCTTTCTCATCTTTGATTCCAAGCTTTTGGCCTGAAAACAGGTTCCTAACAGGAGAGGAGAAACTGAATAAAAATAGAGTGTGGCATTGTCAAACCTGGCCACACAGTGGGCGTGCTTGCAGACAGGCGTGTTTTACTTGCAGATTGGTTAATAATATGCTTTGGTTCCTGCTTGTAACATGGATGGAAGGAAATACATCTTGCTTGGCTGGTACAAGAGAAGAGATTAGTACACTAGTGTAAAACAGGCACAGTGGATTAAAATTATGCAGCATCAATTAATTGAGTTCCTGCTTAGTGGGGAGTCACCATTGTGAGCTCGCGTGGGCCCGAGCAGCGGGGAAAGGAAGGAGGCGGCAGGTCTGGTGCCTGTGCGGCAACGGTGCCTCCCTACAGCCCAATAACATGGAACCAATTGGAAGGCCTATTGGCTCAGCGGGGCTGGGGGGAGGCAAACTGGAGTGGGAACAGCTGCAGGCCAGCCCAGCTCTGGCCTGCCTGAGGCCCATAACGCGAGGCCTCATGGGACAGGACGGCACAGGACCGGACCATTGCTGATGCTGAGTTCTCCACCCTCACCGGGTAATAGTAGATCTTGCAGTGGATGGAAGTTAGTCGCAGGTTAGCAGGGCTGGGAAGGAATTTTACCTGCCTTCCAATTGGCAAGCAAGGGGGTCAGGGTTTTCGCCTTCCCCACTGCAAGATTAGTCTGTGTAAATAAGTTGATCGATGTATGTATGTATACCATTCCAGTAGAATTGTATTGTTTACATCACAACTGTGGCGGGGATGATAAGCATTGGGCTGGATCAATTTGGGAGGGGGATTGGGCTCCCGGCTCCCCCGTGGTGGGATCCCCTGAAGGGATCTGGGTGGATGTGGCCCCAAGACCAGGGCAGCATGGTGGCTGTGAGCTTCCCACATTCAGAGTGGAGGGAAAGGGGCTAACCTCTGACCCTGCCATCCACCACCAACACTCCTGGTAGGCGGGCCAGGAAGGAAAATCAGACAGCAGCTGGGCTACCCGATGGTAGGATCCATGCCCTATGCCTGCACCAATCCTATTCAAAATGAATAAAGTTGTGGCTGGTTTAATAACCCGTTTCAGTGATGTCCCTGGTTTGTTCCTTTCATCTGCTGAATGGACACAATTAGGCACTGTGCCACACAAAAAAGATCTTTACTTCCAGGTTTAGCCTTCAATACCTCATTGTATCCAAATAGCTGCAATTAATTCCCTTGCACGGTATAAAGAAGGTTGTATTTTTAGAATTTCTGAAGACTAGTCCACAAGACTAAACTTTACAAGATGCTCAGGCAGATAGGAGAGGTCAAAAACAAGGGAAAAGATTAAAAAAAGAAGGGGCCGTAGAAAGTAGGACCGGCCCAAGACATTTTGCTTTTCTTTTTTCAGAAATAGCAGCTACATGGAGCCCTGATCCATATTGGGACTACATCACATAAGAAAGGCATTATAACCCTTTCCTCCCTGTGTTTACCCACCAAAAATCACCCCCCAGGTGCTATTTGTCCCAGAAGATATTATTTGCAATAAACAGCACCTTCAGCCACAGAGTAAACCTGGCTTTGCAGGTGAAATGCCAAGATGTGCATACCAGGGAATTGGCTGCTGGCTTCGCTGATTGGCTGGCTGGGGCATGCTGGGAGTTGTAGGACTTTTTTGGGGGGGTCTAAACACGCATAGGATTGTGCCTTTATTGATTTTTTAAAAAGTTTTTTGAAAGAAAAGAATACAAAACCACTCCAGGAATGGGGAGATAGAAAGTGTCTTAATGATACCACAAGAGACCAGCCAATCAGCGCTGTACACAGCTATCTTCGGCTGTAAACTTAAAGAACCATTTTTGAAAGAAAGCTCAGTCCTGGTGAGGAATGTGTAAATAAATTATTTGGACTGAACATGATGACAGAGCTTTCAGTTCAGCCCCACTGCTCTATATGCATTTTACAGCAGTCTTATTTATTATTAATTTATTAATTTTATTTATATACCGCCCAACAGCCGAAGCTCTATGAGCGGTTCACAACAATCGTCTTCTCTGTACATTTTCTTGCAAACCACTTGAGGGATGAGAGGATTGGCCTGCCATCAACACCTCAGGGCGGACAGCCAGCAACATTAGTTGCGAACCAGGGTTCTCAGTGTTTATAGGTAGACTTGGCACACCAGGAGGAAAATATTCTATGTAATATATCGGTGCTTTTATCCCACATTAGCTTGTAGAATACCACTCAGAAAATAACCATAGGTCTAGAATTGCCGCCTTTTTCTCACGGCAATGCTCCTGTGCCTTTAACAGATGCATAACAACTGAAATTCAGCAGGTGTCCCTTTCCCCTTCACATATGGATTTTGTAAGTCATGCAGATGTTAAAGACATAGGAGCTGTGCCAGGAAAAGGTGGCAATTATGCAGGTTTCCTATGGGGTGTGGTAATGTCATGGCCGTGTACACCTGTGGAGGATTTTCTTACTTTTTTCTGACCCTACTTCTCACTCAGCTGATATAAACCTGTGTCTGGGCTTGTGCAAAGCTAGGGCCCCTTTCTCTGCCAAGTAGATTTTTTTACCTGCAGGGGATTTTTGGTTAGAGGCATATCCAGTCATGTGATCCTCCACTTGCAGGCTTGGAAGTGGTACAAGCCAAAACACAGGTTTATCTCCTCAATGAGAGCTAAGTCCCCATGCCAGAGTGTGCTGTCCAGGGACGACCCTACCATGATGCAGAGTAAAGCTGCTGCCTCAGACAGATGATTTTGGGTGTCATGAAAGGGCAGCAAATTGTTACTTTTTAATTAGTATTATATGTTTTACTCCCAGGGACAGGCACTTGTGGGATTTCCCGCCTCCAATGCTGAAATAACTTGGCTGACTTTGTTTTGGGGTAGGGGTAGGATTTGTTGTTCCACCTCAAATAGCAAAATATTTTGGGCTGGCACTGATGCTGTCAACCCAACCAAACCAAATTGCATTGCTAAGAGGTACACTTAGAAGAAATAGATTTCAGTGGAATTATTTCCATACAGTGTTCGCTATTTCTTGGTTGAATAGGGTGACACCAATTATTCCAAGTTAAAAATAGCTGCAGTTGGCACTTTCCCTAGTTATTAAAAGTGTAACAAGTAAATTATGATTATGGTTATGAAAGTATATTTATAGCTAAGTAATTGCTGTCACATACTCATATTATTTACTATTTATTATTTGTCACATTTTAAATTAATGTGGATTTTACTTTTTGGCTACATTTATGAATGATAGCAATTATTTTAAAGAGGACAGAAATCTTTCGTATAATTTAAAAATCTATTTCTCTCATGTAAAGTTTTATGGTTGCCTGCTGCCCTCTAGCGTTTTAAACTGAGTCATTCTGGCTACTTGATAAGAAGTGTACTAAAGGAATGATAGAAAGAAATTGTTAAAATGATGTAGCGTCTTGTTTTTGTGTTGAATAGGGAAGGGAGACGTTTAACCAGTATAGGGAGCTGTAGAGGGTTGTCAGGTTTGTTCCCCTTTAACTCACCTCTTTTCCCAATATCATCCGCCCTGTTCAGTAAATACCTCACAGCTTTTATTAACAACCTTTCCCACTTAAGGCAGGGCAGTGGGTCCTGCCCCAGACTGCCAAGTCATAATCATGTCATAATATGGAAGATTTGGTTTCCATGGAAACAGAGGGATCTGAAGGATGCTTCAGATTCAGAGCCTACCTGGCTCAGAGTGGAAAAACAGAGATCTCGGGGAGTGAATGCTGTTGATCTGTTTCCTCCTGTGGGATGCACATTTCTTCAACCAAACTGATGTGGGTGAATGTGGACGTTAACAGGATATATTTGTAACTGAAAAGGAAAAAAGAAAAGAAAGACCCAAGGCAAGTGTGCTAAAGAATGATAGTGCTGGATTATGGTAGTTTAATACCAGCAAGACTTAAAGATGTATCAAAGTCCAGAAGATAAGCTTTGAGAGGAAAAAGAGGGGAGAATACTGGTGTAAAAGGAAAGGAAATTATGAAAGATGACTGTTGGGAATGTCTAAACAAAAGGGCTAGATAGCAGCTGATGCCATGGGCCCAAGGATTTGTACCTGAGTGAAGTGATCAATGTTTGAAATCTCTGACAAATTTAAAACTTTGGTTTTTAAATTGTAAGCTGTAAAAAAGAATGCTATATAAATTAGTCATAAATTAACAATTGTTTTCCTCCTTGCCTTAGGGCAGGGTTGGGGAACCTGTGGCCTTACAAATGTCTCACTACAACTCCCATCATCCTTCACCATTGGCCATGCTGGCTGGGGTTGGTGAGAGCTGGAGTTCAAAAACCTCTGGAGGTTACAGGTTCCCCATTTCCACCTTAAGGGTAGCAAGAGACCTAAAAATCAGAATAGTGCTGTGACTATTCTTGGAGACATGTATTTTTCCAGAGATCTCTGCAGGCTATATCCAGATTTTAACCCCTGAAGCCCCAAAAATATATGATACAGGGCTGAAATATGTTGGCCTACTCGGGAATAAAACCCTATTTTTTTACATCTTGAGACTTTCTCTCTCCGTTTCACCATGTGCTTTTGGATGTTCCCCAATTGTCTGACTTCACTAAGAGATCTAGGCAACTAATACCAAGTGTTGGGGATGTTTCCCACAAGTCCACTCTTGCTATTTGACTTTGTGACAATCCAGGTTAATGGAGACTTCTAGCCAGGGGCCTTCTTGCCCCTTATGTTCTGTAATAAAAAAAGACAATACCCAAGCCCTTCTCCCCATTGTTGTTCCTCCATTCCCCACACCAGGAAAGCCCAATCATGGACTCACACATCACTGCCACAGCTTCAGGGTCTGTGTATTTCTGCAAATCCAACTCTGCCTTGCTGAGTTCACTATTTATTTATTTATTATATTTATCAATCGCCCATCTGGCCGGTAACCTGGCCACCCTGGGCGAATGTACAATTAAAATACAACAAAACAACACAATAAAATATAATAATTAAAACAATATAAAAAATTCTCATTAAAAACCTAACCCATTCGCCTGAACAGTCCATGTTTTTAATGCACGGCGGAAGCTCATCACGGAGGGGGCATGGCGAAGGTCACTAGGGAGGGAGTTCCATAATGTGGGGGCCGCCACAGAGAAGGCCCTCTTCCTAGTCCCCACCAGCCTGGCTGCTCTGGCTGATGGGATAAGGAGAAGGCCGTCCGTGACAGACCTTGTTGAGCGGCCTACTTGATGTTGCTGGAGGCGCTCCTTGAGATAAGCTGGGCCGGAGCTGTGTAGGGTTTTAAAGGTCAAAACCAACACCTTGAATTCGGCTTGGCAAGCAACTGGTAGCCAGTGCAACTCATTAAGCACTGGCGTGATGTGATCACGCCGGCGGCTGCCCTTAATCAGGCGAGCCGCTGCGTTCTGTACCAGCTGAAGCTTCTGGACCGTCTTCAAGGGTAACCCCACGTAGAGCGCATTACAGTAGTCTAGGCGAGAGGAGACCAAGGCATGAACCACTGATGGGAGCAGGTGATTAGGAAGGTAGGGGCGCAGCTGCCGTATCAGATGGAGTTGATACAGCGCTGCCCGGCTCACAGCTGACACCTGAGCCTCCATGGACAGCTGGGAGTCTAGAATGACCCCCAAGCTGCGGACCTGGTCCTTCAGGGGTAGATGTACCCCATTCAGCACCAGGTCAACATCCCCTAACCTTCCCTTGTCCCCCACCAGAAGTACCTCGATCTTGTCGGGATTCAGTTTCAGCATGTTCCTTCCCATCCAGCCAGCCACTGACTCCAGGCACTTGGACAGGGTCTCAACGTCTAACCTCGGTGAGGACTTAAAACAGAGGTAGAGCTGCGTGTCATCCGCATACTGATGACACTGCACCCCAAACCTCCTGATGATAGCTCCCAGCGGCTTGAGGTAGATGTTGAATAACATCGGGGAGAGGATGGAACCCTGCGGCACTCCACAAGTGAGCAGCCGAGGGTCCGAAGCCTCCTCCCCGAGAACTACCCTCTGATACCTTCCAGAGAGGAAGGACCGGAACCACTGCAATACAGTGCCTCCCAAGCCCAAGCCCTCCAGACGGTACCAGGAGGATACCGTGGTCAACGGTATCAAAAGCCGCTGAGAGATCGAGGAGGACTAGAAAGGAGCATTCGCCCCTATCCAAAGCCCTCCTCATATCATCCACCAAGGCGACCAAGGCCGTCTCCGTCCCATGTCCAGACCCTGAAGCCCGACTGGCACGGATCCAAATAATCGGCTTCATCCAAGTGTGCCTTCAACTGAGCACCCACCACCCGCTCAATCACCTTGCCCAGAAATGGTAAATTGGAGACTGGGCGAAAGTTGTTTAAATCCTGGGGATCCAAGGAGGGCTTCTTTAGAAGCGGTCTTATTACTGCCTCCTTGAGGGCTGATGGCATCACTCCCTCCTCGAGGGAGGCATTCACCACCGCCTTGATCCCCTCACCCAGTCTCTCCCTGCAGCTCATGATGAGCCAGGATGGGCAAGGGTCAAGCAAGCAGGTGGTCGGCCTCACAGATGAAAGCACCTTGTCCACTTCATCAGAAGGAAGAAGCCGAAACTGATCCCACAAAACCGGTCTGCCATTGGCCTCTTCCCGCTCACTCCCCGTGTCCACGACGTACGATATCCCACTCCTAATCCGATCGATTTTATCTGCGAAGTGCTTTGCTAAAGCCTCACAGACTGTTCCAGTGGGTCCGGAGCGACTGGACCGACCAGACTCCGGACCACTTGGAACAGCCTCCTGGGGCAGCACTCTGCAGACGCAATGGAGGCAGCATAGAAATTCTTTTTTGCTGCCTTCACCGCCACCCGGTAGGCTGAAGATGCAGCTCTAACCCGTGTTCTCCCTGTGTATTAAATAAGGTGCTGTTTTTTTTTTGAAGAGCTCTTATTTTCTCCCCACGTTTCTGCAGTACCACCCCTTCCCCTCTTCTTTCCTACAGCACTACTCTAATAATACCAGCCAACTTCCAGGGATAACCATGTTGCTATGCATTTATTTCCACCCTTCACACTGGTTACCACAAACGTCACACAATATTCATCTCCCCTTGGGACATGGGAGGCCTAGTTTTCATCGAGGTGATAAACCTGCGTCTGGACTGTAGAGTTTCAGACATCAGGTGGCAACTTGTGACTGAATGCTATCCACACACACACAGGCACATGCCCCAAAACACTCCCCCCCCCCAAATCTTCCATAGAGAAAATGTCAGCATATCAGTGACAAGGGCTTGGGTTCCTTGAAGGAAAAAAGGCGGGGTAAAAATATAATAATAAATAAATACATAAATAAATAAGGGCCTTAGCCTTCTTCTTGGAATGCTAGTTTTTTTCTATGTGGATTTGTTTTTAAAGTTATGGAGGAGCATTCCTCTATCTCCCCACCCGCAGCCACCCAAAAGTGGTCTTCTCCCTCCACCTTTTCTCACTTCCCCCAACCCACCTTTTTCATGAAGCCTTTGGCCCATCCTCCTCGTTCCCATGCCCTACTGCAACAAAACTTGTAACCAAGATGAAGTGCATTTAACATGGATAAGTAACCTGTTCTTTCCATTGACCCCTGGCCTCCAGTTCCCCCTGTAATCCTGTGTGTGGAATTTCAGATTGCAAGCTACTGGGGGCAGCCATGCAAGACAAGCACTGAAGTGCCATACAAAACGAACAGCTATCAGCCCCCACCTGCCTTCTGAAGAGATGCAGCTCAGACACGGGTTTACCATTTCAGTGAAAAGACCTATGTCAAAACATGTAACAGCTCCGAAACGAGTGTACACCTGCATTGCTTATCTTCTCAGTTAAGGGCACAATCCTGGCTGGGGCATGCTAGGAGTTGTAGGCATTTTTCTGTCTAAACTGGCATAGGATTGTGCCTTAAGTGCCTTGTAAAGAAGGAATTCCCACCCCATGACAGACTCATCAGTGTCCTCAGCTGGGGAAGGGTGGAGAACTTTCAGTAAATTTGTTTAATTTTTATTGTGCGTTTGTGCGCCTCAAGACTTCAGGAGGAAGTGGATGATAAAAATCCCTCTTATCATTGCTCTAGTTCTTGCTTCCTTGTTTCTGAGTCAGGTTTTCATTGGACTTGTCTCATAGTTTAAAGTTATAAAGTGCCAAGCAGAGGTGTAGCACTACCTTAATAAGTATGATGATAATGAACTGATATGTTTATAATAAATACATGTATTTAAGCAAGTGGAGAGTGGTGAACAGCAAACAGAAAGTCTGTAAATTACAAGAGATCAAAATCAACACAATTTTCAGAACCCGATTACAGTGGTTTATGATGCATTTTGATCTTAAGCACACATGCACACAAACAGGAACTTGAAGAAAAGATTTTACAACAGAAATGAGTCCAGTCTCTGTCTTCAAAAGCACACAGTGCCTAATATGATCCACTCTTAGATTAGACACTGTTACAAAGTGATTTGCAACTGCTCTTCAAAAATGTAAGAGAAGAAATGAATCAGTTTGGAATCTGCTAATTATTATAAAACCAGAGGATAAAAACTTTCACAAAAATGCAAGTTACAGAATACTGGTTTTAGTACATTGAAAGAAGAATATATTCACTAGTTTAAAATAGTCACAATTATTTATTTATTATATTTATACCCCGCCTTTTTTCCTGCAAGGAACCCAAGGCAGCTTATATAATCCTTCTCCTGCTCCCCATTTTATCCTCACAACAACCCTGTGAGGTAGGTTAGGCTGAGAGTCAGTGACTGACCCAAAGTCACCCAGTGAGTTTCATGGCCGAGCGGGGAATAGAACCTGGATCTCCCGAGTGCCAGTCCAGCACTCTCACCACTACGCCACACTGCCTCTTCCTAAAAAGGCTATGCATATGCTGTGATTCCACCTGAGTGCATACAATGTAGAACATGGTTTTGGTCACAGAATTCAGTATTGTAAGAATCTCAGTCAGCTTTTTTCCTTTTACATAAAGAGCAGGTTTCTAGTGAACATATACTTGACAGGGTGTGGGCAATGCCTGTTGAAATCTCAAAAACCGAAGTGGCAATTTAATGAACTTTCCAGTGGCTCGGGGGATGGTTTCAGTCCCTTGCATAACTCTTTTGCTCTTCCAGTGACAAGTAAAACAAGCAAGTATCCAAAATAGTATAAACAGCAGAATTACACATTTGCAGGCTGCAGGATTCTACTTTTCTTGGTTCAGAATCTGGTGCATATACACAGCCCTGATTATGGCCAGCCAAGAGCAATGCTTTCAATTGTTCTGATTACTACAGGGGATATGCTGGAATCTCCTATTCAGAACTGCAGCAACATGACAATTCTTGTAATGACCTAGCTGATCAGATGATATTCTGGGTTAGCTGTAGGCAATAGAGGTTTATAAAATTACATGCTTGGGGAGGGCTGTACAAACGGCTCTTCACAGCTTCTTCACTGTGTGTGTGTGGGGGCAACCCAACATCTGCCATTTTTTAAAACAGTTGTAGTCTCCAGACCATTTCACAACAGAGGGTTCCATCCAGTGGTGTCCAGTGGAAAGGAACTGCTGGTGGAACCCATTTCCCCTCTCCCACTACAGCCCCCCACATGCCTCCCAAATCTGCCTTGGAGGGTTGTGGGACCCTCCACAGCAGATTTCGGAGAGGGAGGTGCTGCAGGGGGGAGAAGAGGATGGGGAAGTCCCACTGTACAAGCAGGCGTCCACTTGCATGAAAGTTGGATCCAACGCAGCGTGTACAATGTGAATGTGATAAAATACGTGCTTGCAGCAGGACACATATAAAAAACATACCTTCACCAGGGATACATAATTGTCTATACATTAATTGACAAACCCTGATTTTCCACAATGTGATGTATGAAAAGGGTCTCTACTGAAAAACAAATCAGTGATTTTAAACAACACTATGAGGTTTCTCAAGGACCTGATATGCAAGGAAACCTTTGCCTGCTACAATCATGTATACAAGGGCCTCAGTTTTTATTCCCGAGTTCAAGGCATCATAGCCTCTGGTTATTCAACAGAGAATAATAGGCTGCATTGGAGCCTATATAAACAAAAATGAGGCATCCATAGATCTTTGACTACTATCTCAAAGTAGTCACATCATGGTTTCCCCCCCAAGAATTCTGCAAATTGTCGTTTGGTGATGGTGCTGAGAATTCTTTGTTAGAGAGTTACCTCTCTAGGTTACCTCTCTCAGAGAACTACAGCTCTCTGGGGAAAATGAATGATTATTAGTTTACAAGTCTGTGGTGTCAATACAGGCAGTCCCCGGGTTACGAACGTCCCAAACGAACTGTCATATATGTAAAAATCTGAGTTAAATACAATGGTGCGTACTTACGAACGAACGCACTATACTTTGCAACACTTTGAAGCGGCTTCTGTTCCGACTTATGTACACATTCGACTTAAAGGCAGACTTATGAACAGATCTCATTTGTAACCCGGGGACTGCCTGTATACCTAATGTGAGCAGATCTTAAAAGTACACAAAAACTTTATTGTGTGAATTGGCAGTAATATTCAGTTTGTACCACTACCAAACATGTTTATCCTTAAGCATACTTTAGATGAGAGCTTGAGGGTGGCACACATGAGGGGTTACATCGGTCTTTTTACCTTGACAATGAAACTGTAAGGGAGTTTAAGCTACGAGGTGGCCTGGTTCATGGCCATCTAGTGGGCTTTATAGCTGAGTGGGGCATTATAGTTGAGCTGTGTTTCTCAAGTCTTAAGCCCAGCACTCTATTCATTCTGTTTGGATATCGCACATTCTTCAGTAGGGGAACTGATGTCATATACTTCTGCCAGCATCACCAAAAATTAGTTTTTATCTTATGATAACAGGGATGTGATAGTGACGATCATCTTCAGTAAGAAGGGAAACTTCATGCCAGTCCCTCCGCTCCTCCTCCACATAGCTTTCTTGAAAATCTCCTGAATTAAACTTACACAATCTGTAAACTATTATCTTTACTTCAAGACAATAGCCAAGGAGAAATATTTCAACCTGTGGAGGAAAAAGGGCGAAAATCACATTCCTGAGAAGATGTAAGAGAAATACACTGATAAACCATAAAATCAAGTTTGTCTGCATTAGAACATTAGTTCTGAATCATATCACCATAAACATTTAAAGGTAATAGACATTTAAAAGCAATAGAGAAATTTAGCAAATAAAACAACTGGGAATCTGTGAAAAATCATGACACACACACACACACACACACACATATATATACACACAAGACACCCACTTTACTAGTAGGAGGATGGATACAGGTGTTGCAACTGAAAGTACTTTATGATAACTCCTCTCAATATATGAAATACACCTCAAATTACAATTCAATAATAATTTCATAAATTTAATGTCTAATTGCAAAATGCTAGCAAATGTAACAACGGACCTACTGTGGAAGCTGATCCATTAGAGATGCAGTTAAAAGCCTGTGCTAAAACCATGTTGAGCTTTTCTAGAAAAATCTAAATAACTCATAAACTGTCTACACAACATGAGTAGGCATGAAGGAAGAAATGCCTACCGTATATCAGAATTCCTTAGAAACTGAGCTTTTCTTCTTTCTTTTTAGAAAAGCAAGTTGCTAGTCCAATATAGATATGAAAATATGCTTGAAAGTGCACAATGCCTTTTGAAAACTCAAATATCAGTTTCAGTGGCCGAATAATATTTCCATCAATCAGAAGACAGGGCTTCAATGCCCTACATAGCTCTTGTCCTGTCCCCATGACTAATGGAAACAAGAGCATGCAAAAGAAGCAGAATTCAGGTTTCCTCTTGGCAAAGAATTCTGATTTTTGCTTTCACTGCACCCAGCCTTAGTCCTCATATTTGTTTGCCCTGATCTGGACAAAACAGGATAATCTGATGAACATATCCAAGCATTGCAGCATCTTTTACGTTTTTCTGAAATGCCACAGCACCTTTGAATTTGGTTTTGCAGCCACATATTTACCTGATCGAGACCTCTTCTGTCCCCTATGGAATTCAGATGATTCATCATGTAACTTAAGGGGTCCAAGGAGGTATCGCACATAAAAAGGCGGTTGAAAAAGCTGGGGATGCACTCCTGCTTGCTGTTCAAGCATTCGTAGGCTTCTATGACTTGGTAGAGCATGATGAATTTGATGGCCTCATACAGCTTGTACTCTGTGCTTTCGTCAGTAAAAAGGGCATTGCACAGCTTCTCTCTTTCATAGTGGTCTTTAATAACACTGGTTTCCATCCACTACAATGTACGGAACAATAAAAGGTTAGCTCTTGAGGCTGATGCTGGAAAGTTAGTACTACTAGGAGTAGTTTATTTTATACACACACACACACACACACACACACACACACACACAATTAGCAAACTCATTCTCTGTTAAGGGGGCAACCCCCACCCCCAAATAGTGCAATGAGGACTGAGTATGCTCAATGGCCATGACATGCTGATTGACTGCTGGAGGGCGGGGACAGGAAACGAGAAGGAAGGGGGATGGAATGGAGTATCCTGGAAGAGGGCACTCCACATTACAGTATCTTGTTGCAGGATCCACTTGTTTACACATAATGCAGTGATTCTCAAAGAAAAGGCTGCTCTACGCAACTCCTGTGGTTCAACCAGTCAATTCACTGAACATTAAAAATGCAGAGTAGCCCTTAAAGTGTGTTATGAAGTTTTTAAATATGATAACCCTACACTATTAAAAAGTTTTTGTTGAATCAAATCACTTATTAAATACATCTGCGTATCACCCAAGCCTGAATATATATGCCTTTTTGAGATATTGAAGGAAATGCTCATTCTCTACTACAGGAGCAAACCAGAACCAAAGTAGCTTCCAAAAATAAAGTAAAAAGTATGCCTTTAACTCACAGGCCCATTAATTAAAATTTTCCCTCTCCAATTAATATAGTTCCAGTCCCCCCCCCCTTCACATGCACACACTGATTAGTTGATAAAATCTTTAGTTAACTGATTATGCCAATTAAAGCTATGGCAGGTATAGCGGCAGTGAGTTATTATTATTTTTTTACAGTTCCAGTCATCCTATTAATATCTTACCACTCACCTGACTTCTTAATGTTTCAATACATTTTCGTAATTTTCCTAATGTATTGGAGCCTGTGTACCGTTCTGGTCCAAAACTATATTGCTGGATCCAGTTACAACCTTGTGAATAAAGAAGTTTCTCAGGGAGCTGAAAGAGAAGAAAGCACAACTGGAGCTTCAGCGGAGTTCAGTGGAAAATTAGGATTTTAAACTAAATGAAAATTGCAGGGAATATATGACTCCCTTAAATGAGACCCGGAGGCATGGGGAGACAAAACACAAGTCACCCATGCCTCATCCTTGATGCTTCTTTCAAACAGCCAGAGTGCCTCTTGCTTCCAAATATTTTTTGTTTCCAGATCAAAGTACATATCCACCTCTTTTGGAAATATTGGCAGGTCAGTTGTGTTAGCATAATTGTGACTGCTCTCAACACCTCTCTCCACTTTTACTGTGTTGCCATTTTAAAAAAACACCACCACCACATTTTGAGAATAAAATATAGCAGAAAAATCATTCAAGATATCATTTGTTTCAGGACATACCTTTAGGACATCTGTTGCCTTTGTCCATGATGGAGGAGGAAGACCTTGGCTGAATATCTGAAACAACACAGCTCTTAGCACGCAGTAGTTATCTCCCCTAACTTGTCGTACATATTTCATATGGTGTCTCCAAAACAACTCCTCATAAGCCTTAAAATAAAAAGGAAGAGAAGGAGGATGACACAATTAACAGGGGCAGTATTTCCTGAATTCTGGATGGGAACAAATGATTGGCTGGAGCAGTTGTCCAAGGTCCATTCTGAAGAAGATCATCATAGGCTACCAAAGGGAATCCCTATAAGAGGCACATCCCAGAAGAGGTAAGGCCTGCATTTGCTTTGAAAAGATTATCCTGGAACTCCAAGATAATCAAATCTTCCAATTCAGCCTTTTTACAATCAAGCACACCTTATTCATTTAATTATTTCAACAACTTGGTGCAGTTGATTCTAGACTGGGGTCCCCAACCCATGGGCACCCAAAATTGATTTTTTTTAAAATTTCCACTTTTTAAAATATACATACATGGATTTGTTTGAAATGCATACAACTTTCAAGCAATTTCAACAAAAGCGGACCAAATATCCAAATAAGTATCCATTGGTGTCTATATGGCACCCATTCAAATATCAAAAGTGTTGTAAGGTCCTCAGTCATTGCATTATAAGAGGTGAGCACTTATTCTTTCAATTTTGTAATATCAGTCTTTTAGCTGTCAAAAGGGCGCAGAGAATCCATTTCCCTTTCCATTTGTTAATTTCCATGAAGCAGGTAAATAATTTAAAGGAGCGTGTACCTCAGTGAATATTAAAGACTGTTCCAGTACAAAATTTATCTGTGTAATAACCTCCTCCCAAAAAGAAGCAAACACTGGACATTACCAAAACATATGTTTAAAAGAAGCATTAGCTGTATTGCACCTCCAACAACTAGCTGAATTAGACAATTCCTTATTAAAGAGATGTTATGGTGCCCTACAGACATGAAACAAAAGTTATTGCTGACTAAGACGCAGCCTAAGATCCACAGACACAACAGCTTATTCAAGAGGCCTTGCCTCAGATATCACATTACAATCTATTTTGCATCTTTCTTCCCCTTTGAAAATGGATGTGGGGGTTGAACGAGTGCTTGAACTTCAAATTATGCTGTAAATGGACATACCAATTTTCACTGTTGTATCTTAGCACTCAAGGGAGATATTGCATTACAGTATGTTCTTTCTTGGCCCCTCTGAAAGCCTGTTGTGGAGAGGGTCGAGTTGGGCTTTGAATTTGAAACAGTGGCCGAGTTTAGCATTACAGGAACAAGTTGCGACAAGCCTTGGGCTCACATGCTCCCCGTTCCATTGCATGTGAGGGGAGGAGACTGAAAGCTTCCCGTTTTGACTTAACCACTGTTTCTACTTATGTTCTACCTTAAGGAACTGTGGTTTATTCCAACTCTGGTTCATTAATCAACAAGGATCTGAAACCACAGTTTGATTCTGCTTTCTTTGAACTAACCAGAGTTAGAATAAACCACACTTTCCCTAGTTCAAACATAATAAAAAAACCCTACCTTTTATTCAAACTGGAATGTGGAAGCTTTCAATCTTCACCTCCTGTGTAAGGAGGGGAGGACTGGGGGAGAGTGGGGTGCATTGGCCTGAGGCTTGTTCTTGTAAGACTAAACCATAGTTTAACATTGCATCTGAAGCAGGCCACTGTACCCTGAATGTGTATGCCAACTTTAACTTTAATATTTCAGTCTTCAAGGCAGATATTGCATTACAATATATTTTGCATTTTCCTTCCTGCTGTGGCTCACGCTGGCTCAGCTTGTCTGAGTGTGGAAAGCTAAGCAGGGCCAGGCCTGGTTATTACTTGGATGGGAGACCCCTCCTCTAGTTTCCTGCACTCGATAGCCTTGAGTTGTAGGCTCCTTCCAACTCTATAATTTATGAAATCTATGAAGCTCCAATTTTAATTTGGGACACGGAATTATGCCTTGAATGAGTTTCAGTTTTGATTTTGATATCTCCCTCTTGAGGTATTGTGTTATAAACACACCCACACCCTAACAGAGTGCCAACCAGGTGAGTTAAACTTTGCTTGGCCATCCACACACAACGACCCCAGATTTATGCTTAGTAGCTTACCTCTCTCACTCTTATCCTTACCTTTTTCATCTGTCTGGCTTGCTCTGTTTCTCCTTTCCATTCTTTTGCACAGTAGCCAAGCAGATCAACTTCACCCGAAACACTTTGGTTATCTAAATCAAGTGCAAATATTAATTAATAAAATGTAGCTGTTTAAGATTATGTAAACTTAAACACACACACACACACACACAATACCACAAAATTTACTTGTGAATTTTCTCTGCAGGTATCTGCTCCATCTGAAAGCCAAACAACAAGAACAACAGACATGAGAGCCTGCAGCAAGTAAGAGTTAAACAACTTTTAGCAATACCGAACCTCCTGGTTAGCAGGAGGTTCAGGAATGACTTATTCACACAACACATAAGCTGCAGGCCTGTGGCTCACGCTGGCTCAGCTTGTCTGAGCGTGGAAAGCTAAGCAGGGTCAGGCCTGGTTATTACTTGGATGGGAGACCCCTCTTCTAGTTTCCTGCATTGAACAGGGGGTTGGACTCGATGGCCTTGTAGGCCCCTTCCAACTCTATAATCTATGAATAATCTATGAATAATATAGTTCACTACCACAAGATGTGATAAATGGCCGCTAGTTTAGATGGCCTTTTAAAAAGTATTAGACAAATTTAAGGATTGCATCAACAACTATCGGCCATGATAGCTAAACGGAATTTCAAAGTAGAGGGGCTGTGTAATTCCCCCCGTTTCTGATGTTCAAGCGGTGAGTGCCATTGCGTACACAGCCAAAACAACACCAACCACTCAAAAGAGGGAGGCATCAGTACGCTTAGGGGAACCCTGAGGTTTGCGGAAGAACACACACACACCCATACTGCCAGAAGGGCCCAATAAGGACTGGGCATGCTCAGTGGCCATGGCATGCTTACTGGCTTTTGGGTAGGGTGGGGTGGATCAGGAAATCAAGGGGGTGAGGGAATGAAATGGGACTGGTTGGAATCCTGAACAGGGAGCCCTCCACACTGCAACATTTTCTTGCCGGTCCCCCTTGTTCCTCTGAAAACCAAACCCTGGGGCTAAACTGCAGATGAAGGCTATTACTTTCATACTTCGATTGCAAGCTTCCAGAGACATTTGGCTGGCTGCTGTTAGAAACAGAATGCTAGACAAGGTGGACTCTTGGTCTGGTCCAGGAAGGCAATGATCATGTTCTAATGCAAATTACCCCAGCCCAGTTAAAACCTACCTTTTCAACAGATGAGCTATATATGTATATAGTTGCCTACAATACCAGAAAGCAGTAGCAAGAAGAGTCATGGTTAATGCAAACTGTCCCTTTATAGCTTGTAACGTGTAATAGAAGCAGTGGCTGACACTTCATTCTACCCTAAAAACACAGAAAGGAATAATTACATCTCAGCAATGTAAGGCTTTTTGTTTCTCATCATTCTGATCAAGGCTACAATAGTAGCCCTCACATCCATTTCAGAGTCACCGCTCAGGCATACCTTTCTTTACCCTCACTTCTTCCTAGCAAGAATACAGCAACAGACCCCACTTATCATAATGGCTTGGGTGACATATCCAAACATAGGGGAAGTCAGGCAGTCAGGAAAGCTCAAACAGTATTTATAGATCAGGGACCCACTTCAGATTAAAAAAAAAAAAAATTAAAAAATGAGAACTTGGGCAAAGGAATCCTGTTTTAAAATGTATTACTGACAATTCATGCCATTAAGTAAAAAAAGAAAGGAAGAAAAACTATTGAATGGAACCACAAACTGTATGTCGGTTGAAGTGCTGTTGTGGAAACAAAATGTACACTGTACAACATTTCTTTGTGAAAGAGAGTATTCAGTTCCTGCTTCTTACTAGAAGTGACCTATAGATGAGAAAGGCTAATGGGAATTGGGATTTGAGAAAAGAACCAAAAAAATTGTGCAGAGGGGCGGAGGAAGAAGGAACGCAACAGAATGAAGAGAAGACAAGACTTGGTAATACATCAAATAAAAGCCTGTAGACACAACTGGGAGCTGAAGCAACTGTTAAGAAGGCAGAGGGTCAAGAGACGGGACAATAGGTAAAGAAATACCATGCAAGCAATCTGTGATAAGGATAAGCAAGTCTGGTGCCAACTTTTGGGGCAAACAACTTCCTCAGTGTGGGCTTCCCGAGATCTCACATTCTGGGGGCTTAATGGCCAGGAGCTGGCATTTAAGGTCAAAGGCCAGCTTGGATACAGTTCTACATGAAGAAAGTTGGAAGATGTGGGTCGCTGCTTAGTGACCTCCTATGCCCCCTATCATTTCTAGGATAACATGAAATCAGCAAGAAAAATTCATCATGATCCCCAAACGTTTCATTCTAGCCCTTGTTCTCTGCCCTGAGAACTGGTCTCAGACATAGAATCATAGAATAGCAGAGTTGGAAGGGGCCTATAAGGCCATCAAGTCCAACCCCCCGCTCAATGCAGGAACCCAAGTCAAAGCATCCCTGACAAATGGCTGTCCAGCTGCACCTTGAATGCCTTCAGTGTTGGAAAGCCCACGACCTCCCTAGATAGTTGGTTCCATTGGCATATTGCTCATTCATCCTCTTAACACTGCAGTCCTCAATGTGGTACCCGTGGACACCAGTGTGCTCGCAGACCCCTCCCTTGGTGTCTGGTAGGCTTTTTTACAAAATTTTGAGTTTTTTTCATGAAAAAAAGTTTTAATGGAGAAGCTGGCATGCTGCAAAATGAACCAGCACCATCTTTATTTCCAAAAAAACCCTCTGAGCCCTTAAGAGATTCTTAGAAAATAATGACGGGTGATGGGAAATAATGACGGGTGATAGGAAAAGTAGGGTGACTGCAGCCCAGCCATTATTTTGAAACATGCCCAGCCACACAGAAAAAAGAAAAAGGTAAGCTGGGGTGGGAAGGAGTGTCCTGGTGGGTGAGAAGGGGTGGTAGGGAGTGATGGAAATATCCGATTTGGCATTTGGGGCACAAACTCCACCCCTGCCTTGTATTCAGCTTCTTGGCCAAGTTACTTGTCTCTGAGCCTCATCAGTTTGCATTTTGTGAAATGGGTGTTGGGGGAGAAAACTGTGGGTTAAAAAGAGTGGTTTTGTCTTTTGGAGCTCTGCCCCCCTCTCTGCTTTGTATTTAGGTTCTGGGGCAAGTTACTTTTCATTTAACCTCACTGGGTTGCTTTCAGGGAAATGGGTGTTTTGTGAGAGTGCCCATGACACTCTCTCAGAATTCCAAACGTGATCACTGGCCCAAAAGGGTTGGGGTCCCCCTGCTCTAACAGCTCCACAGCCACATGGCTTAAGGAGGTTATCTTAGATTCCTGGGCTTATTCTCAGCCAGGTCATTTGCCTGCTGGTGACAGTGCAGAAAGTCAGGCGGTTGTTAAAAGAAGTAAGATCTACGTTTAGCTCTGGATTGATGGAGGTAGATACCAGCCATGATTAGAAATGCGAAGAAGAAAAAAACAACCAGAAAAAGGCCCTTCTTTATTCATTTTTTTTTCACATAGTAGCATCCAGTACAGTTGTTCGCTGTAGAGCAGTCATGTAGAGCCATGAATACATGAACACAAAAGCCAGACCTTACAAAAGATTTTGAAGATTGCTTGCCAAACAGCAGCCTAGAAAGCGGCTTTATACGGAGTCAGATCATTGGTCTGTGTAGCTCAGTATAGTCTATAGTGTAGACTCTATACAAGGGTGGGTAACCTGATGCCCTCCAGAGATTTTGGACTCCAACTCCCACAATCCATTACCACTGGCCATGCTGGCTTGGGCTTATGGGAGTTGTAGTCCAAAACAATTGGAGGGCACCAGGCTGCCAAGCCCTAGTATACACTGACTGGTAGTGGCTCTCCAGACTTTCAGACGGGTCTTTTCCAGCCCTACCTCACCTGGAGGTGCCAGGGATCAAACCTGGGACCTTCTGCATGAAAAGCATGTGCTCTGTCACACTGAGCTATGGCTCTTCCCTTGCCTAAACCATTGCATTGAAAAAGGAAAACCCATCAACTGAGGGCACAATCCTATGCATGTTTAGGCAGAAAAAAGTCCTACAACTCCCAGGATGCCCCAGCCAGCAGTGCTGGCTGGGGCATGCTGGGAGTTGTAGGACTTTCTGTCAAAACATGGAAAGGATTGCGCCTTTAATCTCAAACTGTATGTAACAGAGGTGGAGGTTGATGAATCAGATAAAAAAAAATTTTTTTTTGCCTTTCAGACAATATTTGCAAGGGGCAGGCTTGCGGAAGAGGCCTTACCTTTAAGTAAGGAAAATGCACAGAGTTTAAGTGCTTTAGCTACACCTCTCAAAAAGGGAAGGGCCTGAAAATACACACCAAAGCCTGGACTTTGGAGCCTGGCATTTCAGAAAGGAGGAACAGAAACTACAGATGTGTATTTTGTCTGCGTGTGTTTGCATGCCACACCCACAAGCTATCATTCATTCTGTGTGGTTTTTGTAAAAGAAAGAAAATTAAAACAACAACACCCTGTATTAAAAATGCACAGCTGTTTCACATTTGTGTCTCAGCATCCACAGGCCTGCCCTTGTGGCTGCTCTTCTGCTCCAGCACCGCAACCCTCAATATTCTGTTGCCAGAAAATTGCACTTCTCTTCCACAATAACACATGACTTCCTCTGTTGTACAAATGCAATATTGTAATCTTTTAATGTTTTTTTTTTTTTTTTAAAGCCAACTCCCACATTACACACCACCAGCATAAAACAAAACTGATGGAAGCACGGCAACATTTTGCAGAAGCCCTTTGTGGGAGGGGACATCGCTTAATGGTACAGTTCCTGCTTTGTATGCAGAAGGTCCCAGGTTCAGTCTTCAACATCTCTAGCTGAAGGATCTTAAGTAGCTGGGGCTGAAGGAAAAACTTGCCTGGGACATTGGAGAGCCACTGTGCTGCCAGATGAGGCAACAGTGGCCTAGATGGGGCAATGCTATGACTTCTTATAAAGCATCATCATCATCATGTATACAAGAACAAACTCAATTTTCCAAGTCCTGGTCCTTATGTAGCCAAAATGGCACCACGCACGCACAAAATATCAGCAAACTTTGGGGAATCCCAAGGTTGGCCGATGTACAAAAAAATTAGAAAACAACCCTAAAGGGAGCGGGGGGGGGGATCCAAATGCAGCCCAATGACTACCGAGCATGTTCAGCGGGCACAGGATGCTGGCTGATTTTGTGGGGATGGAGGGAGAATGGGGAGAGGGAAAAATAGAAGCACTCCACACTGCAATACAGGTAGTCCCTGAGTTAAGAACATCTGACTTACAGACAACCCATACTTAATAACGGACTTCTGGCTTCCCGGGCGCTACGTCGTTTACGTAGAGTACATAGCGTAGTATACTACGCAATTTGCGTAATTTACGCAATTTGCGTAAATGCCGATTTTAACATATAGAACGCTATGCTGTTCCGACTTACATACAAATTCGACTTAAAGACATTCTTAAGAACGGAACTTCTTCGTAACCTGGGGACTGCCTGTATTGCGTTGCAGATCCTCCTACTGTTCTAAATCTATTTCACCTTGGCAGAGTGCAGCTGAAAAGTCTTATGGGGAAATCTCAAAGCCAATTTTTATTTCCGTTTTAACTTAGTGCTTCTTCCATTCTACCACACTAATGCAGGAATGTTCTTCTGGTAATATTAAAAAACTTCCAGACCCCAGCAAAGCTACACACTATGTCCCCATTAAGCAATGCCTTGCACATTGTGTGTCTTTTTGATTCACTGGAGACTTTCCCACACTGCGAGCTTCTCTCTGCAGCACACATCCCTAAAATTTTATTTTATTTTAAAAAAGGAAGCATGAACAAGCACAGAGATTTCGTCTCACCCGCACCAGCAGCAACTCTTTCTCCTTGCATTAAAGCAGGGCTCTCCAACCTTGGGTCCCCAGATGTTGCTGGCCTACAGCTCCCAGCATACCCAGCCAGCATGGCTAATGGCAAGGGATTCTGGGAGCTGTAGTCCAGCAACATCTGGGGACCCAAGGTTGGAGAGCCCTGCATTAAAGGATGCAATAGGACACTAGTGTCAATATAACAGGGACTTGCTGGACTTCCTTTACTGTGCAAAGGGAAAAGGTAGCCAGGATTGGCTTTTACTGATGGTGTGGAAAAGACTAGCAGCTTCACGTTTTCCTCTATTCAAAAGCATTTACATAAACAAACATCACAACGTTGTATTGTGCGCTGTTAATCCAGAATAGAAACACTCTTTGCTAGTTCCCCACTCACAAATCACTGAAGTGGATTAGAGCCCCCTTTTCAGCCCTAAGAATACACTGAAAGCATGGGAGAGGATAATCTTTTAATTACTACTGCTAGATATCTAGCATCTGCATAACAGTTTCAAATAAATAAATAAATAAATGTTTAAATACACATCTTAGCAATCTTGCTAGTGTTATTCGCACCACGTTGCTGATGGAGAGCTGAGGCTGGGAGATATTCATTTGTCTATTCTAAGACCACCTGGAAGATTTAGTGTGGACTCAGACATGTGACGTGAAGATCTTTATACATGAATGAGAATCAAGGGATATGAAGTACAAGACCTTTTGTATTCTCGTATGCAGTTTTCTAGAATTCCATAAGAGAATAGGAGACCTCAGGGTTGCTCAGTATTGCTCCAATGTTTCATCAGGAGGGCAGCCTGGCAGCAATTCCTAGTGGGGTCAGCAAGTCTCAGGTAAGGGCCGGAGTGTGTCATAGGTGGCTGAACAGCTTTTCTCTGTTCTTATCTGTTGCTGCGCCAACCAGGGCAGTTTGCTATGCAAAATAAGAATTCCTGAGAGGGTTTCTTTCAATGCAGGGGATGGGGAGAAGAGAGCAGAAAGGAGAGGAAACTTTCTAACAGTCAGTGGTTCCCAACCTTGGGTCCCCAGATGTTGCTGGCCTACAGCTCTCAGCATACCCAGCCAGCATGGCTAATGGCAAGGGATGCTGGGAGCTGTAGTCCAGCAAAATCTGGGGACCCAAAGTTGGGAACCACTGGTTTTTTAAAGTAGTGTATGTGAGGGCCAACTGATATGCCTGGGTTCACTCACTGAATCCCTAAGGAGAAGGGGGATTTATTAAGGAACATTGCCAGCTGTCTTCCACTTTGAGAGACAATGACTAAAAAGGAAGAAGGGCAGAAAGCAGCTACAGTTGAGTTTTCTCCTCTCTCCCCCCAGGACTGCCAACTCTTGAAATAAAAAATTGTGGCATCAAGGCAGGACCTGGGGGTGGAACCCAGTGTTGTGGCTCGGTCCTGTGCAGGGTGGGGAGAGCAGAGTCCTGTGCAAAAGCTGTGTATTCACTTAAAACGTTCGGGTAAGAAGACAGGCTGGGAGGAAACTGGGCTTCTCTCTCACTTTTCTGGCTACTAGGAAGACCAATTTTTGGGGTTGCTTGGCATATTCCACCCTAACACCATGAGCAACACCTGAGGATTTTGAGGCTCTAGCATTCCAAAACTAACAATGCTGGCACAATCTGAACCAGTGGCTTCCTAACTCATACTTCCTTCTCTCAGGGCCAAACTAGATGTGAAGTGGAAGACCTGTGAATAGCATCGTCAGCTTTTTTGTTGCTGCTGTTGTTGTTAATGGCTATAGAGGGTCCCAATTTGGATCAGAACTGGGCACTGGGGGAGAAGTGTTAACCCTTTCCCTCACACCACTTTCTCAATGGAAATCACACCCAGAACTTGCCCTGCACAGCAAAATATACAGGTACCCATAGACTGGGTTCACACAACATGACAACCCATACAGTTGAGTACGGGTTGAGTGTGAGTTGTTGTTGAACCGTGGGTTGTTGTGTTGTGTGAAGCCAGCCTGCTCTAACAAACCACGGTTTGTTTCAACAATAACCCACAGTTCAGTGACAACCATACTCAACCATGAGTATGGGTTGCCGTGTTGTGTGAACCTCATGTCTAGTGGCTCTCAGCCACTATGTTACATTATCCTAACTGGGAGCACACACAAGGATCGCTTTCACATACATACTTTCTGCAAGGGAGTGAAGATTACTCTCCAGTCACAGTGTGCACTGCGTACTTGCCTCCTCTCTCATCCCCACCCCAAGCCTAGCTTTGCTCACCAAAGCCTGAGAGGCACTTCTGATGCTGAGACGAGGTGCTGTGCTTCGTGACTGGTTAGCATGATAAGGATGGCTCTGGCTTTTTGGCGGTTGCCTGGTTCGGTAAATCGGCCCAGCCAATCTTAACTCAAGTCAGGAAGGAAATCTTGTTGCAGAAAAGGACATTTTCGTGCATGTGGAGGGAAGTTTGATGCCTGCCAACACCCACTCTCCGCCCCGTCCACAACCAAAGGCTGCTTTTGGTTTGGAAATACACCCACCCACGCCCCGATGGCGCAGCAGAGGCTGAAAGGACGCTTTGGGCCATAGATGTGCCCAGTAAGCAACCCGCATCAAGCGATCTTGCACAGCAAGGGCTGGAAGAAGACACGAGTCTACGCGGCCAAACCCTAGCCGAGCCTCTCCAGTTTTGCTTCCCAGTTCAGACAGCAGGCAGCAAAAGGGGGAACCCAGAGCCTGCTAGTTACCGAGGAAGCCGGAAGGCAGAGCCTCTGTCTTCAACTGCATCGCTTTGTTTGCCCTTCCCTCCCGGTAGCACAAAGCCGGGCAGGGCAAAGAGACAAGCAAACGCAGCCTTGGAGTTGCTTCTCTCCGAGGGATCAGCACCGCTCCTTCCTCGTTGCTGGCCTAGTCCCTGGAAAGCTTCCCTCCAGGCGCCTGGGGAGGGCTGGCAGGCAGCTGCCGGTCCTTACCACCTCCGCAGCCGATCCGACCTACCGCCTGCCTGGCGAGCGGCGCTTTCTCACCTGCTGCTGTCCGACCGGAGGCAGCCGCTTCGCCCGCCCGCCACGGATGAGTGGCGGCGCGGCAACAAAAGGGGGAAAACCACCGCCGCCTTGCCTTCCGCAGGCTCCGCCCGCAGGCTGACCGGACACGCCTCTGCAGGCTGGAAGAGGCCAGCGTGTACTCCCAAGAGAGCCACGGGCGGAGCAAAAGCCAGGCTCCTTACGGAGAAACAGCCTGCTTTTAATTATCCGGAAGAAAGAGCTGCTGTCCATTCGGAATTGTTCTGGGCCGGCTCGTATTGTTGGGAGCTCGGTCCATAGTGAGAACTGTCCTTGTGGAAAGAGTTTGTCCACAATTTTTGTGAAGGCACTACAGCATTATGTGCTGTACCCAAACGGTATTTCAACCCAACCAAATCCCGCTTTCAGTTTTAAAAGTGTGTGTTTGATATATAAGTAGTAGAGGTTTCTGGACGCAGTGAAACGCAACTGCAAGAATGTTTAAAAGGCAGAAAAGGAAGGAACGTAGGTTTTGTAAAATACATTGCATTATAGTGCTGTTTTGTCACCCATAGGCTCTGAAAATGCTATGTAGGATGATACGGGAGTCATCATGACCACAGGCGTTGTCAATCAGTGTTTTATTTGTTCAACTACAATACCTTGGATTGCAAGTAACTTGGTCTGAGAGCGTTTTGCAAGACAAGCAATTTTTAAAATAAATTTTGACTTGATAAACAAGCGACGTCTTGCAATACAAGGTAGGGATGTAACCACTCACCTCAAGCGGGCATAGCGGGCTGAAATCAGCCCCGCTCATGCCCGCCAGAAACTCGCTTTGATATAAGAGTGTTTTGGATTACAAGCCAAGCACGGTTCCGGAACGAATTATGCTTGCAATCCAAGGTATTACTGTATATACAGGGCTGTGGTTTATGCTGGCTCAGCTTGTCTAAGCTAAGCAGGGTCAAGCCTGGTTATTACTTGGATGGGAGACCCTCCTCTAGTTTCCTGCATTGAGCAGGGGGTTGGACTCGATAGCCTTGTAGGCTCCTTCCAACTCTATGATCTATGAAATCTACTACGTTGGCGTACAATAAATACACAGATTAAAAAGAGGCTAAAAAACTAAGCCTGGTCCACACGATTGCAGTGCCTTGCAGAAGTATTCACCCCACTGTGACTTTTCCACATTTCGTTGTGTTACAACCTGGAATTGAAATGGATTTAATTGGCATCGTTACCACTTGATGTACACAAAATACTCAACACTATGAAGGTGCAAAATATTTTTTATTGTGGCACAAAAATTAAGTACCGGTAAACAGAAACTGGCACTTGTTGCTTGCATAAGTATTCACCCCCCTGAGTCAGTACTTGGTAGAAGCACCTTTGGCAGCAATTACAGCTTCTTGGGTAAGTCTCTATCAGCTTTGCGCATCTGGATCCTGCAATGTTTGCCCATTCTTCCTGACAAAATTGCTCCAGCTCTGTCAGGTTGGATGGGGACCGTTGGTGAACAGCAAGTCTTGCAACAGATTCTCAATCGGATTGAGGTCTGGGCTTTGATTGGGCCATTCTAAGACTTTCAGGTTCTTGTTTTTAAACCACTCCAGTTTTATTATGGCTGTGTGTTTAGCTTTAGGGTTATTGTCCTGCTGGAAGGTGAACTTCTGCCCCAGTCCCAGGTCCCTCGCAGACTGAAACAGGCTTTCCTCTAGAATTGCCCTGTATTTGGCTCCATCCATCTTGCCCTCAATCCTGACCAGTTTCCCAGTCCCTGCCGAGGAAAAGCATTCCCACAACATGATGCTGCCACCACCTATGCTTCACTGTGGGGATGGTGTTCTCAGGGCAATGAGCACAGTTGGCTTTGTGCCACACATAGCGTTTTGCAGCAAGGTCAAAAAGTTCAAATTTGGTCTCATCAGACCAGAGAACCTTTCCCCACATGTTTACAGTGTCTCCCATGTGCCTTTTTGCAAACTCCAAATGGGCTTTGATATGGGTTTGTTTCAGCAATGGCTTACTTCTCACCACTCTTCCATAAAGCCCAGCTTTGTGGAGCATCTAGGTGCTAGTTGTTCCATGGACAGTTTCTTCCATCTCAGCTGTGAATCTCTCCAGCTCCTTCAGAGTTACCATTGGCCTCTTGGTTGCTTCTCTGACTAATGCCCTCCTTACCTGGTCACTGAGTTTGGGTGGACGGCCTTCTCTAGGCAGATGCGCAGTTGAGCCATATTCTTTCCATTTTGTAATAACAGATTTAATGGTGCTCCAGGGGATGTTCATAGTTTGGGATTATTATTATTTTTATAGCCCAACCTTGATAGGTGCTTCTGCACAACTTTATCCTGGAGTTGTTTTGATAGCTCCTTGGTCTTCATGATGCGGTTTGTTTAGATATGCTCTCCACCAAACTCTGGGGCCTTCCAAAAACAGGTGTATTTAATTTGAGATCATGTGGCACTGGAATTGCACACAGGTGGACTCTATTCAACTGCTTACAGTACAGTATGTGACTTCTGGAGGCAGTGGGTTGCACCAGAACTTATTTAGGCATGTCACAGCACAGGGGGTGAATACTTATGCAACCAACAAGTGCCAGTTTGTTTTTGTTTACTTAACTTTTGTGCCACAATGCTGAGTATCTTGTGTACATCAAGTAGTAACAATGCCAATTACA
The DNA here is from genome assembly GCA_021292165.1 of Shinisaurus crocodilurus. Taxonomy (NCBI): domain Eukaryota; kingdom Metazoa; phylum Chordata; class Lepidosauria; order Squamata; family Shinisauridae; genus Shinisaurus; species Shinisaurus crocodilurus. Next base: position 114,380,290 of record CM037880.1, on the reverse strand, counting down.
GTCATGCCTTGGATTGAGAGCATAATTCGTTCCGGAAACATGCTTGTAATCCAAAACACTCTTATATCAAAACGAAATCCCCCCCAAAAAATTGTACAGAGATTTTTAATTTAAGCCGTACTACAGTACTTGTATTGCAAGACGTCGCTTGTATATCAAGTAAATAAATAAATATTTAAAAATTTGCTTGTCTTGCAAAACGCTCTCAAACCAAGTTACTTGCAATCCAAGGCATTACTGTAAATCCATTTCAATTCCAGGTTGTAATACAACAAAATGTGGAAAAGTCAAAGCAGGGTGAATACTTCTGCAAGGCACTGTATGTATAGCTATCTAAATCTTGGCCAACAAGTCACCAGGACCATTCCCAGCTGAAGAAATGCTTATCTGAGCATGTCTGGCAGAGTTCTACACTGCTAGATACAGAAATATCACTTCTGCTACAGATCTCTTTAGTTATCAAGCAGCCCTAAAGATTATTTTTTTAAAAATGGAAATGATTCAGACCTGGTTAAACTGAATAATCGTCAATTGCTGTTAAGTCATTGTGGTCCAGAGGCTTGTTAAACTAGGACACTGGAGATATAGGCAGGGAACGGTACCATTTCTTGCACAAGCAGATCTTTGCATCCAAGCCAGTATCGCCCAGTTGTAGTGTAGTAGCTACTGTGGAACATTACATGAAAATGTACGTGGCTAAAATATGCAAATTAATCACAGTCCTTCAGGCTGAGATCTATTTTCAGCACTGAATAATATGCTCACCGCTTATCAACACATAGCAGTTAGAAGGTAGGGGACCGGACTTTGAGGGCTCATACAAACACGTTGCACAATTAATTGATATCTACATGTATAACTCCACTTTCTCCAGGTGGCTCTCACTGTGGCTTACAATAATAATAAGGCAAAGCACAAGCATAATGAAAACAGTTACATTTAAAGCAAAAATCAGCATATAAGAAGCAGCAGCTCAGAATCCCACTTCTGTTTCCAGTTGGCAAGAAAGTCAGCTCCACGGAGCTCAAAAGGCCTGGCAGAACAGCTACTTTTTCATGACTGACTACTAGAAGGTCTCAGCGGAACAGGTTTGGAGAACCTCTTTTCAAAGGAGACTCCAGGTGAGATAGGTGCCGCTAAAAAGCCTTATTTGTAGTTTCACCCACCACCACCACCCAGACTGTGGTGACCCCTAAAGCAAGTTTCTCTCCAGCTGATCTTAACTCACAGAGGTGGGGGTAAGTGGGAAGGTGTATTGGGGTGAAGGCTCTCACTACAGATCAAGTAGTAAAGCTTCCCCTGTAAATGCCCCCCTACACTATGCTTAAATACCCACCCACACTCACACGTACATGCAAAAGCCCAATGTGCACCTACTAAAATAACAGGAGGCTAGGCTGAAGATTTCTCTGTGACGTATTGGTTTCCTACATGCAATTTGCTTTTGCGGGGGGCGTGGCATTGGAGGGGGAATATTTAAACAGGGAACCCTCTATGGAGTGCCTGAAATGGTACAATCCAGGAAAGGCTGTACCACTTGATTCCATTGAATGTATGAGCTGGCCCTTCAGTGACACAAGAATGCTTTCACAAAAACAAATATTTAATGCAAGCATATGGTTTCTTAGATAGGAAATGCAAAATAACCACAATCTACTGAATGCGATGGTGGTGCCCAGCAATGCAGCAAGAAAGGATGATCAGGTGTCCTCTTTTATAGAGGACAGTCCTCTGTTTTGGAGAGCTGCCAGAGAACAGTCCTCTGCTTGAAGGCGCCCTCTATTTGATAGGCTGCCCTGTCCAACGGGTCACCCAGTCAGTCTTCCCCACTATGGTAAGATGTATTGAAATTAGCATATGCAGATACTATGCAAATTGGTGCCCTCTTTTTGGGTGATGCGTTTCCTCTTTTTTTGGCAACGTGTGAGTGGCCACCGTAGCAGCCAGTCTCTCTTCCACTCCCTTATTTGTCTTGTAAAAATACCTTTGTCTGATCTTTTATCATAGTTTTATCATAGTTTTTAGGGGAACCCCCCCTAAAAACTAACACTCATACAAAATGTCTGACTATATAATCCCCAATCATAGAGCTAAAGATGGAAATGTGGGCATGCACAAATTCCTGCAAATCTGCCCTCAAAGAACTATGTAGATTTAAATATATTTCCATTTTAAAGTGATTCACTGTTTTAATAAGTTATTTACACAGGTGTGCACACATGCACACCATTTCATTTCCAGAAACTGTTTTCCTGCTGAATTAACAGTTCTGCCTCTTTCAACTCCTTGACCTCTCATTTTCCTGCTTGTCTAGTCAGTCCATGCATCACTCTGGCTCTTTGAGTTTGGAGGTTGGACAAAAGGTCTTTCGACTCAAGTTAGATCTCTTTCCTCTTAATTAAGTTGCTGGTTGTAGCAAAAGTCTTCTTTTCAGAAAAGGCTAATCTTTATAGACCAAAACAGCAAGCAGGACAGGCTTCCTGTTACATTTCCGAGAAACATCTCAAAAACGTTTCATAGCTTTTCACGTATGCTTCTCCAAATGCAAACCACAGGAGCTCAGCATACTGCAGGGGAAGAAAACTGCTCTTTTCTGCAATCAAATCTGTCCTCAATCCAGGGCCATTTTGGTGTGCGTGTTTTGAACAAAACAGCATCAGGCTTTTCTGCTAGGGTTATTCATAAAAGCTCTGCATTCTGTATTGCTCACATGCTTGCTCAGGTTCACATGAACAACTACATCAAGTATAAAAACCTTAATGCTTCTTTTTAAAATTCTTTACTTATCTCCAGTGCTTTTTTTCTGGAGAAAAGGGTACCGGAACTCTTGGATTACATTTCCTCGGGAGTAGATGGCGATTAAATTGTAATGCAATTAATAGAAGAAAAGGTGCTGGAACTCAGTTCCGGTGAGTTCCACCAGAAAAAAAGCCCTGCTTATCTCACTGGAAGAATTAATATCAGCGAGGAGCTGGAACATGCTTTGGGCTTCATGGAAGCTGCAATTCTGCACAAATGCAAAAGAAGGGAAAAAAGTCACACATTATGGCTGGGGCTGTGGATTCTAGCATCCGTCCTTAGTTTCATAAAAAACTAGTCTAGTCTCTAGTCTGTCTGTCTATAAAAGAAATGCTTGCCTAGGAAGTGTCTGGTGGAATCTCAAGAACCCAGAGAAGTTGCTAAGAATTCCAGGTCAGACAGGGTGGGTGTTTAGTGCCTTATCCATCTCCTTGCAACTCCTCATGATGAGCTGAAATGTTGAAAATGACGAAACCTGCAAAGGTATGATGCGGTTAGCTTTCCGACAGAAATCAAAAGATTCTACTTTTCTTGTCTGAGTTGGGTTACCTCGTTGCGGAACTTTGATGCTTGTTGTGGATCTTTTACTGCATGGTACACCTGTCTCTGAGCGCTGCCCCTTTCTGCTAAACTGTGACGTGAATGGTTTCAGAGTAGAACCTGCCCCACCCTTTCTGTGGGTTCCTGTGCCAGCTTTCAAACAAATGATTTGTTACAAATGGCAGCCAATGTTGGCCTGGCCATATTCTTTGATGGGCAAATTGTTAATAACCCATGATGCCCAGGGAATGGTTCTTTGCAAGAGAGACCACGCTGGAATCACGGGAATGTAAGAGCCACATATTTCCTGCCTCCAGTTAAAGAAGAGGGGGTGTGTGTGTGTGTGTGTGTGTGTGTGTGTGTGTAAAAACAACAGAAGCAGGTTTGTGGGTTCAGTGAGATAGGGAAACTGTAGTTTGGAATGAGAGAGTGAGTGTGCTAGGAGCAGTAAGCTGAAAGCATCTGGGCAGGTAGGGGTGCCTTTCTGTGGACATCTGATGCAAGAGCAATGGATTTGCTGCTTGTGGAAGTGCTGTGCTCACCCTATGATGCAGACTCTGGAGTCTGAGTGCCAGCCAGGGCAAGAGCTTTGTTTGCTTAGAAGCTCAGCTACAGAGTGAGTACCCAGCTGGGAGTGGCCAAGGAGATACATAAAGTGGATGTGTAGCTGAGGGTCTTGGGCTGTGGTATTTTGCAGTGAATAGAGAAGCTAGAGGTTTTGTCTATCCAGGAATCTGCCAGCAGTGGGGAGGAAGGAAAGTTGGAAGAAAAGCCCCAGGAATGGTACCATAATGTGCAGGAGGAAGTGCAGCCGATGCTGGAAGTGAGTGCCATGGGGAAAAATGAGCTGCAGCCTGAAAGAAAAAAGCTGTGTGTATCAATTTCTCCAGTCCAGGGATAGGCAATGTAGCTCCCATGGGCACCAATGTGCTCCTGGACAACTTCCTTGGCACCCACCAAAGTCCCCTACCCCTCCCACTTAAAAAACAAACAACCCCCCCAAATTTTTCTTAATAGCCACTGGGATTGCTGTGAAATAAGTTTATGCTAATGCTGAAAACTGTGGGTTCAAAGGAGTTCAGTGTGGGGGGGCTCAGACGCCACCTCTGCCTTGTATTCAGTCTTTTGGGCAGGAGGACACTTGTACTTTGCCATGGCAGCCATTTTGTGGTGGTGCCCAAAGCAGTCTCTCAAATTGCCAAATGTGCCTACAGCCCCAAAAGGTTGCCTATCCCTGCTTTGGATAGGGGCGAATGCTCTTCTCTAGTCCTCCTCGATCTCTCAGCGGCTTTTGATACCGTGCACCACGGTATCCTCCTGGACCGCCTGGAGGGGTTGGGCATGGGAGGCACTGTATTGCAGTGGTTCCGGTCCTTCCTCTCTGGAAGGTACCAGGGGGTAGTTCCCGGGGAGGAGGCTTCGGACCCTCGGCCTCTCACTTGTGGGGTGCCACAGGGTTACATCCTCTCCCCAATGTTATTTAACATCTACCTCAAGCCGCTGGGAGCTATCATCAGGAGGTTTGGGGTGCGCTGTCATCAATATGCGGATGACATGCAGCTCTACCTCTCCTTCAAGTCCTCACCAAGGTTGGCCGTTGAGACCCTGTCCAAGTGCCTGGAGGCAGTGGGTGGCTGGATGGGAAGGAACATGCTGAAACTGAACCCCAACAAGACCAAGGTACTTCTGGTGGGAGACAAGGGAAGGTTAGGGGATGTTGACCTGCTGCTGAATGGGGTACATCTACTCCTGAAGGATCAGGTCCGCAGCTTGGGAGTCATTCTAGACTCCCAGCTGTCCATGGAGGCTCAGGTGTCAGCTGTGAGCCGGGCGGCGCTGTATCAGTTCCATCTGATGCGGCAGTTGCACCCCTACCTTCCTAATCATCTGCTCCCATCAGTGGTTCATGCCTTGGTCTCCTCTCGCCTAGACTACTGTAATGCGCTCTACGTGGGGTTACCCTGGAAGACGGTTCGGAAGTTGCAGCTGGTACAGAATGCAGCAGGCCGGCTCGCCTGGTTAAAGGCTGCCGCTGGCGTGATCACATCACTCCAGTGCTCAAAGAGTTGCACTACCAGTTGTTTGCCGAGCCGAATTCAAGGTGTTGGCGTTGACCTTTAAAACCCTGTATGGCTCCAGTCCAGTATATCTCAAGGAGCGCCTCCAGCAACATCAAGTAGGCCGCTCAACAAGATCTACCACGGATAGCCTTCTCCCTGTCCCATCAGCCAGAGAAACCAGGCTGGGGGGGACTAGGAGGAGGACCTTTTCTGTGGCAGCCCCCAATTTATGGAACTCTCTCCCCAGTGACCTCCGCCATGCCCCTTCCTTGATTAGCTTCCGCCGGGCATTAAAAACGTGGCTTTTGAGGTGGGAATATGGGGTGGGTTAGGATTTTTAAGTTTTGTACTGTTTTTTAATTGTGTTTTATACGGTGTGTGTGTGTGTGTGTATCCCCGTGTTTTATTGGACTGTACATCGCTCAGAGTGGCCGTATGTCTGGCCAGATGGGTGATTCATAAATAAATAAATAAATAAATAAATAAATAAATAAATCTGCACCCATGGAAGAGAAAGTTTAGGAGGAAAGGAAGTGCTTGGATGATGGATATAAAGTAGTGGTTGTGGCTTCAACCACTGGCTTGAGTAAATTGGCCTAGCTAGCTAGTCCCTGAAAAATATTCTCCCAGATAAAGACTTGAGGCTAGATTTAGACCCATGGTTTGAAACGAAGAATGAACCAAATTGACCCCACCACCCCCAGCACACACAAAAAGTTCCAGAGCAGCCAGAGGAAGAGACAAGGGCAACTTGCTGTAGAGACACAATGTGACCGGAAGTTTTGTTTGATCTTCATGCAGTTGTTCTTGGAGGTCTTTTGGTGGAAGATTCAGGACACATAAAAGGAAGTACCGGTACTTCGTCACACAGTGCATAGTTAAATGATGGAATTCACTGCTACAAGATGTAGTGATGGCCAGTGATTTGGATGGCTTTAAAAGAGGATTAGATAAATTCATGGAGTATAAAGGCTATCAGTGGCTACTAGTCATGATGACTATATGCTACCTCACCAGTCGCTGGGGAACATGGGTGGGAGGGTGCTGTTGCACTCATGTCCTACTTGTGGGTTTCCCACAGGCAGCTGGCTGGCCACTGTGTGAACAGAATGCTGGACTAGATGGACCCTTGGTCTGATCTAGCAGGGTTATTATTTATTTATTACATTTCTATACCACCCAATAGCTGAAGCTGTCTGGGCGGTTCACAACAATGTTCTTATGTTCAGCAGTAAGAATTACTTCAGATATGGAACTACACTGAACCACAGCAAAAAGGTTCCCAAGGGTGGGGGTTGGGTTCTTGAAACTGTTTATTGATTTGAGAATTGTTTTGATAACTTGTCTACAGTAGGTAGGGGTTAGATGTTTAGGATAATTAGGAAAATGTGACTTTGCAAAAGATTATAACCGCTGAGATTCTGTGGGCGAGTTTTGGGATGGCATGGAAAAATACGTTTTTCTTTAGTTATTTGCTGCTCTGAAGGAATGGGAATGTCTTAGGTGAATATCTTTCTGTAAACACAGCTGTGACGTCACAAAGTAGAATGTTTTCCTTGTTTACCATGCCAGTGAAAATCAGTCTTGGAGATTTGCCAGTATGAGGATTGGCGGGTAGCTGATATATATAATATATATATATTTCAAAGAAAGAAGATGGAAGCCTGAAGGGATTTTGATGCTTAAGATTTTTTGTTGTTGTACTGCTAACATGGAAGGTTTTAATAGGAATTGCAAACGGGAATAGTTTCTGAATCTGAACCCAGAAGCATCTCCCCAGCCCCTGGATGATGGTCTGTATTTGTATGGAAAACAATAGAGGTTGGGGGGTGGGAAAGGGAGACAGAATGAGAGACAGTTTGGAATGAGACTGAGACAGTGCCAAGAGTTGTAAGCTAGAAATATTTGGGGATGCAGGGGTGACTCTGGAAATCTGTTGAGTGGGACTCGGAGTAGCAGATTTGCTACTTGTAGAAGTGCTATGCTGTCTGCTTCCACCTATGTTCAGCTTGTATATTTGTAAATGAACCCAAATATTACATAAACACCAATACGTCTCCTTCCAATGGAAACCAAAACCAGGTAAGCGTTGGCCCTGGATGGAACGTTGCATCACTCAAGGAAGTCGGCAGTGTGTAACAGCTTGCTTCCTCTAACAACAAGAACGAATAATAAAAACAATGTAACTGAGAGCTCTTCCAATACACTCACAACTTCACAATGTATTTTAATTCAGAATATAAAGTATGACAGCTATCAGAAGCCTAGGAAACCCTGCTTTACAGCCAATATAATTGGGCAGAAAATTGAAATGGGAGAGGGAAGACTGGCAAAATGGAAATATATAATTATGCCGGAGAAACCAAAATTCTCTAACAAATTAAACTAAACTTTGCATCACGTGAAACTGAATTCTGCAACCTTTATAATTATACAAAGAAGGAGACATTTGCATTTACTGGTTGTTGTTTTTTAATTCAGCCTAAAATATTCTGCTTCTACATGTTATGAGGAGCAAGTAGTTATGTGGGACACTGAAGACCAATTCATTGCAATTCCAAGCAATAATTGCAATGATTCCAAGGCTATCGTTGCAACCTTAAAGGTTACAACCCAGTTTTTTCCTCAGTGAAATTAAGGCCTAGATTCTGAAAATGCTAAAAATTCTGCACCCTTTTGGACTTGCAGAATTGATAGAAAACGCACAGCTTTGACCATTTGCAGACAACTTTCCCTTCCTCAACCCAAACTGGAACCACACATCAAAAGGATGGTTGAAGGCTTATAGATTCATAGATCATAGAGTTGGAAGGAGCCTACAAGGCTATCGAGTCCAACCCCCTGCTCAATGCAGGAAACTAGAGGAGGGGGTCTCCCATCCAAGTAATAACCAGGCCTGACCCTGCTTAGCTTTCCACACTCAGACAAGCTGAGCCAGCATAAGCCACAGGCCTGTTTAATCCTCATTCCTAGTTTCTCATTCAGCATAAGTTAAAAGTACATTGCACAAAAATGACACTATGGATGGAAAAAATATTGCTGCATATAGAGACAGTCTCCTGGTCCTATAAAGTTTAGCACCCTCTTCAGACTGCTCATCAGCTCTATGTCACATAAGGAACTGGGAACTAGGAACCAACTTCTGCCTCTTGAATTTCATTCCATCACAATTTTCCTCCTTTACAAATAATTTGCTAGCAACTCCAGCAAGTTTCCCTCCAACCCCAGAAGTTGCCCTTTGCTACCTTGATTTGCAAGTACAACAGGTGATAAATCATGTTGAGTGTGCACTTCCGCAAATCCCATTTGAAGTCAAGTTCTTCAGGCTGTGGGAAATTTAAAAAAATGAAAGACACTGACAGTTCACTTTCCATCATAACTTAACTCAATTGAATATTGATTCAAAATATAATGCTAGGTCCTTGTTACACTGGTAGTTAAGACTTATGCAGAACTGATTTTTGAAAGTTTATAGAAAGTCTAAATAAGTTCAGACCAGATCAATTTGTTTATAACCAATGGTCATTCCAAAATTAAAATATATTGTAACATGTTGTTATAGGTCCATCATCCCTGAATCACAACATTAATAGTTATGCAAATAGCCCATACAACACTTAGAATGTTCCTATGAATTCCTGCTGGGGCCAATAGGGGTGGGTATGCAAATCTCCCCTAGGCCATTTAGAATGTTCTCTGTGGGGGTGAAAGGGGAGGGAAACTTTTTAAATGACTGAATGACTGTTGTGTGTAGGGCGTCGTCACATAGGCTCCATCACGTTTTGACGGATCTACCCCAAACTTGGCACAGTCACTCTTCATCACCTGTAGACTCTCAGGATTAACCTGATTTTTCTTTAAGATCAGATATTTCTGTCAGAAAAGTTTTCTGCTGCCAGCACCCAGCCTAAACGTTACACTTTCAGTCAGAGAATGACTGTTGTGTGTGGGCCGTCCCAAATCCTGTGTCTGTGTGTCCGGGCGTTTGCATGCGTCGCATTGGCTCCTACACGGTTGGATGGATCCGCCCCAAACCTGGCACGCATACTCTCCATCACCCAAGGACAAAGACTGGTGGGTTCAAATCTCCGAAAAAGCCATCACTGTGCATGTATGGCCCAAAATAGATGATAGCCAATAGAGTCACTTGGAATGTTTGCAGGGGCCATTCAGGAGCAGTTATGCAAATCACTCCAACGACATTTAGAATGTTTGTATGAACTGCCGCCACAGGGGCCCAATCAGGAGTGGATATGCAAATCTCTCCTACATCAAAACAGAATGTTCATATGCACTGCCTACACGGGGATTTCATTGTTGGGTAGTCTCGGGGGGGGGGGACGACAGGGATTTCATTGCTGTGTAGTCCCGGGGGGGGCAAACTGGGATTTCACAGATGCGTAGTCCTGGGGGGGGGGAAGAGCAGGGATTTCATTGTGAAGTCCTGGCGGGGGGAAGCAGGGATTTCATTGTTGCATAGTCCTGGGGGGGGGGGGGAGGACAACAGGGAATTCATTGTTGCGTAGTCCCGGGGGGGGAGCTGGGATTTCATTGTGTAGTCCCGGGGGGAGCAGGGATTTCATTGTGCAATCCTGGGGGGTGGACAGAGATTTGATTGTGTAGTCCAGGGGGGGGGGAGGAAAGCAGGGATTTCATTGTACAGTCCCGGAGGGGGGAGCAGGGAATTCATTGTTGTGTAGTCCTGGGGGGGGGGGAGCTGGGATTTCATTGTTGTGTGGACCCGAGAGAGCAGGGATTTCATTGTGTAGTCCTGGGGGTGGGATTTCACTGTTGTGTAGTCCCGGGTGTGTGTGTGCAGGGATTTCATTGTTGTGCAGTCCCGGGGGGTGGGGAAGCAAGGGATTTCACTGTGTAGTCCTGGGAGGGGGGGAGCTGGGATTTCATTGTGCAGTCCCGGGGGAGCTGCTAGTCTTGGGGCAGCTGGGATTTCATTGTGTAATCCCAGGGGAGCTGAGATTCCCGGGGGAGCTGGGATTCCATCATGTTTCTTTTAAAAACAATTGTACCAAATCCTAAAATCCACGCGAGCAAAGCTGCGGGCAACAGCTAGTCAGTGTATAAAATGTTAAATTTGACTATTAGTCTGCAGGTGTTTATTTGGCTGCAAAGTTCAAATAATTATGTAAAATTTACTACCCTACCCATATGTCTTCTTAAAATTGTCAGAACACAATCTGCAGTATTGTTAGAGGCAAATACTGGCAGAATTCTCCCTTCTATGCAACTCAAAGGCACCTGAGCCCTCCCAGTCTACACATGGCAATCATATGCCCCCTTTAGTCCTCAGTCTCCAAACCTTTCCCTTCTCTTCGGAAGCTCCTATAACCCATACTTGCTCACTCTGTCCCTTTCCTATTGCTGCCTCTCTGCCCCTTACATTCCCTTCATCCTGGGCCCCTCTTCCAATTAGTTTTGAAGTCCTTCACTTGTCCCACACAGCTCTTCCTTCGATAGGGACTGTAGGGGTCTTTAATCCCAGCCAAGTTTGCAGTTTATTCCCTTTGCGCAGAACTGGGACTGAGCCTCTTTTGTTGCTGACAGCTTTGCTCCCTGAACAGTTGAATGTTCCGCACCGTCACACGAGCTCAGTCTGTCAGAATGGGAGTCTTCACTGCCACAAGCACAATACAGTATAGTTTTTCCTTGCAGCTCCACATATACTGCTACTTTATGCATTGCATATTTGTCTTGACCAGACAATAAAAAGCAAATTTTGACAAAACCATTCCTACTTAAAAGCATCCCAAGAATACCAACTAAAACTGATCCCTAGGAGACACGTTAAAGGAGACAGTATGGAACATATTGCACTACATACACAGGTGTTGATTTTTTGGGTTCTTTGTAGGTTGCCATCTTGTTTAAATTATTGGGAAATGGGAGAGCTGTGACTGTGAAAGCCTTCCCCAAAGCATAAAATGTTATGACATAAAAGTAAGAGTGCCTGAGAGGACCCTGTTTTTAAAAAGCAAAACCAACAAAGAACTTTGGTGTTAACAGACTCCATTTCTTTTGGAACCGCTATTTTACTCAACCTGTTTATCAGACCACAATTCAAGTTTCGCATTTCTTGGTTTATCTTGCTTGAGACATTGACCTTCTGCTTTATGAAGCAATTGTTCAGGATCCTTGCCTCGTGTCTATACCATAGCTTCATCCAGTAAACCATTTATACAGCTTTGGGGACTTGTGAAGCAATGGAAAGAAGCCCTAGTTTAGCTTTCAGCCTTGGGCCCCAAAGTACTACAGGGTATTAAAAAGTCTGGAAAACGAAGAAGGTCTTCCCCTAGTGACTAAACAACAGCCAAGTTGTTGTCAGGTAAGTCTCCTTGGGAATGAATGTTGCTGCAGTCTGAACTGCAAAGTAAGAACATACCACAAAAAAGATCAGTGCACATTAAAAAACTCATCTAAATGGGCAGTAGACTGATCACATACAATTACAAGAGAAATACTTCATCTCTACGGCCTAACTGTGCTTCCTCTGGTCTGATAAACTGACAATATTTTGCAGCAACTACTGCAGTATAATGCTCTGTGCTCAGGGGAAGCAGACGGTAATGGGGAAACCTGAATGTTTGTTAGTACCTGCCTTTATTTAGATGCAGCTATAATGAAAGTGGGAAAGACTTTCATATGCTACCTCCTTTTTTGTTGTTTAAACACTGAACATGTTTCTAATAATTATAGTTCCTAAAGTAAAAGAAAACTACTAAAATTATCTTGGATCTACTGGAAAGGCCTTCCAATAAAAAAATATATCAGGCTCATCTGTTAAATATGTTTAATTTTTTTTTTTAAAATAACTGATGGCAAAGTAAAATATTTACATCACATCATACTGTGTAAACACACAACATCACTGTACAAAGAAATATACATGCAAAATAAAAGCAAAATGTCAACTAAAATAAGAAATGAAATTATAATTCACAAGCAAAAAAAAAAAGTTATGGCTGGTATGAACACACATCCATCCAGTTTTGATTTTAATTCTTGTTTTAAAAGTTTCTGTACAACTTTACAAAGAACAAAAACAAAAGAGAAATAAATAGATTACAACAGAAGCTGCAAATATTAAAATTAAAACCAAAGCCAGATTATGGTTTAAGACAGACTGCTATGTCTACTTTGTATGGGATGCAGGCTTGGTTTTTTTCAACAGGCATTACACATAAAGAGAAACATGGATGACTGAACATCCATGTCAGCTCAGATGCACAGAAAACCATCAATGTCTCAATATTCCACACATTGCCTCTGTTTCAAAAATCTTTTTTTTTTTTTTTTTTTTTAAAGAGACATTATCTTATATCAGGTTCTGGTCTTATTCAGGACCATGCCTAATTGACGGTATTTCCTTCAAAGAGCACAACATTCATTCAATTATTGTACAGAAAGCAATAGACAAATCTGAAAATTCTAAAAAGTTAAGATAGATTTCCGGGCAGGAGTGGGGGGGACTAATACTTTGGCATTTTGAACAACACACGAAACAAACTTCTTTAAAAATGTCACCCTATTTTTCTTATCCAGTTTGCATTTCAGGAGATGAAAATAATTTTACAATCTTTTAAAACCAGCTTGACTTTTGAACGAAGTCCTAAGCTAAGCCTCAACTAGTTTAATGACACAGTGATAAACCCTAACCCTCGCCCACCCCACCCCTGGAAATTCCAAACAAAAGCGAAGTCATAAAGCTCAGCATACTATGAATGTGCTTTTTTTCTATATATTTATTACAGTTACAACAGAGGTCCTCATAAATAGTTGCATAAAATGTTAAAGCCACAACATTGCACATGATATGAAATAAAAAACAAAAACAAAATCCCAAAGTTGAGTGCATTTACAGTATTTTCTTCCTGCTGTATACTGCTTGACGATAGAGGCTGGCCTATTGGAACCAAACCCAGGAGTTCTTTTCTGATAGGTCAAGCCAAGGCTGACCTGAACTGAAGACCCGCACAGTGGCATACCACCATTTAGGGGGAAGTAATGGGGGGGGCAGGGGGGGAAATGAAAGAGACACAGACTGAAGGCAGGTAACAGTCTATTTACAAGTAAGGCCTACATTTTATCAGAGCAAAATGGTTCATTCTATTTGTATGCAAAAATCTTGAGGTTGGATGCACTTATAAGCAGAGTCTGATCTCAGTGCACTGCTATGCAGGATACACAGGCGAGGCAACTGGAAAGCTCTATGTCCAAGTCAAATAAAATAAAATAAAATAAAATCAGATGGTCCAAAATGGACACCAACTAGATGGGCAACCATTTTGTTCAGGTCATCTTTAAGTGTTAGTGTCTGTATCTTGTCTCTTAATACCAGTGCTTTGAACATAGGCATATTTCCTTTGTCTAAAATCTTGAAAATGCTAGTTAAGATCATTTGCAAAATTTTAATTCTTGTTTGATGCTTTTAAAAAAGGATTTATTTTTTTTGCAGAAACCTGAATAAAATACTGTAGTAAGTGTAAAGTTCTTCATTGCCTTTTGCAGAGTACAATGTTGTAGTCCTCCACCCCAACATAGTTTTGCACTGCTAGTCCCAAGTACAACCGTGCGTAGATTTACTTGGAATGCATTTCCACACGATGAACACGCTAGCAGCTGATTGGCTTTTTTTTCTTCACCCCAAATTCAAGTCAACAGCTGATTGGCAGGAGAGCTTCATCCTCAGTTTAAGTGACAGGTGAAAGAGAATGAGAGAGAACATCAAAGATACATTAAACTTTTGGCAAGAGCCTGCTCTGTAAGAAGTTTTTAATGCTACGAATGGGTCGAACATCATTCTGGTGTTTTCGCCGCTCAATGAATGAAGTCAGTCTGGCTGTGTCAATGCTGTCAGCACTTTTGGCACTGCCTGGCTGCAGCCATTGCTCCTGGAGGGCCAGTGCAGCAGAAGGACGCTTGGCTGGGTCATCCTGCAATAGGAAACATACAAAATCTTTGGCCTTCTGGCTTACTCCTTTGAAGTAGTCATCTGGGAAGCTAAAGTCTAAGCGACAAATGTTCAGGCAGGTTTCCTCTACACTTTCATCCAGGAAAGGAGACACGCCACTAAGGAGGACATATGTGAGCACTCCGATGCTCCACACATCTGAGGTCAGGGAGACGGGATTTCCAAGGATAATTTCGGGAGCTGCAAATTCTGGGTTCCCAAGTAACTGGTGGATGTGGTAGGTGGTGTTGAGCTGGACTGCATCTCCAAAGTCAGCCAGTCTGATCGTCGCTTTGGCCATGCTCTTATCCACCAGAATGTTTTCAGGCTGGAAGGCATAGAGAAGGGAAGGATTCAGTCATGGCAAGCAAGCCCTAAAGCAGCCTCAATCTGCAACATCCTAACTTGTACTTTAAGCTTTAGAGGGTAGCCAGCGCCTGCCATTCATGACTATTTTAAATGCTTAACTTTGCAAAATCAAAGTTGATGAGGACCTTTAAAGAATTCCAAAATAAATTTCACATATAGCACAATGGAACAAATGCACTGCAGCTTACTGACCTTAACACACATTTAATGGACTACGGATAAAGCAAAATGTGATTGAAGAGGTGTGTGAATGCTTCTCCTGACATCTTTTGCTAAAAGCAGCTGTGTGTGTGTGTGTGTGTGTGTGTGTGAATTAGACCAGTGCCGCAGCATTGCGGGATGGAAGTCTAACCCTGTCTCCAACATGCTACAGACCTCATCAGAGTTGCTCATCCTGAAACTGCTATTAGCTGCACAAGCACAATATGGGAGCCTATATGTTTTCCCCTCTGCAGCTAATAGCTTTGGTGGTGGTGGTGGAGGAATTTGCATTGGGGAATTGGCACAGGGGCAAAGTGTTAAGCCTGCCCATGCCCCACATTTAAATCGCTTCCTCCGGCTGCTTTTTGAACAAGAAAAAGCTATTGGGAGTTCCAGTCACAGAACTCCCATGTCACACACCTAGTTTCATCCTAACATTCAGAATTCTGTGAACGCAGTGACTCCTGTGTCAGTGGGGCTCCTTATCCATTATAGCTTTTATTCTGAGCTTTATAGGAGCTATCCCTGGTGCTGTACTCCATCCCCAAAACAGGTTCACCACCATGGAGCATCGTGGGTAGCTCCTATAAAGCTCAGAATAAAAGCTGCAATGGATAAGGAGCCCCACTGACATAGGAGTCACCAGCTTCCCCTGCCTATTCACATACGTCTCTCACAGCACTTACTGTAAGGGGATGGGACTACACTAATATGTCCACTAGATGCATCTTATTTCCAAGTGTAAGACAGGATATCTGCTAGTTAGAACTTTCTAGAGGCTCTGAAGCATGTCCTCGTATCAGTGTTTGTTACTGATTGTATTTAGGGGAGAAAAACCTGTTACCCAGTTCACCTTTAGGTCCAAGTGCACTATTCTGCAATTGTGAAGATACTGTACAGCTTCCAGAATCTCCCCCAGGTATAGCTTGATCTTTCCTTCAGTGAGGTTTCCCCACTGCACAATGTAGTCCAGAAGGCGACCCTGGTTGGCCCTATGGAAATGTAAGTGTCACATTGAATTAAACTGTTCACATTTGGGAATGGGGGACATAACACACACCAGTCTTAAAAAAATATTTCAACAACACCGTTCTAGTTTAACTGCTAATAAATCAGCTTTAATTACTGGATCTGTTACTCTTCAGAATTTGTTCTGAAGGGGCTTAGTTAGCTCCCTTCACGCCTTACTCACATGAAGGGAACACCAGGCAATTACTGAGGAATGGGGCCACGCCCCTGGCTTACCTGCAGGCTTCTTCACTGCAGATGACCATGACAATATGCGGATGTCTGGAAGCATGCTCGATGCTGGGGGCAGTGCAAGGAGCACGGCCTACACCCCAGTATTCTCATGATGCCCCCTTCACGTGAATAACACCTGAAAGGGGCATTCTCTCTCACAAATCAGACAAAACATTTATGTTGCTTACTCTGCCCTACACATGCCAAGTCAGGTTGCTTCCTGGATAATTATTAGCAGTGCTGCTTGAAGTGATGCCCAAATGGTGTGCCTACACCCCTCAGCCAACACTTCAAAATGTCTTGCCGCACCATTCAGGCACCAGTTCTGGCTTTCCTCTATCTAATCCATCTCATGGTGCCACCTGAAGCAGGTGGTTCACTTTGCTGCATGGCAATGCAGGTCCCAGCAAAGGGTGGGGGGAGAGTTTAATGAACTTTTAAAACCCCCACAAACCTCACCATCAAGTGAAAAATTCCCATAACTGCTCTGTGGTTGCTTGTCCTTATGATGAAACTGAAGCAGAAGTGAAGAAACATAACTTGATTTTCAACAAAATGAATGTACGTACTCAGTTGTATCTGTTTTACCATATGCAGGTAGCATTTCTTAAGAAATAATCATAGGATCAGTACAGGATTCTCTCTCATTATGTAAGATTTTCCTGTCTTTTTTTAAAGATACAAACTCACCGTAGATGACTATATTTAAGTATTTTGGCCCAATACAGAACCCTTGTCAGGGTATGCTTCGTGGGCTTTATGTTCAGTTCACTGTTACATTAACAATAACAATGAACATCTAGAAAATGACAGCATAACATACTGGCCCAGTTTGGACAATGAAATCCTGGCTTAATAATCCAGGATATGCGTGGACTCTGTGCACCCAAAAGCAATCCTTTTGTTTCCACTTTGCTCCTCCCTTGCTCAAGCAGGGAAACAAACCAGGAAGCTGTAGTTTATATCTTCCCTTTACCCTGCCCTCATTCCCCCAATATCTAGTATGAATTAGGACACTTTCCTCAGCATTTTGATAATGCACTGCATTACATGGATTCTGTTCATCCAAATCTGAGCACAGGATGTCATATGACATCCCTTTTAGCAACACTGCATTCAGGATAGTACCATCTTGTTCTCATTTGTATCTGGCTCTAAACTAAACAGATGGGGAAAACATGGGCAAAGGCTAGTCTTCCATTATAGATGTTGAAGATAATGGCTTCAATCTAATGAGTACTGAGCACAAACCAGAGCCTCACCGTGGTGGCTATAGATCTATTTACACTTGTAATACTTTGCCTTCCATGACCACACCAACAATGCTGCATCCATCTCCTGACATGGAGCCAACAAAGTACTATCAAAACCTTCACACTCTTTGGAACAGACATGTTCCACAGACTCTCACACAGCTACACCCAACTGAAAATTAAAATGAAGTATAATTTGACATTAGAAAGTAGTGAAGTATTTGCATTAAGTAACTTATAAGCCACACACATCTCTAACACCAAGATGTAACTGGTGGAGGTTTCAAAGGTATCAAGAAGGCCAACAAGCTGAGGGTGTTGGAGATTCTGCATAATTCCGAGTTCATGGGTGACTTGATCTCGTTTCATTAGTTTCTTATTTACGAACTTAGCGGCTACTTCTCGCTTGGTCCCCTTTTGATCACATCTCTTAATGACAGAAAACCTGCCCCTGGAAAGTAAAAGGCGAAAAGAATGTAGTCAGTTCTGTAAGACACAGAATCCTTGGAAGAGAGAGCTATGTCAATTTTTACACTTCACTCCTGAGGACAAACAAATTCAAAGCTGGTCTTGAGCTATTAGAAAACCTTCACCCTTTGAAGTGGAACCAAACTATCCCATTTCTGAGGTATGTACAACAAAGCAATACTAATTAATCTTAGCCTTTCCCCTAAAAGGCAGCCTATAAATCTTTTAAATAAATAAAATAAATAATATTTAGTCTTAATATGATTATACTGCTTGTTTTTTTCTGGGCTATCATCTAAAAATCAGGTGTTGGAAAGATATACAGACACGCACTTGCACACCCATAGTTATCATAACAGCACTGTTATAATTTTCAGATATGAAAATTTATTGAAGGGCTATTCAGCAAAAAATGCATGCTGATCTGTGCAAGATTTCTGAAAGTCAGCTCATTTTGCCTGATTCATGCATTACCAGAATGGTGTGGGAGCCACTTTCCAACCACCTGATCCCATACTGCTTCAGTAGCTTCTGCAGAGAGGACCAGCGATTATTAGCTGAATTACATGGTTCCTCCCCACATCAGTTTTCCTAGTGGAAGCAGCTCGAAAAGCATCACTAGTAATACATGAATCAGGTCTCAGTCAACATGCATTAAGTGGGTTAATACAATGGATGTATGCATTCAAGTCCAGCATCAGAAACTTTGTGTCTAGCTTTACTGAGTTCAGTCTTACAGTACAAACTCTTCCCTTAAAGTATCTGATTTGGGCATATCCACCAGCCCTGGTGAAAGGCCTCCCTCGTGAAGGCTCCTCCTCCCTCAACTGTCACCACTAGCCCTGCCAGAAGTATTAATTAATTTTCCCCCTTCTTCCCTCCCCATTCCTTTTCCTTGTGTGTCATGTCTTTTTAGATTGTAAGCCTGCGGGCAGAGACTGTCCTGTTAACTGATTATATGTAGTTGTAAACCACCCAGAGAGCTTCGGCTATTGGGCGGCATAGAAATGGAATAAATAATAATAATAATAATAATAATAATAATAATAATAATAATCAGGGCTTTTTTTCTGGTGGAACTCACCGGAACTGAGTTCCAGCACCTTTTCTTCTATTAATTGCATTACAATTTAATCGCCATCTACTCCCGAGGAAATGTAATCCAAGAGTTCCGGTACCCTTTTCTCCAGAAAAAAAGCACTGATAATAATAATAATAATAATAATAATAATAATAATAGTAGTAGTAGTAGTAGTAGTGTAGATGAGATCAACACACAAGCCATCTCTCTTCAAATATTCACTTAACATTCAGGGCAATATGTGTAGTCTGAATCATACCTGCCAAGCTCAGCCACTTCACTGTACAGGGAATCAAAGTTATCCTTCCAGGTTACTATGATCCCATCACTTCCAGGACCTGAAAAAGGGAAAAATTATCTACATCAAGCATTTAAGATGCAAAATGCATTACTCTCTGTTATCTTCTGTGTCTTCACCATAGAGACTCACCTAAAACTCGCAGACTGGCTGAAGATGAAACTGAACCCATATCATTTGCAGCTATACAGGTATAGATACCATCATCTTCTGTGGTTACTCCAATGATTTTCAGAGTCGCTTCTCCTAAATCACTGCAAAATATCATAAACTGTAAGCATGTGAGATTTAGATATCCCAAATGCTTATTGTCAAATGTTCTCCATCCTTTTAACACTGCTAACCTTCATTGATCAGATTTTGTTATGTTACAGTTCTAGTCCCTTTCAATCGATAATAAAACAAGCAAAAACCAATTTACAATTTTGTGCATGAAAATCCTCACTACTGTTATTACTACACACATTCCTCTAAGTTATTAATTACATAATAATTTCATTCTCATTTTGCAATGTGTCTATATACATGCCATTATAAATCTTCGATAATACTCTCTAAAAAGCAGTTTGCTGCATTTAATTGAACTTGTCTTGGTAGCAGTGAAGAAAAACCAAAATCCAAAGTGCTGAGGAGACCTCTGGAATTCATGTGGTATGCAGGACGGTGGCCGGGTTCGCACGTCACACTAAGCCACTCTGCGAATAACCCACGGTGCGCCCAACAGACAACCGGGCTTGCCATGCCTTGTTTTGCCCCTCCTCCACCAGTCCGCTGGCCGGCAGCGGCATGTATCCTGAGTGCCTTTGCAGTGCAATCCTCATCCTGTGATCCCTTGCAACGTCAGCAGCCTCTTTGCTATTGGTCTGCTGCACTTTGGGGGCGTGTTTTGCCTTTGACGGCTCCCATTGGGAAGTTTTCCCCTCCCTCCGCTGCCCTGTGCCACCCTCTCCCCCTCCCCTCCTTGAAGCAGCTGTTGGTGGTGCTTCGGCTCCCCCCTCCACTCCCTGACTCCCCAGGGTAGTGTTTTGTGTTGCAACTGCCCCCCACCCCCACAGCAGGCCCATAGGAGAAGCTGTTTGTGCTCAGCTGCCACTGCCAACACCCCCCCCAACAAGGCCTGTGGGAGAAGCTTTTACTCACCCTCCCTCCTACCCAGCTACTACCTCCTCGAGGCCCAACTTCTTGAGTAGTCTTCCTACCTCCCCATTCCACCTCTCTGTTATGCCACCCCTACCAACCAGCCTATCTCCCCCCAAAAGAAGACCCCAATGGGTTGCAACTCCAAAGAAGATCTTTACTGAGAAATAACCATTTTGGGCGGCTTCTATTGCCACAGTAAGAACAGCTAAAAAGCAACTTTTCCTTTTGAAGGCACTATAAAGCATCACTTCTATCAGGGGTGCAGGTGGCTTGGGTTGTTTGTTCTAAATGGGAATGCAAGGAATGGGGCTACTGGTTTATAGGGTGGGGGTTTGAATATAGAAAAAAAGATTCTGAGAGACTACTGGGGGGCTTATGCTGAGAATGCTATGCTTCAGCTGATATTTGTAGAGAAGGGATGCTTATATGGGGGGGACACACTACATTTATTCTACCTTATTATAGCAAGTATAACATAGGCTGATGGCAAAGGCACTTCTGCAGGTATAAGTCCTTAGTAATGGTACACATGTGAGTAATGGGTCCAGATCCACTCAGAGATATCTGAACAGATATTTCTAGCTTCTTCCTGAGTTGCTGATTCAGATGCCGGATTCAAGGGAAGTGGTGGGGGCTCATTTGCCCACCCATCAATGGCAACAGTGTTGTTTTTAGCCTCTTATCTTGGTAGCTCGGGCTTGTCCTGGAGGAGCACGTCACCCCTTGACTCACATACGTTGTGCAGGGTGCAGCAAGCGACAATCACATCTAGAATGAGGTCTTCCTCCACACCCAGAAGTTTGTAGAGGGAGCGCCACTGTGCCTTTAAGCAACCAAAGGCATGGTCCACGGGGAGTCTTACACGGCTGTGCTAGTAGTTGAAGTTCTTCCTTTTTGCCGTCCTTGGAGCCTGGTACAGGGCCATAAGCTGTGGTTGCAGGGCAAAGGCCTGGTCTCCAAGGATGAGGGGGCACATGGGGAGCCTGTTGACCAGGGGGGGTGGGGGGCTGTTCAAGAACCTGTCAGTAGCTAGCTTGTCTGCCAAAGGTGAGTTCCAGAAGATAGCCACAGCATGGCTTCTCTTCTCCCCGAAACCCCTGCGTAAATATCCATACATCTCCCATCAGAGTCCACAAGCACATGGAGGACCATGCTGTAAAAGGTTGTAGAACTCCTCACTATGGCCGGAAGGAGCTAAAATGCACATGTGCGAGGAATCCTGGGCCCCCACTGCCCAGGGGAACCCCATCTCATGAAAACGCTGCATGTTCTTTCTCTCGTCCCCCACCTTTATGACATCAGTGAGGTATAGCTCGTTCATAACGTGCACTGTCTTCCTGAAGATTTCACACGCAGTAGACTTCTCTAATCCAAAGGTGTTGCTGATGAGGAGGCAACCAATGTTGATAACGAGTTTGTACAGGGTTAGGCCCAGCCTTTTCCCCCTTCAGATATGGAATTCTGCATTACCATCTCCGAACGACGGACTGTAGGGCCAATTTCCGCCACTATTATTTCCAAAGTGGCTTGGGACAAGCAGAAAGTGCTGTGAAAGCTGGCATCATCCCAAGCATCCACATCCAGATTCGAGGCCCACAAAGCCTCAGTATGCGGGAGTGCCCACCGGTGGATGACACATTTGTCTGTGGTAAGCTCCTCCACCATGGCGGCAGCCACCAAGGCATTCCAAAGAGGCAGAGCACTGAACCATCCCGGACCTGGCTGAAAAAGGCTCCTTAGTAAGCCCTGCTCCACCCCCTCACCTCTATCTGCAGCATGCTAGTGGAGAAGAGCAATTAGGGAATACGGTGCAGATGTTGTGCGTCAGTGCTCAAGGACCTTCTCCTACTCATCGCAGTGATTAGTGACTGCTTTTAGAGTGGTGTCAATAGCAGCATGAATAAGGGGTGATTGAGCCATAACTGTCTTCTAAGCACAGGAGCCTCATCTTGCGCTGGTTCAGCTGCCGAGAAGGGAGGAGCAGAACAAGCAAAGGGCTCCGGAGGAAGCGGGGTGGAAGCAGAGGCATGGGAATATGGCACTTTGTAAAGAGTGGCATCTCTCAGGGTATGGTTAGGGGTGGGGAAACAGGTACTTAGTGGGGAAACAGTACTGCCTAGTGGGGGAGAGAATGCCATGACCTGAAAACCATGCTCTCCCGTCTGAGCACTGGATGGGCTGCTCGGAAAAGGGTCATGGACCAGGCTCGCCATTCATTCAGGTGCAGATACTGGCAGAGAACTCTGTACTGTCTCTCAAACAAGTAAACTGCTGTAGTGTTAAGTATGTGGTGTGGGTCAGGGAGGTAGAGGCAGAGACAATGAAGAAAAAGAAACAAAAGGTTTATGAGTGCATGAGCAGGGCCTGCAATACCCACCCACCCCACACACACACATAGAGTACAGCATCCCAGCATTAGTAGAACAGGTGTAACACACCTTTTCTCTTAAAGCGCTGTATGCATTGGCGATGACAGGTGACCCAAAGCTGTAAGCGAGCAACTACACTTCACATACTATTCCTGGGGTCCATCTTTCCAGAACTGAAAGTGAACCATCCCAAATACCACCCCTTAGGTGCCCTGTGCACCACTGGCATCCCTACACTGCAACCATGTTGCTTTCTGCTGTCTGCAAGTGTCCTTGAATGCACACCTCTTGCATTGGTTGTTCTGTGGGCTGTATACCAGGGCGGACGGTGACCAGTGGATCCGCTATAGGTGCCTGTGGGAATACAGCGAGGCGAGGGGCATGTTCATATGGAGGAGGAGGACGAGGAGGGTTAGGGAGGGGAAGAAACTGCTGCAGTGGCATGTTTGGGTATGACATGTATGGAGCTTGCCTTTGGTGGTCTTGCACTGCCGCTTACAAGGCTGCTGTCATGCTTCGAAGCACATCTGTCTGCCTGTCAAAGGCGGCAGTTCGATCCCTCATTGCCTACTCAAAGATGCAGTCTGAGGCTGCCATGCCTTCATGCACTGACTGTCCAGACATGCGGATGCTGTTAGCTATTGTCCAAGTAGAGCAGCAGGTGCTCACTGGCCCTTCTTTTATTTTCATGCTCATTCATTTCCCTGAAAAGGTGAATTGTGCGCTCCCCTGAGGTTTCAATGCCACTGACCAGTTGCACCCGGTTGGCTTTATGCTCGTTACACAGACACACTGCCCGTTGAGTGTTGGTAAGTGGCAGCACCTTCCTTGGTGGTTCTTTCCTTGGGCCTCTGGTCTCTTCGGCTGGCAGTCTCTGTTGCTGTGCTGGCGGCTCAGGCTGCACTTCTTCAGGTTCAGCCACATCTTCAGCCTCCTCCCCCCGCCTCCTTTCTGGGAAAACCAGCAAAGGAGGGGTCACTTGGCTCTGTGAAGAGGTGTACCAGGTCAAGGCCCTGGGGCAGCGACTGTGCTCCTGACTTCTCAGGAAGAAGACTCCCCTCAAGCTCGCTTTCCAAATGCTCCAGTGGTTCCCCTATGCTAGCAAGTGACTGTAGCATAAGTATGTCTAGATCCACAATACTGTGTTGTGCTCAGTGCTGCTTCTCCTCAGGAGACAGGTGCTTGGGTGAGATAGCACCGCCATCTTGAGAACAGAACTCCATACCTTCTGTGTGCATTTCCCTTGGAAAAGTAGTCCAGACTACTTCCCAAATCATTGTGTCCAAGTCCTGACTTTGTTGCAGAGCATCCCTGGGTTCAGTTCATGTGTGGGCTGGCATCGTTTCCTTATGCACAACAGAAGGGAAATATGTTGGGCTTCTTGTACTAGAGGAGTATGCTGTTGGCAAACTTGTCCCTGAAGGTTGGCAGGCTGGTTGCTGGGGAAGCAGGAATGGACTGCCTGGACACACTGCTGGCTCAAATCGGAATACCTTTTGGGCTGGGCCAGGATCTGGGGGTCTGGAAATACCAGCAGACGGCTCCCTGTGTGGCTTGGGCGTACCAGACATGTGCAGCCATACAGTATAGCATGTCTTGACGGCCCTGGAGTCGGGGAGGGCAGATCACGGGTTGGAGATTGGCAGCCCTTTATGGGCCAGTACCTGACTCTCTCTGGGTGGCTAAAGGGAATCCTGTTGCCAGCGGTGTAACCGCATCTCATGTCCCTCCAATCTAGCAGGATAGTAGCAAGCTTGTCATAGAAAGGTATGGTGTGTGACTTGACCCAAACACTTGTTGTGAGTCGTGATTTCCATAAACATTTTCTTCAGCCCATGCAGCTTCTCCCTGCACTGCACGGGGTTGCGCAAGTAGCCCTGTAGCTGCATCTGTTCGGAAAACCAGGGGAATAAATTATTGTGCCTGGTGCTCTGGAGGTATTCCTGGACCTCTGGGCTTATCTAGAGATCAATGAATCAGTCTAGCCTCACTCCTGAACTCTCACATGTGGTTTCTCTCCCTCCAATGTCTCCTGCGATGCTTGTGTGGAGGAATCTTGTGAGATGGGTGGTGGTGAGGATTCCTCTGCAGGACCCATGGCGCGAGTGACCGTAGGCAGCAAACAGCTAAAGTACCTGCAGCAACTTCTTCTGGGTTGAATTCAAGTCCCCTGCACAGGAAGGGCCTTAAGTGGGGAGGATAGATTATGGCTGCCGTGGCAAGCTGGTGTCAGCTACCAACGGTGGGAAGAAGTGTCCCAAAAAGTGTGTGTGTGTGTGGGGGGGGGTATAGCGGTACCTATCCATTTCAAAAATGGTAACAGCTGCACACACATGACCACATTAAAGGACTGGACTGTATGAATTTTCCAACGAGTGCAATAGACATGTTTTTTCACTTAAAAATCTGCATTTTCCCAGGCTAAATCCTATGGGGTGGGGGAAGAGCGACTTGAAGACGCAGCTGAAGGTGGTAGAATAACAAGCTCCTTCAAGGTTGCTGTGCAGATTACACACAGCTGGCTGACAGGGGCAAGACAAAATTACTTTGGAAACAAGCGAGGTGGCGAAGAGACCATGGGAGGAGACTGCCGAGGCAGAAGGGAGGCCACGGGCTGACGCATCGCAATCTGTTGCTGGGCAGACTTCAGGAAGCAAGTTCACCCGCATGGAGAGGTTTGGCAGCAGTTTTTGCTGCTCTTGCCGAATGGCTCACTAGCCACTCCCTGCAACACACAATGGAATTGTTCTGCCAGGTTCAACTGACAAGCCAACCCATCGTGGGTCCAACAACCCCTAGAACAAGCCATGGGTTGTCAGGGTGGCTTGTTGACCCAAAATAAGCCACCCTACGGAAAGTGGTCCAGGTTTGCATGACATGGCAACCTACCATGGCTTGTTACCCACAATGGGTTGTCGTGTCATGTGAACCAAGTCACTGTGTGCATTCATATAACAACAGTGGTGAACCCATAGTTCCCCTGAAGTATTTTTTTATGCTTGTGTGCCAAATCCCTGACTTATAACCCCCATTCAATACAGTAAAAGCATGCAACACATATAAGCCACTGTACCTGTACGAGATGCTGTAGCGACTATCATTGCTCAGTGTGTTATGATCAGGAGTTTTCCAAGTTACTGAAGCTTTGGGACGACCACAGACTTTGCACTTAAGAATGACAGTCTCTCCTATCTCGCATGTCGTCTCACTTAATGGTATTATAAATTCTGGGGGAACTGGGAGAGAAGGAAGCAATTGCCATGAAAGGGTTAAAACTGTATTTCTTGTTCATCGCTCTTTATGCATGCAATATTAAGAGGTGATTTATGTGCTACCTTCTGCAAGATGGTTGCTACTTCCCTGTGGCTAAATTTCACATTGTAGTAGTACAGCTTAAGCCTGGCAAAAATGTGGGAAAGCATACAGCTTATGGCCCGTTTGTGTGTGTGTATGCCCCCTCCCCATTCAATTCTCCCCAGGGAGCAATTAGGAGTGGGCCTTGAACTCACACCAGTTTGTACACTCTCTCCTCTCCTCTTCTCATGAGAGGGGGGCAGAAATACATGCTTTGGGAGATCCTGTGGTTATTTGAACATGGGACTGTCCCTAGCCCTGGTGGATTAAACTCACTTTTAGGAGTTCAGTGTTCACTTCTCCCCACAGGGAAGAGAGCAGGGTGGGTGGGGGAAGAGTGCACAAGCCTGTTCCCTGTATCTCCCTGGGGAGAATCCCATTCAGGAGAGTAACATCTGAATAGGCCGCAAGACACTTCTCAGAATACCATAAAAAACAAATGGTCTGCTACAGCAGATAGAAAGGTTCTGGTCCTATCCTCTATCTGCTGTGCTAGCTCCACACCATCAATTTATATATTATTCATAGATAGTTACATAAATTGTCTTTTAACTTGCAGGTTCTAGGTCAGTTTTCTACCTTGCTATAGTAGACTATACTATACTTGCATGGAGCTTTTTAGATATGGGAACAAGGCTGTCCTCCACTTGCAGTACAAAGTGCTACAGTCTATTCTAACACTTTGCTCTGCTTCCTCTGTAGATCCAGCTTTATTTTCCTAATTCTAAACAAAAATCTAAGGCGTACTCAGCATTTCTCCACCTGCAATTTGAAGTGGTACATTCCACTCTATCACCTCAGGGTCTACCACTCCATTCTGATTCATGGGCAGACCATGCCTAAGTTCGGACTCTTCATGGCTTAAAGAAAAGTCAGTGTGTGCCAGAACAGCATTTCTCAAATGCAACTACTGCTGATTTCCTATAACACAATGTTTATCAGAAGATAAAGCATGATATTGGAGAAATTGCACCTCTAGGTTATTGCATCTTTGATAAACTGCATCTCTACTTCTAAAATAAGATGCCATCAGCCGGCTTATCCAGCACAATTTGAATTCTAATTAAGTCTTTGCTCAGTACAACAGCCCATTCCTCACCCCCAATGATTTAGACATTATGTTATGTAGGAACTGGTTAAAGAGGGTTTGCATCTGTAGAGCCCTAAAGGCTTACAATGACACAGATGCTGCCCTCCGATAGCTTACTAGGCTCATCGGTTGTATTTTTATTTTTATTCTATTACATATTATTAAATATAAATACATCTTGGTGAATTTTATAAGCACCAGTTGGATTTTTAAAGATATGAATGCTTCCTTTAGCTTTGTGAAAAATGTATTTTCATGATTTTGCAATTGTGAACTTAATCTCAACTTACCATCATAAATGTAGTTGGGGTTGAGAAGCTGAAAAGGAGAAGTTTGACAGTATTAGCATTTTGAAAAAAATTCATCTCTTTCTTAAGGACTCCAAACTAGGATATTGACTTTTCCATGTTTCTGGCTCAAGCTATCATCTCTGCAACCCCTGAATAAAGCTGACCAAGCTATTTATTTATTTATGGCAGGGGTGGGGAACCTTTTTAGGTCCAGGTGGGCTGGATGACACTCGGGGGCAGAGCCCCATTTGTGACTTCAAGGATGAGGCACCACCTCTGACATCACTGGGTCCTCAGCTGAAGTGCTAGCTGGAGCTCCTCTAGCAGGCGCCCCAGTCAGGGAGCCTGCTTTGCCCCACGTGAGCTTATCCCAGCCAGTAAAGCTCTGGTGGAGTGAAGCCCACCAAGACTTTGGCTTCGCTCCTCTGTCACCTTCCCCACATGGGGAATGGAAGGTGATGGAGCAGCAAAGTGGACTCCACTGGCTTTGCTCTTCCGTCACCTTTTCTACACAGGGAAGGAAAGGAAGGAGTGAAATTGGCTGAGCCACAGCTCAGTTGCTCTCACTCCCTAAAGATGGGGTGGGGCTTTGAAAGAGGGTGAGGCTTTAGGGAGGGAGGGAGGCCTCACCTGAGGCTCTGCAGGCCAGATGGGCCAGCCTGTTGGGCCAAATTTGGCCCATGGTGTGGAGGTTCCTCATCCCTGATTTAAGGCATTTCTATACTGCCTTTCTGAAATCATCCAAGGCCTTGTACAAAAAAATAAAACAAATCAGATAAAAACAAAATAAAATCAACATTTCAAACCATTCTAACAATTTAAAGAGCCAAGTTAAACAGATTTGTTTTGACCCCCTTCCAGAATGCAGAGAGAATGGGGACTGGTTTCAACTCGAAAGGGAGTGCATTCCAGAGTCTGTGAGCAACACAGGAGAAAGCCCTTTCCCAAGTGTTCAACAGGTGGGCCCCTGCAAGCAGGGGTGTCTTCAAAAGGGGCTCTCCTATACTGCCTGAAGTCCCTATCTATGTGTTTGCTGTTTTATAAGGAAGGAATCCTATGCTGTTAAGTTTGGCAGCCTAGGACCACAGACCATAAGAATGTACCACTATCCTTTTCTGACACGTGGTCCTTACCAGTGCAAAGGCAGCTATGACAAAGTGCCTTCTGCTTCTGCTCTTCTTAGGGATTCATCCCTTCTGTGAGTTTTTACTTTAGTGGCTGCCTTAAAACCAGTTGCCTCAGCTCCTTCACTGAGACTAGTCATCCTCTCTTCATAGATTTCATAGATCATAGAGTTGGAAGGAGCCTACAAGGCTATCGAGTCCAACCCCCTGCTCAAGGCAGGAAACTAGAGGAGGGGTCTCCCATCCAAGTAATAACCAGGCTTGACCCTGCTTAGCTTTCCACACTCAGACAAGCTGAGCCAGCGTAAGCCACAGGCCTGTATCTTATCAAGGTTCTTTTCAAGGAACCTTTCCCCATTCCTCCCATTATGAAACCACAAACCACTGCTACAATCAACCCAGGCTGGAGGCTCTCAGCCTTCACCTGAGTACACCTCCAAAAGAAAATGGACTTCTCCTGCTTCCCTTATTCTAATCTTAAAGCATTCACTCCCACCACTGGAGAGGACCGTAGCTCAATGGCAGAGCACACGCTTTGCATGCAGAAGGTCCCAGGATCAATCCCCAGCATCTCCAGATAGAGCAAGGAAGGAATCCTGCCTGAAACCCTGAAAAGCCGCTGCCAGTCAGTATTGACAATTCTGGGCTAGATGAACTCAATATAAGGCAGCTTCCTATGTTCTACTTGCTCCACGTGATGTACAGGACACAGGTTCAATTACCGGTAATTGCTATCTAACACTTTGAAATACAGCAAATGCAACCCAGCAGATTTCTGCACTAAGCCTGCCAACTCCCATTGTTTCTTTAAATAATATCATATTTACAGTGCAATCCTAAGCATGTTTACTCAGAAGTAAATCCCTTTAAGTTCAAAGGGATTTACTCTCCAGTAAGTAGATCTAGGAATGCAGCTTTTATGAAGTAGTATCTATCATCTGCATTTTAAAGATGCCCTAAAATCTGTGGTGAAAAAGGTCTTTACTACTTTCTATCTGAAGAAACAGCAGGTAGCAAGGGACACTGGTGCAAATGTATTCCAAGTAACATAACATTTATGTTAAAACAAGATGCTCGTTTTATAGCTTAAAAGTTGGCACTTTTTCCCTCAAGAAAGGATGATAATTAAAAACACAGTATCAGGAAGAAATACCTTCACGGAAACCTTATTGGCAAGTCCGTCTCGCGATTTACGGTAACCATTTTCTAACTTGCCTTCCCTTTTGCCGTCTTTATCTTTTTTCTCAGATTTCTTCCTTAGACGGAGTGCTGTGTGCCAAGATGATGACTTCCTGAAGCCAGAACATAACAGCATTGTGATTAGTTGGGACTTCCTGTGGGTGATTTTGCCTTGGCAAAATATTTTAAGTCAACATGTAGAAGGAACATGTAAAGGATAACACACTGAAGAGTAAATTTCTAACAAGAGTGAGTGTATTAACAAATTAGACAAATGCCCTACGAGATGATATGATTCTCCTGGTGGAGAAGAATTCTATCTTTATATGAAGAATATGAATCATGTCATCACTGTGCAGTAACAACTAGTCTGGGCCTAGTTCTTACTGTGGTGGTAAACCTGTGTCTGGCCTATACCAATTCAGATTGCAGGGCTCATGAGATTTATTTCTCCACACAAAAATTATTTTCACATAGAAAGTCACTGGGTGACTTTGGGCCAGTCACTGACTCTCAGCCTAACCTACGTCACAGGGTTGTTGTGAGGATAAAATGGAGAGGAGAAGGAGGAGGAGGATTATGTAAACCACCTTGGGTTCCTTGCAGGAAAAAAGGCGGGGTATAAATATAATAAATAAATAAATAAAACTAGGGATCGGAGAGAAGGGTTCCAGCCTCTTCCTTGACATCTAAATTTTCTATGTGGAGGAATTAATTAATTAATTAACTAACTAACTAATTAATTAATGGGGGAGCATTCAATCAAGTAAGTTCCCACCTATGGTCTGTAGTAGTATAGGCCAGACACAGATTTATCTCCTCAGTGAGAAGTAGGCCTCAGGGCTTACTTTCTTCTAGACCAGGGCTCTCCAACTTTGGGTCCCCAGATGTTGCTGGCCTACAGCTCCCAGCATACCCAGCCAGCATGGCTAATGGCAAGGGATTCTGGGAGCTGTAGTCCAGCAACATCTGGGGACCCAAGGTCGGAGAGTGCTGTTCTAGACTCTTGTCTGAATAGCTAACAAGTTAATCCCACCCACGCACCTTTCACAGCAGGGGTGGGCAGAAAATAGATCTCCAGATGTTTTGGATTTCAATTCTCAGCATTCCTGACAATTGGCCATGTTGGCAGGGGCTTCTGGGAGTTGAAGTCCAAAATATCTGGAGATCTATCTTCTGCTCACCCCTGCTCTATTGAACTCAAGCGTGACTGACCTGACCTTGCTTCCCAATCACAGATATAGGCGCTCCTTTCAGCTAGGCAGTGTGATTGTATTCAGATTACTTAAGGACTGTACCTTAGCCCTGGATACCGTATCACTTCAGGAATGCTAATGTTTTATTTTATATAAAATGTTTGGTTTTTCTTTCATAAGACACCTCAGCATACAAAAGTGACAAGCTATTTTGTGAGGATATTACCATGTCATCAACTCCCCTAAGCCCAGACATGGGAAGCATCTTTCAATCACTAATCAAAGTAAAAAAATAGTAATATCAAAGACTTTTATCTTCTTTGATGCCTCCTAATGGACAATGATGCCAGCACTAAATCTGGAATACTTCCCACACCACATTTTAAAGTTTAGACATTATTAAAAGGAAAAAAAATGCAGAAAGCAAATACAATGAAGAATCTTGGAGTATCTTTAAGATTTTACTATGGTTTCACTCTACAACTGTGTACTGTATTACAACATCTTACAAAATGACTCTCTTCAGGGAAGCATCCATGACACTTACTTCATTGTTCCATCGGGGTTGTCAATGGTGACTGCACTGGTGTGCCCCAGAACGTAGCCGGGGATCCAGCCCTCGGCTGCAGGGCACTGGTCAGTGGCGGCTCGGAACACCAAAAACATGTTCTGTTGGTTGCTGGCTAAAATTTGCACAACTTCTCCTTGGTAGACATTAATCTCATCCTCCTTCACTGCCGTATAATCGTGTGTCACCAGCATGGTGGAGATATTGCTACTGCTGCTACTTTCACTCTGTGGATGAACCAATTAGGTAGAGGGAGGGAAGAAGGGAGGAAAAAGGAGATAGTTCACAAATGTACAGGGGTGCATTTATGAAGGCTCTGTTCCATCACATCTGCATATAAAAATAGTCATTTCAGTAAGCCCGCATTAAAATCAAAACTTTATCCTTCACACAACTATGACTGGTGAGATTTTTGCAAATCTAAATAGAATCAAACTAGCTGCGATCTGACAAACTCAGCAACTAGGTTAATTGGCCAATTTAAGAGAACAATACGGTTGGTGTCTGAGTTTCTAATATTCTATCACTAAGTGCAAGCCTGTGATTTTTCTGTTCATGCACTACTGGTTTAGCCTACTTTCTTAAGGAGCAGAGCAGGAAAGCTTGCATTTGGGCACTTAAGAAAAGATGTGACTATTGTAAGCCTTTATAAACTCTGCTTCCATTTTTAAAAGACGGCTACAGATGACTGAAGGGGATGCAATTCATGGCATGCTGGAAATAAGCTGGCAAACCAAGATTGTACTCAAGGTGTTTTCAGACATTACTCTTAATCAGTTTTAGTGTAAGTGTTGGTATTTGATGGGAATCTAATTCTGAGCTACAGCAAGAATTAAATAAATATAAATTAATAAATATAAATTCCATCTAAAAATAATTTAGATGGAACTCTTGCTATGAGCAGTAATCATGTAGCCTATAGCTATAGGGGAGCGATGGATGGATTTTGAGCACATGTGATTTGTATGAGGCAGCCTTCTCTAACCTGGTGCCTTTCAGATGTTTTGGGCGGCAACTCCCATCAGCCCCAGCCAGTATGGCCTAGTGGTCAAGGATGATAGGAGTTATAGCCCAAAACCTTCTGGAGGGCATCAGGCTGAGGAAGTCTGGAGGCAACATTGAGGCCCAAAGGCCCAAGAGCCTCGCAAGAGTCCTTCGCAAACTGACAGTGATGATGATGATGATGATGATGATGAGATTACATACATATTCCTGGTGGAAGTACTAAACTGAATTACTCTTGATCATGACCTAGAGACTGTGTTTTCATGTAGTGAAGGGCTACACTAGAAACCTGTCATGAACTGCATGAATAAAATATACAAAATTGCATGAATGTGTTGGCCATATTACAGTTCCAGTTGGGTGGATTTCCAGTGTAATACCTGAAAGGACAACTGAAGAATGCTTTGGACAGGGTCAATTAATGAGAACCCAAGTCACACTTCATGTTCAGCAATTATCTTTATGTGTTCACAGAAGTCACACATGATTGGACATTTTGGGAAGTGTGACAGGTACCCTTCCAACAGGAAAATCTTCACTGACCGGGTTCACATGACTGGGGAAGGAAAATAAGCCATTGTAGCTTACTTTCCTGCCCTGTGCGTGCTGCCATAATTACCCTCACCGGGCGCAGATTGTCATGGCATCCAAGGGTGGGGGCGGGTGGGTTTACAAACCACCCATGGCTTGTTTTAGGGTGGCAGGGTGGTTTGTAAACTGCCCCCACCTGCCACTGGGTTCAGATGATATGACAACATGCCTGGCAAGGGTAATTATGGTAGTTTGGCAGCGCGTGACCAGCACACGTGGGGCGGGTAAATAAGCTACAATGGCTTATTTTCCTTCCCCAATCATGCGAACTGAAAAATATATATTTTTTTTCTCAAAAAAAATCTTTGTTTATCTTTTATTGGAGGTGGGTGAACCCTCCAGTACTGCTAACATTTCAAGGGTCAAAATAAATCTATGGTCTTTTCAAACATAACAATCCCAGCTTACTAAACCATGATTTGGGAAACCAAGGATGAGTATGAGGCTTACATGCTTGTCCCTTGTTGTACTCCTCCCCTTGCACACTGGTTTTGGCTCTGCAATCATTCATTCATCTATTACATTTCTATACCGCCCAATAGTCAAAGCTCTCTGGATGGTTCACAAAATGATAAAACATAATATAAAACCTTTAACATACAAAAAATTTAAATAGTTTGAAATTGTTAAAAACAATTATCAATAAAACTACCAGGACCCAATTAAAAATGAACATTAAATCCTGGTTAAATTAAACCACAATTCCTCGTTATGTGAAAAACTCCTCTGGATTAATGTCAATTACCAATCAGGATCTTAAACCAGGATCAAATCATGGTTTAAGATTCTGGTTAGTAAACTGACATTAAACCACAGTTCCACATTTTGGATGAAACTGAGAACTGTGGTTTAAAGATACAAAGACCCAAGCACCAAAGCTGGCGTGCAATGGAAGGAGGAGAGGGGGGAGTGTGTGGGGCCAATACTCATTCTGTTCTAATAAACTTGGTTAAGGAAGCTGAGATTGTTACATCCAAACTGGCCCATTGTCATCTCCCAGTATCCTTTCTAAACTCTTTAACTTTCCTGGGGAAAGTTGCACAGATGGAATTTTTCTGTACTAGGTACCCTCCTCCTTCAGGACGTCACATGCTCAGCTTAAGAACACAGCCAAGACAGCATGCACTGGTCCTAGACTGGTCAATTTCAGCTGTGTGACTTAATGGGGAATATTGTGGGCTCAAGTACACAACATGCCTGGACAGAGGACTATACATTAAATTTGGCTCTTTAAGCTGAAATCAGTTTGAAAATAATTTAAGTAAATCCACAGGTTATGAAAAAATGACTTGCAGACTGGATGTTGCCATCCACTGATCTGGACAAATATGCTGTTCCTTTCCCCAAGTACAATACCTGGAAAAAGGTAACAGGGAAGAAATATGCTGCTAAGCCCAAAGGGAAAGGTATATATTTTTTATCACTGGTGGAAAAAGATAAATGTACAGAAATGAGCAGTATCCACCTTTAGTGTGTGGGGAGGGGGAAATGCAGTATCATAAAGAAAATATTTTTTTCATGTGTACAAGTCTGACAGTACAATCCTGTACATGTGTACGGGGAAGTAAGTCCCACAGAGGTCAGTGGGACTTATTCCCAAGTAAGTGAACATCGGATTGCAGCCTAAGAGGCCAATTCTATTTTCATATAGGGAATTTTCCCTTAAGCAATTGTGTAGGCTAATTTATTTATTTTGTAAATTTAAGCCACTTCTGTTATTTTCTACATGTGTATGCACACCTTTGAACCCGGGACACCTATTTTTAGCATACAACAAGGAATTTGTCTTCACAGCACATTTTCTCCAGCTGAAGAAACGACACTTTGATCCCACTGTGCAAGGCATTCATATCCTACAGAAACACAGCATTATCTTTAACAGCCCCATTCCTTCCTTACAGCAATCGGCCTGTTTAGCCCGACTGCCAAGCAACATTTCCCTAAGCTAAGAAAACAATTTAAGAAGGCACGCCAAAGCCAAATAAAATAAAAATAAGAATAGGAGCTTGAAACAAGAAGAGACATGCAAAGCAGAATTTCTTACCCTAAAGCTAGGCTACAGTAAGTGAAAGAGGAAGTCAGGAGAGTGCTATGTTGTTAAAAAAAATAATCAACCGAGTAGTGCATGCTGGCAAGAGAGATCCTGAAGGCCAGGTGATGTGCAGCCGATGTGCAGAAGCTGTGAAAGGAGCTGGAAAAGTGTACAACACACTCAGATGGGCAAAGGGTATGAGATTAATACTAACATCGGAGTTGGCATATGCCCATCACACCCCTCGTGATCAGTGTTTATATTTTCAAAAATCTGAAGGTGTCCTTTGAATGCCATGTTGCATTTCCAGATAGAAGTCTGAAAGAGAAGGCGTGGAGTCTGCTGGCCAACAACCATGCTCTTCCCTCGCATACCAGATGGCAGAGCAGGCTGAAAATGGAATCTTCCGGTGCCTATGTGCAGAGCTTCTTAGAGACTTACAGAGAGGAGAGAAGGTGTTTAAAGCTTGCTAAAAGTATTTTGGAGGTTTGTTTACAGTAGCCTTCTACAGTATTTGTGTGTACTAGGTTTTGTTTTGTTTTTTGATGCTGGAAGATTCCTTGACCAGGTGTGTGTACATATTTTAAAGACAGCAAGTCAACAGAATGCTTCAGCTCACCTGAAACTAAAAAGAGCAGCATAGGAAGCACACAAGTGACAGTTAAATGGAACCTCCATGTTCATCTGAATACCAGATGTCAGAGACATGTTGAATTCATGCCCTTTCTGTGGGCTTCCTGGACGCAACTGGCTGGCCAGAACAGACCTTTGGTCTGATTCAGCAGAGCAAGTCTCATTTTCTTCAAAGTTTCGTCA
The DNA here is from genome assembly GCA_021292165.1 of Shinisaurus crocodilurus. Classification (NCBI taxonomy): domain Eukaryota; kingdom Metazoa; phylum Chordata; class Lepidosauria; order Squamata; family Shinisauridae; genus Shinisaurus; species Shinisaurus crocodilurus. Next base: position 114,344,260 of record CM037880.1, on the reverse strand, counting down.
CAAGGGAAAACATGAATTGTGTGCTTGCATGTGAATGGAGGAGGAGGAAGCCCTGAACAAACCTGCAATGGACAAACTGAGCTACACCATGGTAGCTGCTCACATCATGTTAATTTTGTGCCTTCGTGTTAGACGAGAAAAAAGCCAAGAGCAAGTTAGTAGAAACCAGACTAGCAGATTTTTTTTCCAGCAGAAGTGGAAGTCACATTTAGAGTTAGAAAGTTTTTTGTGTGTGTCTGTATACATACTGCAAGTCTATGTCTTATGTATACACACGCAGACGCAACATACGTTTCTACCGAGATTTGCATAGATAGATCGGAGCAATTGATTGTTATTATTTCAGAGCAGTGATGCAGCACTGGAGAGCCAGAAGTTAGTATGGAGAGTGATGGTCATACATAAGAGGGGGGAGCATGGAAAGATTTTTAGAAGACCTCGCAGGATAGAAGTGCTTCAGCTCTTACCCCATTACTCTGGGTGGAGTGTACTGATTGCTCGCTGGTCGAGGAACATGTGCTCATGCGATCTGTGTCCTTGCTGTGTGAAGAGTGGCGGTGGACCTGGCGCTGGAGGGAGTCACTGTCCCCAGGGAAAGTGAAGGAACCAGGGCGGCTGACAGGGGATGCTGGGATGGAGCTCCAAAAGGAGCCCTTCTGCAGGGGGCTGCTGGGTGTAAAGGTTTCCTTGCCAAACGGAGAAGGGAAAGTCATTGCAGGAGGAGAGTTTATTGGCGAGATGGCTCCAGGTCTTGATTTTCCTAGCGACAGTGATCCTACGCTGCTCCTTGAACGAATCTCCTCTGAATTCCCACGGCATTCCCTCTGATCTGTGTCTGCTGAGCCACAGGTGCTTGCCGATGTCTTCCGGGGGCTCTCCATCGCTTTCATCTTGGGGATCTTCTCTGCTTCTTTCTCTGGACCGTTCTGCTGCACAGTTGATGGGTGCCTGCCTGCCTGGCTAAGGCCAGCCTCTAGTGTGGTGGTGTGGGGAGGCAGCGAGGAATTGTGAATGGACATACCTGACATCTTGTCTGCCTCTGCTTGGACTGAGGCTGCAGAGGAGACCAGGACTGGGGAATGGTGTCGGACCGGCTGCGGGATCCGGGAAGGCCTGCTACGGCTGGAGCTAGGGATTCCAGTGCAGGTGCTAGGGCCACTGCTGTTGCTGCTGCCACCAGGACCACTGTGGTTCCTCTGGTACTCGATTGGCGATGTCAAGGCTGAGTTGGCCATTGAGAAAAAGGACATACATTTACATAAAAATGGAAGGAAGGCAATGCAAAGCAGTTTTTCAAATGTGAGCGCATACCATATCTCCTTTAACCACAATAGCAATGTTTTAGATGAGTACTGCTTTACTGCACACCCCACTTTTGGAAGAATAAACTAGTAGTCAACTAGTGAACATGTTCCCATGGCAACAAAGATGAGAAACAAAATCCTTCTCTAACATTAGAACACACCAATACAACGTGTTTATTTTTAATAAGTCATATATATGATTCATATTTCCCATTCTAATAATGTTTTAATGGTGAGGCAACAGGGAAAGAAACAATTTAGACATGGAAATGGAAATGCACTCAGCCAACCACTAAAATTTACACCATATACAAGCCTACTTTGATCAAGATTAACTTGCTTGTATACAGATAATTTCTTCTCCCAAAGTTTATAACAATAAAATTTGGACTGAGTTGATAAAATGCAAGTAAATTGTATCTTGGTGGGGAAAAAAGACAAGCAAGAAATGGGTATAAAATATAATGTGACTCTAGAAATAATTGAAAAACTAGGGTGTGTGAAAAATTGCAAGGAAACAACACGGCAAGGAATTACTGCAGAAATGCAGAAAAATACAGTCTTATTTTTTGCATATTGACTTTAGCACTTGTAAATGTGCAGCTCTATGTTGAAAAAGGGTTTTCTAATATGAGTGATTGGAATGTCTGTACAAATGTACAAGGTAATATTTATATACTGCCTTATTTGCTAAAAAGCCATCAAGGCAGTGCACAACAATTTAAAACAATAAAACCTTAAAACAATAAAAATAAGAACAGTAAAACATAAAACATTACAATAGTTATGAATTTAGTCTGTAACAAGACCGATTGGTCCAGGCCCTTTCTTTTCTTTTTATATTATGCTGCCTAGAGGAACACGTACCCCAAATTCTCAAGCCAACAACAAATATATTCATGTCAGCGAGAATTCTAATTCTGAAGTATTTGAAAGGGAACACATTGCCATTTATAAAACTACTATCCAAATTATGGCAGGTGGTTACTTTGCTTAAATCACTTTGTATGAGTAATTGACATATACTATGAACATGCAGTGGAGGACTGGCTTTCTTAATTATTTATCAAAGAATGCAGAAGTGAACTAGTGAAAGCTGATTTGTCATTTTTGCTTATATGACCCATTTATATGAAATGTTGGGATTATAATAATAATGCAAATAAATTTGGGTGGATAGAGAAATTGAATTATTTGAAATGTGTATCTGTAATTCAGAGTTTGATATCACTGGGTTGTATTCAGATTTAGTCATACTTAAGAGTAGAAGCATTAAAATAAATGGAATTTGTTAGTCATGTCCGAACTTAAGTCCTATTGATGTCTACTCTGACTACATCTGGATCCAACTCTATGTATTTTAAATTGAATAAATTATGAGAAATTATTCAGGAAACCTCTCTAGAGGATCAGGACAGGACAGGACAAGATATTTAGCAGATGTTATTTAAAAAGAAACTTGGGATACCCACTCTCATGTATCCCTAATTACATGCAAGACAACCAACAGTTGCTATGACAACCAAACTATTATGGCTGGCTTTTAAGGAGTTACCTTCAGTGTGATTCTACATGATAGGCTCCTGGCTAGAAACTAAGGCCTCGGACAAAGCTTCCACAATGTGAAATCAATGATGCCTAGTCTCATCAGCAAACCCCAATACGGAAGAACAGTTCAGTGCATATCTGTGCTGGGGTAATTTCTAAAATAACAAGACCAAGGAAACCTGGAGAGTTATATTAATTCTGAAATTTGAAAGGAGGTAGAAATGTAGTTCACTTTACCATTTAGAAAATTACGCTGGTTTTCCAAGATTTGGTTGATTTCATGGATCCACATTTGGCGGACTCCTGGACTGGTGGAATGCAAAACAAAAGTCTCCATAACATCACCTGCTCTTGACGTTAGTGCAAATTTACATGGATCGTTGTCTACGTTTTCTTCCAAGCAAAGGCAACTCACCTTCATTAAAAAAGAAAGTGTTCATATGGTCATTTTCATCCCCATGATTACTTTTGAATATATTGCATGCAATACCCTAACACAGGAGATGGGGAACATGTGTTCCTCCAGATGTTGTTAGACTACAACTTCCATCATCCCTCACCATTGGCTATGCTGGCTAGGGCTGATGGGAGTTGCAGTCCAACAACATCTGGAGTGACACACATTCCCTGCCCCTGCCCTAAAAGGACCACTACGTTGAGCAATTCTCAATAAAGGCCAATGCACAGGCAGGTCACTAATCAACACAATCAAAACCAGAAGGGACAAGGAAAAGCACGAATGACTGGAGACCTCTGTGCTCCTGAGCCCATTCGCATTGAAGCTGGGGATACAGCACTCATTTCTATTCCACCCATTGGTACTCCATGCCCTCGTTTAATTAAAGTCCACAAAACTTTTTTTTTTTACTACCCTGCCTGGAAACACACAGCAATGTTAGTAATTTGAAAACTATAACTAAGTTCATCCTTTGTGGCATTACCATCAGCCTGACAGCGAACAAAAAATAATCTCTCCTGATTTAACAAAAACTTCCCTGACTGGTTGCCTGGAGGGGGTTTCTGACTTACCTCTGATTAAGGGGGTGAGGAAGGTACAGAATGGGTCCTATGAGCTTTCACACCTGATTACTCTTTTAGTGATGATGGGGAATTCAGATTTCACATACACACCTAACATTGCGAAAAAGCTAACAGAGGGCAGTCTTGCTCAACAAACCAATTAATGAGATGATATTTCTTATTCTCAGCTAGGGCAGGCCCTTCCATGAAGCCAGCTGAAGTCTCTGCCTCAGGTGGCAGAACCCAAAGGGCGGTGGTTCCGCCCCCGGGAGAACTGTGCACTCCTGCCCAGCGCTCCAGAAAGCTGTGCTGGCTGCCCTCCTGCTGTGGCAAGAGTAGCTGACAGAGCTCTCTGGAGTGCCACCCACCTGATGCCTCGCTCTGAGGAACCCTCAGAATGTCAGGGGGGTGGACTCCCTGGGAAGCCTGGCCCAAATGCCTCATGGTGAGGCATTCCTTAGAATGAGGCATTTGTAGGAAGGTGGCCGTGGAGATTGCGTCTGCTGCTGCAGCACAGGAAGTTTCCAGGGCTACCTCTGCACCAATGCCTCGTTCTGAGAAAGGAACCCCATAGCGAAGTGTTGAAGGAGAGGCCTGTGGTGCAGAGGGGGGAGAAAGAGGGTGGTGGTGGCCGCTGCCATAGCCATTGTCAGGGGAAGTTGCGGCTGGGGGGAGGGAATAGAGAGTAATGGTGAAGGACAAGGGTGGAGGGGATGGGCAGGTGGCCGACATCATGATGTCATGGCTGAGAGGGAGGAGGGTGGGCAGCAGCCGCTGCTGCAACCACCATCATTGTCATTCTCATCCATGGGGAGGAGGGGAAGAGGTGGGTGCAGCCACCGTCATCGGGGGGAGGGAAGGGAGGAGGAGGGGGCATGGGTGCTGCTGCTGCCATCATCACAGCTGAGGGGGAGAGAAGAGAGGGCAGCAGTGGGGGGGAAGGGAAGGGAAGGGAGGGCAACTGCTGCTGCCGTTGGGGGCGGGTAAGGGAGGAGGAGGAGGAGGTGTGTGTGTGTACCTGCACCACCACTGTTGTCGCAGCCGGGCGGGGTGGGGAGAGAAGAGAGGGTGGTGGCGGGTGGTCCTGTGCCGGTCCTTTTCTCAACATCCCATGTGTGCCACTAGATTCATACATTACCCACGTGAAGTAGGTGCTACTCCCCCATGGCTGCATTCCATGCCATTCTAGTAGTACATGAAACTGTGCTGACAGCATAGGCATGGGAACCTGAGACATGATTTCTTCTTTACATAGTTTACCAAAGCCAAGGAAACCAGCAATGGGAAAGGGAAGGGGCACCCCTGTTCTTTGGGTAGCATAAACCTTTTCGTACTAGACAAAAAGGAAGTTTTTATTTTATTTATTTATTATATTTATACCCCGCCTTTTTTCCTGCAAGGAATCCAAGGCGGCTTACATAATCATCATCATCCTCTCAATTTTTTCCTCACAACAACCCTGTGAGGTAGGTTAGGCTGAGAGTCAGTGAGTGGCCCAAAGTCACCCAGTGAGTTTCATGGCAGAGCGGGGACTAGAACCCGGATCTCCCTGAGTCCCAGTCCAGCACTCTCACCACTATGCCACACACTGGCTCTGTGTGATATTATGTGATATTATGTGATATTATGTTCTTATGTGATCTTATGCTCCAAGTGACTATGAAGAACCTCACTCAAGCCAAAAGTATTCCATCTCAGGACAGCGTTAACTTGCCAGCTGGCATGTGTTCATCTTACCATAAATAAAAAACACAGCGGTTTTGCACTGTGTGTGCTGTTGTAGCTAGAGTGCTGGGTTGGATCAGTCAAACCTGATCAAATTGTTTTTCTTTTAACCTAACATTCCTCACAAGGTAGCGGTGAGAACAAAATGCTGTTTTGAGCTCCCCGGAGGAAGGGTGGGATACATGCGTGATAAAATTCCATTCCTGGTTACTCAATTAATAAGAGTGTGTGTGTGTGTGTGTGTGTGTGTGTGTGAAAGAGAGAGAGAGAGAGAGAGAGAGAGAGAGAGAATGAGAATAATAATACTTTACAACAATTAACAATTTTTGGCACTGAGCTGGACTGATGTTTGTATGAACAACACAGAAATTAAACTCAGGGAGTCATTCAACAGATGACCAATAAAGAACACAGGTTGAAAAGTGAACTGTTGAGGCCCCCTGGTGGAAAAATGCACATTTACAGCTTCCCAGTTTAACAAGATAACAGTGAATCTTGCTGAATAGTAACCTTAGGATAGGAATGTACTCAAAGAGGAACCAAAAGTTTGTACTAAGACCAAGACTATTGGGCTTTCAGGGACCCAGTCACACAAGGGGGATACTGTGGTGGCATACTCTCCCTTTGATGTACACACATACCCTGTACATAGGCACCTCTGCCTTTGCAGGTTTCCCAAATTCACAGAGCCATGTGTACGTGGTGTAGGCATGGTGCATATGTGCCAAGGGATATGTGTATGATGGGGGGTCGAAGCCTGCTGTTGTCGGGGCTAGCTCTCCTAGCCCCTCCAATTCTTTTTCCCTAAATCCAAAACAGCACTGGTCAGATTCCGTGGGAATGGACTCTGAAGCGGAGGGGGAGGGGGAAGAGGAGGCAGCAGCGGTGCCTCTCCCTGAAGATAACCAGGACCCAGATGCACCTTCAAGGTTGCAGCCAGAGGTGGGGGGAGGGAGGGAAGAAGAATCTCTGGGAACAGGGGAGGCAGAGCTGGGGGGCGGGGAAGGGTGGAAGAGCTCCTGAGGGAAGGGGTTGGGAAACCAGCCTCTGTAACTGATCCCTGAGAGTGGAAGAACAGCTGATGTCTCTTCTTCGCTTGGCTCCGTTGGCTAACAAGACTTTTGACCCGCCTTAGGGGCGGAGTCAGTTCTCTAGTTTGAGGGTGAGGACTCGCGAAACACCTCAGTGCAGAATCAGCTGTTTAACATTCCTGACCTCCCATTGACAGGACAAAGGATTTTGAATTACTTTCTTTACTTTTGTGTAACCCTTTTCTGCAACCACCTGAGTTGCCCTACTTTTGCTTAATAAAGCTTTACAAAGAAAGCCGTGAGCTGTTTCTGGCTGGAGAGGAGGGAGTAGCAGGGAGAGAGAGAGAGACATGACAGCTGTCTCCCTCCTTGGTAATACGTGCATTCAGGAAGACTGGCCCAAATGTCTGAAGAGGACTAGACTTTTTAAGGGGCAGTGACTGCTCTAGAACCTCATTCCCAGCCTCATGTTAAATTTGGAGCTTTACAAAGGATCAGATGTGCTCCTCCTCACTGGCCTGCACTTCCCACATTGGCCTGGCTACTCGTGCGTCCTATCTGGTGCAATCCACAAGCCTTCCAGTCGTATGAAGTGTCTCATGCAGTAGCAGGATGTGTGAGGAGAAGGGGGATATAGGGCACTTCATAGACTAGATGTGGTTCCTGGGACAAAGGTACAGTTTCTCACGTACAATTGGCAGGAACTGTGGAAAACAACAGAAAAATAGGAAAGGAAGGCTGGATTGGAAAATCTTCAAACAGTGAGCCGAGAGAATCTGAGCTAGCCTCTCTCTTCCTGATTGTTGGCTTTACTTTCATCCAACTTTGAAACCTTTCCCCCAGTGTTTTCCCCCCTCCAGATTCAGGAGATGAATCTCAGAGGAAAAGGAAAATATGTTAAGATACCCTTTAAAGAGAATTTGAGATATACTGGACTAGAACAGATTTTCCAATGTGGTGCCCTCCAGCTATTGTGGACTGCAACTCCCAACAGCCCCATCCAGCATGGGCAATGGTCAGGGATCGTGGGAGGTGTACTCTAAGACCATCTGGAAGGCACCACACGAGGAATCTGGACTAGTCATCTCGGGATTAAAATGGAACTAAAACACTAAGCCTGACTGTGAAACAATACAAAAGACATATATAGAAGACTTACCTTGATACTGTTTTTAAATAAGAATCCTGGTGTTGAGAAGCCTTTCTTTTTATCTAGTGGTTCACTGAATATGACAATCTGCTCAAACAAGAAGACCCGCCTTTCTTTGCAACGTGGCAAGAGTCCTGTATCCTGGTCTGTAACCGTGAATGTATCTTGCAGCAACAGCTTACCCTGGGCAACAATTTTACCCTTAAAACAAAGACCAAAACAAGTTCAGTTAAACTTTCTAGTAATCCATCAAGTGAAAGTAGTTCTATTTTCAAAGGAAAAAATAGCTAATAAAATGTTTACATTCCACTGTTTTTTTAAAATGGTGCTGGCTTCCCTACATTCTTATGTAGCCCTTTACTGATTTATTCCTGAAGCATTATCGTTTTGAGGAGAATGGGGCTGGGAATCAAAAAGGATCCCTGAAAAAACTGCAAAAGCAAAGAAGCTCACTGGGATCAAGACAGATTTTAAGAAGAATATCAAGCAGTTTCCCATAAGGATCAGGAAGGAAGGGTTTTGCCACTACGTGTGGATCATGGGTTTTGTCCACAGTTTTCTGAGGCATCTGGGGTGCCACAATCAGTAGCCCTATCCAGACATTTGCAAATGTAGATTTGGTGGGGTTTCAGGAATGCAGTTCCTTCTTCCACCTGAAGTCCACGCATTGGCTTCACAAGTGTAGGCCTCATCTGAGCCAGCGTTATCCAACTAACCATGTGAATCAGGCCTAGACGCATTGGCTTCACATGCTCTACACTGGCCCTTGTTCAAACAAATGTGACATCTAACATGTAACATCAGATGAAAACGACAAATGCTCTAGGAGAACAGACTAGCGGGGGAAAGTAGCAATGAGAACTATGGCTGGGTGCAGCCTGCAGAAGGCAAGGGCATGGTTCCAAGGTATCTTTGTGCCTTGCCTTCCAGCCAGCATTGCACTGTTGGGTCAGGACAGGGCTGGGGCAAACAAGAGTGGAGGCTACTTCTTTATGGTGTGCCCTCAAGCTATAACAGGAGGAAGGAGCTTTAGCAGGACTTCAGTAGGTATTCTGAAGTTGAAACAAGCCAGAACATCAAGAAGGCATTTATTTATTTTAAAAAGCATCCAAATGATTTGAAACCAGAAGACTGTAAAGAAAACCTGCTGCCCGTGAAGAAAGGGAAAGGAGCACAAACCCAATGAAGAAGAACTTACATCAAAACCTTGTAAACGACCAACATTCATCATGTCGTTGCACCGTTTGGGGACTATACACATTACTTCTACAGCCCTCTGTTGAATCCAAGGAGAGAGAGATTAGAACAGCCAGCTGTACACTCACCTATCAGTACTCCTCCTCCGATCTTCTACAGTGCTGCTCCACAAGTTGGGTTATAAAACTCTCATGTTGTTAGGCAGCAGACTATATAACAGAAATGGTCTGGGGACTGCTTTTGGGAACACTGTGCCCGTTCCTGAGACCAAAGCTGCGAACACACTGACTGGGTTCAGACAACATAACCCACATTTCAACAACTACCCACGGTTCAACGACAATCCACTCAACCGATACTCAATCCTTGAGTGTGGATTATCGTGTTGTCTGAAGCCACTGGGTTAACCATTAATTCCAAAATAAATATAACTTGGAAAAACAAAAACAAGACAAACACTGTGAAAGAGAGGGTCACAGATACTGTAGACCAGTGTTCTCCAACCTTGGGTCCCCAGATGTTTTTGGCCTACAACTCCCAGCATGCCCCAGCCAGCTGTCCCCAAATGTCCCCAAAATGTCCCCCAAAACATCTGGGGACCCAAGGCTGGAGAACACTGCTGTAGACAGACTCTATCTCCTCCATACGACCCCTGGCAAATCTCTCCTGGAGGAACAGATTTAGTGCAAGGAATAACTGGAAAACAACATTTTCAAGTCCAAGACACAATGCTGAGAGATACTATGCTTGGGCAACACACCATGAGATCAGCACAAACCAAAAGCCATTACCCTCCGTGTTAATCTTCCTGCCCTTGTTCTAGATGGGCAGGCTGGAGTGGTGCCTGAGAAAATCTGAGAAAGACAAGTTGCAAATGAGTACACAATTGGCCATTCTCCTGACTGCTGCATGTGCCGCTCTAGAAAAGAACTCGTATCAAAGCAGTACTCATATATGGGTGGGACAAATCACACTGAAGACAGAACTTATTTAAACGTTCCATGACACCCTCCCAAATGGAATGAATCAGTTTAGTTTAGAACAGCCTATAATACCCTACATCCAAACACAGAGGTTGTATTGTTTAATACCTCACTAAGGAGTGATACCCAAGTGACTGCCTTGCTCCAGAATCTGAGTCAGAGGTGCCTCCAGATCTGATTCTTGTGGCCATGGCTCAGGGTTAGTCAGGCTGAACAGAGACAACTATCTGAAAGATACTTTGCATATCTGCAAGATAAGCTAATGATACCATGCTGATGAGTAGGTGCTGGCTTCTTATCCCTTTATGTCTGACCCTCAACTTCATCTATTCAGGACAATAACAGCTTGGCATTAAGGCCTTTAAGGGAGAAGCAGATGCCTCAAATGTTCTTAGGAGTTTTCCCGTAATGTGCTATTTGTGTAATTCTTCAGCAGGGCCTCCCTTGCTGTGGATTGTGCAGGACTTCTGGGCAGACAGCATATGTTTTGGGTACAGTGAATGTGTGTTGCATATCATGTAAGCAGTAGGGCCTGGGAATAATTTTATTAATCCTCAGGGATCTAACCAGTTTGACTCATTCACTGCTCAAAAGCATACATGACATATCTGTGAGGAGAAACAGTTATAAAGGTGGAAGCTTAGTCTGCTGGTGGAGCAGCCGAACCCAAGGTCTTAAAAACATTAAATAACTTTCTATCCTGTGTGTGTGCATCTGTAAGTTAAGACTATTCAGATGAGAAGATTGTCCTTGTTTTTATTTGGGTGAGATCACTCTCTGCTTATCTCCCGAGTAAGCTTCCATTTCAGAACCCCCATTACATGTGGGAATGATGAGCTTTTTAAAAATCAGATTTTTGCTGAATTACATGACTATTTTAAAATTAATGAGGGTGCAGCTGACTCATACTCCATTGAGTGGGAGGCTGGCAAATCTTTAATATGGGGCCGAATTATCACCCATGCCTCTTACAAAAACAATTTTTTTAAAAAGGGAAAAATGCCTTAAATGAAAGGTTGAAAAATTGTATAACTCAGTTTGCAATTTCTCCAACTGCGCAACTTTATCAGGAGGTGCAGCACATCAAATATGAGCTGAATAATATTCTTTAGAGCAGGAGGAATTTGTTTTAACCTGTTTACGACAGGCATATTGGGAAAATGGCAAACGTCCCAGTAAGATTTTGGCTCATCGGCTCAAACAACAAAAACACTGAAATACTATTGTGGCTATTAAAGATGAGAGTGATAAGGTATACTTTTCTCCTGAAGACATAAATTTTCAATTTTTAAAATTTTACTTAGAACTGTACAGTAAAGGTAGTGAAATATCAGAGCAAGATATGTATGCTTTTTTTTCCCCCTCATGACAACCTTCCCCAGTTAGATTCCTCACGAAGGCAGTTTCTTTTGGCGCCTTTGCATATTGAGGAAATTACAAAAGTAATATTATCATGTCAGTTATAGTTTGATCTACTTTTGCACACAAAATTAACTTTATGGGGAAACCCAGATTTAAAAATTGGCAAGAAAATGTTTGTTTGATGGACTTGGATGGGTAAGTTGATTTTTACTTTGGACTGGCTAGTGGGTTCCGATGATAACTTCCCAACATTTTCTGCTTTGCGTGCTAAATATGATTTGCCAGCTACAGCTGAATGGCAATATGAAACATTTGCTTGAATCTAGGTTTGGCCCTGGTGCTTCTACAGCTTCAGAATCCCCTTTGCTATGGGACGTATTGATTGAGGCTGAGCAGGTACAGCGACCCACAATCCAGGTTTATAAATGTATGTATTTATTTATTTATTATATTTATACCCCGCCTTTTTTCCTGCAAGGAACCCAAGGCGGCTTACAGAATCCTCCTCCTCCTCCTCTCCATTTTATCCTCACAACAACCCTGTGAAGTAGGTTAGGCTGAGAGTCAGTGACTGGCCCAAAGTCACCCAGTGAGTTTCATGGCCAAGCGGGGACTAGAACCCGGATCTCCCGAGTCCCAGTCCAACACTCTCACCACTATTATCAGTGAATAAATATGACACACAGGGTCTTAGGCAAGAATGGAATAATGAAATAGATTGGCCTATCTTGCCCAATCAATGGATTGCTGCATTGACATCTATCTCAGAAGGGTTAATGGATTTTACTAGGTTACCGTACATCTAATTCAGCAAAAACTTATGTTTTGGGTATATTGAACACCACAACTTTTTAATAAGGGTTTGTCAAAAACAGCTCACTGTTGCTGGTATAATACAGCTAATGTTTCTCTCACCCATATGTTTTGGTAATGCCCAATGGCTGCCTCTTTTGGGGAGGAGGTAATAATATGGATAAACTGTATAATGGAAAGCTCATTAATATTTACTGATTTGCATGTTCTTCTGAATTATGTATCTGCTTCTTGGAACTGAATGCAAGGTCAATGCAAATGGATTCTACATGTCCTTTTGACAGCAAAAAGGCTAATACTACAACACTGGAAGGACAAATGGCCACTGTTGATAATACAGTGGGTTGAAGACTTAATGATGCTTTCAACTTTTGAATGGGTGGTCTTTAGGCGTAATCTATGAATGGACAAATACACGGATATTTGATCTGCCTTCGTTGAAGGCTATGCATAATTATGCCTAAGAACAGTAGCATATCTTGTCATATAAAAATAGATTGGGGTACACACTGCATATGTAGCTATCGTAATGGATATATTCAAATCCTATGTCAGAAAACTCTAATACTTTATTTTACGGTACTTTGGTTTTCTCTGTTTTGTTTTGATATAATAAAATTCACAATAAAATATTTTAAAAATTACAGGTGGGATCTGTAGGCTGCAAGGTCCGTTCTGCACTTTTTAAAATTCATGGGTACTGTCTTTTTTCCTGCATGTAATAACTGCAGAAGAGTGCCAAAGGACTGATCATGTACTGACACGCCTGTGGTCCTTGTAACAGTTGTGGCTGACTGCAGGGGGAGCATCTAACTGAAGGTGGTGCTGTATCACACAAACATGGGTTCTCTGAAGCTCCTTAAGAATGTTCAGAAATATGCTCCATATAGTTTACTGTCTCTGCAGTTGGTGCCACTTTATCTAGTGCAGGCTGGCTTGCTGCACAGTCTAAAGTTTCAACCACTGGTGGAAAGGTACAACACTGAAGGAGCTGGGAGGAGGAGGGGTGATCTGGGCTTCTGCAGCCCTACTCATGAGTCAGCCACTGCAAAGACGGCAGGGCATACAGTAGTCCTGGTGCACTGCAAAGATATTCTGGATTGGACCCAAGGCCCGATGGCAGGAAGAGCTGGCAGTGTATACATTATGTGAAGGACAAAAGGCAGCCACGGCGATACCAGTGCCGTTGGCTCCCTCTCATAGGATCAGGTAAGCAATGGCTTGGGGGAGCAAAAGCTTGCCCTTCCACACTGCTCCTGAGGTTATCTGGATGAATTCTCTCTGTGTTGGTGCCTAGCTGCCGGTATACTGAATTGAGGACTGCTAGGAGGAAGAACAGCCTGACACCCTGTGCTAAGGCAAACACATTGGGGCAAGGCTACAGAAACAGAAGTAGTGTGTCAGTCTCCTGACTCCTAGAGTCAATCACCAACCCATCTTTGTTATACTATCTGCCATTTACTGGCCTAGGAGAATTATAAACCATTTTAGGAGTGGCATCTACAGAAATGTGGGTAAACATCACTTTCCAGTGTGGAAAATTCTGCAATAATAATAATAATAATAATAATAATAATAATAATTATTATTATTATTATTATTATTATTATTAGCCAGTATCATCCATACATACAAATATAACAAAAAGAGCAGAACACTAATTTTGTAATAATAATATTGCAAGATGCAGTGCACTATTACTGCTGTAACAGTTACGTTTATACCGGTAAAAACATTTTTAAAAGCAGCATTTCTAAATACCTCTAATTCTGTTGTATCAAGATTAGCTTTTTTGGAGTATTTGAGGAAGTCCTGTAAAGAAAAAAAAACACCCTATGAATTTAAATGTTCCATTTAAAGTAGATATATAAAGAACTAAATAAGAAAGTCTTGTTTTGCAGAAATTACTGATGATAAAATGTGCATTTGTCTAACATTCCCTTATGGGACTTCTAGGAAGCCCTGATGAATAGTCCATGAGAAATTAAAATTAAATGCTTTGTCAGCAGAAGAGATCCCAAATGGCAGAAATACTGACTTTTTCCTATTATTTGATTGCTGTGCATGACTTATTTCAGTTTTCTCTTTTCAGATCATGTAGATGTATCCATGAATAGATCACCCTCCCTCGCAGAAGCAAGCCTCCGTTTTCTCAGAAAACTGTGCAGTCAGAAGGAAATCTAACATTTTCAGATCAGAATTAACACCAAATATTTACCATTTCCTACTACACTAATGCAGACTACCTTAGTCGATACACAGTGTGAAACCACAAGAACAGTGTAGGTACTTTCAGAGAAATACTTGCTAAATAAAAAGAATGTATTCTGTTTTCCCCAAAGTTTCACTTTTGCTCTCTCTCTCTCTCTCTGAAATGGCAAAAAGCAAAAAACTTTTTCAGCAAGTTAAGAGCTTCAGTGTTATCTTCGATACTTTGTTCTTTCTCAGTTCACATTACTGCTCTAGCTAAGCAGTTTCAGTGCTCTCTCAGTAACATGCCTCAAATGTGTCTTTCCTATTTACTGAAACCCTTACTCAGAGTCTCAGTTCTTTCCTGTGTTAATTATCGAAATGTTTTGCTTACTGGTCTTCTCCTCACTCAGCTTAAACCTATTCGGTTGGATCCAGAGTAAGTCAGTCATACTTGTCCCATGGAAATCAATGGGGCTTAAGTTAGTCATGACTTTACTTGTCCCATTGATTTGAATGGGACTAAAGTATGACTGACTTAGTCTAGATCCAACCAATTATCTCTGTTCTGAACTTGCCTGCTCGCTTAAGATTTCTTCCTTTGCACTGCTATCATGATTCACTTCTACGTGTTTCTTTTCACTAGCATCCTCTATTAAATTTAAACTTTAACCTTTAAATCTCATCATGGAATTGTCCCTTCTTATCTATTACATCACTCTCTATTCTCCTTCTGGATTCCTTCATTCATAACATACTAATCTTCTGTGGCCCTTGTGCATCCAACTCTCTCCATTTAGATGTTCAACTAGCCTCTTTGTCTCAGCTTAATGATTAAAGTCTCATCTTTTCTCTTGCAGTTCCTTCTTGAAGTTTTACTTGAGTTCTTTGGTTCTTTTTCTACTTGTAGATTAATTATTATATAGGTTTTACTTTAACTTTTCTGGCTTTCTTTTAGTCCCACACAGTTAGTTTTCGCTTTCCCCCTCGAAATCCCCTTTTCTTTTGTCTCATGTTTTTTAGACTGTAAACCTGGGGGCAGAGACCTGTTTACTTTATTCCTCCAGGCACCCAAAAATAATAGTAGATGATGATGATAAGCAAAGTAGAAGACATATTTATAAGATATGGTAGTCCCTTTTTTAATGTGCTCCAAATGCTATACAGCAGGGGTACACAACCTTTATGGCCCCAAGGACTGCATGTGATGCTGGGTTGGGGCCACACACAGTGGCACGCACACAAATATACACCTTGCCCCCATCCCAGCGTTCTTGCTCCAGATTGCTTGAGTGTGGGGGAAGGCTGCTTCAGGATCGCTGCTTCCCTGTGCCATTAGATGGGAAAGCAGTGATCCTGGCTGCTTTGGGGGTGCTGAGGGAGGGGGAGGCTAAAGCATCTTCCTCCCTGCACCCCCCCCCCCCAGCGATCCCAATTGGGATTCCTGCTAATAGCAGCTCTGGAACAGCAGACTTTTCCATGCAGCCCAGCCAATCAGCAGGCTGGGCTGCACGGAAAAGCGGGTGGGGCTCCCCATTCGCACAGAGAACAGCTCAGGGCCACATGCAGCCCCCTGCTATACAGTCAGCAACATAAGTGCAAATAGAGAGCATGCAAAGTCCTTTACCTTTAGTAACAATTGGTACTTCATAATTCTTTGCACTGGCTTTATCAGCAAGTCTGTGAGCTGAAGTCTATGACCCAAACGCTGCTTCAAGTCCTAGTAGTAAGCAGTAAAATAAAGTTCAGAGCAGATCCATTTTGAGAGGAAGTATTGTCAGGGAAGCTAGCCTAGGCCTGTTGAAGCCCACTCTGAGATACAGCTCTGGGCCCAAATTCTCCTTCAGATTTCCTCATTGCTTTCCTTACACTTTGGTCTCTTTTTTCTTTCTTTTTAAATTTTTATTTAATTTTTTCAAACAAAATATAACAAAATACAAAAATGACACAAAATTTAACTAAAATTACACACACACACACACACACACACACACACGTGCACCCCCCACCCTCCTAGGGACCAATTAATATACTTCCATCCCAATAATCAATTACTCTTCCGTATTCTAGAAATATAACATATCCTAACAAGACTGATTCCCTTTCCCCTTTATTAAGACATAATCCAAAAACTGACACCATATATCCTTGAAATTGTTTATCTTTAGCTGTCCCCTTTTACATTTAATACTACAACTTAGTTTATCAATTAAAGCTATATCCCATACCTCCTTATCCCAGTCAGTAATTAGAAAGTAATGGTGAACCTTCTATTTCCTCGCTCTCTTGTTTTATTTGGTAACAAAACGAATTGGAAACAAGTGTTTGGTTTTCATTTTTGCAAACATTTATGAATAAACATGGGGTCTAATTCCTCCCTAACTTCATCCTATGGGGGGGGGGCACACCAGAGCTGGGACTATCATCCCTCCCCTGGAAGGATGACAATGGGAGGCCTGGCTTGATTTCAGTCCTGTTTAAAATTAGCCCACTGATAACAGCCCCAGCTAGACTATCACTGGATGGATGGTCACAAAACTAGACCATCTCTGGATGCTAAACCTTGGGGCTGAATGATCTTTAATGAGGGAGAAAGATGGTGGCAGCCAATTTAGACAGAAACCAGCCACCTCACTCCAGTTTGGGACAAGGATGAGTCACTTCTGTCCTACCATGTCTCACTATCTCCCCTGTCTGGCCCTTGGGCTAAAACTAATTTACCATTAACTCCGGATGCCCAGTCAATACGGAAATGTCATGTGGCCTTTTGCATCTAGGGATGACACCTGCCCTTCTTGCTTATACTTCAAGCTGATACAATTCAACATTGTGAACAGAATTTTACCCACAGGGCACAGCTGAATAAAAGTCTACCTATCGATTATAAGTACTGATCTCTGTTTCTCTCATTCCTCCCCCCTCATTTGAACCTCTTCAGTCTGGTATGCAAAAGCAGCTGGTGATCTGAATCCAGGTTACCATGACAACATCATACGTTTCGCTTAAATGAGTCAATGTCATCTGGCTTTCTAATGTCTCACAAGTACTGTATGGTGAAATCACCAAAAAATGATCCTATGGTCTATGTAATCCATCTCTGAACTGGAGTTTGATACAAAGGGTTATTAAACCCCAGAGCTAACTGAGGGAGGAAAAGTTCATTCATTCAGTAACAATAAACTAATTTCAATCTCAGCCCCAGATCCCAAGAGGGATAATGTATCAGTGACTGCAAAGAACAAGTAAGTTTGGAAAAGATAATGGACATTTCCCTTCTATCCAAAAAGAGACAGACATGTCCTCCCACCCCCACCCCTTTGGCACTTACCTCAAAAAATGTATCAATGTATTCTGAGACAATATGCTCAGACTTTGGTTTGTTTTGGCAGTAAACTATGTACATGTGCAATCTTCTCTCCTGGAACAGGGGAAAAATAACATGAATATTATATTGCACAAAAATATAAAGCAAACTGACATTGACTAAAACAGTACAGATAATTAAAATGGAGGCTTCTACACTCTGTATTAACTTTTCCATACATTCTATCTGACCCATTCACTACCATCTGCATGCTTACAATCACTTGGAGAAATCAAGTGTGCAATTGACTGTAGATGGATACAGCCAGCAGTGATATCTGCAACTGTAGCAGCACCTTTTCCAGCCACCATGAGCATGGGAAGTGCCATGGTGATATCCATGTGCAGCTCAGTCTACACCTCTGTTATCCACATGCCAGGGGACCCAGAGACTTTTGGGACTGAATGTGCGGAGCAGGTAACAGCCTGTGTTAACTAGTGATGCTGCCAAATTTAGTAATTAGTCAGCTTGCTGGCTGAACACCCATTCATGATGTCACATTTTTAAGAAGGAGCCTGGACCAATATTTTAAAAGTTTGTGATTAAGTTCAGAATTGATTGCGAGCTTCTGAGCATATGCAGTCTATATCTAAACACTTTTTCTGCGCATGCACTGAGTTGGTTGGATTAAACCTTTTCTTGCTTATGGTAAATGGTGATGGTGTCACTTTACCCCACAACCAATCACACGTTTGAAGAAACAGTCAGTAGGTGTATACATACTCCTTTTCTCCATTTTGTTCTCACGTGTAGCTTAGTTTCCTATTTAGATAGTCAGACTCAGCACACACTTTCTCTTACTCCCATTGGATCAGATTTGGGTCATTGCTGCTTGTACCCTACTTTATTTTATGATGCACTATGTGTTTTCAAACTATAGCTCTCAAGATGCACTTTGATATTATGCATGTGCAAAAGCTTGTTTACGTAGAACGAGAGTTCCTTTTAAGGGAGAACACTTGTCCGAGCTACATCGGTGAGTTCATTATTATCTGAGGAAATAACGAATTCACACAGGCGAAGTTCGCCCATCACTAGTACCAGCTTGAAGGCATGCAACTATTACAACATTTTTTGGGGGGGGGGGGGGGTGACGACAATTAATAAATTGATTTGATATGCAGACTAATGGGTCAAGAGCAGCGGCTTTCAAACTTTCTGCCCTCAAGGAAACCTTTCCACATTGCCTTGTCTGCCAAGGAAACCTTGCAACCTGTCATGAGCTCCCTGCATATTTCAAAGAATTTCAGAGTGTACTCTAGAGTGCATGTTCAGTTCACAAGGGCCAAGCCTATTGGGTGTATTCTAGGGCATGCTCTCAGTTCAAGTGGAGCCAAAGTGAGGCCCAACGCTCCTCTTGGCTGCGTATTGCAGGGGAAGCTGAATAATGGTGGGCGACCTGTCTTCCAGGAACTGTAGCCACCACTACTGATCTTCCTGTTCCCACCATAAGGAAATGTGCCTGAGGTCTCATAAACCAATTATGGAAACTGAGAAATACCCTTCATTCTTTTAAAGCAAGTGTTAATCATCCATGCATCTTTCAGATATGCTGCACATATGGAGTCCACAGGGTGCAAGAAAGTTCTGACTAAGTAGACAAGCCAGGGATCACTGCAGCAGCATAATGGAGTCCATGTTCCGTCACTGCCCACACATTTAAGAGCCCATGTGAGGCGTAAGAGCTGGATGATACGTCACACTTACCAGATGGAAAACCAGGCTGGTTGTGACTGCTGGATTGTTGAACTCCCACAAATCCAGTTTAATTAGAATAAGCTACGCAACTTCGGCCTCCCTGGTCAGAAGGCTGAAGGTCCCCTAATGGCTCCCTCCCTCTCAACAGTCAAGGAGAGCTCGGGGGGCTTGAAGTCATACTTGCAGGGAAGCAGGAGCCACTGGCCCATTCTGTTGTCATCTCCAGTAGCGCCCTGCTCCTCACCCTCCCAACTGCTAGGGAAGATTTGTCACCACAGAGTTTAAAAAAAAAAGAAAAAAGGAACAGCCTGCCTCCATACCTTCAAATGGGACTTCAAGCCACTCTAGCTTTCCTTCCTTGTAGGGAAGGAGCAATCATGGAACTTTCAGGCATTTTGAACTGACCAGAGCTGGCTGCTTTTTACATGTGTAGCCCAGCTATAAGCCACAACCGTTCAGTTCCTTCTTATTGTGCAGCAGTGAGGAAATCTGGCAGACCCCCCCCCCCCCACAGCTAAGGAAAGCTATTTACTACATGGCTAAGTGCCCTTAACAAGCTGCACTCACTCACTGTGGTGACTAAGTGAACAGTATGTGCAAACTGAGGAAGACACATGGACAAAAATGCCCCCCAGTAAAGATGATACAACTGCGGTAGCATTGCAATAGCAGTCAAATATGCAGATCCATGATCAAAACGGCTTCCGCAAATACAGCAGAGAGGATGCTCGTACTTACATGTTTAACAAAAAGTGATCCTAATTTTTCTGGATCCTCAAGGCACTTCTCTAATTCTCCTAAAAAGAAACTGAACAGAACAAAAAAACATTTATTTTAATTTTTTCCTGCTTCATTATGGCTGATGACACATTCACAATAGCTTGGTTGCAGTTGCTCTGCGGGAGGTTACACTTTCTGAAACCTACTGCAACAAAAGTTTATGGAGGATGCTGTGATGTTATGTTATTTGGGGTTAAATATAATGTGTGTATGTGATAAGTATAATGTGTTCCGGTGTTGAGTATATGATTAGAAGTATGTATTCCTGTTGCATCTATGTGTGTTATGCTAGGTAAGTGACCAAGGATGGGCAGGAAGAATGGTGTATTTGCATATGTGACATGATTGGCTGAGAGAGTGAGAAGGGGTGGAGCCTGTATCATATAAACTGTTGTGCTGTTCAGGCAGGAGAGTAGTGTGTGGGGAAGAGAGGAGTGTGTGAAGAGCTGGAGTGCTGTTTGGGGGTCTGTGAAGGTGAAGCTGACTGGGGAGAGTTGAGAAATTATATTAGGACTGGGACTAGTAATAAAATAATAATTTTAATAATTATATAATAAAATAATAAAAAATAATAAACTGACTAAG
Source organism: Shinisaurus crocodilurus (assembly GCA_021292165.1). NCBI lineage: Eukaryota > Metazoa > Chordata > Lepidosauria > Squamata > Shinisauridae > Shinisaurus > Shinisaurus crocodilurus. The sequence continues at coordinate 114,323,510 of CM037880.1, read as the reverse complement.
CCAGTATGGCATAGTGGTTAGTGCGTTGGACTGGGACTCTGGAGATCTGGGTTCTACTCCCCGCTCGGCCATGAAACTCACTGGGTGACTTTGGGCCAGTCACTGACTCTCAGCCTAACCTACCTCACAGGGTTGTTGTGAGGATAAAATGGAGAGGAGGCGGAGGATTATGTAAGCCGCCTTGGGTTCCTTGCAGGAAAAAAGGCGGGGTATAAATATAATAAATAAATAAATAGGATTGTTAAAATATTAGCTAGTGAGTGCAGGGATTAATATTGGGAACAGTTGTTGAAGGAGGATTGGTACTAGGATAAGATAGTACATTACTTAGGATTGACTGAAACTTACACATGAAACTTATTTCCAGAACTTGTTGTATTTTAAAATAAACTTTTCTTTGTTATTTGAAACAGCCTGTGTGGGAAGCTGTGCTTATTGTACTGGGCAGAGGTATAAGGTAGGGATTAGACATCCCAAAGTCAGCGTGAGATGTGTAAGGGTAAGGGTTAGAGGACAGAAACCTTACATAAGTGCACCCAGAGATCCCAAAAAGGAGGACAAGCTCGAGGCCCTACTGAGGGGTGGGGTGTGACCGATGTATCAGTGAATGTCTGCACAGGGCTGGCTGAAGTCACTTCATCCTCTGCAAGCAGCTGCACCACATTGTCCCAGAGTCGTGCCCTGCCCTGCATCTTCCATAACACTATAAGAAATCCTGGGCTGCACCTTTGAGCCTGCATACCACTTGATTAGTTCCCTTTAAACTACCACTGTCTGAAGCAACTGCTTGCTTTTACTGTGCAGCTGGGCCAGTCCTAAGCCTGTAAGATATGGAAAAAATGCTGGGTTTTTTAGACATGAGAATTAAGGAGCAAAAGCTATTTTATCTGCAAAGGAAGTCTTGTCATAACATGGGACTCCCTCTGAAACAGAGAGCAACTATCAGGTATACCATACCCTCCACATCACAGAAGTAAATAGCCAATACCGAACATGGCGCAGAGAGTTAAATGTCAAGACACTCACTCTTACTCATGTTCCTCCAAACCTGAGCAAAAGCAAACTGAAGTATTATCTTTAATGAGCATATCTAGGGAAAAGGGAAATTCCAGCTTAGATGAATCATGTTACAAGACCCTGCTAAGAAGCTGGATCGAAGCCAAGATCTGTCTATTAAGTAGTAACCACCAGGCATCCATAGGAGGAGGGAAGAGACAGATGGCCATTTGGGGCCCTAATGACCATTGGAATATAATTCTTCCACCCACAGATTCTACAGAGACGGCTGAATCCTGTCTGAAATGCTTTGTAATAGTGTAAATAGTCCACCAGACAGTTATTCTTATCTGCAGACGTTCCAAATATACGGCTCTCAGACACTCAGGGCAAGAGGTGAATGCTGTTCTGATCGAACAGATCCAAAAGCCGAGATTTCATCTATGGCAGACTTGTCCAATTATGAAATGCAGGGACTTGAAGCTTTCAGCTAAGCCCACATTCTTGAGCTGCAAGATGAGATGAAATCAAGGTCTTCTCTGTAACTAGAAGAAACGGTGCTATTGATAGATTAATCTATCTCTAGGCACTAGACATACCCAGAGATTAAGAAAAGGATGGTCTTGACAAGGCTGCATGGGATGCAATAATGGAAATAGGTCATCAGAAGCATGGCACAGCTAAGTCAGCTCAGCATGAAAATGAGTGGCACCAATGGGAGGGAAACTGATTAAGAAAAAAGAAGATAAAAATGGAAAGGAAAAAAGGAAAGAAAAATATCACTCCTCCCTTCCTTCTGCCCTGTTGGTATGAACCCTTGCAGGGCATTGGATAAGGCAGTTCCTCAGCTTTCAGATCTCCCACCCACCAGTAGGATTGTTCTGTTAGTTGTTAATTGTCAAAATGCAGTGGCAGTTGATCTTTTACCTTTAAAATCTTTACAACACCAATTGATTCCCCCGCACCCCAGTATATTTTCTATTATTTTGGGAAATTTTGCCCGCATCTTCAGAAAGAAGACAAGTTAAAATAAAAAACATACATACTCTCTGTGCCAGTCATATATTTGATGAATGTTGCCAAACACAATTTTGTCTTTTCCTTTCATGTCATCAGGAACACCATCTTCTTTCATGAGTGCCATGTAACCCTGAAATAAGGTAGGAAGAAAAAAATGATTATGTGCCCTGCTGTTAAACTTTTTTGTATGTTTAACATTCCATACTGCTTAGTTCAGTTTTGGGCCCTCTATCATTCTTTATTCCCCATGGACCACAGATGTGTTTTAAATTGATTAATATAAGAGTGCATACTCAGGATCTCTTAATGGCATAATTAATAGGTGTTAAGTTAATAGAGTTGGAAGGGGCCTACAAGGCCATCGAGTCCAACCCCCTGCTCAATGCAAGAAACTAGAGGAGGGGTCTCCCATCCAAGTAATAACCAGGCGTGACCCTGCTTAGCTTTCTACACTCAGACAAGCTGAGCCAGCGTGAGGCTGATAGGCCTGTCCACAGTCTACCATCTGCCCATGCCATACTGCATGCCTGTATTTGAACAAAAAATGGGAGAGTGACTCAGGACCAAAACATTTTTATGCCACAGCATAATTGAAAAGACACTGTAAAAATGCTTCCACCTAATGGCCAAATATTGGAAGTCTAATAAACTATGATTTACTATCTTTAAATTGTATCAGTCTGGGTGCTTTACATAGAATGATATTTGCTCTTTGACTGGCTTGACTCATCAAATCATGGGGCAAAGTTTGCAACACAGGAAAGCAGTGAAGAGAGACCAGTATAAAGTCCGGGTTGTGGCATGTGCAAGTATTATTCTCAGTAAATTGAAGTTGATTGTCAAACTGCACAGTGTGTCCTACATCCATTTCATTATGAAGGGCTTAGGGAATCCTGAAATATTGTCATTTCTGTTTAGATGCTAAAAAAAACATATCAGCACAGGCAAAGTTAATTCAGTACAGTTCATGTAGGACAGTTCATGTAGGACAGACATTTTGCCTGTGTGCTCCAATACATACATGTAGCTCCCTGGTCCATTAGTTTCCCAGGCATTATGGGTTAGCTTATGTCAAATCCCTTCACGATTGGATTTGTAGACACATGATCACATGTAGGAAAATTAGGTGTGAATTAGACTATACAACAGGTATCTCTGCGATTGCAGCTGCATGTTTTCCAGTAACAGTGTTCAGAAACAGTCAATGGCTCCCTGCATGTACAGATCAGCATTTGCTGAGGTTGTGTTCACATGCAGAGATCTCCCTCCTCTAATGAAGAGACCAGGAAAGCCCTTATATGTACAGCAGCTCTGATACATGCAATGAGCTGCTGGATTATGCTGCATGTATTAACACATAAAGGAATACAGGAGATGGGATCTCAGTATAGTTTCTAATGGTAAACTCATCATAGCCTAAGAAGCCCTGTGACTATTGCTCCTTCACAAACATCAGCAAAGGTAAAGGAAGTGGGTGGATTCCCCCTTGCTACTGGAGCTTGCCCCACTCCCAAATCTGCTCCAGAGGGCTGGGGACACCAATCCAGTTTAATTCATTTTTAAAGTATCAGTTACCTTATATCTATGATACTTGCTTAACTTGTTGCCCCGTTCAGGGGGTGATTCTTATATCTATTAACAGGCATGTTTATTAAAAGGTGCTCAGCTGTCCCTTCTAAAACAGAAAGGCTGCCATCCATTCCATTGCCTACATTCCTTTACAAGGATTCAACAGAGCCCTTCACTGCCAATATATTATCAAGCCAGTCTTAAACATTCAACAACTTATTTTACAGAGGGGTCAAGAAACAACATGCAGTGCAGATCTCATGGAAAGTAATTATTGCAAGGTTTTAAAGTTTATATGTCCAGCTTTCCACAAGCAGTTGACCTGGCAGCTAATAAAAGCTCCTTTTCAAAGGTACTTTACACACAATTATTGCTAGCATCCCAACAACATCAGCAATGGTTATTTGGCACTTAGAGAAATCTTAATTTCATCCCTAACCAAAAAGGGACCAATACAATAGATGACAAAGGATGTATGGTAGATTTCCCAAAGCCTTTGCTGGCAATATCTTCCAAAGAGGGTTGGGTGGAGGAAAGTGGTGTGTTCCTCTTTACACTTCCAAGGCTTGTGCTTCTAATCTGACTGAAAGAAAATTAGAAACATTCTGAATTTTAAAAGGATAAAACATACCTCTACTACATAGCCAAGATCTCTCACATAATCTCGTTCTGTCTCCACTAACTCCTGTAGGACATAGCTGCAACGTTATGAAAAGTGAAAATAATTAAGGGAACAGTTTAACAATATAATCAAAGTATATATGTGCAAATACAAATTATGCGAGAACAGTGTGGAATTCTTTATGTCTTAACTGGTTGATCAATTAAATTTCTAGTTGTTTAGTTGTTGAGAGTCGATGATGATGATGAATATTTATACCCCGCCTTTTCCCTCTTCGGCTTACATAATCCTCCTCCTCCTCCTCCTCCTCCTCCTCCTCCTCCTCCTCCTCCTCCTCCTCCTCCTCCTCCTCTCAAAATCAGTGAGCTAAGGGCACACTTGTTTACTGGTGGTAGGGGAGAACTACTAGGTTGTAATTCTACTGTTACAGGAAATGAAAAATAAAAAATATTAAAGGTGACTTCAATAATGAGTGTTTATTACATTGTGAGTTCTCTCACGCTTCCTTAAATATCTGAAAATAGCACCTCTGTTGTGGCTTTTTCTAACACACTTTTCTGTAAATGTAATCAGTCAAAACATACCTGAACAACCAATTAATTTCCTTAGAATAACCCAAACTATACCTTTCTGTTACAACTAACTCATATCACATTGATTTTTGGAAGTATCCTACTTCTCTCAGGAAAGCTCACTTACAGCACAATCCTATGCATGTCTACTCAGAGGTGAGGAGCTGAACAGGACTTTCTCCCAGGTAAGTGCATAATGGACTGCAGCCTTAGTGATGAGAGACCATGTTTACACTTGTGGATCTGTGAAACTGAATCCTGTTTTGGATGTGCTTGGATCTGTGGGAACTGACTTATGGATCTGTGCTGTGCTGCGCACCCTTTCTATAACCACCTTCTGTTAGTCATTCTACCTGGTTGCAGCAGCAGGAGAGATGGGAGCAGCACAGCCGACCCTGTTGGCTTGGCTGGAGCCAAGTGCCGTGTGGCTCTTCCACTACCAGAACTGCCCCCCTCAGTGACCATTCTGCCTGGTTGTTCATCATGTATGTAACTTTAGGAAGAATTAGGGCCTAGATTTTCTTGTTTTCCTGTTCCCTCTCCATCCCCTCTTCCTTTTGCATCATGTCTATTGCTGCAGACAGGTACTGTGTTGTTTTTAAAGCTTTGTACAGTGTTTAGACAACCTTAGGCACTTTATAAATAAATCAATCAAACAAACAAATGCAGTCAAGGTCAATACTACTACTACTTACTTTTCTTGGGCTCACACATTATCTGCATAATCAACTCTTCCTTAAATTAGTTGGGCCATTATTATCATCTGTACATTACAGAGTTGTGAGTGGGAGACTTCTGGACTCATGTCCTTATGCACTATATACCTACTTTATTCTCAGAAACAAGATTTAGGTGCTCAGAAACAAGATTTAGGCAAGTCGAGTTTCCCTATCTCTCCCACACCCTGCAACTTGCCACACACCCCCACCCCGCATCCTCCCAAAATCTGCTCTGGAGTATTCCTCAACTCTCCAGAACAGGTTTTGAGGGTGCATGGGGAACTGCAGGGGGGGGGAGGGGGAATCATCCCTCTCCTATTCACTGATAGAAGCCGTTCTAGTGAGAAGGGCTAACTGCATACAACCCTTATTAGCCTAAGGTTGTCCCAAGCCCCCCATTTTTTTTGTTTGAACAGGAACTGTTTGTCCCACAAGAATTAATTTTACTTCATCAAAAGTGGACTCAGAGTAACTGCAGCATGCATTCGACCTAGAGCAGACACCAGTGCCAGTGTGGTTTGGTCATATTGAAAACACTTAGAAATACATACTCTCAATCCATGATTACTTGGATATTTTCTCTATTTCTCAAAGCATACACAGGAGAAAGCGTTTCTAATACAGATGTTAATTGCATGTTGTTCCTTAAAATAGTACCACCCTGATGCAGCAATCCCTTGTGGGTGCAGTCTTTCTGATAAAGACGAAGGGCTTCCCACCTTTAAGGGCATCATTCATTTCAACGTAGAGGGAAGCTAACATAGCCAGCTTAGATATGGATGGGACCTCTTCATTAGGACACTTAAAAACAAATTATGGTGAAGTATGATATTTAATTAATTAATTATTTATTTATTATATTTATACTCCTGCCTTTTTTCCTGCAAGGAACCCAAGGCGGCTTACATCATAATCCTCCTCCTCCTCTCCATTTTATATGACCAATCTACCAGAGATTCCAAAGTGTGTGTGTGTGTGTATATAGGTATATGATAATTCTTTAATGTATTAAAACTTAAAATGTGTATGTCAAGAGGATTCTATACAGTAACCCATTCAACAAATAGCCGTATTGTTAGGGGCTTTCTTGATCTTTGCAGCTATTACTTCAGTGAAGTTGAGGAGTCCTAAAAATACAATGATTTATGTTCTAGAACTCACAACCTCATTGCTAACCATTTTTAAAGCATTACGACTACAACGCTGGAGGTAAATGTGTTTGATAGGGGAAAGTGTAGAAATTTGGCTGGTTTTCAAGCAAGATTCTCATAGAACTGAAATAATCAAGCCTTGCTCCCCCAAGAGTAAAACATACTTGTATTAGAACATAGATATTACAACACAGAAGGCAAAGGATACTCTTCCTAAGCAAACGAAAGGGGAAAGAAATTGGCAAGCCAGTCTTACTGTCGCCTTTTTAAAGAGCTGGACTTCCGTTCTTCCATCTCATCAATGGGTGACGAGGAGGAGAGAAGTGAGTTGTCTGAAGGATTGAATGATGGGCTGCTGCTATCACCCTGGTCAACCATCAGTGAACTTGGACGATCCTCCAGAGCCTAAGAGCAAGTTGATAAACAATCTTTACTCCCTCTAAACTGCACCCTTTACAAGGTTAGTAGGGTTTGGACAACATCTCCAGCACAATCCATTTACCTGCATTAAAATATATGCTATCATTTTATTTACTTTAAGAACATGTTGGCCATTTCTAACTTTTAATCCTGAACAAGGCACTAGAACATCTTAAATCTTCACTATTATAACCAAGAGGTGGGTATCAGAACTCTCCCCTCCCTGGCCAGTCTGCTCCTGTGCAATCAGACTGCTGTGGGATGTGGCATAACCTGTGCAGCCATTTGTAAGGCTCAGAGGCTTTCCCACGCCTCTCTTTGCTGCACCCAGAAGGCCTCTCCAGAAGGCCTTGATAACCTGGCTAATTGTGCCTAACTCCAAGGTTCCAGGCAGAGGCCTGAGAACTCAGAATTACTGAGTTCCTTTCAAGAGAGATACCAGTGATCAAAGCTGAAGCCTGGACAGATGAAACACATTACTTACATACTGGGGACAAATCACAGGGGATGGTTGTTGCCCTTATATGATATTTAAGCTTCTCAGAGGCATCTGGTGGGCCCCAATTGGAAAAACAGTGCTGGATTAGAAGATTTTTGGTCTGATCCAGCATGGCTCTTATATTCCTATAGCTATATGCCTGGATAGGATGCCGTGTAAGCTACTCTGAACTTTCTAAAGTAAGCAAGCTAACAAAATCAGGCTCACCATTTTGCTCTTCACAAGCTCCTCTATTGCACTGACAAGTTCTGCTGCACTGGGAGTTTCTGAGCTGGTTGGACGTACCAACAGCCGAGAAGATGTCTGCAGAATAGGGTGAAAAGGGTTTGTGGGGGGGAGATATCCATAATATCAACTTGAGGCTATTCACATGATGTAAGTATTTGTTCATGAGGTCTTTTGCTAATGAATGAAACACCTCTCCTTCCACATATATTTTTTAAAAAACTCCTTCATTTAACAACAGCGCAATATGAAGTTTTAAATAACCTCCGCTATTGACCAATGTTAAGCTGCCTGTGTCTGTTTAACCCATTTATAATCCTTGGTTGGAATTCTGTAATGCTCTGTAAGCAACTGGATGACCATAAGCAACTGGATGTTCTTGTGATAGACTGAATATCAAAGCTACTATACAAGGCCCATGCCGCCTGATGCACTGCATTATCTAAGGATCTTTCCCCCACCCCTCCCAATTCCACACATATTATGAAGCAACAGGGAAAAGAACCACAAGAAAGTAAACCGTAGAATAGGCTAACACTACTAAACCAACAGCCAATTGATAATTCTAAAGGGGAGCAGGGTCATTTTGCTCACCATTCCTTGTGCCATCCATTTTCCCCAAAGGTAAGTGCAGAGTCTAGAAGATCTCTGGCCTCAAAAGCTACAAGGTGCCAATTTATGGCTGCAACTGAGGATAAAAGGTGTTGACAGCAAAGGATTCTGGGAGGGGATGGTGGCCATTGAATTTGGCTTTCAGTAATTAGCAAACATGCAAGCCTATTTGCAGATTACATGTATCAGTAAAAAACTGGAAGCTAAACAAGGCACAATAATATGAACTTCACTTCATATTACAAGGACAGCACAGATGTACATCATGCAACACAGGTTACGTTGTTCTTCACCACTGGACAGACATTTTAAACCAAAAGGTACAATGCTTCAGAACATGGAACTCTGTTCAACCTTATCTATGGGAGCAGAAGACTGGCCCCCATAATTTAAATAATAATCATAATATGCAAATTTTAGTGTGCTGTAATTGGCTTCAATGAGATGGGGACATAGGGAATTGGGGAAGCGTGAGAATACACAAGACACTCTAAATGGAGAGGTAGGGAAATTGAGCCAAAGCAGAGACAGAACATAAATCAACATAATGCTAAAGAAAGAGGGGTGGTGGTGGTTTTTTTTTTTTTTTTTAAAGAAACAAAGAAAACAAAAAACAATTAGTTACACAATAATATAGCAACTGTCTTAGCAATTTTTATCAAAAACAAGCAGAAAACTCAGAAGCTACAGTTTAAACACAACTCATGAAGTATGCAATGGCACTACCGAACAGAAGAACTGCAGAGCGTGCGAGTGTGTTCCAATGACAAAGGTGGTTGTTATTTAGTGACACACACAAATTAAGATGGCCTAATAAGAGCTAATGGCTGGACATGGATGCCAACTGAGAAGGTTTATGGGGAATGGAAAATTTAGACAGAAATCAAGGTCCCTCTCCAACAGTGTAATTGGTATGTCCTGCTTGGACATATAGCAGACCACAACTCTTTCATACAGACTGACTTGCAATATGTATCAGGAAAAAAAAAATCTTCTTTAAAAAAGCAATAGCTTTGTTGTGCAGCATCAAAAGATTGAGGAAGAAACATTGCCACAGGTACACCAATGCAACACCACAAAATGGAAAATTCATCCTTACCTGTGAATTGCCTTTTTAATCGCTACAGAGGACAGAATCCTACAATACAGGCCACTCTTTTGTACATCTGCTTTGTAGCTCATGAAGTGGGTGGCCCGCAGCATGAGACTTGGGACTGCCCCTTCCTGCCCAGGTGAAACTTGCAAACCCAGCCAAAATCCAAAACAAAGACTACCCTAAGGCAGTGGTTTTAATTTTTTTGTACCTTCAGGGAATCTTTCCCACATGAGCTTTGCTGTCAAGGAACCCTTGCAAACTGCAAAGGATTCTGGGGGCATACAGAGGTCACAGGCAGTTCACAGCCCCCACCAATGACCCATGAGGACAGAGATTCCTCTTTCTCAGAAAGTAGTAACAGGGAGATCAGTATTAGTGGACAAGCTTTTCCCATGGAAGCTCATCTTTCATAAATTAACTACACCGGTTTGTACACTTGCTTTCAGTTCTCTCCTCACACCTCCATGCCTAGTGAGTAGGCTTTTGGCTCATGAACTTCTTCCCTAAATTCCCCTCACTTCTTCCCTCAATCCCCTCATGCAGAATGTCACTCCTAGACCAGAAGATCCTGTGTTTGTTTTAAATAAAAGATCTCCCCTAGCACTGGGTATTTAAACTACTAGACAAGACACATGATGAAGGGTGCAGGAAAGGTGAAGGTGGCACATGAACCCCAGACTTGTTCTTGAGTTCTCCATGCACACAGACGGGGGACAGAAGGAACATCTCTCCAAAGGTTGATAAAGTAATTTTAGGTGCTTAACAGTATGAAAGTAATTATCTCCGCCAAAAACAGCATAACTACAAACTCTGTGAAAATCCTTAGTGTGTGTCTGTGTGTATACTGGTTCTTCCATGACAGTATATACAGATCATTACCCAACTCATTGAAGAGAATGGAGAAGCTCCTGCCCAGACAGCACTCCTTCTGTGCCCTGGAGCTCCTGTAATAACATCTGGATCTGGGCCCAAATGTTTAATTTGCAAAATAAGCCAACTAAACTAAGGACAAGAAGAATTCTAAGCATGGGTTGTTGTTTTTTTGTTCATCTCTAGGAATGTTTCACTGCAGGTTCTACCATCATTCTGTACACTGTGGGAGTCCATTTCACTGAGTATGCAGGAAATCCCCTTTGCTATCCAGGATGTGGTTACCTTAACAATGATTAAGATCCCCAGGGAAGAACCACAAGAGTGCTGAAGAAAAAAACCCGCTGAAAACATCTGCTTTATCCAGAATGGTGGCTTGCTGCCAAGAAAGTGTACTAACCATGAGATCACATTAAAAATTTACAGAAGTAATTGAACACTTGAAGCAGAAAGTATTAGAAGCAACGTCTGATTTTTAAGTGTCATTTTCTTTCATTTTGGTGCAAGGCAAAATACTGAGATTTTGAGAACTATATAAATTCCACACTTTCAAACAGTTAGAAGTGAATTATTTTAAGATGCATTTTTGTTGTTTACATTGTCATTAGATTACGCTGAAGTGTATGTTTTCCAAAATTCAAATTATGAGTCCTAAAGCAGCAGAGCCTTGGGTGAAATGAAACATGTAAATAACCATGCCACTTCACCTCAAAGGAGACACTTTGCACAGGCAAAGCCTTCTAATTTGAGATGAACAAAGGAAAACTGGTGAACGAACAATAGAAAAAGATGGAAATAACTTCAGCATGACAACATACAGGCCTGTGGCTTACGCTGGCTCAGCTTGTCTGAGCGTGGAAAGCTAAGCAGGGTCAAGCCTGGTTGTTACTTGGATGGGAGACCCCTCCTCTAGTTTCCTGCATTGAGCAGGGGGTTGGACTCGATAGCCTTGTAGGCTCCTTCCAACTCTATTCTATGAATCTATGAATCTATGAACAGGGATGTATGAAAGATGCAGGAACAAGAACAGATATACATAACGATGTTCCTTGGGCCCAGGGAGGCACACCTGGCCATCTCTCCCCTGACCTGAAGAAGATTAGTGAAGATTTAGGAAGGCCTGTGGGATAATGGATTGACGCTGAACATCTGCTCTGTGTGTTAGGGTTTGGCTTGATGTTTTATTTATTTTTAATCGGTGTTTAATTTATGGTGTGAGAAGCCTGTATATATATATTATCTGTTTATATTAAAGCTGCTTCGAGAATGCATTGGGCTAGGAATGCAGGATATAAATTATAAAATAGACACTACAGTGAGACATGAAGTCCTTCTGAAGGTACATGCATTCTTACGTCAGTGTATGTGCATAGCAAGAGTGCAGAATGTGGCATGGGGTGCAAGATTCAGCTCCCCCTGAATCTTAGCTTTCTGAAGAGAGCAAGGTTCTGGCCCTGATCGCTGTGACGATGCAGTTCAAAGTACGTCTGTAATGGTGGCTGAAACCTCAGAAACCAAAGAGGTGGCTAAATAATATTTGGTGGGCAGCACTTCTCTACTACTCGCCTTCACCATGACTAGAATAAATTATGTGCAATGGTAAAATACTGTATGGAATTACACAAAATAAAAGATCTGCTCAGGTTGCACAGTTTTTGCAGAATCCATCTTTTCTCAGTGCAGATTTTAAACTGCCCTGGCACAGAATTTTATAATGCCACCAGTAGAGTACACAGGGTCCTGGGGGGTGGTATGACCCACCGACTCCATTTCTAGAATATTTGTTTGGAGCCCCTACGTCTCTGCAGTAGGCTGGCATCTGACACAGCACCATACCTTAGCTGGCTTTGGCCACCAGACATTAATTTTGCCATGAGAAGTCTCACGGGAAACGCGCCATTCTGCGACAGGAGGTCTCTCTCCCTTCATTGATTTACCTTGTCGTCCTGGGAGTCTGGCTGGAGTAGACTATGTTGTTGGATTGCCATTGGAGGGGGAAGCGGCACCGCGTCAGGCCCTTCTTCACCTTCTTCCTCTCCGCAGCTCTGCATGCCTGAGGAGGAGGATTTGGAGAGGGTGCCACTGCTCAAGCCCTCATTCCGCCCTCTCTGCAAATGTAACGGAAATCATATTTAGCATTTATAGAGTGCTCTACAGTGTTCAAAATGCTCACAGACATCCTCTCCATAGTTCTTACAACAGCTCTATAAGGCAGGCCAATATATAGCTCGGTCTCTTAGCCACTATGCAACACTGGCTGCATCTCCCTCAGTAATAATAATTTAGTTCAAGCCTTAGAATGCTCAGACCTGAGAGTACTCTATAGACCCCTCCACTGTTCTAGTATTATTTGGGAAAGTCCAGATCATTTTAACCTTCTGGTGTACAAAGCAAGATCTCTCAAAATTTGACTTTATCCATGGAAGAAGCACAACTTAATGGTCAAACCAGCAAAGGCACCTAGACTGATGAAAAATGAGCATTTAAGCAGGAATCCTGAGTACAATATAAAGGGCTTGATCCACACTAAGTTCATTGCACTTACTTCGCATTGAAATCTATGGGACTTAAACAATTACTAACCAGCCCCATTGATTTCAGCCTAAATTCAACTAACTTAGTCTGGATCAATACCAAATTTTGAAGTTCATGAAGTTACAAATATCTGAAGTTGCTTTTAACATCCTTAAAAGACAGAGACTGAAAACAGGGTATTTAAACAACTGTATGTTTAAAACCAAGATTACTTGACTATGGCTCAGTTCAGACAATGACTTCAACTATGGATTTATGTAATTGGCAGTAAGCCATGGTGAGCCTTGGGCTTGAACACTCCCCCCCCCTTTTTTGCACATGGAGAACGAAAGCTTCTGCTTTCACTTTAGAACAAGTCACGGTTCTGCATTATGTCAGAATATGGGGATCTTGGGAACTATGGTTTGTTCTAACCCAAGTTAGTCAACAAACCAGGATCTGAAATCATAGTTTGATCCTGGTTTGTTTGAACTAATTTTGGTTAGAACAAATAACAGTTTCCCAGGTTCAGACATCTTGGTTTCATATCCTGGTTTTTAGGAAGCCCAGGTTCAGACATCATGAGATAAACCATGGTAGGTTGGACTGAGATCATTGAGCCAGGCCAATATGGCCAAATCTGCATACTGAAATTACAGTACAGACATGTCTATCATTCCTCTTCAATACAGCAACACCAGGCTCATGCTTCTGAGTTAAAACAAGATCTGCCACGGACAGCCTTCTCCCTGTCCCATCAGCCAGAGAAACCAGGCTGGTGAGGACTAGGAGGAGGGCCTTTTCTGTGGCAGCCCCCAATTTATGGAACTCTCTCCCCAGTGACCTCCGCCATGCCCCTTCCTTGATTAGCTTCCGCCATGCATTAAAAACGTGGCTTTTCAGGCGGGAATATGGGGTGGGTTAGGATTTTTAAGTTTTGTACTGTTTTTAATTGTGTTTTATACTCTGTGTGTGTGTGTGTGTGTGTGTGTCCGCTTGTGTTTTATTGGATTGTACATTGCTCAGAGTGGCCGGATGTCTGGCCAGATGGGCGATTCATAAATAAATAAATAAAATAAATAAATAATAAAAATGAACACCTAAAGCATATGTAGTAAACCTTAACCATAGATCCTTTCCTGCTGTTACTTCTTCTGTGTTAGCTGAAGTTAGTTAGCAGTTATTTTTAACAACTCTCCGGTTCAGTTCTGCAGGATTCTAGTGCAATGTAATATTGATTATGCTCGTAAAGAGAAAGCATCGATGTTCCTAATAATTAAGCTGTGCTGTATTATCCTTTCAGTTTGCAGTGCAACAGAATGAAGAGATGAAACAACACATTTTTTGGGGGGAAAACAGCCAGATGTGTTTGTTTATGGAGAAGTGCAGTGAAAGATCTAAAAAACAAATTGCTTGCTAAGTGTTTTGGCAGCAACTGAAGATAAGAAATGCTCTTCCCTTGGTCATAAAACACTGACTCAAGCAGTGGTGCCTCCCCAAGTCTGGCCAATGTTTCTAAGAACAAAAAGAAAAGCACCATGATGCTGTATGGTAAGGTCTTCCCCTTAGAAGAAAAAGGAGACCTGACGCTCCTATTCCAATTGTATGTGTCTATCCAGTATTAAAAACATGGAGCACAGGCAATGTCTGTATAAAACTAGGCTATTATATGGACACGCACCTCTTCAATAGTTTCATCTTGTGGTGTAGCAGCACTATCATCAGAGTCCTTCTGAGAGCCGGTATCAGCACTTTTGCGGACTTCTCGGCTCTTTTTATGTTTGTGGGCCAGTTTCTTCACATGACCATCTGCCTTTCCGCTGCTAAGTCGCCTCACTGGGCTAGTGAGCCATTTCCTCAGGGTGTTGCCTGGGCGCTTCGGGCCTGGGGAGCTCTGAGCACCAATCATATGGGGCTGGAGTGATGTCACTGATGCAGGAGGGCTGGCATCATTGCTGGAAACTGAAAGAGAATCTGAAAAAGAGAATGGAGGAACATTGTAAGTACCAGAAAAAGAAAAACATTTATTTTTGGGGAAGGAGAAGAATTCTATCAGCAACCGTGGTTTATGTAATCATCTGAACCATGGTTTATATCAACCATAGTTTAAATCATTGTTTGAACTGGGCTATAGTCAAGCATTTTTTGTCTGGTCTAGCTTGAATATTTGAGAGGAAATGTGATCTATTAATGTTAACGTTAGTGTCACAGAGAGCAATGACACGAACATTAATGCCTTTAGAGCAGCCTTCCCCAACCTGATGCTCTCCAGATGTGTTGAACTCCAATTGCCATAATCACCCAGCAAGCACGGCCAATGGAAAGCAGGGTCAATGGAAATTGTAATCCAACACATCTGGAAGGCACCATATTGGGGAAAGCTGCTTTAGAGTCAACCCATGATAACCCTAATGTCAGTAATCAAGTATGAATTCTCATTGCAATGAACTCTCAATGCAACCCTACATTGTTACTTGCCACTGTATGGTTTTTACAACTACAGACAGAGGACTAGCTGAGAATTACTTGGCTGTAGTATCAGCCAGCAACCACATGGGTTCGATGGATCACAAGCAATGTTCCCATGCCAGCACTACTGACTCTCAGGCAGATGTGGTGTTGGTGTGGGAAATCCGCATGCCATCCATCAACCTATATAGCTGGTGATATTGTGGCATGAACCCTATCCACACACCACCAGCAACCATGCTGCAACAGTACAAATAAACTGGCACTAGCAGAGCCTGATATTGATTAACAAAGTCATCCCCCCCACCCAATGCAGGCTTTGTGTAATGCAGAAACACGTGGCCTAATTCTTTGGCAAGAAACAGTGGTTTTTGTATACCAATTCTCATGACACATATCAATTCCAAGGGATGTTTCTACGTAATAGAGTTACCTTAGGGTATCCTGGATGTGGTAAAAAATAGCCAGGCCTGTTGTACACGGAATTGATGCTGATGCACAACCAGCCCATGTGTGTGTCACTGGTGCACCAGCCACAATCTGAAATACACTAACTCCTAGCATCTGAATTACAAAATACATTGGCAAGATACTGCATTATTTTAGGTCTAGTTATCTCTGAGGTTGTTAATTTATGTCTGGGTTGCACCACTTTAGACTGTAGGTGGGGGCTCACATGACTAAATGCCCTCTGAATAAGAAAAAAACCCAACAGCAAAAGTCTCCTGGACAAAGAACTACCATGTGATGGAGAGGTTCTACCCTAATCTCCCAGATTGATCACCTCCATGTGGGGCACATAATCAGGGTTGTGTGTATTCTGTGCTCAACTATTACAAGTCTGCACTCTAGTGATCCAAATTCTGTTACCTGTATAACTTAGGCAAATTGAGCATATTTGCATAACTTTTATTATCTTACAAAATTCATTCTATTTTTAAACTTCTTTTGCATAATGCATTCTGGTTCTTACTAGATACAGGGAAGGGTATGAAGCTATACAAGGCACTGAAATGCCCTGCTCCAACCTGCTAGAAATTTCAGTCAGCCACCCTTTTGGTTTCTGAGATTGCAACAGGCATTGCAGTCTCCCAACCATTATCTTCACATTCATAAGAGCAAGAAACCTGGTGGTGGTGGGTGTTTGTGTTGTTTTTTTTAAAAGCTCAGGTTCTCACAAAGTTGAATTGTGCGCCCAATATCACATTCTATGGATTCTTAGTGCTCCTGAATAATTTTAGCACAGAGCTCTGGTGATAATGCCCCCAAGTGGCACAGTTGGACAGAATTCTCTTTTTGGAGTAGGGGTGGGGAAGGATGCAAGGGAAGGACGAGAAGTGTTATATTGTATTATGAAATTATATCCCCTGTTATTATTTAGAACCTGATAAGCAAACTGATTACATAGTAAATGCTGCTCTGCATCTATTTTAAAGATCAGTGAATTTGGGGGAAGATGTCCACTGATTGTTTTCCCCATCTCCCATTAACAACACAATAAATATCTTGTTAAGTCTTCGAATATAACTATCTAAGCCTAGCCAAGGATATTGTCCAAGTTCATAAAACTATTCATAAATACAGACACCAGATGAGCCTTTGGGATTCTCTTGCCCCTTTTATCAAATTACTCAAGGGTACACTTTTGTTTAGACTATCCTTAAACCCTCCAAGGGATAATTTACTGCCCCCTCCTCAAGCTTGAAGTACAGCTCCATATGTGCCTCTGCTAATGGAGGTCAACGTTCATAGAAAGTCCATACAAATAAAAAAACAAAGTAGAAGAGAAATCAGAATGGTTAAGCTATAATCAAAATGGACAATGAAATCAAACTTTCCCAGCTAAGCAAGTGGCACTGCTCACTCTAAATCCAAAATTAAGAAATCAGACCATAGTCATCTGTGATTAAAATTTGTGGGTTTTTAAAAATAAATTAAACCAATCATGCCCTACTACTTGATGAATGAAAGGCATCCGCCTCAGATTTCCTTGTTGAACTCCAGACAACTTAATATTTAAGATAAGGCCAGAGGCTACCGAAAAACCTCCAATTTCTTCCCATGGAACTGTAGCAGCAAATGAAATAGCTTTACTGAATTTTCCACAAGTAATCACACCTCAGCCAAACACATCACATGCAAGTGCTTTTCCCATTAAATGAGGAAAAATGTGCTTCATATTTAGGGTTGGTATTCACACTACTACTGCACAATTATGTACTATTGCAGATTCACATAGCACCAATAGTGAAAAAGACAATTTACTGTTCAGAGACAAAATACATGCTATCCAAGTCTCTTTATATAATATTAATTTCCTCTCCCCTCCATTTGGTATTTACAAAACTCTTGATATGAAAGCATGTCAATGAACAACATAATGCACTATCTACCTATTAGGAGTCTGCCCTGTTATATAAGTCATGAATACAACCCAGCTCTACGTAGGAATAAAAGTAAAAATAAAAATGAACATCCACTTATTAACATTATGAAGATTTCCATCAGTTTTAATATGTTTGTAGAATTATATACAGCTTCCAGGAATTTTTTACTTCCAAAGCCATTTAACCTCTCAGATACATTTCCTACATTACATTAAAGTGCACCCATAAAACGCTTTTCGTGTAATAATATAATGCATTAATGTGACAAACATGTTTAGAAACACATGGTATAGACTTGTCAGGAAACGGGGATTGGTCACAGGTCAGCTATCTAATGAATGTACCTCTCTGGTAAGGGTTTCCTGCTATGAAAAAACCAAGAGCCCTCACTTTTAGTTTGGCACATAGATGTTGCATTACTCACCAACAAAGATAAATCTAAGTGTGTGCTTGCCTATATTCACACAGCCCTAAAGCAGTCCTCTCCAACCTGATGCCTTCCAGATGTGTTGTATTATAAACTCCCATTATGCACAGCCAGTGTGGCCAATGGCTATGCTTGCTCTGGGTGATGGGAGTTGTAGTCCAACACATTTCGAGGTCACTGGGTAGGGGAAGGTAGCCTTAAACTATACCATATCAGCAATCAAGGTATCAGTAACATTACATTGTGAATGTAAAGTAGCACTTTTTTTTCCCTTGTGCCAAGGTAGTGAATTCTCATTCCTGAGAGATTTGTGGGTGTTAAAAAAAAAAAAAAAGTTAAAACAGGATGCAGTTTCTCAGATGAACAGAGGTAGTTCTGTTTCTGGTCCTTGCCAATGAGACTACAGAAAAATCAAATATCTGTATCTAAAATTATTAGGTCATATTGCACAATAGGCTGTTCTGTTCAAAGAAATCAGTGGTAATATCTACTCTGCCGTTTTATGAAAAGGGGAAGGAATATTTTATTATGAATAATTATGAAGAAGTCCCTTCATTTTTACTCATTCATTCATTCATTCATTATATTTATACCCCGCCTTTTTTCCTGCAAGGAACCCAAGGCGGCTTACATAATCCTCCTCCTCCTCTCCATTTTATCCTCACAACAACCCTGTGAGGTAGGTTAGGCTGAGAGTCAGTGACTGGCCCAAGTCACCCAGTGAGTTTCATGGCCAAGCGGGGACTAGAACCCGGATCTCCTGAGTCCCAGTCCAACACTCTCACCACTACGCAACACTATTACTATTCACATATGAGAATAACTTGTTACTTTTTAACAGCAATGGTTTTGCAAGTTGAGAACACACATTAAAAGGAGGATGAGGGCTTGTGTCATTTGCCTTCCTGCCCCTTTGCTCATTCACTAGTGTGGTGTAACGGAGAAAAAACTGGACATAGACCAAGATGGCCTGGATTCAATTAGTTCCAATCCCCTTTTCAGCTATGAAGCTTAATGGGGGCCCTTACGGAAGTCACTTTATCTAAACTTAATCTAACAGGGTTGTGCTGGGCAGTTAAAATGCTGCTCTGATCTCCTTGGAGGAAGAGTGGGATACAGATATAAGAAGCTAACCAGCTAGCTTAAGAGACAATTAAGTTCCATAGCCAAGTTACAAAAGCTCTGCATTTTCCTTGCTATGTTTTAATATGATTTATGACTCAGAGGGAGACCATATAACCACACTATGTACACAGTTGTAAGTCACTTTCTACTGGCCATAGCTGTGCTGTTTAGAGATGCTACAATTCAAGAAAGAAAAGTTACCCAAGGGCGTGTCTGGCTTGCCTGACATAGGACTGCACTACTACAGCTCAAGCTCATTGGTAGACCTGGGTAGCCCCTGTTCACATATAGCATGTTCACATATAGTAAGCACAATTACTATAGCTTATGTTTTAAAAAAAAAGGTTTTGCACTTTTTCTCTTGTATATTTAAGTTATTTTATTCATTTCATTTCATTTATTTCATTTCTATACTGCCCCATAGCCGAAGCTCTCTGGGCTGATCACAATAGTGTATACATAAAAACAACAATAAAAGCATACAAAATAGTTTAAAAGATTAAAAACCAAATTTAAAAACACAGTTTAAAATAACAATCCAAAACTAATAAAACTGAGCCTACAGGTGACAATCCCCCCCCCCCCGTGCTATTCCGAGCTCCTAACTATTAAATGCCTTGGCATAGAGGGAAGTCTTAACCTGGCGCCGAAAAGATAGTAAGGTTGGCACCAGGTGGGTCTCAGTGGGGAGCTTGTTCCATAATTGGGGGGCTACCACCGAGAAGGCCCTCCTCCTCGTTCCCACCAACCGAGCCTCTCTTGGAGGTGGCAGTCGGAGGAGGGTCCCAGATGTTGAGCGTAGTGTCCGGGTAGATTGCGGTTGGGAGAGACGTTCCGTCAGGTATTGTGGTCCTAAGCCGTGTAGGGCTTTATAGGTTAAAACCAGCACCTTGAATTCGGCTCGGAAGCATATTGGCAGCCAGTGCAAACAGGCCGGAACCGGTGTAATGTGCTCGGACCTTCCGGTCCGCGCAATAAGCCTGGCTGCCGCATTTTGCACAAGCTGCAGCTTCTGAACAGTCTTCAAAGGCAGCCCCACGTAGAGTGCATTGCAGTAGTCTAGTTTACAGATCTCCTTCTCTTGCAGGGTATTCATAGAACTTGTTGAACTGTGGCTCCCATGGTTTGTGGTGTATTTGGGCTGACCTTCGAGGACATGACATGGCACAACAGTCATATGAAACCTGACTGCTGCTGGGTGCTGAGCAAGTCCAAGATATACTTCAACACAATTTCATACCATTCCTACAACAAAAAGTGAGGAGGTTATCCACCCCCTCCTGCCAGTACTGTTCTGGCAACAGCACCAGGCTTTGTCTTCATGCTTTGGCAAAAATGATTGAGAAACCCTTTCTAGTCTACCCATATTAACACGGACTTAGGTAAACAAAGTGTGTACACGTGCAATGGTGGAGGTGGGGTGGGAGCCCTGGTGAATGTCCCAGATTTAAGGAAGCTTCATACATCTAGCCTTTATTTTTGAAGGCATGGTTCCCCTACCATATGGACACACACATGTGTGTGACCAGTTTAAATGCATCTAATCTCGTTCCGGATACCATGGTATCTGCAAGCTGTTCGCTTTGTACCAACACATTAAAAAAAAGAAGAGTGTATTTCTCAAGGAATGTTTAATCTCTGTATGCAGGCAGCACAGAATTCCATTTGCTACCAGAGAAAAGGAAAGAGCATAAATTCCCATTCACCA
Organism: Shinisaurus crocodilurus; assembly: GCA_021292165.1. NCBI lineage: Eukaryota > Metazoa > Chordata > Lepidosauria > Squamata > Shinisauridae > Shinisaurus > Shinisaurus crocodilurus. The sequence continues at coordinate 114,302,509 of CM037880.1, read as the reverse complement.
AATGGACTGAGCGCACTTATCTATCCCAATGGCAAAATGATGTGTTAACATTCAAAACTAAGAGTGGTTTAACAAGTGTCATAGAAAAAAAAAGTTCCACATAAGCAACACTTTGGAGAATCTCCTGTACAATAATTCCCCCCATACATTTCACTTCAGTTCAAGAAAACCACATGGATATCATGATATGTTGACATTATGTGTCTAATTTACTCAGACAGTGGGAAGCTGCAATTATCCAGGCTTCCCCGGATCTACACCAGGGCTGGGTAAGATGTGGCTCTTAGATATTGTTGGGCTGCAACTCCCAGCATCCCTCACCACTGGCTATGCTGGCTAGGGCTGATGGAATTTGCAGTCCAACGTCTGGAAAGCCACAACTTGCCCACCCACGGTCTTTATAGCTAGTGGCTAAGACTGTGAATCAGAGTGTGAGCCTAGTTCTAATCTTCTGTCCGCTTTGAACTCACCAGGTGACCTTAGGCAAGCCACTAATTCTCAGCCCCAGAATCCCATCTGCAACATGGAAAGAATATTACCCGCGAACTTTATACAACCATACCAAAAGTTATGGAGAGCATATAGGAAGTATTTTGAAAATTCTAAAGTGGTATAAAAATGCTAAGTGGTAGTATAGTGCCTCTATATGCAACAAATTGAGCAATGGCTGTTTATTACATATGAAGGTCTACATGCAGATTTCCTATATGGAAGTGAAGCTGATGTAAGAAGACTCTCATAGTGTAACTGTATAAAACACTTGGACACAGAGAGTTGGATGGAACCCAACTTGAAGTCATTTCCTTTCTTGTTGACATGGGAAACAGGCCATTTCCCAGCTCATATGAAACAGCTTTTTTTTTTGGTCAGGTCAAAATAATATTAAATTAACTAAAGGTTTAACTTGGAACTCCAGAGAGGTGTTCACTTATCTATCCCAGTGCAGCTTTTCCCCTCCTTCTCATGTTGACTGACAACCTTGGAACAAAACTGAGCCACTGTGGCATAGTGGACAGTGTGTTAGCTAAGGGAGATCCAGTTTCAAATCCCTACTCCATGCTCACTGGGGGGGGGGGGGTCTTGGGCCAGTCACTCTGTCTTGGCCTAACTTACCACACAGGTGAGGATGAGAGAGAGAGAGAGAGAGAGAGACAGAAAGAGATTACCGGTACATGCAGACATATATACCACACATACAAATACACTGCCCTGAGCTCCTTGAAAGTGGAATTAAAAACTCTAATAAATTAAATAAAATTACTGTATTCCAAGCAGCACACCACCATTAAACAGCACAGTTCTGGTTGGGGCTTGGGGAAAGCCACTAGCACAGCTTATCCCACCCCTCCATCATAGTCACTGATCTCTGTGGTTGCAAAACGTCCTTAGATTTGTGTCCTGCATATTCCAAAGATTCAAGGCAGGTTACCTTATTTAAAAACAAACAAACCTCCAAGCATGCAACTAGTCTTCGTTAGACTAGCTGCAAACCACGGCAATTTCCAAACCACATATAAAACCAAGTACAGGTGAACAAGGTGTATAACCTGAACAGCAAATCTTGCAATCCACAAAATTTTTAAAAATCATGTAAAAGAAGCAAAAGACTGCTTGAAAGGTATAATAATGTCTAACTTATCAATGGCTACTAGCCAAAGTGGCTAAATTGATTCTCTGTGTTCTGATGCAATATACCTCTGATTACCAGATGCAGATGGCCACCATCTTCACGCTCTGCATGTGTGCTCCTCAGGGGCACCATCAGACTCCATAATACGTTGTACTGAATGGATTTTTGGTCTGATCCCCCAGCAAGGCAAATCTTAAGTTCTAAAGTTTCCTTTCCTAAATGGCCCTTAATTTTGACCTAACATCACCCTTAAGGCAGAGATAAAAGTAAACCATTCCACCATGTTACAGTTTCTAAAAGCCAGATGCTACACGTATACTATTATGGAGGGCTGGGCTGTGTGGCCCCTGGAGGCATAACTTATGTCCAACAGACCAAGCCATCTGACATAATGGACTGCATGCACTTACTAAGGCCAATGGGTCCCCACACATCTCAATGATCAGAGCTGGAGTGACAGGTGCAGCTGGCAAACAAGAAGGGAAAGTACAACAGCAAGGAAGGGCCATTTCATGCATTACACAAGGCAAACCCAGGCTTGCCATTGTGAGTAGACTTAACAGGGATTCACAACCAATCCTGTTTAGAGATGGAAAGTTCTCAGAAATTTTGAAGCCATGGGGAAAAATCCAACCAGCGTTGTTTTCGTGTGAAAAAAATATATGAAAATTTGGGAAATATTGAAAAATATGCAATATTTATTTAGTGTTCTTTACAGATCTAAAATCACTTTGTTACTTTAGTAACATAAAATGTATTTATGTATAACTTGGTATACTAATAAAATTATCACTATATTTTTTTTAAAAAAATATAAGCTCAGTAGACTTGTAATTATTATCTGAATAAATGAAACTTTTAAATTTAACATATCAAACACAATCAGTTTATGGGAAAACCAAGTTGCACATAATACATTTTAGGTTCCTATTTTATGTCTGACCAGAGGGAACTTCAGCAGGTAGTCCCTGAAACATCTGAATCATCCTAGAAGCCACAAGAAGCAGCAAGAGCTAGAGGAAGAGGAAGACTGGTGTACAACATTTGTTCCTGTTAGTGAGGAATTGGTTGGGGTTGAGTTTAGGGAAATCTGGTTTTAAAGGAAAAACTACTGAGAGCTTATTTAGCTGGGGAAGACTCTCTTACCTATTAGGAATGTTAACTAAACATACTTAATTTAAGTATCTTTAAGCAATCTCAAGGTATTATTTGAAGAATGACATTTTATTGCCTTTTGTTAATAATTCCCCTTAATAATAAAAAATCTTAATTTCTCTTCATTTTGAAAGGTTGTCTCTAGCGATGGTGTCATTTCCCACTCCTAGGCTCAGCTTTTATAGCTGAGGCAGCTTTCCCTAACAGTGAGGTCTGTTTGGGAACTTTATCAAAAACTGGCAGTGAGTTCCATAAACCCAAGCCTCAAAGTTGTTGGGGATTTTGTTTTTAAAGAAGCAGGTGGGATAACCCACATGTTTTTCCATCACATGTGGTGGCAGTGTCAGGATAATCCACGGTGGACTACATTCAGGACTACATACAGGTCTACATTCGTTGACTGCGTCTAACCAGAGTAAGTCCAGAAACACAGGACTGTCTAGAACAAAATCCACACGATCAAGAATGCACATTTTCTTGACATACGATAATATAACTCTAGTCACATGTTGGGAAATTGAGCATGACTTGGAGCATCCTTAAATGACTAGACAAAAAAAAATGTCAGGGGGAGGGGGAGCATTCCCCCCCCCCGCCTTCACACTCTGCTAGCATAGCTGATACATGTCTGTCACATGTGTTAGGTGAACACTTAAAGACACCATAATTCTACACTTAGAAAAATATGATGTGAGTGAACAGCTCCAGCACCTAAAGATCTAGAGAAGCCTGACTGCATACAATCTGCGTTTAATGACTGGGTTCACATGACACAACAACCCATCGTGGATGACAAGCCACAGTGGGTTGTTGTCTCGTGTGAACCTGGACTGCTTCCCGCAGGGTGGCTTGTTCATGGGCAACAAGCCACCCTGACAACCCATGGCTTGTTCTTGGGGATGCTTGCTTAACCCATGATGGGTTGTCATGTCGACCGACCCCGTTGTGGGTACCAGGAAGTGGCTAGCAAGCAGCCTGGCAAGAGCAACAAAAACCACTTGCTGCGCTTGCCAAGCTCTGTCAGGCCACCACCAGTGCCAGCCGCCCCACCAATGTCCATTGGCTACATGTCCCCCACGCAATTGTGAGCCCTTTTCCGCTGCCTGCAGCTTTTTTGCCCCCTTTACCCCTTTTTTTGGAGATCGAAAAAGCAATCTCCGATTTGACAGCTAATTACAGCCCCTTCAAAGTGCCCAAGTGGCACATTGGAGGGGCTGTCACTGGTTCATCACCCCTTTTTAATTATTTTTTTGTGCCACAAATGTGCACAATTTTTTTTCATATATTTAAATAAAAATTAGTCAAACTTGTGTAAGTGTGCACTTGTGCACTTTTGTGAGTCCAAAATGGCATGCCCCGCCTGAGCAGTGCCCAGGGGGGTGTCTACTGTTAAGGTGCAGCAGGCACCCCTCATGGACATTGACCCAGAGAGGCTGCCAAGAGCTTTATTTTTCACTTTGGTTTGTCCTGACAGCTGTCAAAAGGCAAGCTGTCAAGAGAAACCAAAGCCACGAATGATCTTTGCTTGCAAAAAGGGGGTGGCCACTAGCTCAATTTTACTAATATATAAGATATGCAGTATTTTAAAAATCAAAATAGAAATAATGCCCTGAAAAATTATCATGCCTTATTCTGAAGAATTAGTAACCCATTCTGCAGGGCTTTATCAGAATTCCTGTTGCTTATTCAAGCTTTGCATTCCCTTTTCCCCTTCCTGAAACATTCAAAGAAAATATAGAAAAAGGAGCCACTTCAAAACCAATGGGGAATGTTAAGGGCCACCCCCCCCCCACACACAAATACACTTATTCTGGAGTAGTCATACAGTGAGGTCACCGGGACTAATCCAGAGGAAGTGGTTTGACGTTATAGTCAAGATTCAACTGAAAGAGCCAGGCAGGCTAATGGCCAAGTTTAGATGCTTGCTGGATGGTTCCTTTGCAAGATTTTTTTTTTAAACCGCTAAGAACTTTAGTCTTCATGGTATCCATCAGCCTTCAGTGACCAATCATGGAGGTGATTCACCCTTCTTAGGCTCTCCTGTCAAATCAACTTTGTGGCATGAAAGCAGCTGTAAAGTACCAGTATGCAGAAGCAGAAGTAATACTATGAAGTCCCAGGCCATGTGGGCTGAGCCAGCATTGCCTCCATGCATATGGCTTAAAACTAGACCCACAAAGAGGATGTTTAACTCTTTCCTCTCATACCCTTTCCCCAGTGTGGATCCTCCCCCAACCCCAAGTTGCCATGAGCTCTCTGGAGGCAATCCCCCCCCCCCATCATTTTTAATTTGGAATTAAGGAGCCTCAGGCTGGTTCACACATGCACAATCACTTGTTGAGCTGAAGAAAAATGTGCCAATTGACATTTTGACATTCCACAGAAAAGCACTATGTCTGAGGTGAAGGGAGGTAAAATGCAAGTTCTCTCAGCGATGTTTCATTTGTGATTATTTGTTGACATGTGAGTTACCACTTTTTATTGCTGTCATCAAGTTATGGACATGTGCATGCATAAATTAGCCCTAAGCTATGTTGGGGAAGAGTGATATTTAAAAGGAGCAATGGGTGGGGAAAGAATGGGGTTTCTCGCCTTATTCCAAGTCACATGTTATGTGGTTATCAGGGTGGGCCCACTTACTTTCTAAAACTCATTGGAAGAATCTGAACCTCAAACTACTGAAGCAGAGATAGAACTTTCTTCCCTGCACTCAAACCCACCAGTCCTCTCAGGAGCAATTGTGATCTCTTTGGATACTCTTCCCTATGTGCATACATAAAAGTAGGATTTAAAAAAAGTAAACCCTCAGGTTTCTTAAAATGAGATTTCAACTGCAACTTCCTGTTTATGAATTGCGCACAAAAGAACTTTTGAGAAGTCCCCGCTGAGAGAAGGTAGAAAGGAAACATGGGCCTGCAGTACATTAAGCAACAGACATGCCTCTCTACAGCACCCAGATGTGCTCTGTTCCAGGAGAGATTTTGCAGCCCATTGTTCTGGCCGACTCTGGCAGGGTCTGTAGCAACACATTTAACAACTTCCATCTGTGCCACAAAGGCTAGGGCTATGTGCTTCTTTCAGAAACTGGCTCACATCCAAGAGTTACACCACCCTGTCAGCTACTCTGGTTACTTTACTGCATTCCAGCCTTCACCCTCTTTTCCTGAGTGCCCTTTCCCAGCTATCACTCCATAGTAATACTATCCTCAAGTAGGAATGGAGATATATATTACATACATGCACAATCATCATACTGGGCGTGAATGTTAAAAATTAGTGAGTGAGAAAAGCTGCATGTTCCATTTACGGTAATCCATAAAGTTTACCCGAAGTGTGGCCAGAATCAACTGTGCCTATAAATACTGAGCAAATTAGTGCACATGGGGAGTTCTACCTGAGCAGAAGCTACCCCACTCACTCTGGGTTCATCTTTTGAAAAAATAAAAGCTACTAGCCCTCCCAATACAGTGAAATAACAAATGCAACCAGAAGATAGGAAGTGACCCCACGGAAAGGGATGTACATGCCCCAGTCCCCAGACCATATTGTGGATTAAAGGGGAAAATCAGAATGCATTTGGAACGGTGGATTGGATACACTAAATCAGTGCTCCAGCTCCCTGAAACAATAGCCATGTGGGGAGGTCCTTCGATGCTCTGGAATGCTCCATGTGTGCTGTCCCATTGCAAAAACAGAGCATTCCCTATACTGGAGAGCATGAGGCATCTAACGCTTGCTTGCACGGGCCCCCATGTATGCTCATTTGATTAGGATTAATGTAATTTTTAACAAATAAAAGGCAAAACTAATTGAAAAGTCCCCCACAATTTCCTATTACTCTTCCTCACCAGGGGTGCGCAACCTGTGTCCCTCCAGATGTTGTTGGACTGCAACTCCAATCATTCCTTAGCATTGGCTATGCTGCCTAGCACTAATGGGAGTTGCAGTCCAACAATATCTGGAGAGATACAAGTTGCCCAACCCATGCTCTACATCACCATGTTTCTTGTTCCTTGCATTTTCCTGTATACTAATCCACGTTGTCTTTCCATGTCATCACTGAAACCTGGATTCTTATGAGTTGTTAAGAAAGTAGGAAGAATGCATACGGCATCTCTTGGATACAACTCTGGTTATTTTAAAATAACCAAAACCATTTTAATTTTTCATTGTGAAAAATTATTACATGGACATGCAATATGAAAAACAGTGTTTAAATCAGGTTTGAGTTTATGGTATCACAGACTTTTCTGCTGACTTGCCCACAAAACGTCTTTTATAGGTGTCACATTGCAAGCAGTTCTGCACAGAGCAAAGGGAGGCAAGGTGAAACAAGATGGACTGCACAGTGCCTAGGTACCAGAAACTTCCTGCTTGGTGACTCAGCAACCTTATCAGCCCATTGCAAATGTGAGCCATTTGCTAGCCATTTTTAACTTGAGGTGTAAGTAGGGAAACTTTAGGATGGCTTTTAAGTATTTGTGCCCACACTAAAATTTGCAGTAATCTTAAGTGAAGTCTGGAGGCTTTGAGGGTGGCAAGGGCTAAAGCAGGGGTGGGCAACCTGTGGCCCTCCAGATGTTGGTTGAACTGCAACTCCCATCAGCCCTAGCCAGCATAGCCAAGGTTAGTGGTGATGGGAGTTGCAATCCAACAACACATGGAGAGCCACAAGTTGCCCACCCCTGGATTAAAGAATAGAATGAGTATCAATGCATGAAAGTAAACTTTGCATGGTCACTGTTATAATTATGACACCATCAATACATGTGCTGCAGTGACCACAAAGAACAAACTTGAGATGCGCATTGTTGCTTTAGAGAGCAATCCTATGGTCCCTGGGAGAGAGTCCCAGGGATCATAGGAATGCTCGGAAGAACCTTCCAAGGTTGGAGACAGTGCTCTGACCTTGGAAGGGGGAGTCAGAGATCCGTCTCCCCTCCCCATTGCAGCCAGCATGGAAAGAACCGTGCCAGCTGCCCTCCAAGGTCGGAAAATCGACTGAGGAGGAGGGAAGGGGGCGTTCCGGTGGGTGGGGAGGGGACTGGAGAGGACAGGCTATGAGTTATGCTGAGCATCCTCGACTCCTTCCCTCCCCCTCCAAAGTGCCTTTGCTAGATGGGATGAAAAGCTTGTCTAGCAAAAATCAGGAAAGATGGAAGACAGGGAGCTGAAGATCGCCTCCACCGCTACAGCCGCCTTGCTGGCTTCAGCCCAGCAGGGCTTAGGAATCCGGGAAGCCTCTGAGTTCAGAGGCTTCCAAGCAGCAAGGGCACAACTGATAGGATTGCACCCTTAAAGGACCTTTCTCTTATAATCCGTTGCTTGACTCATGTTTATCCCCCACAAGCCATCTCACGAATCTAGTACGGTTTTTAAACTTGTGACATATAGCAAGGTGCACTTATGTGCTGTCACTTGTGACCAGCTTGAGCACGCTGCAAGCCGAAGTTGGCAAATGTATAAAACATATAACGGAATGTGCTAATCTACCTGGTTTCGTACAACAACTATCCCAGCGGCACTGCAGGCTGTAGCATCTGAGAAACATTTCTGCTAAGTAATGTACCTGGTAAGACATCAGTCATTCCTCAGGAAAGTCTACTCTGTCTTTGGAGCTGTGATTCATTATGAACTGCACAGTGAGGACCACATTTTCAGCAGGTATAAGCAGAACGCTTCCACTACAAATGGCAATAAAAACAGAGTTCCATGCTATTCTCCCTTCATCTCAGACATTAGTCAATTATCACATATACTTTACAGTATTTACCCAGAATGGAAACTCCTCAAATAACTCAGTACATGCCCCAGGTCTCTCTACCCAAACTGTTCCTAACTCATTCCAGTGCTGCAGTCCTAGGGACACTTACTTGCTGGTAAGCTCTGCTGAACACAGTGGGACTTATATCTAAGTAAATATGCATAGGATTCAGATGCTCATGTAACATTAGAATAACTTAGATCCTTAGAATACCTGAGGCTGTTTTTAGATTACAATCAAGCTATTTAAAGAAATATAAAACTACCTAGATACATTTTAATCAAACATGACAATGTATTTAAGACATTAATTTAAATCCTTGCAATCAGGTAAGATTCAAGTACACTCATACCTTTCACAAATTCTTTTGGAAATGTAGACCTTTAAGGTTTGTTACTACAGTTTTATCAGAAAACAAAATCAGTTATCAATTTAAGGTAATTACATTTAAATTAATTACTTTTCATGTAAGCAAGCTCAACATGTCCATACCCCAGATGAAGATAAACAGATTAGGACATTTGATATTGATGGTAGTTATGTTTTGTGTATCTTGTGATTGTATTCCTTACAAGAGATACTTAATTGGACACTGATATTTTAATACAAGTTTTTCTTTTTAATTTCAGATTTCCGTGATTGCATCTGATTGGAACGACTCTTTTTTTAGAAGTCTGATTCCCACCCACCCCGCCCCACCCACCCACTTTTTTTAAAACTGGCAATTAAAAAAAAAAGTTGGATAAATAAAGGAAAAAACAAACATGAACATAGTCCAATTCCTCATGCCCTCTTTATTTCATGCAAATAGGATGTGGCTTAATTTTGCTAGAGATAAATATTGTTAGATAGCCCATTATACAAGTACAGCAATGCCCGCCTTCCCATTCCTGACTTGATTTTTTTCCCCTTGTTAAAACTTGCTATAAATGGACATAATGCTTATTTTATCTTCTACAGATAAGATTCTGATCAGTTTCCCAGAATCTATGGGAAGTATATTTGATCTCCCCTTTCCTTTTGTTAATCCCTCATCATGCTGAATTGTTCACCTAAATACATGTTTCTGAAATGGGGGGGAAATCACTCTCTCTCTCCCTCCCCGCCTGCCAATATTTGCCTGCCGTTTGTACCTAGGTCCAGGATCCAGTATTTACAGCTGCCAGGCTGCCCATTTCCACAGTACGGAGAATGAAGAGATTTCAGGGTGTCAATTTGCTCAACTCTGTTTGACATGGTTCGCTGTGAGGAACTGCTGCAAAATTCCTACTCCACCTCTGTATGCTCCTGAAGAGGATTTCCACACGCAGCTGCTCTTCTCTTCCCTCTCCCACCAAGGATTCCCTAACCAAGAGTTGAGGATAGGATATGTTCAAGGTTTCAGCTCTTTTAAAGCCCCTTGTCTTAGCTTCAGAGCAGCAACTCCCTTCAGGGGATGCTGTCCTCTGACTCACTGCCCAGCCCAGTTCCAGATTTCAGCCTCACACGTGGGAATAGCCAGATGCGATGGCTTACCCTCTACCGTAACTAGCCTAGCTGAAGTTCAAGAAAATTCTTGGCTAAGCTGTCAACTAGCTCATTTGTTCCCTTTGGGAGACTGTAATTCAGTTAGCAGGAAGGACCGTGCATAGTTAATTTTCAAACACTTCTAGCATGGGGTGAAATGAAGAGTCAGCCCATATAGCAGTGGGGCCTTCCAGTCAGCTAAGATAATCAAGAGCACATTGCTAAATCATGACCCGGACACATCAGATTCAGAAAATGGATTAGGAATAACATACTTAAAAATTGTGAGCTAGTGATTCTTTGTGATACTGCCTAGTTTCTCAAAGTATGGCCATCACAATGAGGAACACTAGAAACTACTTGCAAAAGGAAGGTTTTTTTAATTATTTTTTTTACAATATATCACAAAGTGAAAGGGGTGATTTGGTTACTGAACATGCTTACATATTTTATTGCCTACCCCTATTCTAGTAAATGTTTAGGAGTGAGAAAACATGGTTCCATATCCACAAATGACTACTTGCTTTAAGCAAAGGCAATTAATTTTGCCATTCCATAAAAACATTTCCTACACTGCTTCACATATTATGAGTTTTCTATACAGAAAGCTTGTGTATAGGAAGAAGCATGAAAATCATGTGTATCTTGTCAAATACAACAACAGCACACACATCTATGTTGCTGCACGTACGTACACACAGTGTATACATGCTGGCAGATGGCAGCCAACAGGAGGTGCCAGTTCCAGATTCGATTTTCCTAAACTGGATGCAATTAGGAGTAGTCACTCAGGAGACTAGACATTCACAGAGGGTCATGAAACTTTTGTTGAACATACTTTCCTTTTGCAATGTAATTGCTTAGAGCTGCCTCTTGTAGGAATTGAAATGAACAAGTTTGATACAATGCAGGAAGCAAAGCCTATGAGAACTGCATGTTTGCTCATTTTAATATAGCATCTACTACAACAAATAACAGGCCTGTGGCTCCCGCTGGCTCAGCTTGTCTGAGTGTGGAAAGCTAAGCAGGGTCAGGCCTAGTTATTACTTGGATGGGAGACCCCTCCTCTAGTTTCCTGCATTGAGCAGGGGGTTGGACTCGATGGCCTTGTAGGCCCGTTCCAACTCTATGTTCCTATGAACTTATATATAGAACCCCAAAATATGCTATTAATAAGGTTTGACTCAAATGATCCTCCAAACTCTGGTATGGATGATTGGGAACATGCCGTAAGCTCCCTCATATGCAATGATTCCCTCTTCCAATTCTGGGTTGCTCTAAACATAGTTTGCTACAATGTCTGGATCGGGCAACCATGGGTTATCATTAATGTTCAAATCATGGTTTGCAAGCCTACTTCAAAACCATGCTTTCAAATCAGGGTTTGGATGTTAGTGCTAAGAACAGGTTGCTTACCTGTAACTACGTACAGTAATACCTCGGATTACGAGTAACCCGGTTTACGAGTTTCTCGTAAGACGAGGAAAAATTTGGCATAAATTTACATTTGAAAGACGAGCAAGTCTCGCAACACGAGCTGCTGCTGCTGCATGTGGCTCCTGTTGCGAAATGTCTTTCAAATTTAAATTTATGCTAGCAACGCGAGGCGCCGGCTGAGCGAGCGGCCGCCGCCTCGTACTGCTGCTCCGGCCGGCTGAGTAGCCAGGAGGTGGGGACTTCCATGGAGGCGCGGCCGGGCTCGGCCACCGCCTCACGCTGCTGCTCCGGCCGGCCGAGTAGCCAGGAGGTGGGGACTTCTGTGGAGGCGCGGCCGAGCTCGGCCACTGCCTCGTGCTGCTGCGCTGGCTGGCCAAGTAGCCAAGAGGGCTTCCGTGGAGGCGAAGCGCCTCGCGCGCTGCCATGCCTGCTCCCGGGCAGGCTCCCGGGCTCCTGCCGCTTGGTATCTTTGAAAGCGAGCCGCCCGCGCCGCTGGCGGTCCTGTCGCGTCACATCCGGCTCCGTCACAGGGCTCGCTTTCAAAGGTACCAAGCGGCAGGAGGCGGCACATCAGCGAGTTTCCCCATTAGAAATAATGGGAACTCCGCTGATTCGTTCCACAACCATTTAATCACTGCTTTGCCGGCTCCCTCCATGGGGCAAAACAGTGATTAAATGGTTGTCGAACGAATCATCTGAGTTCCCATTATTTCTAATGGGGAAACTCGCTTTGATGTACAAGTATTTTGGACTACGAGCATGGTTCTGGAACGAATTAGGTATTCCCAAGGTATTACTGTATCTGTGCATTCACATATATGGGCTCTGTGTCTGTGTGAAGCCCTTTTTATTTATTTATTTATTTATTATATTTATCAATCGCCCATCTGGCCGGTCACCCGGCCACCCTGGGCGATGTACAATTAAAATACAATAAAACACAATAAAACATAATAATTAAAACAATATAAAAAATTCTCATTAAAAACCTAACCCACCCCATATTCCCGCCTGAACAGCCATGTTTTTAATGCACGGCGGAAGCTCATCACGGAGGGGGCATGGCGAAGGTCACTAGGGAGGGAGTTCCATAATGTGGGGGCCGCCACAGAGAAGGCCCTCTTCCTAGTCCCCACCAGCCTGGCTGCTCTGGCTGATGGGATAAGGAGAAGGCCGTCCGTGGCAGACCTTGTTGAGCGGCCTACTTGATGTTGCTGGAGGCGCTCCTTGAGATAAGCTGGGCCGGAGCCGTGTAGGGTTTTAAAGGTCAAAACCAACACCTTGAATTCGGCTCGGCAAGCAACTGGTAGCCAGTGCAACTCATTAAGCACTGGCGTGATGTGATCACGCCGGCGGCTGCCCTTAATCAGGCGAGCCGCCGCGTTCTGTACCAGCTGAAGCTTCCGGACCGTCTTCAAGGGTAACCCCACGTAGAGCGCATTACAGTAGTCTAGGCGAGAGGAGACCAAGGCATGAACCACTGATGGGAGCAGGTGATTAGGAAGGTAGGGGCGCAGCTGCCGTATCAGATGGAGTTGATACAGCGCCGCCCGGCTCACAGCTGCCACCTGAGCCTCCATGGACAGCTGGGAGTCTAGAATGACCCCCAAGCTGCGGACCTGGTCCTTCAGGGGTAGATGTACCCCATTCAGCACCAGGTCAACATCCCCTAACCTTCCCTTGTCCCCCACCAGAAGTACCTCGATCTTGTCGGGATTCAGTTTCAGCATGTTCCTTCCCATCCAGCCAGCCACTGACTCCAGGCACTTGGACAGGGTCTCAACGGCCAACCTCGGTGAGGACTTAAAACAGAGGTAGAGCTGCGTGTCATCCGCATACTGATGACACTGCACCCCAAACCTCCTGATGATAGCTCCCAGCGGCTTGAGGTAGATGTTGAATAACATCGGGGAGAGGATGGAACCCTGCGGCACTCCACAAGTGAGCAGCCGAGGGTCCGAAGCCTCCTCCCCGAGAACTACCCTCTGATACCTTCCAGAGAGGAAGGACCGGAACCACTGCAATACAGTGCTTCCCAAGCCCAACCCCTCCAGACGGACCAGGAGGATACCGTGGTCAACGGTATCAAAAGCCGCTGAGAGATCGAGGAGGACTAGAAAGGAGCATTCGCCCCTATCCAAAGCCCTCCTCATATCATCCACCAAGGCGACCAAGGCCGTCTCCGTCCCATGTCCAGACCTGAAGCCCGACTGGCACGGATCCAAATAATCGGCTTCATCCAAGTGTGCCTTCAACTGAGCACCCACCACCCGCTCGATCACCTTGCCCAGAAATGGTAAATTGGAGACTGGGCGAAAGTTGTTTAAATCCTGGGGATCCAAGGAGGGCTTCTTTAGAAGCGGTCTTATTACTGCCTCCTTGAGGGCTGATGGCATCACTCCCTCCTCGAGGGAGGCATTCACCACCGCCTTGATCCCCTCACCCAGTCTCTCCCTGCAGCTCATGATGAGCCAGGATGGGCAAGGGTCAAACAAGCAGGTGGTCGGCCTCACAGATGAAAGCACCTTGTCCACTTCATCAGAAGGAAGAAGCCGAAACCGATCCCACAAAACCGGTCTGCCATTGGCCTCCTCCCGCTCACTCCCTGTGTCCACGACGTACGATATCCCACTCCTAATCCGATCGATTTTATCTGCGAAGTGCTTCGCTAAAGCCTCACAGGAGGCTTTTGACTGTTCCAGTGGGTCCGGAGCGACTGGACCGACCAGACTCCGGACCACTTGGAACAGCCTCCTGGGGCAGCACTCTGCAGACGCAATGGAGGCAGCATAGAAATTCTTTTTTGCTGCCTTCACCGCCACCCGGTAGGCTGAAGATGCAGCTCTAACCCGTGTTCGATCGTCTTCGGAGCGGGAATTTCGCCATCGGCGCTCTAGCCTTTTGGGAATCTTCTATATCTGAGTTATTTTTGTTGGGAACCAGCTCCCGAGCATCCAAGTGTACATGCTCAGAGAGCATGGTCTCGCCACTCTCCCTCAGTTCAATGGGACCACCACAACAGCCCACGAAACCGAACCGGAGAACAGGCCATGGCACCAACGAGTGGATGGGGCTGGGTTGTATGAATGCACAGATGACCGCTTGAAGAATCACAGTTACAGGAAAGCAACCTGTACTACTTCTTTGTGGACTCTGTGCATCATACATATGGGCAACTAGCAAGCTAACTTACCAGTGGAAGGTTGATGCCTCAAGCAAAGACAGAAGACAGAACAGACTGGCCAAAGGAGGCATCGGCTCATGCGCTGATGTCCATTCTATAATGAAGAGTGAACATAACAGTTGCAACCATGTAGCAGCTTGGCACAGATCTGGAATTGGAATGCCCCACGGGAAGACTGTCAATGTCCGACACCGTTCAAGTAGAATGTGCCCACACCGGCTCTAGAAAAGGAAGATCTGCAAGCTGATAGGAGAGATGAATGACCTGTACCTCCTACACAGAAAACCACTGAGAAGAGACTGGTAGTCCCTTATGGTGCCCCTTGTAGCTTAAGAACAGTCTCAAGGATTTCCAAAATCCCACAGAGCAGGACTTATAAAATACAAGAGTCTGTCCAGTTCTGAAGGATCCTCATGTGCAAATTAGCAAACCTGGTGACCGCAGTAGTGGCAGCCATCAACCCAAGTAGCCTCTGGACATTGGCAGCAGAAGTCATATACCATCATGGCATGTGCTCTGCGAAGCTTGTGAGCACTATTGCCTTGTTGCGTGGTAAGTTTGTTTGACTGGTGGTCAAATCCAAGATGGCCCCGATGAACTGATGTGCTGGGTCAGGGTCAAGTGAAACGTCTAGACTGATACACAGACCTAGCATATTGAGGAGCTGTAACGTAAGGGCAAGTGGCAGGTGAGGCATGCCAAAGTTGGTGCCACTTAGAGCAAGTTGTCAATGCAAGGGTATATAGAGTTCCCTTGGAGACAGAAGTTGGCTGCGATGACTGCCATGCATATGGTGAATGCCCAACGTGTGCTAATGAGGCTAAACAGTAGGACTCAGAGTTAAAATGAGTTGACACCTAAGGCAAAGCAGAGGAAATGCCTGTGAGACCATTCGATGGCGATGTGAAAGTAGGCATCCTTTAGGCTGATGGATGCGAACCAATCTCCTTCCTGAAGGAGAGGAAGGATATTGGCCAGCATGGCCATGCAAAATTTCCTGGTAGCAATGAATATATTTGTGTCTCTAAGGACTAGAATAGAGTGGAGGCTGCTGGTTTGTTTTGGTACTGAAGTACCGGGAGTAAAAACCTTGATGTTCTTTCCCCAAAGGTACAGTCTCAATGGCTCCCCTTTCCAACAATGTCCACATCTTGTCTCACAATGGGCCAGTTCAAATAATGCAGATGGCGGGGATCAAGCCCTCCCTGCTACAAATGCGTGAGAAGGGAAGGGGGAGCTCAGACTCCCCTTGACCCTGAGCAATTGTGAGGAGCAACTGGGCTCAGGAGCAATGTCACGGAGCCCAATGTCCATCTTGGCAACAAACCGAGGACTTGAAGCAGTCTCTGGCAGGGACAAGTTCGGAATTTGGGGGAAGGTGGGCTAAGGGCTCTATGTATTTCTCTGTCACATTTCCTTCTCTGCCTGCAAAGAATTTATCAGTGGAGTAGGGAAGAAAAGGGGACAAAAGAATAAAAAGACTCTCAATTGTACAGGCTCCCATACTTGTCCTGCCCTATTTGGAAGGTACGACGTCAGTGGAATGACAGACTGGAAAGAGAAATGGAACTCTTGGAATGTTGGAAGGCAGCAGGAAGTCAGGTCTAATATGAGGGGAGCCAGGAAGTTAGGAAGAGTGGCACAGGCCATCCTCCAGAAAGCGCCATCTCTATACTCCCTTATTTAGAAAATGTATACGGTAACTCTCCCTTCAATATAAAATTCTCAAAGGGAGGGACAGCACTTGAAATAAGATACAACATAAAAATCCATACAATCAAGAATTGATTGCATTGTACACAGGCAGAGGAACAAATCAAAGAAGTTTTTTGTTTTGCCACAGTCAGAACTACTAAGCCAATACATGAGCACTGAAAGGCTTGCATAAATAAGAAGTCCTTAGAGCCTTTAGCAAATTTAACCACCCATTTACGCTTTCCTACACTGCTATACATTCCTTTCTTTCCTTTTTTAAAAATAGCATTGGGAAATTAATCAGAGGGATGCACGAGGTTTCATAATAAAAAATACATTTCTGTGATTTCATGCTGTGCTCATGGACACGACATAGTAACCTAGAGATGACTGTATTTTACACTGGAAGAGGAAAAGGGAGCTTTTGCTAGCATCTAAACCATGTTTATACACTTTAATAAAGTGATCTACAGGGCAAATTTCTCTCTTTTTTTCACCATACAATTCCCAAGTCTTATAATTCAGTTTATTATTTTGGCACAATGCAGCGTGGAAATCATGCTGAATTGCTCAATCTCACAGGACACAAGGCCACCCAATCCCAAAAGCCAGAAGGTCAGACATAAGGCTGCAACTGTTTAATGCTTGGATTAAAAAGTAAATTACACAAATTACCAAGAATTTTATTTACAATGCACATTTCCTGTAAGGAGAGGGAGTGCTTACTCATGAACTCAACGGCAAAGAATCATTACAATCTGCCAGTTTCATCCTTTTCTCCACCCTTCTCCAAATTTTCCTAGCCTTAGCCAAAGAACTGCACACTCTCCCCAACAAGGGAACCTCGGTAAATCATTTCGGGGTCAATACTTTGTGGGTAAATACAACATGACATTAAAACAAATTCTGGACAGACTAGGTTTTTCTTATCCTTACTGTACAATGTGCCTACAGTTTTAGCTCTACCAGCACAGCTGCACCCTGCAGGATTTGGTTTCTTAGGTTACAAACACAAAGATTGCCCTGTTCGCTGATACTCTCGTGATTCCCCCTACCCATCAGATAAAAAATGAGCCAGTTTGCAAGGAACTGAATGATTAGAAAACTACTTCTTTTAGAAAGTATCTGGGGTATTATTTCATGTTGCTTCCTAATCTAGCAAACAAAAGCACTTTTTACTGGGTCAGCTAGAAGCTGATCCATTTGAGTGCAAATGGCCCAAAGGCCTTTTCTTCCCAGTGCTCAATAACTTCCAATTCACTGCCTGCCTTTCCCCACAAGACACAGTCAACTGCTCAGCTTTCTTTGCTGTATCCTATTAAAGGGCTTTTCAAAATTGACAGGAGGCAGTTTGAAAGACTCAGGAATTGCTTCAAGGTGGTCAGAAAGTTGCATAAAGGATTTTATCCCTTTACTTTGGCTGTTCATTAAAAAGAAGTGACTGCTTAAGTGTGAACTATTAAATGAAGTCACTACTGGAACAAGGAACATTCAGGTGTGGCAAATGCATCTCAGCTGATATTTTATCTTAATTATTTTACTGCCTCTTTCACTGCTAGTTCTTCTGTCTTGCCAAAACTGATGCAAGCGAATGAGACAATAGCACAATGGGAGATACAAACCTTAACAAGATATCAATGTGCCCACATTTATGACTAACCAGGATTTCATTTAACTCCTTCATGTTTTCTGAGGAGCTCCAAAGTAGAACCAAGAGAATGCAGCATTTCAAGTCCCTGCACTCTAAATCAATCAAGTAATTGTATGCAAAGCCCTGACCTCCTGGGTAAGTTAGCCTTGGAACACTTATTAGTAAAATTATGACTTTAGTACCCAAATAATCTTAGGTGGCTGAGCTTATAGATTTCATAGATCATAGAGTTGGAAGGAGCCTACAAGACTATCGAGTCCAACCCCCTGCTCAATGCAGGAAAATAGAGGAGGGGTCTATTCAGTTTCTTTTATAAACACCATTGGCCAAGGATAAGCATTTTTGTATCACAGAAACACCAAAATCACAAGTAAACTGCAATATAAGATTCCAGATTAAACGGCTCAGAGAGCCGTTTCCTATTCTTCTGTTTATGAGTCTTTTAAATTTGCTAGACACCATTCAAGGTGCTGTCAGGGATGCCCTTGAGAATCTACAACTAAAAGTTATTTTAGTAGCTGATAGCATGTTAATGTGTTATGATATTCAAGGATACCTTCCATGTTAAAAAGGACACAATACAACTGCTCTTGCATTTTTGTAGTGCCAGTCCACCCCCACCCACCCCACAAAGTCTATAGAAAAAAAGTCACCAGCCTCACTTCCAGAAGCACAGGTGGAAATCCAAAAAGCTACACTGACAGATGTGTGTGCCCAGAGGGACTTCTGAACTTTCCCCCCTTAAAACAGAAATCCTCTCTCCACACTACAATGCAGTATCACAAACTGCTTCTGAAAGTCTCCCCCAACATTAAAAAGTTTGCCATGTGGTCTGGTGGCATGTGGAACTAGCTTTCACTGGATGCTGGCACACCATCACATTTTGCCTATGTGCATAATTAATAACACACACACACACACACAAAATAGTCAAACATAAATGTACTAAGGTGCCCTGAGAACTTGTGTGTACATCACCTGAGGTAGGTTTAACTTTAAGAAACAAGAACAATCAAACACAGGCAAGCACACAGCGCCCCTCTCTGGGGAGCTCAACCATTTATTTATTGCTGATATATAGTGATTGTCCCCCCCACACCCCCATTATTGGGTTTATATCGTATTGACTTGTTTTTTGTTAGCCACACTGAATGTCTAGTGTACAAAGGCAGGATATAAATCAAAAAATAAATAAATTGCTCAGATTATTACTGTCTTTCTCACATTGTCATAATCCATTTATACTGGCATATCGTAAGCTAATCAAATCTTTCCAGGCTTGAGATGCACTTGGTTATCAAGGGTGGGCATATCCATCATGATTTTTCAGTAACTGCAGCCAATTTAATTGCCCTGGCTGCATCATCAATATCTGGCGACTATAAATCCCACTGATTTCTGGAACATCCTCTGCTACTGTTGAAATTACTGTTTGCATTATTTAGCAAGAGATAAAAGCAAAGTTGGTCATCATATCACATTCACAATCTGATTTCATTCAATCAACAAATCCAGATGATGATGATGATGATGATGATGATTATCTGAGTAGGTACTTTAATCATAAATCTCTAGAGAACATGTGATGCTTGGGGGCTTTCAATGGACCCTACGCAGGTGCCCAAGCTGCTCCCTCTCTGAATTTTGCTACCTCCCCTTGTAAATTTCCTTCCCACTACCCCATTAAACAGCTGTTTAGTGGGCTGTGGGGAGCGCAATTGTGATGGAGAAGAGAGCACATTGGGCAAGTCCCCCACCCCCACACACTGCATGTAAATCATGATCTACCCAGCGGCCAAATAACTATCTGGTGAAGTTTAGCTGAGAAGTAATCCAAGGATTGCCTTTATGGTAAGAACACTAATAAAGACTTATGCAGAGAGCTTTGATTTTTCAACGCACTTCAGAAGTTCTCAGTAATCTTTCCAATTACCATGTAAATATTTTCCCAATATTTCAGGTGAGGCTCAGCATTTGTGGCTTGATGAAGGCCATTCGATGAAACCATGGCAGAGGAAAGGTTTGAATCTGGAATTTTCTGGTTCACAGCTCAGCCTCTTAGTAGACATGCTACTATACAGATAAAGATATAGATGAAACGTGTCTAGCAGATGCAATCTAATGCTATGATCACAATTTGGTTCCCCTAAATTTTGAAAGAGGAAAAGTTAAGAGTTAAAAAAATCTACCTCCCAAACCATTGATTTTATTTGGTCTACTTAGAATTGAGTTTTTCCAAGTGCATGTAGGAGACCAATGTGTGTGTGTGTGTGTGTGCGTGTGGGGGGGGGGGGGGGGATGGAAGGCTGCCTCTCTCCAAGGCAAACTGTTATGAGAGGTTTGACAAATACATTAAACAGAACACATAGCCTGTTCCCAGTATATAGATGTCTTATACCAATTAAGCATGTAACGAATGGCTCAGAGTCTAACTGGCAGTTTGTGTTCTGTAAGTCTCTTGTACAAGTACACATTTTTTGGTTTGTTCCAAACAGCTTTCCCTGAAACTTCTCGGATTGTCAAATATTCTGACATACAGGGGCCCACAAATGTTGGCTTGACTTAATAGCCAGTCGTTATTTGTGGTTACCACTTTCCCTGCACACTGTATCTTGTTTTGCACTGGCTTTAGAGAAAAGCAGAAGCAGCACAATCTCTTTCACCACTTCTGCTTTCTCTAAAGACCAGTGTAAAATGAGAGACCAACCTTGGTTCTCCTCACTCTGCTCCCAAAGTTTTCTGCATGCACCAGAAGATGATGATGGGGTGAGATTTGTCCCGTGCTTGCCACAATGAAGAGACTCTTCCCTGCCTTGTCTGCAATTTACGGGGGGAAACTGAGGAAGGAGATCATGTAAATTGCATATTGCTACATGGCAATAAATGGATATGTTTGTAATCATGCTTTTAGAACTAAGAGTATCATGAAAGCATACCTATATTTTGGGAATGCATGTAATATGTCCCACAATTATCCAGACTCTCTGATAGGGCTCTTCAATGTCCCCCGCCCACACCTGGAGCTAATGAAAGATTAATATAGGAACCCTAATCATATAACAATGACCATGTGATCACATGTATTATTTTAGAAATCACAACCCAACACTTGCTGTCAGTGATACATAAAAATGGAATGGAGGTTCTTGGTCTCACCAAGCTAAGTTGGCTGGATCAGCTGAGGAATGTGGGCTGGGCATAATGATGCCAAGATAAGCTGAAGGCCTGTAATCTATCTATGGAGAAAATCTTTCATTTGGTTGCCATACCCTTAGGAACTGGATCCACCATGATGTTATAGAAGACAGGGCAGTCATAATTGACACACACCTCAGCCAGGTACAGCTGGCTCAACGTTAACCATTTAAGTATATGTTATCTTGAGGCATTAATCTTTCCACAGATTCATAGTGCTTTCATGGAACTTAGATTCCACTTGATATCTTGAGGGAAGACACTTAGGAATTTCATTAGCAGAATGAAAATGTATCATATCAAAGATCTGGTACATTATCTGTTGTTTTGTCCCTTGTATCTGGACCGTAGGAAAAAAATTCTGCTGTTTGGTCTGTACATTGTCCAGGATTTGATGGTGGAATTACTGGCTGACAAACAGTTAGATATTACTTATATGGTGGCCATTTGCTGTGGCAGTTAAGAAGTTACCGTACATTCCCATTTTATTAAACTTTTAAATACTCCAATACAGAAATCTAGGCTTTATATATTAACTAGGACTTATTCATTTCTCCCTGCTCCTGCCTCTTTAGCATATGGACTCATCATCATCATCAGGCGATCACTCGTGACCGAGTAAGATTGTTTTCCAGGATAAAAATTTACAAAAAGAAAATTTTTAAAGGAGGAAATTCTAAAGAAAATTGTGTAGACTCTAGCGATGCGTCCGTAAGTGACTGTGGAGGCCAATTCTAGATCCACACAGCTTCCCACAGTGAGGACACAGGTTACCAGATGGAAGATGGTCCTGTAAAGGATTCGTTTGACGTGCTTTTCGCTTAGCACGTTTCTCCCTTTCACCTTGCACTCGGGCTTCTTCAAAGTCCATGGAACCTTTGTGAAAGGCCAACCTCCATTTAGATCGTTCATGGGCCAGAGCTTCCCAGTTTTCGATGTTTATATTGCATTTTTTTAGATTAGTCTTAAGAACATCTTTACACCTCTTATGCTGACCACCGATATTCCACTTTCCATCCTTGAGTTGGGAATAAAGTAACTGCTTTGGGAGACGGCAGTCAGACATTCGAACAACATGACCGGTCCACTGAAGTTGGCGTTGAAGGATCATTTTTTCAACGCTAGTAGTCTTTGCTTCTTCCAGTACACTGACATTTGTTCGCCTATCTTCCCAAGTAATTCGCAGGATTTTCCGGAGGCAACGTTGATGAAATCTTTCAAGGAGGTGGAAGTGACGTTTATAGATAGTCCATGTTTCGCAGGCATACAATAAAGTTGGTAATACAATGGCTTCATAAACCAGTGTTTTGGTCTTCTTACAAATATCCCGATCCTCGAACACTCTATGTTTCATTCGAGAAAACGCGGCACTTGCGGAGCTCAAACGATGCTGGATTTCACTGTTGTTGTTGTTATTATTATTATTATTATTATTAATTTTATTTATATACCGCCCAACAGCCGAAGCTCCCTGGGCGGTTTACAACAATCCATAAAAACATACAATATAATATACAATAAAACCATTATACAAAATATAAAAACCCAATTTTAAAAACAAACAAACATATAAACAGGAAGTGCAGCAAAACCAATTAAAAAAGCAACCACCCCACCATACACTATGTAGGGTTAAAGGCCTCAATATAGAGGGCAGTCTTAACCTGGCGCCGAAAAGATTGTAAAGTTGGCGCCAGGCGGGCCTTAGAAGGGAGCTTGTTCCAGAGTTCGGGGGCTACCACAGAGAAGGCCCTCCTCTTTGTCGCCGCCCGGTGAGCCTCCCTTGCCTCTGTTACAATGTTAGCTGTAACAGAAAGATAGCTGCCAAGATAGAGAAAATTATCAACATTTTCCAGTATTGCCCCGCCAAACTGGATAGATGGCATCACCAAAGGGTTAACTTGCACTTGCTGATGAAGCACTTTGGGTTTTTTGATGTTAAGTGAGAGACCAAGCTTTTCGTATGCTTCTGCATTTAGGATAGTTTGGAGATCATCCTCTGAATGTGCGGAGACCACATTATCATCAGCATACTGAAGTTCCACAACGGAGGTTGTAATTACCTTACTTTTTGCTTTCAGTCTGCTGAGATTAAAAAGCTTTCCATCCGTTCAATATATAATTCCCACACCAGTGGGAAGTTTCCCCTCGACAAGATGTAAAACCATGGCGATGAACATAGCAAATAATGTTGGGGTGATAACACATCCCTGTTTAACACCTGATCCCACTTTAAATGGAGCACCATGAGAGCCGTTGTTGTCCAAAACCGTTGCCATCATGTTGTCATGGAGAAGTCGCAAGATATTCACAAATTTATTGGGGCATCCAATTTTCATAAGGATAGTCCAGAGAGCTGTTCGGTCTACAGTATCAAAGGCCTTAGCCAAATCAATAAATGCCATATAAAGGGGTTGATTTTGCTCCCGGCATTTTTCTTGGAGCTGACGTGCAGTAAAAATCATGTCTACTGTCCCCTCTAGAGGGGCAGAAACCATATTGAGTTTCAGGGAGGATATCTTCTGAAATAGACAGAAGACGGTTTGCGAGAATCCTGGCAAATATTTTACCTGCGGTAGCTAAGAGAGAAATGCCCCGATAGTTTCCACAGTCTGTTCTGTCACCCTTCTTAAAGAGGGTGATCATTATGGCATCCCTGAAGTCTCCTGGGATCTCTTCTCTTATCCAGATTTTTTCGATGAGTTTATGAAGATGTTGTACAACTTTAAAGATTTCAGCAGGAATCCCATCTGGTCCACTAGCTTTGTTATTCTTCATTTGATTAATGGCTTTTATAACTTCATCCAAAGTGGGGAGTATTGCAAGTTCCTCTCTAATTTGTTTTTGCAGGATTTGTGAAAAAATCTCATTATCCACCTTAGATTTACAATTTAAAAGATCATAATAATGCTCTTTCCAACGCGGTGCAATAGACTCTTTGTCTTTTAAGAGTTTGGTGCCATCTTTTGATTGTAAAGGGTTTGTACCATAGGTTTTTGGTCCATAAATGGCCCTTGTGGCCTTAAAAAAGCCCCGTGCATCATGAGATTCTGCAAGTTTTTGAATTTGTTCAGCTTTCTTTTTCCACCAAGTGTTCTTAAGTTCTCTTGTTCTTCTTTGGACCTCAGCCTTTGCACTGGCATAGATTTTTTCTTGGCAGTGCAGTTTTAATATCATTTTGCCATATTTGGAAGGCTTTCCTTTTTTGGTCAATTATATATTTGAACTCATTATCATTTTCATCAAACCAATCCTGATGTTTCTTAGTTTCATATCCAATAGTTTGTTCACAAGCTGCAGTAATGGAGGTTTTCAGCTTAGACCAATGGTCCTCAGTGTTATCAGGAGGCTCCGTAGGTAGATGTTCCTTAAGAAATGATTGAAGACGAGTTTACTTAATAGGATCTTGAAGGGCATGGATGTTCATTTTACGCCTTCGTTTCCTTCCTTGAAGCCTACGTTGGGGAGCAATGTTGATAACCATAGTGGACCGGATTAGTTGGTGGTCTGTCCAGCAGTCGTCGGCACTCATCATGGCCCTAGTAAGAAGTACATCGCGGCGATCTCTAACACGGACAATTACATAATCCAGAAGATGCCAGTGCTTTGACCGTGGGTGCTGCCATGATGTTTTAAACTTATTCTTTTGTCGAAAGAGCGTGTTTGTAATAGTGAGATTATGCTCTGCACATATAGACAAAAGTAAGATTCCGTTCGAGTTACTATTACCAACTCCGTCTTTTCCAATAGTTTCTGGCCATAAATCAAAGTCACGCCCGACTCTTGCGTTAAAATCGCCCAGGAGGATAATTTTATCCTCCTTAGGTATCTTTGACAGGAGAGTGTCCAACTGGGTATAAAAACTTTCCTTGATGTCTTCATCATACTATGGTAGTATGGTCCATGGTCTAAAGGTGATCTTTGTATTTTATTTTATGATTTAATATCTTCTGGTTCATTACTGAATCTTTTAGATTGTGTTTTGTTTATATAATTTTATTCTATTGTATAGCCTTTGGCAATACAATTGCCTACATAAACTGGGTAGTGCAGAATGCAATTGAGACACACCAATGAAGGCCAGTTAAGAGTGTAAACCCAACAGGAATCAACCTCTTGCAGCTCCAAGTGCTGCTGACTGCTATTACACAAAAGCATGGGAAAAGAAGAAAGCAGACAACCTGAAACCCTCAGTGTCCTACCTTTGTGGTTAAAGATGCCCTCCATCTCCATACTGCTTCTAGAGTGGGCAATGCAGAGAGATCCACAGGGTACGAGCCCTTCTGCAGCTGGGGACCGGTCAGTGGTTCGTACTAGGCACCAGTCAGGTTTGTCATGTGGCCGCTCTAGAACCTCCACTGTCTGACCACGACGGATTGTCAGTTCATTGCTGTTGCATGCTGTGAAATCATGGATGACCACTGTCAACTCACAGCCTCCGGACAACTGCAGAGGAAGCCAACAAAATGGAGAAATTTCAGTATTGCATGTTTAAGAATTCTGGTGGGACATACCATTCCTCTTGACAAATTTCTAACATATTGCTTGCAATGGTTCCAAAACAAACCGAACAATTAAGGAAGGTGCAATTCTCATGTTACATTCTAATGTAATAAAGTCACCACAAAGTGATTTTACTGTGCCAACTTTGCATGCGAAATAGTGTACATGTGCCCTCGTATGATGAGAGCAGATATTTACTTTACAAGGAAAACCACTGAAAACTTGAATTTGTTCTAAAATAGGGCCAGCTTACGCCCCCACCGATTCTCCTGCGCCCCGTCGATTTTGTTGCACAAGTGGCCCCCACTGCTTGCGCAACTGCAATTTAGTGCTTCCGGGGGCAACTTGAAATGAGCGGAAATGCTTGATTCTAGAAGGATATCACACTATAAAGAAAACCACCGTGATTGTCTAACTAAATCAATGTTTTTTCAAAAAATCATATATCATCAAAACCAAATGAACCACAATTTTTTTATATCCCAAGATATCCAATTTTATCCAGCAATTATTTTTATCCAGCAATAAGTCTCAGACATAGTTATATCAACAAGTTGCTGACATAGTTATATCAACAAGTTGCATAGTTTGTTATGAAGCAGCTGCTTTGCCTTTCCTAAATTCCAAAACAAATACATTCTCTGTTAAACCACATCATGTTATCGTTTGCATCTTGGTTTCAGTTTTGAACTATACACAAAGCTGTTGGTACTGGATGAGTTCCCTTCTGTCCCTGGTGGTTCACAACACAAAAGGGGGATCCTACCCGTTACTTCCATTACTGAGGGCCTCTCCCCTATATTCTTTCTGGTTTAGTGCTCTGACACTAAACTGAAGGCACAGAAAATACTGCGAGGATGTCTTTGGTCATCCAACACAATGATGTGTCTTGCTGAGTAAGAAGTACATGAAGCATCTGCCAGGCGGTCATGAAATAAAAGTGTACAAGTTAATTCCTCCCTTCCTTCCCACACACTGTAGTTGGTCAGGTTGTCTGGAGTTCTCTCAGAGCTTTCCCATGACCACTGCCTGCCAGTTTTGCTTTCTAATAGTAGTTTTGCAAAGAGGAGTGGAGGAAGAGGAGCTAAGGAGAAGCCTTATGTTTCTCATAATGAAGTAAAATAAATCAGCTTGCACCCGTCAAGACACAGGCAGGAATTAATCATGCTGCTCCTACTTAGTCTCTCAAGACAGTCTCCATTCAAATTATGAGGTGCATGCTTTCAGAAACACGCTGCCTTCCCACTTGTTAAGTGTATCTGGGGTACCCTTCCCCACCCGCCCCCACTTCCCTTCTGGTTATATTAGCTCTTAGTCCATTCAAAATTATGCCAAAGGGAGGATTTCTGAAGGGGGAGGGGAGAGGCAAGGAAAAGCTCTCGGATTTTTTTTGGCACTGATTTATTTTTATGACTCTCCTTAGACTGAAGTCAGAAACAATTGAAAACAGCTGTATGCCTGAGGGGGTCTGAGAAAAGGGCCTTTTTGATTTAGAGTTTGACCACAAAGTATCAAAATGTAGGCCTGCTAAGAAAAAGAAAAATAAGAAATCTGTGAACAGAACATTCTTGCTTTATCGACCTGAATGAATCGTTCATAACTGGGCTCTACCAAATATCATCCAGTGTCTGTTTGTGTCCTGGCTGGTTTGGTGCTTCAGAGGTGCAAGAAGCAAAGTGGTACAAACAAAAAGGGGGGGGAGTGGAGGGAGGGAGAACTATAGTTTAGTAACAGGGTAGATCAGAGCAGAACTCGTGGGCCACATGTGGCCTCCCACTCTCTATGCAGCCCACTGAGCCGGTAGGTGCCCCACCCAGTTTTCCACGTGGGACATCTGATTAGCTGGGCTGTGGGCAAAGACAAACAGAACAGTGATCCCAACTGGGAGTGGGAGCCTTAGCCTATGCCCTTCTGCAGCAACCCCCAGTCGGGATCGCTGTTTTACTGCTGCATGGTAGTGGGAAAAAGTTATCCCAATTGGGGTTGCTGAGGGACTAAGGTGGTTTTAGCCTTCTCCCTTCCCCAGCGACCCTGAAGCAGCCTGTTGTGTGTGCATGTGAGTATGTGTATATATGTGTAGACGTGTGTGTGTGTGTGTGTGTGTATGTTTTCTTGACATACAGCTTCCCCAAGTAGGCAGCCAGCCAAGTTGTACGTATGTGTACATGTATGCATGTGTATGCTTGCACGTGTGCGCGCACACACACACAGTGTGTGGTCCCTGACCCTGCAGTTGACACTGTATGATGCCCTCAGGGCTGAAAAGGTTGTACATTCCTGGGTTTGATGTGCATGTGAAAAATCCCTAGTATTTCTGGTTAAAATAATTTCAGACTGCAGAAGTGGGAAAGTAATATGCCTAAGTAGCACTGTGTGGAAGATGGTACTTTGGCATTTTCATCCCCGGCCCCCCCAAAAAACCATGGCGACGAAGCTTCTTCAAGAAGAAAATTCTCTGGATTCTGTATAAGCTACTAGAGTGTGTGAGAACACACATTCCAGATATTCAATGTTACTGTGATAATTCCTTGACAACATGGCTGCAACTAGCAGACAACCTATACTCTATAATTATCTAAGTATGAAACATAAATAAAAATCATGAGAGAGATATTAAGTAAGACAATGTAGAATTTTATGCTCTTTTCTTGACCTAAAAGTTTGTGTGTTCACAGCTTCCCAATCTTCTGAGCAGAAGGGAATTAAACGCACATTTATAAAAGCCTTCTATCAAAGAGCATTTCAAAGTGCTCCTCACTGCCTCAGAGATACTGCACTCATTCCTGAGGAAGTTGTATCAAAGTAGAACGCATCATAAAGATAAAAGCTTGTTTCACTCACACAATGCATTGCAAAGCACAATGACTTAACTAAGCGCTATTTGGGAGAGCAGATGGAAGTGCAGTCTTGTTCAGTTACCTGGGGATTGAGAAGTAAAGGGCTGAGAGGCCCAGGCCTAAAAGCAGCAATCCTGTTCACACTTGCCTGGGAGTAAGCCATGCTGAATCCAGGGGGATTTACTTCTGAATAAACATATATAGGATTCCATTGAAAATATATCAGGGCAGGGATTCCAGCTCAGAAGGCACAGTTTTCGGGCCGGCATAAACCTTTGCAGTGCTCTTCCAGCCACTAACCACCAAGGATTTAGCAACTTTAACAGCTCCCTTCCACACCCAACACTGACTTTAGATTAGGCTTCATTCACCCCCACTGCAAGTGGTGGGGGAGTCCTTCTTCATGGTCGTAGTATGAATGCAGCCCTAGGACTGCAAACCTGTGTTTAAAAATCCTGGCACCTCAAGGGTTTCTGGGCATGTGCAGAGAGTTACCCCCTAGAAAGGTACCAGGTATTTATTTATTTTTTAAAACCCTGTAAGTTAGAGAGAGTAGGAAAGTAACACTAATATATATGACCCGCCCTCTCCCTGGTTTTAAATGCTTTTTTGGCAGCTAGACAGGAGAATACAATCCAAGCCAGGCCAGTCCTATTGTAGAGAACTGGCTGCCCTACTCTAGCTCTCTCCCCACCTCTCACTCACTCTCTCTCTCTCTCTCACACACACACACACGGACCAAAAAAATTAAATGGGATAGTTTTAAAAGCACGTATAGTAGGGGAATTGTAGGGCATGGTGGGCTGTTGCTGGACCTCCTCTCCACTGCCACTTGCAGTTAGCTTGCTCACTACTGTTTGCTTAAGAAGGAATCTATGTTATGGCTGCTCCAGCCCTCAAAACAAGCCAGGTGGTTCCCAATGAACAGTTTTTCCAGAGGGCCGATTCTGGTGTTCAAGAGAAGCAGGGTTCTTTGCACGTCCTACTTTGTATTTTGAACGTAAACATTAGCCAAGGATACTGTATGATTTAAAGAACAGCTCGCAGAGAACATTCCAGCAAAATAAGGGTGTAGGAAACCGTTCATAGTCATAGGGGCTATTACAAAAGTGGCAGACTGTGTTGCCAATTACTTGGCAGCAAGCATCAGTGCCACTTTGGAAGATGCTGTTATTTCACTATCAGACTTATATCTTGATTTAGTGCATGGTGAGGAGGCCATTTTTAACCACCATCGACAGGCCCATTCCTCAGCCAAGCCAAGGTTTTCCCACCATCTCATGTACTTGTTTGCAGAATTTATATACTGCCTTTCTGCCCCAGATGGCATTCAAGGTTTCATAAAACATCAAAACAATCATGATAAAGATTAAAAAGAGAGAGGAGAAGGGGTGCAGTGGGGTGGGGAAGCAGAAGCACAGCACTGCAGAAGCACAAATAAAATAGCAGTTAATTCAGCAGCAGTGAGCTGAACCAATCTTGGGCCCAAAAAGGATTAGTCACTCTGCTAAGGGAACGAGGCCTGTACACTATTTATTTACTATGAGACAAAGGCCTGAGCAGCCCCATCCACTGTCTTGGGCCTGAAAATAGGTAGGTGCTCTTTTGAGGACATTCTAATACCTAATAGATTTTAAGGGGATAATACTAATTTAATATTGTATATACTTTGTATTTAGAACTTATTGTAAGATGCTTTGAATGATATTTGTTAGAAGAAAGAGGTAAGTTAGTAAATGTCCTATTCAGCTTTCAGGTTAATTTTCAGTACCGGTAACTCATCTAAATTTCACTCAGAATTACATTTGAATAGCCAGACAGGTAACACTAATCAAATATAGAAATTCCACCTCAGCTCATTAACTGCCTCATTGCACAAAATTTAAACAACACATTATTTTATTTCATAAAACTTTGACTATAAGATTAAATTACTGTATACACCAGATTCAATTCCCAACTAGTTTGCTAACTCGGTTTCAGTGAATCTGCAAATCATTCGGTAAAATATACATTATTTTCATTATTTTCCAGGTTTCCCTCCCCACTGGTTTGGGTTTGCATTCCTAGAAGATGCACAGGTCTCTTCTTCACCTGGAATCCTCTCACTTAGCCACATATTATGATTTTAAATGCATATATTTATTATTTATTATTTATTATTTACATTTATTAATCGCCCATCTGGCCGGCAACCTTTCAATATATAGAAAGATCCCCAAAAGCTGAACTCTCCTTACTTTTCTTCTTCTGGTTAAACTATTAAAAACTGAATTCTGAAAAACACTAATTGGCTAGTCAGTGCTGCTATTAACGCCACCTTCCACATTCTTCTCCATAAAGAAGAGAGAAGAGCCAGTGTGGCGTAGTGGTTAAGAGTGCTGGACTGGGACTTGGGAGATCCGGGTTCTAGTCCCCACTTGGTCATGAAGCTCACTGGGTGACTTTGGGCCAGCCACTGACTCCAAGCCTAACCTACCTCACAGGGTTGTTGTGAGGATAAAATGGAGAGGAGGAAGAAGATTATGTAAGCCGCCTTGGGTTCCTTGCAGGAAAAAGGAGGGATATAAATATAAAAATACATACATAAAGCCTTAATACTGGAATAATGAAGTAGCATGTGGCACAGCCCTATTTGGGTGTCTGCTGTGCCCTCTCGTGATTAGAATCACATGAGGGGAAGACCACATTCACTGAGCAAACCCCCTTCATGGCCTCTTTGTTCCTCGACTCTGTTGCCCTCTGTGCGTTGCTGGGGGGAAGGTCTGAAGCAAGGAGCCTGTTCTACGTGGGTAGGCTATCCATACGATTTAGCACCTTGATTGTAGCCCCTTAAAGAGCAGAGGCTTTCTTCCAGCGGCAGTCATGTTTTCAAGCAATATCATTGCTATGGTTATGATTAATTCTAATTACTGTGTGTGTGTTTGTAAGTCTGAATATGGTCATATTGTGCAAACTATCCAAACACTTGCTCAATATCCTAGGTGTACACTCTAAGACTTCTGCACCTCACTTACCTAGGCAGTTCAGAAATAACCCAGGGTAAAATCCATGACTAACTTAAGTTTCATTCATTTCATGTTGGATTTTACCCCTGCTGTTTACCTGACCCTGAAGCCGAAGAGGCTTCCTAGGGGGACTTTGCCTATCGAGTCACTTGGGTCTTCTTTTGCTCCTTGCTTGTACAAACAATGGGGAGTTAACGGGATAGGATATGCAGAGCAGCCTATAAAAATGCTACACAAATAAATGATAAACACGTGAGTATTCACACAAAGGTCCTTAATCAAAGCATCTTTGTTATGAAGCTTTTTTGGCATAAGGCTGTATCCAGCACCCTGAGGATAAACAGAACTTTAGCTTGCTCTGAAAAATGGCAAGCTTTTCCTGAAGACCCTAGATTTATCCTGTCACAGCACCCTCTACTGGTCCTTCGGTGTATCGGCTGAGAACTAAAAAGCGATTTCTGTTCTCACAGAACTGAAATTGACCACACTGTGATGCCAGGCTAGGCAACTATAAGATGCTTATACTGTGAAAGTTCAGATGACACATTTGCCACCCGACATTCCCTTCAGTATCACATTTATCAGAGAAGACACTAGTATTCTGGCAAAGAGTCCTAATAGTGACACAAGCATGGAAAGGCCAGGCCTGGAGCCAAAAATGTTGCGGTGACTGCTGGGTCCCAATGGCACGGGGGTGGGGTGGGGGGTGGATGGCATCATAAGTCAATCAGAAACAGCAACAGCTAAAATACAAGTACACTGATATGTTTAGTTTAATTTATTACATGATTTCAATAAAACAAAATTAAAAGCACATGACAATCATCTCAGAACTTTTTTACGCATCACAGAAAATACCAGAAGACAGGAGAAGGTTTACTTCTTACTCAGCAATGGGACAGAAGACGTGGGCCCCCACAACAAAATGTTGTGTGTGCATGTGCCATCAAAGCTCTTCCTTCTCAGGCGGGAGGCTAATCTCTCCACCTAAGAGCTCTTGAAGGTGCGAATCGGATTCGCTGTCAGAGCCAAAATGGTCATTACTTTAAGGGCGCAATCCTATGCACATTGAGATGGGGGAAAAAGTCCTACAATTCCCAGCATGCCCCAGCCAGCATGGCTGGCAGGGGCATGGTGGGAGTTGTAGGACTTTTTTTTATGTCTAAACATGAATAGCATTGTGCCTTAAGTGTGTGCCTAGCAGCTATGTTTTCTTCTCATTTTTACTCTAGAGTAGGTGCAGATCCAATCCAGATCTTAAAAGCCCTCCTATCACCTATGCTAGGGTCCCAATCCAGATCAGGGGCCCTGCACCTACTCTAGAGTAAAATGCAAGTCAGACATAGCTCCTAGACAGGCATTTAAAGTAATGCCTGTTTGGACCCTCAGTCAGCCTAACCCATGCCTTCAAAGCTATTGCTTCTCAGGCGGGGAAGCTCTCCAGAACAGGCACAGCCTCCTCACCTGAAGGGGCGGATCAGGTCAGCTGTCAGCTGGCCCAATCTGCACCTTCAAAATGCTCCTTTCTGAAGTGGGGAGGCTGCCCAGAAGGAAAAGCCTCTCTGCCTGAGAAGGGACAGTTGTGCCGGTTCTCTACCTTCTCCTTTCTCCCTCCCCTCTCCCCTCATGCATACACATGCAGTTTTCATTGGGGGGGGGTTACCCCCTTCTTCCACCTCCCCCATATATTTTTTTTGTACTAGGCAAATCTCTGGGTTTCCTCAAGCAAGCTGATACCTCCCCACTTGTGTACAGACAGTGATGCTTTGGCTATGTATCAGCACTCACTGCTGAAGGGAAATAAGAGGGAACAGTGACAGCATGTTTTTCCTATCTCCATAAGTAGAAGGACTTGACAAATATTTTTAAGACGAGAGGTCAAAATTCGGGGAAGGAGCCTCCAATATTTCTGAAGGAGGCTGGATCCCTGCAAACCCTTGTAGCTATGGGACTGGGAAAGGCTAGATATTTTGATTACATATTCCTTTATCCATGACAAGAGAGATGTTTTACTCCATTCTGTAGTTTTTATTTTTGAACAGATCTGGTGTCTTATAGTGAGTCACAGGACCAGGCAAAATTCTGTTGGCTACTCAAATTCTTTTCTAAAGATGAAAAAGATACCTGGGGTGTGTACAGAGGATAAAATAAGGTGACATAAGCAACTTCGATCAGTTAAAGTTTCTTCGAGGTATTCCAAATGAAATATGTTCTATGGAACTGGAACACCTTTTTCATTAATGCTACCTGCTTCTGGCTAACCAAAGTCTAGATCAGGGGTAGGTAACCTGGGGACCTGCAGATGTATTAGACAACAACTCCCAGTAATCCCTGGCCATTGGCCATGCTGGCTGGGGCTAATGGGAATTGTAGTTCAAAACATCTGGAGGGTACCAGATTGCCTACCCCTGGTCTAGATTACAAGGGCTACTTTCTGTGGTTCTGATGTGTATAGGATCAAGTCCCTTTAAGACCCATTATGAATCTACGTACCATTGACTAGAATACAGTGTCATAACTACCTCCATTCAATTATACAGTGGCAAATTAATAGTTTTGCAGCTGATCACCATTCCCCTGATGAATATTCTAATAAGAAAAAGCTGATTTCAGGTAATAGATGCTTTCTGGAGACACTGAAAGCTTTACATACTAGCATCTTTAGGGGCCAGGGTGAACTAAAGGAAATCACGAACTAGAAACACTTAGGAATATATCTACTGAGGAATATAAGGAGTTAGGCTCGTATTTTATATACAGTTACACAGAAAGCATCCACAAGACCTATCAAAAAGGAACAGCTGCAATCTTTTCACAGAGGTCATTATCTTGGCCCAGTTACTGGTCCAAAGACACATTATACATACGGTGTGACTGCTGAAACTAAGGGGGGCTGGCCATGAGCAGTGCTTGGAGGGGAGACCACTGGAACCACATGTAAGTAGCTCTATATTCCATGGAGGAAGAACAGGATATAAAACCCAAGTAAAATAAACATAAAATTCATGGATAAACGTAGTTCAGATTTCTAGCCTCTGTGTGCTATGGGCCTATTCATATGACGTTTTGACCACTGGCAGACAACACATGCATGGTTCCCATGTATGGCAGGTAATGACAGTCACAGCAATTGCTCGCCAACAATTCTAGAAAAAGAATTCACTGAATTCAATTCTTTCACTGAAAACCTAACTCCTCCTTTGTCTTACCTTATCACTGTCTAGTGTATTCTGGGAGGTTCGTGATGCAATTGAAATAGTATCAGGCTGACTACTGCCTTCTCCTTGACTATCCAGGTCTTCTCCATCTCTGGAAATATTAAGAAATTAGGAGTCATTAGCTGGAAAAGCATTATCTGTTTGCTGTTAATACTCATCTCCATGTACAAAAGCAGACATTCAAGTAGAACTGTAATAACAACATGCTACATAAAACCAGCTATTGGGTGTCCTGAAACATGCTGTAAGATACATTTGAGTACAAGCCAAAACAACTTGACAAGTACATCTGACTCATGCCCACACCTTGGAAAGCCATGCACAGCAACATTTAGAACAAGGCTCAGAGTGGCATTCAACAAAGTAGTGCATGTGGTCAAGATCCTATTCTGCATAATTAGACCTACATTTGAAGACCTTGCAATTCAGTTCCAGGACCTAGGTTACCAGTGTCAAAAAATAACTGGAGCATGTTGTTTCCCAAAGAGAGTTCAGCCACATAGTTAAGATGGATCTCAGCAGTGACAGACTGGAAATGCATAACTTGCCATTTTCTGAAGTTGATTGGGACTCTACTAACCTCCTTCCCTTCTGTTTTGTTGTTGGTGCAGTTTTCGGAATGTGAATTGGCTCTTTTAAGGCTCCTTTGAGATGAATTGTTCTTTCCTGTATCACCTCTCGGATGTGCTTGATCCAGTCTTGTTTGTTCTCAATACTGGAAGCCTTTAAGATAAAATAAACTACTTGTTTTGGTATATAAATAAGGGCGGATTTTTTAAAAAAGTGTCCTCTTCACTAATCAACTCCATGTATAAAGGAGGCATGATGCATACCTGGTTGTGTTCATTTACAGTATTATATGCATGATTTAGATTTGCAAAATGACATTTCTTCATTAAATTGGTTGTAAAAAAAAATCTACTTCATACATACTTAAACAATTTGCTTTACATACAAGTGCTCTGGAACCTACAGGCTTAACACAAATACAGTGGAACATAAAGGTATATTAGGTGGCTGTGGAACACCACATTCAACCATCATGAGCAGGGATTTCTAGTTTCTGAACAAATCCTACATCCAAAGAAGTTGTCAGAGAAAGAAAGTATCACACAGCCCTGTGACATCACACTGTTCACAAGAGCTGCTAGATGCGCAACTCTGCCATAGTTAACTAACAGAAGCTTTCAGCTGCCACCTTGCACAAACTAGCAACTGTGAGAAAAGCAAGAGTAGCTGAGTCACATACAACTATTTTGAAACCCCCATATGCTAGTCACTGTAAAGCCATTTGGATTTAATGGCTGCAATCCAGTACTGGTGGTGCATTAATGCAGTACGTACTTTTTGTTGCCTGATATGGGAAGGGAGAGAGACCAATGTACACTTTTCCTCTCATATCCAGCTAAGTGAGTCCCAATGCATATGTGAAGCTCTGAATTATGGGTAATATGCTTCACAAGTATGTTCAAGAATGACAATTAAATTAAACAACAAAGTCACACACTTAGGATTATTAATACTTTCCAATTACCTTTAGCACAATTTTGTTGTCTGAAGTAGGAGTTCTTCCAACCCACAGTGCAAATTTGCAAGGATCACCTTCTACATGCTCCGTGACACCCAACTCAGAGGTCTGTAAATTAGGGGGGGGGGGGAATGAGAAACTATATATTCTTCTAGAATAGCCATAGGCATAATGTTATGTAACCTGAAAAAACATTTTTAATGGATTTAAAACCTGAGGTACCCCCCGTCATAAAAAAAGCGCATGACCAGTAGTCAAAACAGATGAAAAACAATTGATTGAGATATTTATTTTTTCCTGACTGGCCCCCGTTTTTTTAATTCATATTCTATTACTAACCTTCATTCATTTTTCCCCCTTTCACCAATATCACTAAATGCTCAAGTAATTTCTAGTGTCTGCTCTGCAATAATCCTAAATAAAAAGCAGAGTTTGCCATACATCATTGCCTGATGGCTTGGCTAAGCGTCCAGTAATATATATTTTTTTACTATGCTTTTGAATGTTTTGAGTGAATAGAGGTTGGAAAACTGGGAACATTAGGACTCATTAAACATGGCACAGATCATTTATCAGCAATAATTAATCTGAATTGCTAGCTTGAGAATCACAGCTTTGAGATAAAAGAGTTAGCAGCTGGTGGCAGCTACTGATTTATAGGGTGTTTTATGACAGCTTTAGTAATAAAGTAAACTTTGTTAATTAGCCTCTATTCTTAACTACTCTATTAGTGGTCTCTGTGGATGTTGGGATAAGGACTGGCGCCATCCAATGTGGCTGCCCATAACCCTCCAAACTCGGAGGATTATGGGCATCCAGTAGAGCGCGGGAGGAGTGTGGAGGCAAGAATTGCCTCTGCGCTTCCCCCACCCTGCAAGACATAGATGGCCGATTTTGGCTGTCTGTCTTTTGCCCCTGCTCGTGAGGAGGGGCTGAGGCCCTGCCAGGATATGTTATATCTCAGTGGAGCCTCACTGCTCCCCTCCCTGCCCCCTGGAACACACCCCCCCCCAGCCAGTGCAGAAAGAACCACGCTGGCTGTGAGGGCGGAGGGAAGGTGCTCTGTGGTTGGGGTCCCAGCTCTGACCTCGGAACCCATTTCCGAGGTTGGAGCTGGGAGTCCGACCTATCCCATGGCTGTCTAGGCAGTGTCTAACAAACACAGGAT
Organism: Shinisaurus crocodilurus; assembly: GCA_021292165.1. Lineage (NCBI taxonomy): Eukaryota > Metazoa > Chordata > Lepidosauria > Squamata > Shinisauridae > Shinisaurus > Shinisaurus crocodilurus. The sequence continues at coordinate 114,265,030 of CM037880.1, read as the reverse complement.
TGCAGCCTGAGTCACCTACAAAAAAAAGGTAGGAATTTTATTTTATTGTAAGAGTGATGAGATGTCAACCAGTCTTCATTCTCTGGGACCCATTATTTCACTGTTTTTTTCAGAAGTCCCATCTAGCAGTTTTTATTCCTCTACTTCCTTTCCACATTCTGTTTCAGATGTCAAACAGGATACAGCAAATTAAAATAGTAACTCTGCATAGGACAAAGAGAGGCTTTCAATAACACCAGACAAAAAGCAGAACACTGGAATAATTTCAAAAGCCAAAAGATGACATGTCTTGATTTCGTTCCTTGACATGCTGCTGTTGACGTTCAGTTGTAGATCACTCTCACTATATATGGCTCAGTGGAGTAAATTCATGAGGCTCTTCACCCTCTAGGTCAAATCCTAGTTCAGGACAAAAGTTATCATGTGTGGTGGTGTCAATCAAAAGCTTTCACGCAAATTGGTGTGACTGGCAGTCTGTGCCCTGAAGATATTCTTCTGTCTAGCGTAGGCCTGTTTTAGGTCACAGCTGAAGAACAGTGCTAGGGGTACATGTGTGTCCGCTTGAGGTGACTGCTTTCAGTGTATTCCTGCACCCACACTCTGGCTTCCAACACAGTTATTAGTTCCCTTTGCAGTAAAATGTATACACAATAGTATTTTTTTTCCAGGGAACAGTCTCCTTGAACATCTGTCTACTTCTTAAGTTATCCAAAAAACTATTACCGGTAAGAAATTTGAGTTGCTTTAAGAAAAGCCTGGAAGGGCTAGCCACCATGTTTTAAAGCTCCCCACATAAGACATCCATAAGACATAAGACATCCATAAGACATAAGACATCCATAAGACATAAGACATCCATGTGTTATTAACAACTAGGTTTAGCTGTTTTATTCAATTTAATTGTAATTTTTCAAACTTACAAACAATTTGCTCTTGTAGATGTATTTGCTTCTCCCACTTGAGTCTTTCACTTCTTTACTAAAGACCAGTGACATCTCAAAGAGGAAAAGATGCCTCTCGCGACCTTTCCGGATTAGAGTTTTGGGGTCCCATACTTGGAAGGATTCCTGAAGGATGAGCTCTCCCTGAGATTCAATGTTCTCATCAAAACCTAGGAAGCAAATTGAAGCAATTCAAAGAAGCAATGAGAAACAGAAGGAGGAAAAACAAAAAAAGAGCTCAAACAGGATTTAATGACAAAAGGTGCTGCAATCATTTATTATAGCGGTTTTCAAACCCTTTGTTCTGTGAAACCTTGGAAGTTTTTTCAGGGTTCATTCAATGAAAAGATCAGTAAAATTTGACACACTTATCTTAATCATCAACCTTCCTTTACAATATGCAGTTGCAGAAGATTGTTGGGCGTGTTTTAAGTAACAGTCCCAGTTCATGAAGGGCAGCCATGTATCCCAACATGTACAGTCTGTGTCCCACATGGACTCCATGTATACACTAGAATGTGTCCCAGAATACTTTGTATACTGTATATGCTAAGGTTCTGTGGTAATGTACAGAAGTTCCTTGGCAGATGAGCTGACTTGGAAGGGGATTCCCTGAGGTACAAACTACATTACTTACAAACTCATCAATACTTAATACATCTATCAACATATTTTAGTTTATTATTTAGCTTTTAACTGATTACTAATGAAATTTAAACTTCAATAAAGTTGTCTCTGAGGACTATGAAAGGAGAAGAGATGATTTAGAGGTAATATGATAGCCATTTTCAAAAATGTGAAGGAATCACAGAGATGATGGAGCAACTTTGTTTTCTGTTGCTCCAGAAGGTAGGTCCTAACTAATGGGTTCAAATTACAAGAAAGGGAAGAACCATTAGGAAGAACCTCCTGATGGTACAAGATGTCTGACAGGGAAATAATCAGTGGACTCTCCTTCATTGGAGATTTTTAGGCAGAGTTGGATGGCCACTTATCAAGGATGCTGTCGCAACAGATTTAATGCCCTGGCAGGGGGCTGGGCTAGATACCTTTAAGATCCCTCCCAACTCTATGATTCTATGGGTAGTATCCAATGTTAGTCCTATGCAGAGTAGACCCATTGAAATGAAAGAGATTTATGTTAGTCACACTAACTTAAATTCCATTCATTTCAGTGGGTCCTATTCTATGCAGCCTTAACATTCTATCCTATGATAGTTTCTCTTAAATGTAAGGTAACATTCAGGTTCATAAACATAAGTGACTTCATCTAACCTAAGACTATGAAATATTACTAACCCACTGGGTTAGTAACACATCAAACTGTCTTTTCAAGCAAACATTTGAGACCTATCAGAATTGTGGAAGTTCTAGATTTAAAATACATCGACACTGGTGTCAACTGCACACTGTATTGCTGGAAAGAAAGCCAGGGTAGTTTTATCCTGAAAAATAAAATATGTAATACCCTTGGACAAGAACTGGAAAGAAAGTAAGTTACACTTTCACCAAACACGAAGGAAATAGAAAGAAAGAAATGTTTAAATCCAGTCGGCAGGGCAGCAAGATTTTTTAAGAGGCTCAAATCCCAGAGTAGTTGTGCTTGCTGTCAGGCCAAGTGATAAGAGCCGCCCCAAGGTATTCGCTGCCATAAGCAGCAGCATAACCCAAGAATTGTGTTCCAGAACCTCTCAGATGTCCAATGGAATCCTAGGATGTACTTCTCAGATTGGACACTACTTCACTGGGGTCCCAAAAAACATTGCTGCCTCAAGCAACCACTTGGACTGCTTGCACAGTTGGGCTAGTCCTGCTATTGATACATCAACAGCCATCGGTCTTTGGCTGATGCTTGAGATAATTAATGCGTACAGCCCTAGTTCTTAAGCACTTTTGCTTAGTAATTTTTAGAAAACGAAACAAAGCGTACACTTTCACACAAAGCATGATTATTTTGTGGAATTCACAGCCACTAGATGTGACAAGGACCACTAAATTAAATAGCTTTAAAAAGGGATTAGACAAATTCTTGGAGGATAGGTTTCCATGACTGCCAAACATTGAGCGGCCTTTTAGCACCATGACAGCTGAATAGAACTTCACATCTCAGAGGCAGTATTATGTCGGAGGGGGTGGGGCAGGGAAGGCATGGTCCCCCTCCTCGTGTGAGGCATTCAAGGTGCAGCTGCACAGCCATCTGTCAGGGATGCTTTGACTTGGGTTCCTGCATTGAGCAGGGGGTTGGACTCGATGGCCTTGTAGGCCCCTTCCAACTCTACTATTCTATGATTCCTACCCTAAAACAGAACACCCGAAGAGGCCTTAATTCCCAGGGAAAATAACTAGTTCGTCTCAATTATGGTCTCCAGTTGAAAATGGTTTCTACAAGGAGGCGGCAATCTAAATTTTGTTTCATTTCAAGCCGCTATGCATATATTGCATAATTTAAATATTATCTAAAATTATGCCTCTTTAGAACAGAAAACATGCTTCATGTAGCAGTTCTCATAGCCAGTGTCTCTCAAGTAGCCATTTGGAGCCCATCTGCTGCCTTGGATTTACATCACTACAAAGAACGTGTGACTATAATAAGACGAAATCACAAATCCCACCCCTGGCATTATGTGGAAGTTGCTTTATTTACTAGGACCACATAAAAGGTATTTAGATTATAGTAAGGATGCAGCCAATAAGATAAAAGGAATTAAGCTGTATGCACTTGCCATAGAGAGCATTAAGCAAAATATTAAAGCACAGAAATGGCAAACCAATATTTACATCATGTCAATCACTGCCTCCCAAAACAGAAAACGTAAGTATATGACAATAAGAAATCCTTCTAAGTTCTATTACATAATGCATCAAAGGATACAAGTATCAACAGATGGATTAGAAGAGTTATAGATCAGGTCCTAAAAGGAAATGCTTTCACCGACGGTGTCAACATGTCAGCTACGCAAATATTCAACAGAGTTTGTTTAAACAACTGACCTGTGTAAAAGAAATATTGCAATATTCCACAGAGGCTGCCTATGTACATCCTGACAAGATGACTACTGACTACTAATGATAGATTCCATGCTCATTCCAACACTTCTGTTTAAATGAATATGTAGTAATGGCCCTACAAACTTTTATTCGTGTTTGGAGGCCCTGATTGGAGAGTGTCCAATAGTAGCAGTGAGAGACCATGACAGGAAGTAGAAAAAGTATATCAGGGTAGCATGTCTACTAACTTATTGAGGAAAAGTTATGATAATAGTAGTCTTTTTTAAATGTCGTTGATGTTACTGTGCATACTGGCTTTCATAATGGATATAAAATGTTGGCATAATTGATACAAAAAGTAATTATGAAAGCAAATTTTCAGATCATTAAATACTGAATAAAATGCTGCAGGGTTTTTTTTTTTAAAAACAACAACAGTTAAACATTTGGTGACCTTATCAGCAGGCTGTCAAATTATACGAGGAGCAAAATGCAGATTAAAAATGAAACCTTCCAGGAAGAGTCTAACCAGGTAGGTTAGAAATGCAGTAACTTTTCTATTGATTTGCACTGTGAGTAAGAGATGAACAAACAACTAGGGATGTGCACGCGGTGTGCACGCGCGAACACACACACACTTTATTATTCTTAGCAACATTACTTAGGGCAGCTATTGACATTCCTATATAATTTCTGTTTTGCCTAAACAGAACCCTCCAAATTCACCTCATATTTCACTTTAGGCATAATTTGTTGGTAATTATTTGCTGGTAAATGATACAAGCAAATGCTTTATTGCAAATTGCCATTTGAATGAACAGCGATCGCCTGATTTCCATGATGATGACAAGCTTCCCAGTCTGGTCATCTGGTGGTGGTTTTTTACTTGCCACAGGTGATCAAACAAACGTTTATAAGCCTGGTTTAAACACAGCTTTTAGCAATTACTTAGAAATAAGATTGCACTAGAGAAAAGTGATGACCCTGAATCCTACCTTCCAGCATGCTGAGATGCATGGCATCATTGGCTCGCTTTGGCACACTAAGCATCACTTCTAAGCCATCTTTAATCTCACCTTTACCTTCTTCACAGCAGGTGAGCAGCTCCTGCAAAGACGCCAAAAACATCGTTAGATCATTTTTCACTATTAGATCTTTTTGTACAAACTTATCAGTCTTCTCTGGCACTCCCGGACCTCTGGCAGAGGTCTTTTCCTGAACATGTCACCTGTACTCCTTTCACTCAGGGATGGGGAACCTCTGCCTGCAGGCCACACTCGGCCCACCAGGCCTCCCCATCTGGCCGGCCTCAGGTGAGGCCCCTCCTCCTCTCTGAAGTCTCTCCTCCTCAGAGAAGGGAGAGGGGATGGGAGAGGGGGGTCCCGACTGAACTGCAGCTCCAGGGAGCTCAAGTTCAACGGGAGATGACAACGTTCACACCAAGTACCGTATGAATACAAAACTTGTGCTCTACAGCTGAGCTATAGCTCATCCCCATAGATTACAATTGTCCTGGACTTCAGAAAAGGCTCTGAAACCGTTTAAAATGTTGATAGATCTGTTCTTCCCTCTGTTGCTTTTACAGCAGGTGACAGTAAGAATATCAGCGCTTGAGAACTGTCACCAATGGAGAGAGGAACAATTATCATCTGCCTTCATATATACCACCACATAAACAAAGCTCTAGCACAATCTCAGGCATTTATATGGACCCTGCCCCACACCCCCAAGTTCTTTGCAGAAATAACTGAGAAAAGTCAGACTATTTCACAGAACATTTCAGACATCTGGTAAATAATCTGGTCTATAAACTGGATCTAGAGCAAATCCATATTTCATAGAGGCCCCTACCTCAGAGCCCAACATGAGCCCACCCGGTTACCCTAAATTTCTGGGGAAAGGGGCAACAATTGGGAGGGATGATGTCAGGCTTCTGACAGGGCATCCCTTCCACCATGAATGCTACTGTGAGCATACAAGCATGCAGTTCCCGGCATCCAGAGGTGAGGAAGGACCCATCAGTGGCTGAACGTCAATCCTCCCCATCACCACCTCCAGCATCTGCGTAAATGAGAGAAACTGCTGTTGGAGAGGGCTCATTCCGGGGTCCAACAGGAGAGGGCCAAAATGGATCCAGTTAGGATTGAGACTCAAGTCCAGATGGGTTGGAGTCTGACCACTGTTGTACCAGGTGAAGAGGGACACTGATGCTTTGAATTCAGAGTCTGAAGCCCTCCTCATATTTAGAATTCTGCCCCATGACTTAATTAATTATCATCCCCAAGGCTTTTGCTTCATTTTACCACTGTACAAACATCAGAAACACTGTGTTTCCACTTTTGGTATAAAGAATGCCAGCAATTTCTCAAAGGGCTTTTAATGTATTCCAGGACAAACTACAGCAACCCATCTCCAGATGCCGTAGACTGCGTTCTTTTTTTTTACTGGAGCATTTCAAAGGATCCAAAGGAGAGGAATTAAGTGCATCTAATACAATACAGGGAGATTGCCTGGACATTACAAGTTTCATTAGGTGGACAATCTCATTCATGTGTAGGCTCTCAAGTCTCTCCCCTAGTTATTCATATGCACCTTCTGCCATCTGTCAAGACTCCTTTAATTGCTTTTAATAGGCTTTTTGGTCCCTTGAAACTCTGTTGAGCAGGTGTGCAGAAACCTTGCTCTCTGAACATATAATCAAGATGTGTCACTTTGCTGCTGACTACACAGAGGAAGAAAATGGACTGTGAGGAAAGATAGGCAGCATTTTTAATTAAAACCAATACAGACAGGCAGGGGTAAGATGGTAAGCTAACAACAAGAGTTAATGCATGAATAATGTGAAGTGAATATGAACAAACAAAAGTGGTAATGCACTCACTTAAGTATGTTCCACTTTAGATGTCTGACCTAACATACTCCAGGAGGCGCATCTATTTCTAAAATGCCAAGAGGAGCCAAGTGTAAGAGACAAAGAAATGCACATTCCCCTGTGATTTCGTGGGCTCAGGTCAGCTGGATTAAACTCCAATGACATTTCCTTCTTCGCTTTCGCTCCTGGCCAGAGGTAACAGGACAGAGTTCAATACATTTTACATGGACCGTGGCCAACCTGCTCACTGACTCCTCTGTGGTTGCTTCCATGCCAGTCTGAGTCCATGCAAAGTCTTCCCTTTACATGGTTCAGGGCCGGTAACAAGGATAGGCATGGTTGGGCATCTGCCGAGGACCAACACCCCAGCAGGGGCCCACTGACAACAAGAGCCCCATGGAAGTGCTCCTCTTTGCAACCTGCCTGTTCACCTGCCTCTTGCTCTGGCCCAGACAAGGGTGGTAGTGAGGAGGAGCAGGAGATGCCACTGCCTACTTGTGCCCTGGCTCTCTGCCTATCAAGCAAGCAAGCAAGCAAGCAAGCAACCAACAATATTGATGAGAAAGGGGATGAAGAACAATCGCAGCAGGTGACAATGGAGTCGAGAAGGTAGATTCACCGAGGGAGGGGCCCACTGACAAGTGTCTTGTCCAAGGGCCCTTAAAAACCTGGAACTGACATGGTTCATCTAAAAGGATATTTAGCCTGGCACTTTATGAGATGTGTTACTTCTGTGGTATACCAAACACAAAATTAAGAAGAGCCATGCGGCTGGAAATTTTTACATGGACCTTGACGAGTGTGGGAACAGTCACAGAGGTGAGCATAGGTGAAAAGGGGGTCACAGGTCTTCAAGTCATTATGATTCATGCCACAGTCACATTCAGGCTAGGCTATTGCAATGCGCTGTACATGAGGCGGACTCTGGAAACTGCAGCTGGTGCAGGTTGCTGCTGCCAGGGTGCTGACAGCAGCCCACTACGTAGTAGAGCATATTGCTCCAGTATCATTTGAACTGCCTTGGCTTCTGGTTTGTTTCTGAGCCCAGTTCAAAACTGCTGGTTATCACCTTTACAGCCCTAAATTGTTTGGCATTGGGGTATTTAAAGGCCTGCTTGCTCCCAAATGAGCCTGCCCACCTGCTGAAATATTTGGGAGAGGCTGCGCTCCATATTCCATCGCCATCCGCTGGTTTGGGATGCATGACAGGGCCTTCTGGAACTCCCTCCCTCAGGGACTCAGCTAGACCCTTCCCTGCTAACTTTGAGGAAGTTGGTAAAAGAGCATCTAGTTCCAATGGGCCTTCCATGTTTTCCTTCCCCTGATTAGATTCCTGTCTGACTCTGGGTCCAATTCTGTTTTACTTTTGTTTTTGCGCTCCTGAACTTTTTATTATATTTATTGTTATCTTAAATTTGCATTTTATAGTTGTTGTACTACTGCACAAATTATTTATTCATTTAGACTTTTAAGCTATCTCACACCCAAAGGATTATACTTTTAAAAGGTTATGTACATTTAAAAACATGTCATGAAATAATATTTAAAAGCATATATAAAATGTGGTCCAAACTATTACGGTATGTAGTTTTTCAATCCGCTCAGAGAACATTTGTTACTGGGTAGATCAAAAATATAATATATAAAAAGAAAAATAATAATGAAAAATGCAGCACTAGAACACATACTTTATATGGTGAACACAACTGCTGCATTAACACCAGTATATCCTGCCACAAAGTCATAATTTGTGTGGCACTAATAATCTTTGCCAAGTGTGCATTCTAGCAGTAAATTTAAAAAGTCATAACATGTTGAAGACATATAGGCATACACTGTTTGGGGCAGGCCTCCGTTTCTTGCATAAAGTGTAGATATGCCTGCAGGGGTATACTTTAATAATGTAATTCCTGAAGTAGCCCAACAACAGTTTAGCTCCAATTATGTACAACTACGAAGCACTTTAACTGGGGATCAAATGACTGTATTCTCCTTTCATATTCCATGTAAACATGTTCTCTTACTACAGAATTTCAAGATCAACCAGAGATATTCCAGCAATCACTGCTGTCATAAAACTGACTTAAAAATAAAAATAATTATGTAAGTAATTAATTAATGTACAGTCTTTTTATATTGCTTTTTTCAACCATGATGGTTCTCAAAATTGTTCTTTTTAGAGTCGTTTTGTACTCAGGTAGAACTATATCATGTATGTTGTGTCAGTTATAAAAGATGCACGTGTATACGCTTTTCCTTTAAAAAAATACTTGTGTGTCAGGCCCGAACCTTTCCTATTTGCTACCTACCTATATTTTAAGAGAGAAAAGCATGTGCATCATTCACAACTGATGCAATAAGCATCTTTTGTACCTGGGTATCTGTACCCAGGTACAAAAGATCTTTGAAGTAGCATCCTTTTGAAAGTAAAAGGCCTACGCATGTGGCTTACGCTGGCTCAGCTTGTCTGAGCGTGGAAAGCTAAGCAGGGTCAAGCCTGGTTGTTACTTGGATAGGAGACCCCTCCTCTAGTTTCCTGCATTGAGCAGGGGGTTGGACTCGATAGCCTTGTAGGCTCCTTCCAACTCTATGATCTATGAAATCTATTAAATCTATGAAAAGGGCTATGCCAATAATAATGACACTTACCTTTAAAAGAAGCTGATATTTTGTTATCCGCTGAACTGGTTTGATAAGGTAAGAGGAGATTGAATTGGCTAGCCCATGCCGCTGCTGAATTTCCTGCAATAGAAACAAAAATCTTTTGAGAGCCAAGTATACAGAGAAGTAGCTTAGCCAACCTAAAAAGTTTGCAGCTAAAATTTCCATGTGAAGAATGGAAGCAGGCCTCTTTGGAGACATATCTGGAGACATACGAGGTCCAGCGTCAGTCTGCATATTTTTCAGCCTGATCCTATACAATGGGAGTTATTCCAAGTGTGCACAGGATTTCAAACTGCTTCGCACTCCTTACTCATCAAACTATGGTTGGTGAGCATGTCACCTACTATAAAGCAGCTTTCTCCAACCTGGTGATCCTTCAGATGTGCTCGATTCCAACTCCCATAATTCCCAGGAAGCATGGCTATTGGCTATGTATGGGAACTGCAGTCCAATGCATCTGGGAGAGCACCAGGTCGGGGAAGCCTGTTATAAAGAGTGTTATAACTGGAATTCCCACTGGTACAATGTGAAAATACTGAGGCAACTTAGAAAATGAAGCCCACTACACAGAACATTTGGGCTGCTTCTTACTAGTGCAACATCATGCCAGGTGGGTAGTGCTATCATGGCAGAAGTAACCCCACTCACTTTTCTCCAGCAGCCATGCTGCAGTTATGACGGGAACCTTGTTTAGATTCCAGATCCTTTCCCCAGAATTCTCTCCCCTCCCTCTCTTGGTCCCCTGCCCTAAATTTAGGTTGTAAGATCCTTGGGGCAGGGAGTTTAAAGCACCTCATACACTGATGGTGCTGTGTAAATAAACAGTAACAGAAATAACTCAGGTCTTGCTTGCAAGGAGGATAAAGAAGCAACTGCTGAGGAAGTGCAGAGAGCTGCTTTTTCAATCCTTGAAAATTGTACCATGCAGAATATGCTGTTACGTTCCAGGTGGTTCTCCTGGCCTTACTGAACAGCAAAATAGTTGAAGCAACTTATGCTCTGCTAAGACAACTGTGACCATGGATGGAGAGGCTTTAAAGGGAAATTGTCCTGACTCAGCTCCCCCCCCCTTCCCTTTTCTTCTCTGGTTGTAGCTATGGGTACATTGGGAGTTGGATGGGAAACTGCTGAGCAATAAGTGTGATCTGCTATCTTAAGGATTGCTTACTGGACCAGAGAAGATTCCGCCCCCCACCTTAAAACAGGACGTGCAAGCCAGCAGAGGGAGCAATACGTTTAAGTAACAAAAATAATTATACCTAAACATAGTGGGTTGTTTTTAGAGCAGGGTTACAGCCCCAAAATGTGTCCAAGTAGAATATCTTGTGACAGTGGAAAAAAAGAGGCTGACCAAGTCTCTTAAAATTTAAAAACCAACAAAACAGTCTATGCCTGTGGTATTCACCCCATAGATCGGTACTGACCTCTGTTATAGAGCAAAACAGAAAATTGTTAATTAAAAATCTTAACTAGACATGTTCCTCCTAATTACCATGGTAAAATGAGAGGCTTAGGGCACAATCCAATGGGGATGCCTGTAAGTCTCCAAACTTGGGAGGATTACGGGCATCCTATGCAGGGCAGGAGGAGCGCGGAGGTGATCTTCGCCTCCGCACTCCTCCCGCCCTGCAAATCAGCTAGATGGCTAATTTCAGCTGTCTAGCTGTGGTGCTTCATACGGGGAGGGAAGGAGGCTGGAGCACCGCCAGAATATGTTGTGTGTGTGGGGGGGGGGGGGGGCGGCGGCATCCGAGTGTAGATCTCTAGCTCTGAGGTCGAGCTCTTTTCTGACCTCAGATCTGGGAATCCAAAGCATCCTATGGCCCTCTAGATGCTGCTTAGGGGCCATAGGTTCACTCTGTTAATTGCAAGTATGAGTTATTATATTTTAGGCTTCTTGTTACAAAGTGAGTGACCATACAAAATATACATGCAATTACTATTTGACGATTTACAAAATGGTTAAGCTGCATAGAACATGGAAAGAATTGTTTATTTCTTTTAGTAACAGGGATGGCCAGTTGGCAGCCCTATGGAAAAGATATGGTCCCCTAAAGAAATGTCATTTAAACCCCATTAACCTACACTTAAGTGTAGCAGCTAGAGACTGAGCTATGAACCAGGAAGTCCCTGTTTCAAATCTCATCTCTACCAAGCTGTGGTAACCAGGTAGTCTTAGACAAGCCAACCACTCCCACCCTTTCCTGCAATATGGGGATAACAATATTATTACAACTTGACTCTACGGGTTATTAATGTATCTGAAGTGCACTACTACTGTATAAAAACTAAACATTACTATTATTAATAAACAGGGTGCAGTCACTGATTTTGTCTATTCGCTCATTCCGAGAAGAACTTTTTTCCCAAAAAAGAATGTATGAGATTCTACACTTTCTGTCACACCTTTCTTTAGGTTTTATATGTAACAAGTTGGACCTGCAACCAAACATTTCAAATATATCCTCTCCCATTAAGAGGAATGCTGCCGTTCAAGGTTCCAGACCATCTTTCCTTCCTGCAGATACTGTAAGCTTTTAGGGACTGAAGCAAACCAATTTACTCCCCACACTTCTTGGTTTTCTTTTCGAATGGATGCTCACTCCTGGAGTCCACTCAGCCCTCATTGGCTGTTACTTGTGTGTTTGCTTGCAAATGTAAATATTTATAAAGTTCTGTGTACCCAAGGAGTTCCCAGAGTATGCAGAACTGCTACCGTATTTGTGGGGGGACCCATTTTGTTTCCAAATTGATAGGCAATTGACCACCTGAGTTTGATATTTAGGGGTTAAATCCAGGTAAACATGCATGTAATGGGGCTGGCAGAAGCTGACCTCTCCTCCAGCTCCTTCCCCCGCAAAAGGCCCTGATGAATGGCATAGGCTGCGCTGCAGGGGACTGAGGAGAAGGGAGATTCCCTGAAAATCAGAGAGAGGCAACCATTGTGAACTGCTATTAGTGTGTGTGTGTGTGTGTGTGTGTGTGTGTGTGAGAGAGAGAGAGAGAGAGAATATTATATTATGATGCTCTGACCATCTATGGCAGGGGCTAGCAAGTTGTGTGGCAAAATAAATTTTGGCACCGGGCCACTGTCGACTAGCTCCTAAGAATACACAAGTTGGCCAACTGTGGCCAACTGTAACACAAGATACAGTTCATAGAATAATTGAAATGAATGCAAAGCTACCTGTTCAGAAGGTTTAATCAGCGGTACCCCTTTCTAATAAATCTCCTCAGACTGCAAAGAACTTTGTAGATTAGAAGACCCAACAAAAATAGACCTGTTCAAGTGAATGTTTCTAAGGATTCAAAAAACAGAACAAAACCCTAGGATCCTGCAACTTCTGAAAATTGTTGCCTAATCTTGCTATAGCTAGGCACTATAAATTATGCAAGGATTAACTAGGTTGGGAACTTTGTAAAGAAAGGCACATCTTTGTCCTCTGACGCAATTTGTGACTTAGTAGTGAATTGCAGATGCCCTAAATCCTACAAGATGTGCATATACTCTCAGCTGCTCTTTGCATGCCACACCAGATAAGGGGTTTCATATAGTAAGCTCTTCTTGCTATGCTAGCTACAGTAAGCTTAACCACTATAAAATTCAGAATAGAATATGTTAAGCTCCTATGCATTTTCTCTCACAACCTGGAGTAGCTAGTGCCTCCAGAAGCAGATTTGTTCTTTCCCTTCAGCATAGCAGAGTGCACCTGGGATAGGAAAGTTCACACAAATCCCATTCAAGGTATTATAGCCCCAAAATAAACCCTTTCATCACCTGTCACAAGGATTCATCTTGACAGTGTTCAGACTCAGTCTGACTCTCAACTGTCTCTCACTCTGCCAAGAAGCTTATCCTGTTTGTGACATCAAGTGTTACATCAGAATGTCATTTCCATGCCAACAGCAGTAGACAGTAAACCTATCCAACTAGGTAACCATCAGCCTATCAAGCACATTTAAAGTATATATTTGATCTCAAAACCTATGCCTAAAGAAGAGTTTAGTGTAACTTGAAAGCCTGCTTCCAGTGTTTAAAAAAACACACATGGTCCAATGAAAGGTATAATCTTTCCTGTGTGTATTAATCAAAAGGATTAATCTGGGTGCATTAATCAAAAGGATCAACCAGGGTAAAATTACGCATGTACAGGTTAAGTCCTGACCTGACATCCTGATCTTACCCCATCTGGTCTTCCTTTATTTTAATCGTATGTCCCCTATAATATGAAAGCCCATCAGCCATAACTATTTTTTTCTAGGGAGTTTAATGTAACCTCTTCCATGGAACATTTGGCTTAAGGCCTTAGTTCAAACCCACAGCCGAAACAAAGCTGATGTGCATCTAAGTGCATTTGCTCACATCCGTAATTTTTTTAAATCCTGGTCTCTCTCTCCCTCTTGTCCCTGTGTTATCTCTTCTACCCAGTCCAAATTTAGACTGGAAGTTCCTTGGGACAAATCATTATTACTATTTATCATCAGGTCATAGCTTGACCTCCTGTGCTGGTGCATTAAAGACAAGGGAACTGGATTTAGAAAGAGAATCTAGTATCCTGAGACTCTCAGCTTCCATTAAAAGAACAAGTTTCAAGCCCTTATGAAGATAGGCTTGAAAGTCTTGGGATGATGTCACTTGGTATGATTTCTTGAGGGCAGGGCTTCACTGCTGTGGATAGCTAACTGTCCCTCTCCATGGCTCCCAAAAGCAGAATTATGCAAACTAAGAAAATAATGAAATATGCTTAATTTGCTTATATTTCTGCAGATCCCAAAATCTGGATGACCTTGGCGAGGATATACTTTAATTTTTTTTATTTTAAAAACTTTTTTTTTAACAAAAAAACAAATTAATGCTCTTCAAAATCCATCAAAAAAGAAAAGTTCATTACAAATTCACTTACTAAAGACTATGTCCCATTGAACACAGTGGAGCTTACTTTTGAGTAAACATGCACAAGATCATGCTCAGTGGGAGAGCACATGAGGGTCCTATATTCAATCCTTGGCATGTCCGGGTAAGATTCCTCCTGTCAGAAACCTGGAGAGCCACTGCCAGTCAATGCATATATCAAGCTAGCTCAGTGTTCTCCAACCTTGGGTCCCCAGATGTTTTTGGCTACGCTGCCTGGGGCATGCTGGAAGTTGTAGGCCAAAAACATCTGGGGACCCAAGGTTGGAGAACACTGAGCTAGATGGACTAAAGGACTGACTCTTGAAAACAAGCATTTGATTTTGTTGTAGCCTAATATACTGATTGTTAGTTTTGGCTCTTTGTGTGTTTGTCCTGATGGTCCTTTTAGTTTTGTTATTAAATGTTTATTGTGTTTTAATGATAGATTCTTGCCATTTTTATATCTGTTTTTATATTTTGTAAGCTACTTTGAGCAACTACTTTTTGGAGGGGAAAAGCAGGATATACATTTGTGTATAAATAAAAAAAATTAATGAGTAGTGTTATCTTTTGAAACACACAGCATTTTCATGCTTAAACAAATCTTCAAAATATCAATAACTCCATGGATACATAGTCACTAAAGTATCTATTCCACTATATTGAAAATGAATTCCAATGTTCATAATTTGTCCCAACCTTATTAGCTTGTCTCCTAACTTTATGGAATTTAAATATGTAAACCTAACAAAAGAGTCTATCCCAATTTAAACAAGGACCTTCAAGATCTGTCTGGTGTTTTTTTCTTGTTTTTTTTTTAGCAATTTCTATTCTAGCTGTTAAAATTAGGCCATTAACCTTCTCTTGATGTTGTGTGTATACTGTAGCCCACTAGAAATGTTACCGGGGACAACGGTATATTTTTGGTGAGGAATTTTGATCTTTAAAAAATGTCTAGCACAGAGCAGGCGCAGCCTACTCTCCTCTAGTAGCCATTTTGTGGCTGGTGCATACTGTTAGTTTACAATATAATGGTGCCACCCTTTCTGATGATGTATCAACTTAACCCATGGTGCTGCCTCTAAGTCAATATTGCCCAACTAATAATAAGTTCCCCCTGTGTATGTGTGTGTGTGCGCATGCACACATGTAGATGCATGTACTATGCCCACAAATGTACTTACAGAACGGCAAGAGATTTAACCAAGAACAAGGGTTCTCGTACTTACATCAAAATAGGCACCTGCATGCTCTAGTATCAACTGGGTGGAGTCTGGCTTATTTTTGCAGTAAGTCACATACATCTGGAACTTGTCTGCCTATAAAATAAACACATATGTCTTACACAACATTACAACTGCTTGAAACTTTATCTTGCTAAGGATCATTTTCTTGTTCTAATCAGACAGATGAAGGAAACAAGCATACAAGGGTAAGGATAAAAGCAATGAAAAAGAAAGAAAGAAAGAAAGAAAGAAAGGGGAGACAATAGCCAGGATGTAAAGTTAACCTGAATCATGACTCCTGAGATAAACAAGCACACATCTGAATGAGTGTAACAGACCTGGTTGGAACTGTTAACCATGATCATATCTTGCAACAGTACCTTCCAAGGATCAGTAATGAGGAGCCTGAACTTCACTCTCATACGGTTGGATTTTAATCCCATGATGGGCCTCTTAGTTTAATATAAAATGGAAACACGGGATTCCCCTATTCACATTCTGCAAAAAGTTAATGATTTTCTGGACCCCACCAAGTGAGATGGCTCTTTCCTAAACTGATGAGACTCTTAAAAACAGAAATCATTCCTCTGAACTCAGTTCTATCTTATTTTTCAGAGGAGTGTGGCCTAGCCACAACCGCACAAAGTATTTAAAATTTATTATCTGACACAGACAAATTAGCTCTCTTACCCAAGTTACAAAACAGTGACCAACATCTTCAGGTAGCTGCTCATATTTCTCCAGCTCTTTCAAGAATATACTGTAAAACAGTAAGAATTACCAAAATCATTAACACACACATACCAACACTTTGCCAGGTTTTCATTAGGATGCCTGAATTTTGTCTAGTGGCCATAAAATTATACATCATTATACCCATGTCAAATTATCTGTGCAGTCCAGTATCAAGGCCAAATTAGACATTCTGCCTGCCTGCCTAATATCCCACCTTTCTGCCAAAGAATGGCTCTCAAGGCAGCTAATGTGTAATATCTAGCTATGTTGCTATTTTTGCTTCAATACAGATGCAGGGGGGAGATCCTTACCAGGAATATAGCACGTGAGGAGGCGAGGCTAATATCTTCCCTCCCCAGCAAGATTAGAATGACAATCCCACCACCTGGAAGGGCTAGAACACTGAGAAAAAAAAGTTCCCATTCGTGCCATTGGGATTTTTTCTGAGCATTCTAGCCATGCATGTGTGTGCATGGGAGATTTTTGTTCTGATTACACCGGGGAGTAAAGAGATACACCTACACTCCATGAATTCCTCATAAGGATCCCCCCCTGTGCCTGTAATTAAAGTAAAAATTATTATTAATCATTTCATTTATGGAGACATAGCTCCATAAAAATGGAGACTGTTTGGCCTGTTGAAGTATTTAAGTTTCAGTGATTACAACAGGAAAATTAAAAGAATGCTTAGTACTCCCCTCAATTATTTCAATGCAACTTAAATGTGCTTAATTTTGGCTAGATTACACAGTCAAAAGACTTTATAGGAGGTGATCTCTTTGGTGTGGCCAAACTTCATAAAACTCACCTCTCCTCTACCACTAAGGCCCAGAACACAGAGCAGTTAGAACTGGCCACACATACTGAAGAAATCTGATTCATTTATCTCATGTCCAGATCCATTTTCAGCACAACAGTGAAGATTTAAAAAAGCACTCCCCTCATCACATATTCAGAACTGATTTGGCCATAATCTTATCCATATGTAGTATACATATACACATATATACTACATATTAGTATAGAGCCTACATGGAGTGGGGAAAGCTAAGCAGGGTCAAGCCTGGTTATTACTTGGATGGGAGACCCCTCCTCTAGTTTCCTGCATTGAGCAGGGGGTTGGACTCGATAGCCTTGTAGGCTCCTTCCAACTCTATGATCTATGAAATCAGGATTGTGCCCACACTCAGCCCCATGCATGCCTGATGTCCACATGGAGTAGTGGCCTACACAGAACCCAACATGTGAAGATTTGATTGCTGCCACTTAAAAAATGGGAAGAAGGGGGTGAGAACTGTGTGCATCAAGCCCTGTGCCTGGATCTACCCATTTCAAACTAACTGTGGGCCCAGGGACAAGTGTGATCCTGATCTCCCACCTCTACCACACAGGCAAAGTCATGTATTAAATAGGACTCCTGCAACGTAACATCAGATGACTGCTTTGCTTGCAAGGCTTGGTTGAATCAGTTGAAGCAGCTGCTGTACGTTCAGGGCAATTTTTAGATTTTATGAATATTAATGAAGAGAAACATAAAATAGCTTTGTCAAATCAAGTGCCCTAGAACTTCCATATTCTTTTCAGCACGTAATGTGGGGAGCCTTGTTACAGGAAGCCTAGATATGGACTGTGCTGCAGGTTTTCACCCCTATACCCATTGTTCTGTACATCTGTTGATTATGAAGCTTCATTTAAATGCTAAACTCAGAATGGGCCCACTAAGTCAGATGTGGGGAACCCCTTCTGGCCCGAAGGCCAAATTCAGTATCAGAGGAGCTCTGTGGGGCCGCATTCCAGTGGCGGGCAAAAGTGGTGAGGCAAAGGCAAAAGGGGCGGGGTCAAAAACACCAGCATATTTTAACGTAAAGCTCTTACTACCAGTGACTAAGCCTTAGGAGAGGCATTTCAACATTTTAGAATCGGTGGTCGAATGGAAGTGGGTGGCCTTCTGGGGACCCCTGGAGGGCTGGAATGGGACTCCAGGAAGGCCAGATTTGGTCTGCCAGCCTGACGTTCCCCACCCCTGCACTAAGTATCCAATGGTTGCTTTGCACTAGCGGAAAATGCTTCGGTTTAGTTAAGGTGAAGCACCCAGTTTTTGCCACTCCATGCTACCTACTGCAGCCCTCTGTGCTATATCACATACTGTTCCAGAGGATGCCCCAACCCTGAAGGTGCAACTTTTCAGGAGGCACAGATGACTGCACTAGGTAGGAGGAACTGGCAAAAGTGGGTGCCCTGCCTTGTGCAAGTTGAAGCACTTTCAGCTAGCACAAAGCCACCACTGGATACAACCCATTGTATCCACGTGCCACCTAGCAAATTCACCATTAGAAATTACTGCCCCCCCCATCCTCAGAGATGAAGAGTGAGGTGTCATATTCATTAGTTTGTGTACTATATAAATCTGAAACAAAACCAATGCATCCCATTCTCTACCAAGCTGAACAGCCTGCTGTTTTGCACTAATCTGAAATGTTTAGGCCGGAATAAATCCACGCCCATTTTACAAAGCTGCTTAATAGAAAGTGGGCATTTAAAGATACCATCAGAGAAACTTAAAGCCTCACCCACTGTAGCCACATACTCTACATACATTTATAAAAAGGCAAAATATATATTCCTTTGCACGTGTCAGGATGCATTAAATCAGCCTTCACTGGCCTCAGGCATAGCGGATAGTCTCACTCACTTATTATGGAACTCGTAGATCTCCTGCATGTTTCCAAAGATGATATGCTCCTTGTTGACAATACCAGGTGGGATCTCCTCAACACCACTTGTCATTTCCCAAAGATAAGTCTGGTCAAAAGGGCAAGACAAAAAGTGAACTATGAACTTGCTTAAGAGTAGCTACCTAGGATCTACTTTAGACCAGAACATACCAACATTTGTAGTGTACTGGCCACTTAAGGGTTTTAAAAAATAAATTTACAAAGCTTTTTCTGGTTTTCTAAAAATGAAATCCTGACAATAGGCAGAACATGGTAGCACACAAAGTCACAATCTAAAATCCAGACATTGCAATAGCTACAACAGAGCATGACTTTCCTCTAGTTTTAACAACGACCAGGAATTTCTGTTCAAAGAGTGTGAGCCAGCTCTCGAATGTGCGATACACATAATAGAAGCATTAACAGGGATCACCCCTTGAACAAAACACAAAAGCCCAAACAAAAGCAGCAGTTAGTTCACAGTGCTCCAAAATGAGTAAATACACTATGGCCGTGTCTAGTCAACACAAGAATTTTAAAACAGCAAAACAAGATGCTGATCAAGTCAGCACGGACTGTTGCCCAATACAATTCTGTTGACTAACAGGGTTGCTTAAGATACAACACAGCACAATTTGGCCCTCCACTTATAAAATATACAAATCTACAGGAAATCCATTCCACATCATTTAATACCGGGACAAACACTTACATCCATACACTCCCGGAGATCTCTTACATAAGCCTTTTCTGTCTGAATAAGCTCAGCCATAATGAATCTTTGAAACAACAGGAGAGAAACAAAATTAGCCTGCTAGGGTTATCACACATCATTCTCCCTCGTCAGAATACGTTATCCTCTTTTGCAGTGAAAACACTGCTGAATATCTGATAGAAACCAGTTATATAGCAAGGAGTTTAAACACAAAATTACTCAAGTTGCTTGACTGGAGTTGAATATTTTTGGGAAGTCCAATATTTAATTAAGTAATTAATTTCATATTCTGACTTTCCACTAAAAAAAATAATGCTCAATACCATATGTGGCTTCAAGAAAAGTGACAAGTTAGAGTAATTATAATGTCAGGAAGTCTAGAGAGCATGAGGAAAGCACGAAAGGTGTATACTATATTAGATCAATAATGAAATCGGTTAATATTAGCTTCTACCTTTTAATGAAGTTAATATCTATTAAATATTAATACTTTTCTCTCCTCTCTCATTTTATTGTTGTTTTATATGGTGAAAAGAAAAAGGATAAAAATCCAGTACAAAAGTACAAAAGGATTTATCATTTAAAAGAAAGAAAAGAAAAAAAAAGAGAGAACATTTGTTCTTCTCCAGTTCACTGGTGATGATCCTTAGGAAGAGAGAAATAGTCTATCTTCTTTTTGACAGCCAGGAGATAAGCCAATTTTACAAGGGCTGAGGTGAGATGGCTTGCCTGAGAATCACCAATAAAAAAGCTATGCAACCCTAATAGCCAAGATATATAATTTCCCGGAGGAAAAGAATGTAAATTCAGAATGTATACATTTCAGATTAGGGGGTGGGTGGGTGGGAGAGACAACTAGACATTTATTAGGACTTTTCAGTGTACACATACTATGGTAGTGAGGGAGCACAACCTTACAAAGCACACCTAAAGAAAATCAGGAAAACATGAAAATATAAAAAGCAGAAAGTGATTTGTTCAGAAGAGGACAGTTTTAGGATCTGTAGATTGTCTGTCGTTACATGTAAGATTATTTTTTTGAAAAAAAAATACTGTACTTCTGAGCCCCTGGATTTCTATCCCTTTCCTTCTGTGCATCATGATTAATTGTAGCTCTTTTTTTTTGGCTATACAAGAAACTTGTGCAAGAACAGTAATAAAATTTGCCATTTATATAGGTCTACATCTGAAGAAAGCGTTTTCCAACATTTAGTCTACTGAAAAAGCTAGCTTCTTGTTTTGTTTTGAACACATATGGCCATTACTGAGAAGTGGAAAAGCACAAATGAAAAAAAAAAAATCCCACACATGAAGCCAAACCATGCACAAAGATTCCTGGGGTGGGGTGGGGATGCATTACTCTTTCCTGCGGGCAGACTTCCTCTTTTCTTCGTTAAGCTCGTGAGCAGCATCTCGCAGTTTCACCTCTGACCCAGGAACACTGGCCGGGATTATATCCAGCTGCAGGCTTTTACTCTGAATTAAGATGGGGGGGGGGGGAGAAAACAACAAAATTAGTGGTGACAGGGAGAAGAGAAAAAGGCAGCTGTCTAGTAAGAAGCTTAAGCAGCCACATTAAGCTAGCCCACTTTTCTCCTAGCAGAAAAAAGCAGCACTCACCGATTTATTGGAATCCGAAGAGATCCCCAGGGCTTTTTCTAAAGAGGTCCTATATTTTTCCATACGCAGAGAGAAGTCCCTGTATCGCTTGTCCACTGCTGTGACACATTTTTTAATCTCTGCTGCATGGGCATGCCCCTTTTCACAAAAGCCATCCGCTAGCTGTATCAACAGCTTCACCCTCTCTTTGGTTTGCTGCGGGAAACACAAAAGAGAGGAAGGTAGCAAGAAGAGCAGCCCCTCCATACCTCCAATTAACAACGGTCCTTTCAAGCTGTTTAGCAGACAGACGAGGATCCTTCCCTTTGCATGCTAACAGCATTTTGTTCTTTGAACACAAAAATCAGGATTATTATTTGATGTTATACCATCAACTTAAGGGAGAAAAAGGGGAATCGGAAATTCTCTGTTTCCAGCTCTGGGGATTCCGTATGGCAAGGACCTGAAGAGCAACATTTATCTAGGAAATCTGCTTCACCATTCTCATAACTCAATGGACACTATCGCAGATTGCTGATAAAGAACTCAAGGCAAAGGACGGGGAAAGCCTGATAACATAAGCAAGCAAGCAAGGTGTGGTGTTGTAGCAATGAGTGGGGAGGGCTCCTCATGGCCAGCATCCCTACATCCTTCTACAGCTGCATTACTTCCACATAATTCTCAACCGGTGCCTGCCCTCCTGCTGATCACATGCCAATGATTCATGGATGCCCTACCTCTTTTACCCCCATCCTACTTGGCCTAAACATCAAGAATTAAAATCAGAAAAAGAATACAAAATAACGCATAGTTATTTTTGGTTCTCTGTTTGTTTGTTTTTAAGAGCATTAAAAAAAAACCCAGCACAATACAGTAGTGGAGGTAGTGCGATTCTATAGAACTGACTAAAATACAACTCTATCTCAGCCACTACAGTCATAAAAAACGGCTGGCCAGGTGAAGTGTACATGTGCGCAACTCTGTTCATACTAACGTTTATCCATACAATCCTTTACGCTGGAGTGATGGAACAGAGAAAATAAGTGACTGATTCTCACATGAGACCCAACCTCAACTTGCACTGCAGAAGGTGTACCCCCCACCACACACACACACACACACACACACACACTTATTTACCAAACAATAAGAGGTATCACTAAGCAGCATAAAAGTCTGAGTCCAGCATCAGAACTGGCAAAATTAATTTCCTTCTCAAGCACAGTTTTCCCCTTCGACTCTGGATTTCCCTGAACACATAACTGATAAACACTTTGCCTAAGTTGTTTCAATACCACTGCTGAACAGAGAAATATTTTCTCTAATTCTTTTCATGATGGTATGGCTTACCGCCCAAACATGTATCCATTTTTGGATACCACATCTAACTTACCCATAACAGAATGGACTCCATATGCATAAATGGTTTGGACTGCATGCACTGCTTGTGAAATCTTTGCTTCCTCTTACAGTACACACACAGGATGCAGCTTAGTTGTCAAATGCTGAGCTGGCTACTGCATATGTAGTTAACCACATTTTCAGGGCACAAAGGCCTTGTTATAAGGCAAAAAGAACAACCAGTGTTGCTGTCCCTTTCTCTGTCCCTTTAACTAGAAACTTCAGCACAAGCAGCCAACACCTGCTTGGTTCATGCAAAATACAACAGTAGCATCCCATGCAGTGGCTGGATTCGCACGTAAAGCTAACGCATGGTATAAGTTGTTGAATTTTGGGTTGTCACGTTGTGCAAACCCAGCCACACTAACAAACCATGGTTTGTCAACCAGGAACAACCCAGAAAGAGAAACCATGATTTGTTGTTGGGTTGTGAACTCTGGGTTGTTTATGTTGTGATATGTATCACTTCACCAGCTGTAGCACACTGCTTACACATGGAAAGAACAGAATGGCTGTAAACAAGTTTGTTATGTCTTTCTGGGTTCTCGTGTTTTTCGCATGGGAAGCCTAGACCGTGGGAGCATTATGAGCTAGTCACATGGTTTGTATGTTCTGATGACGTGCTAACTTGTTTTCTGTCTGAAGCGATCTTAGAGAGAGGCAGGACTGCTTTCTCTCTTCTCCTTTGTTCTTCTTGCTGGACTTTTGTCACTGCAACAATGTAACTTCTTTGCTGAGGTGGAGTGAAGCTCAACTTACTCCACTGGATGTAATGCTTGCTATGCATTTATACTCTGCACATGGACTGTAACTAGGAAATGTATACTCTGTAGAACTTTACTTGCTAAGTGAATAAACAGGTAGAATTAGACCTGTGGTGTTACAGAGTGTTTCCTGACTCCATGGATTAATCTGCAAACGGGGAAGCTGGAAGCAAGTTGGATTACAGGCAGGCTGGGCTGGCATCTTCACAACACGCTGCACGCTGCGTAAAGGGGGGAGCTGAGATCTGGAAGATCTGTGTGTGGAATAACAGGCCTCTGCTAGCACACAGACAGGATTTTAAATCTCCCATGCGCACACGCACTCTGCTGCTCACGAGCATACGCACCAACAGTTTAAACCGTGGGTTGTCATTAAGTGTGAACCCAGAATCGTGGGTTGTGCGTGGGTTGTTTTGACAGGCTACAGAGGCAGTGAGCAAGAGTGGTTAAAAAAACCCAGCTGCTCTACATGCCAGTACTACAGCACTGCAAAGGCATTTGGGATATAGGGAGGGAGCAGGTGAAGGAGGAGGGAAACGACCAACCCAAGGATTGAGAAAACAAAGCACGGTTTGTTTGATCATCTACCAGACAAGCCCCGGGTAAGCAAAAAATCATGGGCTAGCATTATGTGCGAACCAGGTCAGAGTAGAGCCTAGATGTGGGAGAGGAATTATACCTGGTTGCCCTGCACCTGAGCCAACCTGACAACCACACCAGTTTTCTTTTTTCCTTAAAACTGAAAATGTGGTATACTTTAACCAATCAGAAAAACAACAATACAACATACATAAAACCAAGGGCAGGGAACCGAAGCACGCATTCCAATTACCTTTGCAGTAATCTGGAATTCTTCATGCTCCTTCAACAGCTCTTGAGTATGCTGGATGCTGGAGCCAGTGGAAGTGTGTGTGGATAAATAAAATTCTCCATTGTCATGGATCCACTCAAGAGCCTAAGAAGGCAATTCATAAGGAAGAGTTATACAGTATCTTTCAGTAAAGGCAGTTTAAGGATTTCCTAACTATAGATTCCTATTTGAAACTCTCACTTATAGATTTCATAGATTTCATTGCATCCTACATTACTCAAGCATCAAACATTTAGGCTACAATCCTAGATAATTTACTAAGGAGAGAATCTCATTGAACATAGTGGGGCTTGCTTACCCATAAACACACTTAAGACTGTTCTGACTATCATTTTCCAATATGCTGCATAGTTCAAGGAGGAGGATACAACAATAACACTTACAAAGCACTCGTTGCACAGCTAATTCCAGAGAAGAAATACTTAGATGCAATGGGAAAGAAGGCAGAATATAATGTTCAGGAGAATGATATAGAAAGGCGCCAGGCATCAGAAGACTTTTTACAGTGTGATTGAAAAGGCATACCAGGTACCAGAAATTGTACACTAGGATATCTACCAACCAAACTGGGCTAAAAAGATTCAGGGCTTTTTTTTTAGAGCTGCACTGTTCAAACATGTACTTTTACAGAAATGAATCAGCAGGATTGCACTGAGAATAGATCAGCAGCTTTTGGACCAATCTGCCTCAGCAGCCCAATAAAGAATAGCTTATTATCCAAGAGATCAGACAGATGAGCAGATCTGAAGAGATTTGTACCTCATTAAAAAAAGAAAAGAAAAAAGGATGAAAACACTCCACTTCCCCAATTGTTAATGCTTGGAAAAAGCTGGACCTCCCATCACTTTTCCCAAATGCCTTTTCTTCCATATTTGTGCATTCTGTAATTTTGGTCTTCTAATGTTTAAGCAGATGTACTGCTTCTATAGTTGGAATGAGTTCTTACAGCGGTACTAAAACAATCCAACATACAAATGAATTATTCTATGTTTATAGCACATGTTTGAACCAGTTTCAAACTCATTTAACAACAATGGTTTCCAACCAAGGACTCTCCTAACTGTACTGGTGAGTGATGTCTACCAAAGAATTGCTAGGACCCTTCTAAAACTACAATTCTAGGGTTCTTTGAGGGAAGCTATCAAGCCATTTTCATTTCATTTATTACATTTCTATATCAACCAATAGCCAAAGCTCTCTGGGCAGTTTACAAAAATTAAAGCACTAAAAATGTAATATGATAACATAACATAAAACTATTAATATTCAAAAATATTAAAACAATTTTAAACAATCAACAATAAAAAATCCTAGGACCCGTTAAAAAGCCTTATCTATGGGAGCAGAGGAAAGTCTTAACCTGACACCAGAAAGATGACAAAGGTGGTGCCAGGCAAACCTCACTTTTTAAAATAGTCTACCTTATTAGTGTACATGTACTTTGGGAGGGCAGAGTATTTTCCTCTTTTAATTACATCATTGTGTTTTTACAAACTTAATCACCAGAAAAGGGTACCTAGAAAACTTATTGAATTTCAGATAGACAAAAACAGCAGTTACAAAAACCTGCAGCCAACACACACCACCCTCTCACCATCTAGCTACACAGGGATGGGACAACTTGTAGCTCTCCAGATGTTTTGGCCACCAACTATCATACCCCACTACTGGCTATGTGGCATGGGATAATGGGAGTTGTAGGCCAAAACATCTGGCGGGCCACAAGTTGCCCACTGCTGAGCTACACAATCAGCAGGCTGTCTCTCCCTTGACCCCAATACATATTCTTCTCTCTTGCATCTTTCTCCCTCCCCGCTTTTCTCTTCTTGTTGTTATCTGCCATATTGTTGCCTCCTGCAACTGGGCGGGCTGGCTGGCTTCTCAAGGCATAGAGGTCTGGTGTTAGAGGCCACCTGACATCACCCCTATCTGTTCCATCTCCAGGGCCAGCCCCTTTGCTCCTCTCCTTTACACCTCACTGGCTGCAGTCAACTCAGCCAATCAGGGTGGAGACAGCTGCTCCCAGCCAGGGATGTGTGATGCTGGGAAATCAGTTTTGTTTGAACCTGCCGATTTCTGCAGTGTTTCCAATCCAGTGATTGGAAACAAACCATGATGGATTGTTGGGGGTTTTTTTGGAGGGGGGGGGTCTCTAGAAATATGTGCAAAATAGTTACACACTTTGAGAACCGAAATCTGCATATTTGTAGCACCATTTGCATAAATAGTGATTTGCGCAAATGGGGTCTCAAGCATTACATTTGCATAAATGTGTTCACGCTGTTTTTTATATTTTATCGCATTTGCAAGTCTGTTATATAACCCCGGGTGCAGCATATTGCATTGGTAAATATCCTTGTCAGTTTCATCCTCTCACTACAGTACTTTGTTGTTAGCTGGTCATATACCCTACTTCACAAAGAATTTGTCATTGTCAATTTCGTCCAGTTGGGCATCAACACTATGGTATTCCACTGGGTCACATGATTTGTGCACATCATGAAATAGACACATTTTTTAATTATTATTTTCAATTATTATTTTTCAGCTCCCATCATTTGTGCAAACAGGGTAATCTCTTCCCCCTCTCCCTCGTTCTTCCCACCAATGTTATGCGCACAATATTTCTTTCAGTAATGTATTTGTTCTGACAAATACTGTTTATTGCAGTCACTTGTTTATGATTATGCTGCCAGCGGGTTGGGTTTTGTTTTTTAGCAACGATGTAGGTCCTGCTGGCGGCCAGCCAGCTCGAGTCAGGTCGGCCCAGTGAAAGGATCAAAGTTGTGTAACTGACCAATTTCGGGCTCTGCAATTTGTGCAAGTATCCTGACCTTTTTTAAAAAACACACACAACAACTCTCTCAAATTACGGCCTGTTTTAAAAGCGGAAATCCGCGTGCTGGCTCAACTTGCATCAGATCAAGTCTGCGCCAGTGGGGGGGGGAGGGGGGAACGAAATGGAATCTAGGGGGCAGAGTCAGGAAAATCAGATGGATTTTCACCCCCCCAAACTGATTCCTCGCATATCCCTACCACCTGATTTCAGCTTTGGAGCAGCCCCTAGCCCCAGAGCTCAAGGCATGTGTTTGATGGCTGGCATTCCATGGCCAAGCACTGCCTCCTGCCCCTGTCAGCAGAGGTCCTGCTCACATGCTCTGTCCCTCTCTCTCCTTCCTTCCTGAGACTTGCATTGTTCGTGGCAAGGATTCACCACCACAAGGAAATAGCAGCCTAGCCCAGTCCCCATACTGGGTTAATTTTCCCATACTTTCTGCCACTTCTACTCTCTTCATTAAGTCATATTAATGACTTAACTAACTAACTTTAACTAAGAACTGGCACCTGAGTTTTGCTTTCTTCCATCTCCCTCCCAATCCCTTTTCCTTTTGTGTCATGTCTTTTAGATTGCAAGTCTGAGGGCAGGGACTGTCTAATATTAATCTTCATAAGCCACCCTGGGAGCCTTTTTTTTTTGCTGAAGAGCAGGGCAAAAATGATGTAAATATATAAATAATATTACAACTGCAGCCCTTAATTAATGAGGAAGCAAAATTCATTTGAAACCTTTGAAAAGCACTAGCCTTCTAAAGAAGCTTTACATCTATTTCCCCCCTTCTGCTGCACTATTAAAGATTGCCTTCCATCCTTCAATGACTAGTGTTTTACAATTAATTGCCACTCTGTGGCCAACGAGCCCCATGAAGGTGTCTAGAGCTGAGACAGGCAACCTGGTGCCCTCCAGATGTTTTGGACTACAACTCTTATAATTCCAGACTATTGCGCATGCTGCCTGAGACTGATGGGAACTGTAGGCCAACTGTAGGAACTGTAGGGCACCAGGTTGCATACCCCTGGAGTGCTTCTATGGACACACAGAGGGGAAGGGGATCCACTGATTTTCCATCCCTGCTGCAGTCCCTTGTGCTGCATAGGATGCTAGAGGGTCCCCCAACCCTCAAGAATGGCTTTTCAAAGGATGCGGGGAGCTGCGTTGAAAAGGTGGGACCTGTAAAGCTCTAGTGCACAAACTGGACTGTGCCTTGCCCTTTAGATCCCCAGCATCTACTCTTAACTTGCTCCTAGTGGATTGCTATTATTTGGCCAACTGTAGTTTAAAAGTAATTTTTTTTATTAGCAAATTCAACACTTCACACAACATGACCTCGAAAGCAACATCATGCTGACTGAAACTCTTTGTGGCACAAAAGGAATAAAGGTTAGAGTGTAAACATACACACACACACACCACACACACAGATGAATTCAGCGTTACCACAATGGAGAAGTGGGACAAAAGGGTATTTTTCAGCACAGACAATACAAATCAACAAGATGTACTCTTGCTCTTCTCTTGGCTGCCTGCTGGGAGGAGAGTTGTAAGCAGATACGTGCATTCCAATTCTACTATATGAGTAAGAAGAGACTGTTTAAAATACAGGCCCTGACCTGTTTGGCACTTCTTTCAAAGACAACGTATTGCTGACATTGGTCAAGGCGTCTTTTTCTCATCGTCCAGTAATGCAAGACACGGTTTTCCCTCTGGAAGAGTTCATTTAGAATATCTGCCGGATCATAAGAGAACAAATCAACTGACTTGGCTGTGCTAAAAGTGAATTCCTATGAAACCCACCTACCTGACAAGCTGCTAATGGAACTCAAATGAACCCAGGAAAGGCAGATATAGTTCAGCAAAAATTGCAAACAAGCAGCAATGGAAAGATGGCAGACCAAAATGCAAATTTCACTGCATCTTGCATGTTGTTCTAGCGGTACAAATTCCGTATAATCCTGGGATGGGGAATATGTGGCCCTCCAGATGTTGTTGGACTGCAACTCCCATAATCCCTTACCATTGGCTATGCTAACTAGGGCTGATAGGAGTTGCAGTCCAACAACATCTGGAGAGCCACACATTCCCCACTACTGGTATAATCTGGAGGTATAAAGCTTAAATGCCTTGTGTCTGGTGTATCTTACATTTTTATAGAGTTGGAAGGAGCCTACAAGGCCATCGAGTCCAACCCCCTGCTCAATGCAGGAAACTAGAGGAGGGGTCTCCCATCCAAGTAATAACCAGGCCTGACCCTGCTTAGCTTTCCACGCTCAGACAAGCTGAGCCAGCATAAGCCACAGGCCTGTATTATAGATCAGCAGCACAGCCCCACAAAATACAAACTTAGATATGCATATAATATACATATATTAAAGTCTTATGATTTCAGATCCTTGCCTAATTCTGTGTTTTATTTTCAATATCCAGAGTACTCACCATGCTCTGCCTTATTCATCACTGGCCCTTAAACTTTCATTATTTACAGACATAATTTATTTATTTGAGGGATTTCTATACCAACCTTCAATTTAACCCCTCCCCAGGGTGGTTTACAAAAATTATAAAAAACACACACAGAGAGATAAGTCAATAAAACAACAGAGTAGAGAACCATTCTCTTGTTATATTGACTGTTCTGATTCTTAAAGTATTTTTTTATGATGATGACGACGATGATGATGATGATGATGATGATGATGATAAAAAAAAAAGAGTCCCAGTAACAGCTAAGAAGCTGTCAGCTTTTAAAAGACTGCAGAAAAGAAGACTTTTGTCACCTAAAAGGTATCAACATAGTGCCAGGCGACTCTCCCTGGGGTAAGATTTCTACAAATGGGGCAACACAACTGAGAAAGTCCTCTCCCCAGTCACCTCAGAGAGGAGGGTTAGCTGGAGGAGCCTCAAAAAACAATTGCAGTGCCTGGGCAGGCTCATGTAGGAGTAGACGTTCCATCAGGGATCCAGATTTCAAACTATGCAGGGCTTTAAAATGAGAGCACTAGCACCACATCCCTATGGACATGTGTTTCCTCTCATGCCATTGCCTGGGCTGCGCCCACAGGCCCTGCTGTTGCATCCCTCGGGTGTCCCCCCTTCCCAGTACCCATATACTGGGGGAATGTCCAAAGAGGGGACTATATTCTATGCATGTCGGCCTCCCCCATGATTCAGAACCCTGCACAATCGGAGTTCTAAATTGGCGGGGGCAAGGGGGATGTAGAGTGGGCTCCCCTCTTCAGAAGTTCCCCCAAAGTGTGGATAGTGTGTGTGTGTGTGTGTGTGTGTGTGTGAGAGAGAGAGAGAGAGACAGGTGATGCGATAGTGGGGGTGCCCCCCCTTTCCCACTAATGTGATTGTTAATTGCGTGAGGGGAAATGAGCGTAGGACTTTAAAAGGTAAGAACCGCATAGGACACTGGTTTCATTCTTGATTGTTTCCTGCTTTCTAAATGCATAGGTTTTTTATTATGTTATGCATATTAATGTCTGAATTGAAGCTACGTTGCATTCATTTGTCTAAAAAAATATATTTTTATGAGAATTTTTTAAAAAAAATCTGTATTAACTAAAAAGTTAAACACATGCATGTGTGGATGTATAATTTATACAAACACACACACCAGGGTAAATGTGCTTAGATTGTTTGCTACTAGCATGATTAATTTTTTATTAATACTTGACCTTGAAATGTTTTGTTACATGTAAGATGTGCTGTTTCCATTACTTCCACATTTTATTAAAACTATCCCATAGTTGTTATTTTTTTTCACAGTGTCAACTACAACCATGAGTTCACTACTACCTTGAGAATGGCTTTAGACGTTTAAAGTAAACAGTGAGAGTTGACACATACCAGACACACACCTTCTCTTTGTGTGCTTCTTGTGTATCACGCAAAGAAGAAACTGAACATCATCACTGGCTTGCCAACAGAATGGCTGAACCGCATTAAGATCAATTAAGCATGCTTACTTTTGACCTGCTGTTCAGGGGCTTTGATGTGAGTCACCATCCCTGGCATGTTTACACTGTTCCTGTGCAGGTATTTCAGGAACACGTCAGCATTTCGCCGAGCCAGCGTGCAAGCCTAGAAGAGACCAGACAGACACATCAATGCAAGCATGCACACAATGATGCTAACTGAGGTTGTCGTCTTAAGGGACTGCAAATGGAAGTAGGTTGTATGCAATCTGTAGATCTGGTACATGAGCAGGCAGGAAAGCTCAGGGGCACCAGCACAGGTTGCTGCAGCAGTGCTCATGCCAGTTTCTGGCATCATGCCATGTTCTGCCACTGTGACTCCTGTCCCTCCACCTAAAATCTCCAACAACAGTACCACACAATAGGAAAATATCCAGGCACCATGATCCCAATCACACTTAAACGGAAATGTGTTCCATCGACATCAACAAGGCTTCTATATAAAGGTTTTTCAGAGTGGGGCTGTAGGATACCACCTGTCAAGCTAATTTTTATCAAGGCAAACACTATCACAGTGGTTTAGAATGGATTCTTAGTAAAGTTCATAGGATAGTTGCTGGCGATATTTCCACACTAGCACTCAGCATTCAAGAAGTGAAGTAGACTAAATCCTTTCATGGTAAGCTCCACACACAAATTGTCATACTGTGTTTTGCTCTCATCACTAATAGGGAAATAGTTGTTTGATGTGACCAGCTGCCCTAGCTTATTACAGACCTGCTAGCATCCATAATCTGCAGATTACATATCAGGAGCACCATTGCTATGTTGGCCCCAGCAGACAAGAAAGAGAGCATAAGCTCAGGAAATAATAATAATAATAATAATGATATCTTAATTGAGCTAGCTTCAAAACAGTAAGAGTGCTAGTTTTGGAGATTCAGTCTGTCAGGTAGAGGGACAAAGAATAAAACAGGTAAAACCAAACTTTAACATAAAGCTGAGCAAGTGATCTGGTAAAGCAAATTATCAAACACTTCCAGTGGAAACAGCATTGAAACCAATCTCTTGAAGGCCAAAGCTACCAAGCAAGGAGACCAGCTGGCCATCTAAGCAGACCACAGAGACATACAAAGGCTGCGATCGTAAGCATACATATTAGGAACTCAATGGGATTCACTTCTGAATAGCCATGTATAGTACTGGGCTGAAAAGTAAATACAGGTGAAGAGGAGCATTTTGCATAATGTACAGCTTGAGGTCCTCCTTTACATATGGTCCTCATGACATGGGGCCAGAAGAGAGATGGTCAAAGTAGATGGCCAAATGCTCTGGCCATAGTCACTGCAACATATCCCCATCCATGTCAACACATTTCATCTCTTCTCAGAGATTCCTTTCAGACCTCTTGAGCATTCAATTCACCCCCATTTTTGTTTTCAGAGATGCTCTCTACCCTAGAAATGAACACAAAATTCCAGTAGAAAGCCTGCTTTAAAAAAAGAAGGGAGGTGATGGTTGTGGCAGCTGGAATTCCCTGCTCTAATCAATGGTCACCGCCCTGATAAAGTGCACTGGGCTATTTACTCTGGAATAGCCATGTTTATGGATGAAATGCTCTCTGGTCCACAAAAGCTTGCGCCATAATAAATCTCTTCGTCTGTAGGGTGCCACAAGATTTGTTGTGGTTTTTGCCAAGTGTCTTGTAAGCCTTATTTTCTGGTAATACTAAAAAGAAATTACAAAACTGAACTTGCTTTCATATTAAATGGGTAATCAAGCTCCTTGATGTCTTTGTGCTTCCCTCATTTCTTCAGCTTTCTGCTCCAATTAACTAATTGCACTTTGACAGCTTTTACTTGCTATTCTGAGAAACCACAACCTTTTCCAATTTTCCCCCCAGTTAGCTTTCTAGAACATCTTGCCACATCCCGTTTCTCTTTCCAAACTTGTTTCCTTTGGCAACCATGACTTATTTTTAACGTATTACATTTTATCTCCAAGAGATGCATATTAGAACTAGCATACTAGTAAAAGCACTGCAGAAACACTATAGTGGAATATCAGCAGTTACCTTCAACTTCGTCAGATCTAGTACCCATATTTACATTCTATATTACATGTATTCCCTCTCTTTATAATAACAAGATGCAAAGGAAGAAAAGGCACTGGGACCTTTAACAGTTGTGTAAGAAAAATGGTTAGCAAGTGAAACTTCTCATGAAGGGCTGAGAAGCTGCCACTGATGAGTAGCATCCAACATCACGTGAACAGGACTCCCCTTCCCCTCCTTCCCCCTGCACCCCCACCCCACGTGACCCCAAATCTGCTCCGGACAGTCCCCAACATGGCCTGCAACAGGGAAGGGAAATCCATTTCTATCAGTGGTGGAATACAAATAATACAATTTATTTTTCCACATAATTATCAGTCATACAGGACTCTATCTCCCTTTGCATCTGGTAACTCGCTGCTTTTCTCCTTCACTCAACTTTTTCTCCTTCTCCCTTCTCAATTAACCACCACCCCCATTTAAAAAAAGTAAATGGTGATTGGCATTACCCACTATAGCCACTCAACACATGTGTACATAAAGCTCCACTGCAAACTCATTTAGGAAGACAGCTGCAGTTCTGCGCACATGGCTACACACTTGACCACACAAAAGCTATTTAGTACAAGGTTTCCTGTGCAGGAATCAGGTAATTTACCAAAACAGTGCTTGTGTGACAGGCTGCAGTATCTTTGTTGTCCACTGTGTGTGCAAGATTGCATGATCAAGCCTCTAGATATGGCACATAGGCAGATGACGGTGTCATAGTTACCTTCAGAAACGCCTCTTTTTGTTCAAGATGTTTGCTAATCATAGGAGTCACAGTGGTCTGTTTCGGAGTTGGGCCCCAGTTTGTCAGCTCCTCCACACCAGTCTTCTTCCCGTTTGTATTCCTGTTCCAGGCTTTCCAGCACACTGCAGACCTATTGGCCATGGGGAAGGGAAACAGACTAAGTATTTGTTCTGTTGAAGATGAGGGCCAAACTATCGATACTGGGGCCAACTGGCATTCACCTCATACCTGCAACTTAATTTTTTTTTAAATTGCTGTTATCTGAATTTTGTATATTGCCTCGAACACCCTTGTGGGTGGAGGGGCAATTTATACATATGTCAAATGATGATGATGATAACAACAACAGTAATAAATAATTTAACAGCTTCCTCGAAAGTCATGAGGCAAAGACTGAGTCACCATTGGATATCTGGGTACCTCTGCACTATGAAAACAAGAATACACTTCCTTACCAAAGCTCAATTCCACTAAAGCCAAGTAAATAAGCATTCCTTTAGCATGGGCACCCCTTATTGTTCCACGTGCCACGGCAAGCCCAGTTGTCTGTTGGGAGTCCCATGGGTTGTCCAGTGAACAACCAACCCATGGTGGCTTATTCACAGGATGGCTGACTGTGATGTGTGAACCCACCCAATAAAATGGAATTGGTTTCCCTTATTAACCTCAGCTGAGGGAATCTGGGACTTTAAAACTAATCTGCTATAAAGATCAGCTCTTAAAACAAACAGTTTATACCAGTAGCTACACTATTGGGCTTAATAAGTCACCTCATAAACTATTATCCTCTACCTGTTCCGATGTTTTGTAAAAGGCCACAGAGGCGTTCACAAGTTTGAGCCGATCTTCCATCTTGAGCATCAGCTGCTGCCAATGAGAGGCCACCTTCTCAGCACAGTCCCTGATCATGTCCATGTCATAGTGATTAGCCTGCAACATTGCCTCGGCTTTCTGCTGCACCTGCAGTGCACTCTGGTGCGTTTTCTGATCAAATGCAAACGGAAAAGGCCACTTAATTCATGAACACATCCTGAGCATCTTCAAAACAGGTTCATGTCAGCCCTTTGATTTCTTATTCTTCTTGGGTGATTACACTGCAATTGCACATCAGCTAGATACACATACCACAAGCAATGTAAGTAGCATATCCTCCCTCTTTCTCCTGCCACTGTCCACTCCCCCGTCATCGTTGGGTAAAGGAAGGAAATCCAGTAGAGGGGGACAGTCACAGGCATAACATTCTACAACCACAGGTTGGCTTTTGGAACTATCGCTGTGGATACGTTATTGTTCAAGTTATCCCATGAGTCAGAATGATGAAGAACTTAGGAGTGAGTTCTAGGTGCCAGCTCTGCTTCTTCCTTCAAACTTCACCTTTTTCTGCAAAGTCTGTAGTTTAGCCCCTTAGTTCTTATCACCAACCTCTACGTATTTATTTGATTTATATCCCTCTTTTCTGCCAAAAAATGGCACCCAAGGAGGCTGTGTGCAAGTGCATTTGCTCACATTCATCCCTTGTTACATTTGCCTTTCCCTCACCTTCCTCTTGTTATCTCCTCAACTCTTGTAATTTAGACTGCAAGCTCTCTGGGGCAGGAACTTGTGAGACTGTCTTCTTCGTCCCCCTGGGTTGCTTAGGCCTACTCTGTAAAGTACTATGTACTTTACAGCAGCCTTCCACAACTTGGTGCCCTCCAGATGTTTTCGATGACAACTCCCAGCATTCCTGACCATTGGCCATGCTGGCTGGGGCCAATGGGAGCTGAGGGCACAAGGTTGGGGAAGGGGCTGCTCCACAGAGCACTATTTGCTATTACGACTATTCATTCATATGATTCCCTTGCACAAGTTACATAGCTAATGGCGTTGTGATGCAGTATTTTTCGTATGGAATGATTCCAAGCACCATCCCACAGAAATGCAGACCATTTCATCAGAACCGGCTCTTGCACTGGGATAGATTAAAACAGTTCAGTGGGGAGAGGGTCCCTTTTAAAAAC
This sequence comes from Shinisaurus crocodilurus, assembly GCA_021292165.1. Taxonomy (NCBI): domain Eukaryota; kingdom Metazoa; phylum Chordata; class Lepidosauria; order Squamata; family Shinisauridae; genus Shinisaurus; species Shinisaurus crocodilurus. Next base: position 114,229,044 of record CM037880.1, on the reverse strand, counting down.
AACAACAACCTTATCACAGAAGTCAAGAGACAGTGGTATTGTTTGGGTGCCCCAAACCTCCTTACTCCTGAAATGGGGGTACCTATTCCTTGTAGGTGTTCCCAGTTCCCACCCCGTCTAAGCTTTCTCTTAGACTATGGCTCTGCTGCAAGCTTAGTCTAGCTGCTACCAAAGGAGAATCACGGAAATACAAGTTTTACCAAAAGTGTGTGAAAACACCACCGTGATTAGAACTTACATCTGTTTTTAAAATTTTTACCACTTTTTACAATGCATGTTGCAATATTAAATTTATTGTATTAATATAAACTTTTTTTAAATTCATGTTCAATAATCAAACTTTACAAATTCTTCAATACTCATGCTGTAACATAGAGTCTAAAACATGTGTAATTATACAAATAACCAATGGTAATTACACCCCCCAAGAGGATTTAAGCGTAATAGCAACCCACATAAGAGATAACAATGTAATGATACTGATACAGCCCGCGACTATCCTTCAGACCCTTGATAAAGGCAAATACGCATGAAACAAGAGTTCCAAACCGGTTTCTTGTTGGGGAAAATAAATGAAGATACGGTGAATATCAGGATTCTGGAAACCATTCCAAGGAGAAATAATGCTTTAAGCCACTCAGAAAGAAAAAACGAAGAGGAAGGCTTATTTGAAGGCCATCTCAAAAAATAAGAGTAAAGGCTGCAGCAGCTCCATAAAGAAAAAGAAAAAACAGGGGAAGGTTTTCATTGACTCTATAAAGCACAAGTTTGGTGGATGCTAAACCCCTGAATTGTAGGGGGGGGGGTAATTACCATTGGTTATTTATATAATTACACATGTTTTAGACTCTATGTTACAGCATGAGTATTGAAGAATTTGTAAAGTTTGATTATTGAACATGAATTTAAAAAAAGTTTATATTAATACAATAAATTTAATATTGCAACATGCATTGTAAAAAGTGGTAAAAAATTTTAAAACAAAGGAAGCTTAGTCTAAGCAGACCTACCAGAAGCAAAGGAAGAGAAGCACCCCAGGAGAACAAAGGTATCAGACTCTCCTTCTGGCAAATAGTGGAGCCCCAGGACAATTGAAACAGCTGTTCCAGAGGCCCTCTGATCATGTTGTGCAAGCTGGGGAGTTTTTCCACACTCAGAGGTAGTACCAGAAAGGAGAACATTTTCCCACCTGGAATGGCTAGACAACTTCTCAATGTTGATGGATATCCAAGGAGTGGTCACCCAGGACTGAGTCAGCTATATGAAGGCAACTACTTTTTTTTCCCAATCGCTGCAGCTCACCTTCTTCCAGTGGAGAAGGAAACCCGTATCAACCAGCGGCAGTCAGCCAGTCTATCTACCCAGCTGCCTATCTAGTTGAAACAATGAAGATTTCATAGATTTCATAGATCATAGAGTTGGAAGGAGCCTACAAGGCTATCGAGTCCAACACCCTGCTAAATGCAGGAAACTATCCCATCCAAGTAATAACCAGGCCTGACCCTGCTTAGCTTTCCACGCTCAGACAAGCTGAGCCAGCATGAGCCACAAAACATAAGCAATAAAACAAAAAAGAGTTTTGTGGCACCTTAAAGACTAACAAATGTATTATGGCATAAGCTTTTGTGGACTAGAGTCCACCTTGTCAGATGCGCTTACTCCAATTCACAGAAGCTTATGCCATAATAAACTTGTTAGTCTTTAAGGTGCCACAAGACTCTTTGTTATTTTCTGCTGCAACAGACTAACACAGCTGGGGTCTTGTTAACCCCTCTGGAAATTATCTAGTTGAAGTGGTTGAGTAATTGAAATATCCATGACACAGCACTCCAGGCACAGGTCATTCCCTGCCCCCCCCAAAGCTAGGTTCTCAACACATGTTCTTTTATATAAACTAGATCTAATCTACACACAGCAGCAGGAACACAGTAGTCGAAGGCAAGCCCCACAAGACAGTTAGAGCACCAAACCTGGCTATAATTAAGGATTCCAGGTCTAGTTAGTCTTTGGGACTACAAGATCTTTAACTCAGTTAATAATCATCAGTCTGCCTAGAATGACTACATGCCCTTAAGCTGGGTATGTATGAAAGTAAACTAGCGATTGTATGGTGCAGTAGCTTCTAGGCCGTTTCACTATATACTAGATCATATTCCAAGCAGCCTCATTAGACTGGGGGTGACGGTTGTCTAATCTGTGACCACAAAGTGTCACATGCCCTAGCCAGAGAACCACAGTGGAGGGCAATTGCACTTGATTATGCAAACTGGGCATATGTGAAAAATGCTACTCTTTATGCTTACTATGGGAGAAGTTGTGTGCCATTTGCACCACATCCTGATTCAAATGCATACAAGAAGGCAAGCTCCACCCCGGCCGTATGTGCAGAGGGAGATGAGAGGGAGTGCAGGGCCATTCCACCAGCCCTGCTGAAAGGCTGCCCTCTTGAAGGCTCCTCCTCCCTCAACTGCCACCACCACCAGCCATTCCAGCAGGCTGAGAGAGGGAGATGAGAGGGAGTGCAAGGCCATTCCACCAGCCCTGCCAGGAGTATTAATATTCCCCCTTCTTCCCTCCCCATTCCTTTTTCCTTGTGTGTCGTGTCTTTTTTTTTTAGATTGTAAGCCTGCGGGCAGGGACTGTCTTGTTAACCGCTGTAAACCACCCAGAGAGCTTCGGCTATTGGGCGATATAAAAATGAAATAAATAATAAATAAATGTGCATCCCCGCCCCCTCCGGCTTGTCTGCTGCATGACTACATACATATCCTTGTATACCAAATCACTTGGGGAGGTGTGCAGGCCCACTGAAGCCTGTGATAGTGGTGGGTGGAAATTGCCACTACGATGCTCTCCCTCACCTTACATACGTGCACTGAATGCACAGAGGACAGCTCAAAGGTCTGGAAATAGCACTCGAATGAAGCTGTCAATGTGTGCCATTGCTGTTACTATTTTTTTTTTCTTTTCTTAAACTTTAAATATGTCATTTCAAGATTAATACTGTATAATGGAAGGGCTTCAGGTACACTACCACAGCATTCCTTATAATAGCCCTAATCTTTTAATCTTAATTTACCTAAATTTAGGTAGGTCAGTATTAGTAACCAAGCTCTTCTCTACAACCATGATGATTAAATATTTGATCTTCTTTAAGAATTGGAGCATCTCAGGATTCTACATGAATGTACCGGACTGTTTGCTGCAGGTTATATTACGTATTGTGTGGCATGCAACAGCAGCTATGCAGATTCCTAGTCCCCTTTGGCTGAGACATGTAGTGCCTTCAGCACAAGCTCCAGCAGGGTTTTGCTGAGGAGGGTCCTAGGGAATGTGTGTGGAGGGCAAATCAAATGTTCAGGGTTGGAATTTAGCTTTGCTCTGGAATCCTTAAGTATAACCAGTACATACCCAGCTCTATCACAGTCTAGCAAAGTACCCCAATTCAAGTTCCTACACATTTGTCCCCTACAAGGACAAGTATCTATAGGGAAAGAATGTTATACTGAAAAGTTACCAAAGCTGTCAAGAGTGAGGACACACACACTGCAAACTGTGAACAACAGAAAGGGAAAACAGAAAACTCCACAGAGCGACAGTAGAACAGAAGGCAGTGACTGTAGTACGAAGGATTCCTGAAAATAAAAAGCTTCCCAACGAACAAAGCAAAGGATTTTACTTTCAGAGCAATTTTAAGCACTCAGGTCTTAATATGTACAAGTAGCAGAAGGTTAACTCTACAGGTGTCTTTTCAGTACTATTATTCAGTATTATTTTAGTCAAGTAAGAGTGCAATCCTATAGACCAGATTTGCTCAGCTGAGCAGGACATAGGATATAGCGGAAGCACAGGTCCGCATGCAGAGAGGGAGCTCCAAGTGCAGAGCAAAATGTCCGTGTTCGAAAGCCATCCGGTCCGCCCACAGGGCCGTTCTGAATTTGGAAACAGTTCACCATCCAGGCTGCTGTGGCGGAGGGACGGAAAACAAGGACAGGGGGTTGTTATGCAGCATACTAAGCCCCATCAATTCACAGACATGCTCCCCAAGGGCAGAAAGTAACACCACATCTGGGACAACTAATTTCCCCCCAGTGGGATTAATGGGAAGGAAAACTACAAAAGACAAACATCCTCTTTTGTAGAAAGCAGAGCTTCTGTTGGTGGAGCAGGGGTAGATCTGGTCCACAGTGGAAATGTGTACATAGGATTGCTCTTATACCAAGGAAAATGAACATCAAAACCCGATTCAAGGTGTACTTGAGGAGCCTGACGTTGCTTCCCCACAGCTGAATCCCACACCGGTCTACGTGAAATTATACAGGATGGACAGATCATGTAAATTAGCAAGCACATCAGCCCCATCAGCCCCTAGGGGCAGTAGCGCCAATGCGGTTACATCCTGCATGATTCCTCCATCCAGACGCTACTGGAATGGTGTGGGATCAAGCCATGGACCACTATGCCACTTCAGTAAGATGAACTTGGTCAGCAAATCTTAAGTGATGAATTCTAGCCCATGAAACACAAAATACTAAAAAGACAAGCAGAAATCATATTTATGAACAGGGTTTTTAATCTTAATTTTAATCTTAAAATATCATAGGAAGCTCAGACCGCTGGCCCATCTAACTCAGAGTTGTCCAGACTCTCTGGCAGCAATGGCTCTCCAGGGCTTCAGACAGTCTTCAGCGGCCTTTCCAGTCATTCCTGGAGATGCCAGGGATTGAACCTGGGACCTTCTGCCTGCAAAGCACCACTGTGGTGCGTGTGTACCACTGAACTACTTCCCAAACACTACCTGCTCTTCTTGAGGCAGGGACCACAAGAAGAGCATCAGGTTGTGACATGTTGGCAAATACTTCACAGTCATCTTTTGCTTGCTAATATGCAACAGCAGGCCTACAGATGGTTGACTGAAATTACTCGTGTACAATGCAGCTAGTGGCAGTCCTAAGAAAAATCGATAGCCTTCTCTCCTGGATCACCTACTGACATCTGGCGATTTAAGGATGATCAAAGTAACACATTCAGTCCACTGTATTAAAGCAGTGTAACTATCAAACTCATAAAATGTAAACCAAATTGTCCCTCAAGGATATATGGCCAAAGGGTGTCTTTTTATGCTCTCCAGGACAGCAAAGTCAAACTTAATAGCCAAAAACACTTTTACCTCTATTGCATGCTGGAATTGCTCATGCTCACGCTGCAGCTGTTCAGCCTCTTGTAGTGAGCTGGCGGTGATCAGGCCAGCATTTAACATGGACTCCCCATTTCGGATCCAGCCCAATACCTGAAAGGAAGTGCATGGCAGCATAGCTTAGAAAGTTCTCTTTATGGCTGGATCAATACATTTTAAAATTAATCTTGTTAACTCTTAAGCAGCGGTACTTGGAACACGTGGGATTCATCTGAAGCTGCAACATCACAGATGGATCCTTCATAAGGCTGCCCTGAAGTTCAATTATATTTCAGCAGCATTATTATCAAACGTACCTCAGTTTTCAATCCTTTGACCTGGCGGAGACCAGGCTTTCTGGGGCTAAGACGTTGGGACTGGGCCATTAGATTATGCTCACCCTATCTCTCCCCCCCCCAACATCCCCCTCCAGCCTTGCTATTAATCAAGTTTTAAATCGGGGTTCTGAAAGGTGCATTGTGGGCCAGGATTAACAATTGTTAGACTTTATGAAGAATCCAGACAGAGAAGACAGGGAGAATACATGCAAGAGAATAAAGTTACTACATCCTTATCAATAGCAGCTCAACATGTAGATGCATTTTTCTGACAAAAATGAAATACCAATTGTGGATATGTACTTTCCTAAAGAGGGATACTAAAAATAGACAAGCTGATGAAGCCCCATGGTGATGAATCCCTTGTATCTTTATAGAACATGGCTTCTTTTTCCTTGATTATACAGAAGAAAGATTAATTAAAAAAAAAAAAATCTACCTGTAAAAATTGTGATTCTGAAAGAGTAACTTTAGGAAGATGTTAAAAAAGCTTGTGTCAGATACAAAGCATAGAGGGAAAGGTGTTGAAATAGAATGCAAAGTGTTCAATTGCCAATTGTCTGCATTTCTGGCCAGTGCTCTTTTTAAAATAGTAATGCCATGGTATGTCCCATCACCTTATTCCTATCAGCCACCATTGTAGTTAAGCCAAAGTTTGTGTTAACTGCTGAAAAGGTATCCTTCAGTACCCCAGCCCAATAGCAGCCAATCTGGCAGGAAATCACAATAATTAGCGAAAGGTAGTCCACATTGAGTGCTGCAGGAAGCAAAACGCAACAAACAGAAAAACATGGTTTATGCTGTCTGATTGAACACCTGCCGAGCTGTGAAGCTTTTTCCAGCTCAGAGGGAAAACAGCAAGACATCTTCCTTCCTGGCTTAAAAATGAAATGTATATTTTTGTATCAAGGTCACTTGTGTTAGAAAATAAATGAACTTTCTACTACCCAAAAGCACTTCAACTATGAGACTTCTGGAGTCGAAACTCTAGTTGAGAATTCTCATGGTCGAGATTATGGAATGGCATTCATCTTTTGTTTTTTATGTGTTTATTTTTTTTAAATTATTTTTAGGCCACCTTTATTAGTCAAACACTGACAACATTTTAATTAAGTTAACATTCTCAATATGTAAAAAAAAACCCTCCAGGTATTATTTTTGCAGTTTTTACAAATGCAATAAGGACAAATTTTAACTAAATTAGAAAAATATTAAAAAATTAAATACGTAAGTAAACATTTGTAATCTCAGGCATGTTCACAGGTTCTTCCCCATACCATTTGAAGAAGCAATGATACAATAAGCACTCTCAAAACTAACCCTAGTTTGGTATTATCAACAGACAATTCTTAGGTAGCACAGAAAATTGCATGCATGGACTCCAGTTCTCAAAACATAATAGAGAAAATAGACAGAATTAGGAGATTTCAAGACGTACTTGCAACCCATTAGTTCTTCCATCACTTACTACTTAATGTAGTAGCTGCAGGAAGATATTAGACCTCCTTCACATCAAAAGTATCTTATATACAACCTCATGTTTTACCCATTTTAAAGTGAATTCAATTTTATATTCTATTCTCAGGTTTTTCTACAAATACTCCCCTGTGAAGGAAGAGGAGGAAGAAGAATATTGGAACCTAGCTATTATTTTAATTATTGAATTCAAGGGTACAACATTAAGGGCATAATCCTATGGCCAGCTGTCTAGATGGCCATAAGATAGGCCGGAGTTCCAGCTTCGACCTCAGAAATGCGTTCCTGAGTTCAGAGCTGGAACTCCAACCTCTCTCCGCCCTCGCGGTTCTTTCTGTGCCGGCTGTGGCTCAAAGTTGCAAGCAAGACCAACTTTAGAACTGGCATTGGGGGATGGGGAGGAGCAAGGTTCTGCCAGGATACCTTTATTAGTAAAACCCTCTCAAGGCAGCATGCAAGATAGAAACCATACAAAGTTCCACCAACATATCTTCATACATATACATTTAAAAGAAAAAAATCGATACAACTGTTTTGGTCTCAAACACATAACATCATTTTAATTCATAATTCTATGAGACAGTTCAAATGTGAGATGGACCCTCGTCAGGATTCTTTTTTTCTTTTAGATTTTTCCCATCAAAGTTCCTGTTCTGGTACAAAGTTTCCTCCAGACTTGTGTTAAGTCTATATCATTCACTACAGGTCAACAACTAGATACAACTGTTCAACATTCTGATAGAACTGTATTTCTGTAAATCTGCGGTTCTTAAGCATAGCTCCTCAAGTGTTACAAGGAGGAAGCCTAGTGTATTGTGAAGGAAGGACAGCCTCCAACAGAGGCCCTATGATTTTATTTATTTATTTATTTATTTATTTATTATATTTATACCCCACCTTTTTTCCTGCAAGGAACCCAAGGCGGCTTACATAATCCTCCTGCTCCTCCTCCATTTTATCCTCACAACAACCCTGTGAGGTAGGTTAGGCTGACAGTCAGTGACTGGCCCAAAGTCACCAAGTGAGTTTCATGGCCGAGTGGGGACTAGAACCCGGATCTCCTGAGTCCCAGACTAACACTCTCACCACTACGCCACAATGGCTCTATGATTAATGTTCCATAGGAAAATATCCAATAGGGAAGCTACTGTTGCCATTTTTAAGGTTACAGTGGACTTGGACTGGTAAATTCATAGGGGTATTAAATTTTTTACAGCTTGTGTGTGTTTTAGTATTTAGTCATTATTGAATGTTTATGCTGACGCCTTTTAAACTTTTGTTAGCTGCTTCAAAAGTTCTTGCTCAAAGACAGGATAAAAATGTTATTTTTAAAAAAATCATATTTATTTCAACAACAAAGACCAAATTGACCAGATACTTTAGTTGTATACATATTCAGATGCACACAGAATCTGGTTTTAAAGCTACCTGGCTACTATAAGCAACATGCTCTACATATAAATGGTTAATTTAAAGAAACTCTCAAAGATTTTTAAACCACACTCTGTAGCAAGGGTAAGATGAGATACAGTAATAGCACGATAGTATTAAGAGCAGCAATTCAAGCAGCAGAGTAAGGCAACTGATGCACCATGAAGAATACAAAGGAATCTATTCCTAACAGCTCCTATGGGATGTACAAAGATTCCAAAGGTCCATCTAGTCCAGCCTTTTGTTTCTAACAGTGGCCAGCCAGATGTCTTTGAAAACATACTGTTATTTGCCCCCAGCATCTGGTATTCAGAGGTACACTGCCTCTGAATATGGAGGTTTCATGGAGAGGAGGAGGAGGATTATGTAAGCCACCTTGGGTTCCTTGCAGGAAAAAAGGCGGGGTATAAATATAATAAATAATAATAATAAATAATAAATATCAATTTCAATGGCACCTGCCTGGGAGCGGTTTCTTATGGACCACAACTACATCTTCCACGGAGAAGCTTGTGGGCTGTTGGCCTGTTGTTGTTGTTTAGAAGAATATTTTGGTAGTTCAAATACTTGTGTGCGGGGTGAGTGTGTATGTAACCCAGCAAGGCATTTTATGTATTTTCAATGGGATAATTCACATAAACTGCTATGATGTAGTTGCCATGTTTGCAAAGAGACTTATACAGCCACTTAAAGTTAAGGATTTGGGGATCCTGTATGACCATTTTGCGGCAAAGGATGTCTGCCTACAGAGATAACATCAACATGTAGCTGTTTTGTACCTGCTTGACTTCAGCCTGCAGGTGGCGTAGCTGTACACACTGTTCCAGGTGCTTCCGATGCTGCTCCGCTGCCAGGTCCAGCTCCTGCTGCTTTTCATGGAGGAATTCCAGCAAGTCCTGCACCCGAGTTGCCATGTCCACATCTCTGTCACAGAGCAGCTCCACACCTGAAACCACCATCCATGAATTACACCTTTGCATGTGGGACTGTCTTCTACTGAAATCACACTCATAGCACTATCAAACGGTACATAATAATAGGTCTCTGCTTCGCACCTGTAGCATGCCATTTCAAAAATGTTGTGTGCATAAAATCTCTTCTTATATACTTTTAAGGCAGGTATCTAGCCCCAGTGTCTGTAAAACTGGGTTTGAGAATGTGGGTTCTGTCTGCTGGCATATCAGATTGGGGCGGGTTGGGATGAAGAGATGCAGCAGTGGTGCCGAACAGGAATTTCCTACTGTCAGAGAGATGGACCTTTGGAGCTCCACATATCACCTTGCCCGTACGGACAGCAGCAGAAGCAGTATAACTTGTCTATGTGTCGGATCATAGTTTGGGGGTCAGTTTCTGTGCAATGTCAAGGTGAGCCTAGGTTTGTGCTGAGTACATCATTTTCTTTTAATGTTCCAGCCACCGAAGTATGGTTTTTCAATCACAAATGTATCATGCACGCTGCAAGATTAATTATCCTTTCTATGTATTTCTGTTAAAGACACTAAAATATACCAGTTTTCCTGGGAATAGTATCAGCATCACCACCACTGTTAGGGACAGGATTTAGGTTCTGCTCTCAGCACTTGTTAACAACAATAATCACTTCCCCTTGGCTTTTGGCCTAGTTGTACTTTGTACTTATGACTAGCTGATTCCACAGTCTTTTCTTCTGTAGTTTTAGAACACTGTGTGACAGACATTCCACCGGAAACAAACAGCCTTAGAGTATATATAGGAAACGATTCTGTTTTAAATGGAGCGAAACAGTTTCTACCAAAGGCAGTTTATTCATATTATTATTAGAGCTTTTGTCAAGGAGGTTATGGCCTAGGAGATCAGAGAAGACCTATCACCAATGGGAGCGAGATATGGCTACTCACATAAGAAATCTGAGCTACCTTCAAGCCACTTCACACACTGACCAATCCAGTAACCTCATGTGCACAGTAGGACAGGCACGTACTGTAAGTGTACCTGCCATTATGCATACTATGCAATGGGTTGGATCCAGAGTAACACTTAACAGGGTTCCACTTGTACTGGAGGAAAGGGGTGTGGAGACGCTTCTGCAATCCCTCCTTCCCCCTGCGCCCCTAAAAAGCTGCTTTGGAAGGCAGGGTGACCCTCCAGAGCACCATGAGAGGCACCACAGGGAACTTCAAGGAGGAGGAGGAATCGGCAAATGTTGCCTCCCTGTCCCCTTTCTCCGGAGGGGTGCCTTTGCTAGATCCCAGTGCTTTCTGTGAACAGAAGGAGCACTTCCATTCACAGAATGATCAGTCTGTATCCAACCCACTGTCTCCACTAGGCAGTATATGAGTATTTCAGTACATGTATGCTCCCAATGTTCTTTCCACGACATAAACAGGAACCTGTCACTTTGCATATGGCCAATACAAGCCATGTGTTGTACACAGAGATGTGGCTGTGTATAGGCTCACATCCCTCTGTACATACAGGATTTCCAAACTAGTAAGTGTAAAGATCCTACACAATCTTGACTGTGCTTCAAAGAACAGTGCAAGTAGTTCTGTGAGCTCAAGAGGGCTTTGGTCTTGTGTTTCTCAAACAGCAAACCCTAGGATGAAATGACAAATTGTTTCATTACTATTACTATTACTATTACTATTATTATTATTATTACTACTACTACTACTACTACTACTACTAATAATAATAATAATAATAATATTTATACTCCGCCTTTTTTTTCCAGAAAGGAACCCAAGGCGGCTTACATAATCCTCCTCCTCCTCCTCTCCATTTTATCCTCACAACAACCCTGTGAGGTGAGGCTGAGAGTCAGTGACCGGCCCAAAGTCACCCAGTGAGTTTCATGGCCGAGCGGGGACTAGAACCCGGATCTCCAGAGTCCCAGTCCAACACTCTCACCACTACGCCACACCAGGGAGGGGGACTAGCTTGTTATATGGCTGTGCGGGATTCCGCTATGCAAAGTCAGAAAAACCTACAGGGTATGCCAGCCTAAGCTTTTGTGTTCACCTAAAGGTAGCTCTTTGCGTCCCAGCCTCTCCGTACTTAAGCCTTCAGGATTACATTATCTAACACTTTTACTGATTAGCAAAATGTAAGAACTGATGCAGGACAGCTTGAAAAACTCTTACTATGTCTGCCTTCTTTAAAAATTAAAATATCAACTAATGCACTATAAAATATGTATTATAAAATACCCTGAAAGGGAATATTATCCCTTTCTAGAGTGCAACACTCGCTATGTCTTTCAGCAATATAATAAGTTTAAGAATCAATGGTGCTCCTCCAGATGCCTTGTTGTGAAGTCCACTTGGATAATCCCTATAAATCCATTAACCTGGTTAAGGTGGGACAAATCCATCTTACCAGAGGCCTGTACTTCGTTGACATACTGCAGGAGGTCTTGCCCTTGGTGGATGACATCGAAAGTCAGGTTATTCATGGTCAGGGCTTTGTCCGCATGGTGCTGAAGCCTCTGTTCAGCTATCGTGAGATCCTCAGTGTCAAAATCGTTCATTTGCTGAGACAGCTCATCATTCCAGGATTCAAGGTCTGAAATAATCTAAAGCAGGTAAGGCAAAAAAGAAGAAGAAGAAAACACCGTTCAACATGACTAAATACAGGCTGAAATATCAAGAGGAATGAAAAATGCCTTAGAAAAGGCTGGTCACTTGGGGAAATTGCTCACGGACTCTTCAAGAACAAGCTGGTTCTTCGTATGTATATCTTGGTGGCTGTGATCAAGGCTACCAAGGAACCAACATGTGACCTTCAGGTACAATGGAGAGAGGCTGCATTTCCATGCTGAAAGATTCTATCCTGTTGCAGAGGATTAGTGTCCGAGGACAGAAGGTCATCATCTTGAGAAATGGAAAACAATCCCTCAGAAGAGACTCGCTTACTGAATAATGAACTGCTGCCATTTCAGAGTCTGCTGGGGAGAGTTGGTTATTGTGTTATATGTGAGTACCAAAGATAGTGAGAATTGTAGTTAAGGTGGCTTGGATACTACACCCAAATTATTAGATGGGGGTTCAACAACAAAGCCTCAAAGGTAGCATTTTGTAAACATTACCTGTTTTAAAGCTTCTCTACCATCTCTTATTTTTAGTACCAGCAATCCGGTCCCAGTTCAAGCGGAGTCCAGCTCTTCAAGTATAATTTCTCTTGTCCCAAAAAACATTGGGACCTTCCAACTCTGTCTGGTTAGCTTTTGAGAATGAGGCTGACAGGGCAATAAGAAACTTTTAGATGGGCCCTGGGGAATATTTTGAGACAAGAGAAATTATATTTGAAGAGTTGGACTCAGCTTGAACTGGGACCGGATTGCTGGTACTAAAAATAAGAGAGATGGTAGAGAAGCTTTAAAATTGATTTCTGAGAAAAAGCCAACATGTTCCAAGTAGCATCATATGGACGATTCTTGGGTGTGATGTTCTAAATGCACTATGACCACAAAGTGAGGAAAGGATAGAAGTTGACAACATGCTGACAAATGAAAGTATCTATCATCGGAAAAGTTACACTTACACACACACACACGCAGAGTGTTTGTTTCCACAGGGTTGTTGTGAGGATAAAATGGAGAGGAGGATTATGTAAGCCGCCTTGGGTTCCTTGCAGGAAAAAAGGTGGGATATAAATATAATGAATGAATGAATGAATGAATGAATAATAAATAAATGCTAAAAGCAAGATGGGAGAATGAAAAGTGGCTGGTGCTAGAAGAGAAAATGGAAATAAGAGAAAACTGGTAGAAAAAAGATAAATAGGAAAGTTATTCCTGGATATGAAATCTATATAACTATCTCTCAAAGAATCTGTTCACCAGCTCAGACCTAAAGGACTCCAGTTTGCAGCCGATTTCTGAAGGAGGATAAAGGAGGCATATATTTGTATTCTTAACCACTAGCAGCTAAAATCAAGGGCGTGGGACATTAATCCCAGACTTGAGGCAGAGTGGATGAGCACCATTGATATTGGGGGTAGACCTAAGAGTTGTATAAGCAAAGATGAGGGTTTCAAATGGATTTTATGGAAAGGAGTATGTGTGTGTGATTGGGGCTATTCTGTTCCAAGTATGAAGTCAAACTGGTTCTGCAAGTTTCTATGGCAGTAAAGTTTCTGTGTTTGTCTTTTAAAGCAATTACCATCTACCATTTTTACCTGGGGCTTTCCAAAAGCTGAGCATCAGAAGCACTGCAGACCATAAGATGATAGTTCAGAGACTGGAGCACACTGGAGGAAGGAACGGATGCAATAACACTGCAACCCCGGCAAGCTCGCTACAGAAATTCATTCATTCACACAGCATCCCTACAAAACAGGTCGGGGACTGCAGTAAATTCAGCCTATTTGACAGCAAAATAGATTGAGCTTTCCTGGGGCCTTAACTGTCTGCATTAGCACAGAGATTACAATCCTTAAGTACCCAATGCTATCTCAATTCTGTGCAGGATTAAGGGAAACTAAATCAATAGGAGAAAACCAACAGCTTCATCATATTTTTGCTCTTTTTTTAAGCCCATCCCTCAGGTGAGAAAGGAAAGATTAAATAAAACACTGGTAATTGGAGACTTACATCAATGGCATCTCTCTCAAATATCCGCAGCTGTAAGAAGAGCTCCAGTTTTATTTTGCGCTCCTGGAAAAGCTCCTCCATCTGTGACTGGGCCTCATCCAGTTGCTGAAGGACTGTCTCTATGTGATTGATGGAGCTGTTATGGGGGGTCTTGTTACTCGAGATGGCAGAATCCCTATTAAAAAGTGGGGGAGCATAAATAGGAAAACAGGATCTGAATGGAAGTATTCTCTACTGCCTGTGTCCTGTAGGAGTTGAAGGGGAACAGGTCAACCTTCACTATTTTGATGCTACAGGCTTTTAAACACTCAACTCTCAGGGAACTCTCTGGACAACACCTCATCAGCTAAGAGGAACCTGCATCACAAAGCTCCAGTGCACAGCAGTGGATTTTGAAACACGCTGTAGTTCTCATGGGATGCTGCTGACCAGTTCTGCTAGGCTTCACGGTGGCTTTACATCAGGGATATTGAACTTCTTTCAGCCCAAGGGACAAAGACTCATAGATCATAGAGTTGGAAGGGGTCTACAAGGCCATCGAGTCCAACCCCCTGCTCAATGCAGGAAACTAGAGGAGGGGTCTCCCATCCAAGTAATAACCAGGCCTGACCCTGCTTAGCTTTCCACACTCAGACAAGCTGAGCCAGCGTGAGCCACAGGCCTGTTTTCATTTCAGAGAAGCTCTTGGTAGTCAGTGAAGACAAAGACAAAAGGGGGCTGGGCCAAAGGCAAAGGGGGTGGGGCCAAAATAGTAAAAATAACCGCATATTGTAGCTTACAGTTCTTCCTGCCAGTAACAAAGCCTTAGGAGAGGCAGTTCAACCTTTTCGAATTTGGGAAAAACTGCACAAAAGCTGGGAAACCACAAAATGATTGCTGGTTGGGGGAAAGGGGGCATGGCCATCTTGGGGACCCCAGGCGGACCGGACTGGGTCCCCGGGCTTGAGGATTCTGCACCCCTGGTCTACATGGGCTGATAATGTGATCTGGAATCCCCCCCCCCCATTCCTGCAACTGCATATTTCCGAAGAAGTGTGGTAGGATGGGCAAAGTGTCTTTGAGGAGAGCAAGCTCACAGCTACTCATCTTACCACGGAGGGACCACTACTAAGCTTCCAGGGAACCACAGAACTCCCCAGAACAAACAGCTTGAAAGCTACAGTATCAAGCCATTTGCTACCCACACATATCAGAAGTTATGCTCATTCAACAGTAGCATGACATTTCTCAAAGTAGTGAGTGCACACATTGCCTCAGACTCCCAATTCGTACAAATCAATGCCTAAGAAAACAAAAACAAACTAAGCTGCACTCCTCTCTAGCAACCATTCGGTTGGAATTACAGGTTACAAGAAACATGGGTCTGCCAATGAAAATGGTAGACGAATGTCCCAGTTCTCCCCCTCTGTGACATGCAGTAAACCTGTGCTGTGTTTTTCCCCCTTACCTCTGCTCATGGCGGCCAGAAATTCGGAGGAGTGTGGGCAGGGAACACCTAGCTTAAAGGCACCAGGGCATGGGGTGAGTGAGCCACACTTCATGGAAGGAAAGGGAGAGAATGTGACACAGGGTTGCCATTTTCAGGGAAAGCCACACCTTACCTCAGCTGCTGTATCAGATCCTCGCCTTCCTTGATGACATTCACTGTAACCTGCAGAGTGGTCTGCTGCTGCTGGCCAAACCTTTTGATCAGCTCCTGCACGGCCTCCACAGACTCTGCGTAGACATCATCCAGCAGTTCCTTCTGCAGCTCTTCCAGCCACGTCCAGAGCTGTGGAAGGGGGGGGGGGAACAGCCAAGAGGTTAAGCCCATAGTCAGACTGCTTAAGAAAACCGACTGTCAAGTTGGGTTTCTTCCCCCAAGCCCCTTGCAAACTCTGTTGCATTTTAAAGAAAACTGGTTATAATGTGCATATAATATAACTTAGCATTGATACAACACCTGAGTCTGTTATTAAGCCTATGCCACAGATGGCTGGGGGTGGGTGGGTGGGGAATGTGCCAATGGTCACCCAAGTGGGTTTGCAGGGAAGCCATTACTTGAATTGGAGACTTCCTGCTCACAGCTGATTTAACATTGTGCCTAAGAGTGTCAGCCAGGAAGCTGCCTGTTCAAATCTCACCTCAGCCATGAAGACATTAGGCAGCCTTAGACAAGCCACTGCTTTTCAGCTCCAGTTCCTCCCATCTGCAATAGGGGGGCAAGAAGCCTGCCCTATCTCCATGTTTAGAGGCAATATGCCACTGGACACCAGTTGCTGGGGAAGCAGCAGGGGAAGGGCTGTTGCCTTTACATACCCTACCTGTGGGCTTCACAGAAGCATCTGGCTGGTCACTATGAGAACAGGATGCTGGTTTAGGTGAACCCTTTGGTCTTATCCAGCAGGGCTCTTCTTATGTTCTCACTACAGAGGAAGCAGTTGCAAGCTGCTTTGAACTCTCTACAGCACTAAATAATTGTGTCTTATTCTTATGGCTCATCCTCGCTCTGAGCTACATTAACTCTGTTTCATCTCTCGCTGCTGAGTAAGGGTGCTTCCAGACGGAGGGCTCCAATAAAAAGGCACTGTGCAGCTGCTCTGTCTTCCCTTCCTTAACAGATTCTTTTTTCTGATAAGAAAAACGATGGAAGAAGTGGTGGGAAAACACGGGAGGATTACAAATGGAAGACAACGACGTCTGGACACGCACACACACTGTAAGGCAGGGCGATTGCACAATGAAAGCCTCATCTGGAAGAACATTAAGTCATGAGTAGGCTACTTGGTGCCCTCCAGATGTTTTGGGCTACAACTCCCAGACGTCCCATTGAGCATGGCCATGTTTGCCCTCCCCTGCCTTCAGTTGACACCATTGCATGTGGTGCTGAATCACTGCACTGACACCTTATGCTATTTTATCAGGACAGGAGTCCCTGATGCGGCAGTATTTCTAGGAAAAGATCGCTCTGGAAGTACAGACTGCAGTTATCATTAAAAGGTAATTAAAATAAAAATCATTTTTCCATATTTACACATCCAGTAATCCCAGTCTTAAGCACCGTTTCAGGTATGCATGCCCATCTAAAATTACACACACACACACACACACACACACACACAAAGATATAAAGCTGCCTTATAGAAACTCAGACCATTGGGCCATCTGTCCCATTATATCTATGCTTATTGGCAATGGCTCTCCAAGCTCTGGCATCCTTTCCAGCACTACTACCCAAAACCCTGTAGCTAGAGATGGCAGGGGTTGAACCTGGGATCTTGTGCCCTCAGCTACGAGCCCTATGCTCATTTGCAAACATTAAAGAATCTACTTCAAGAGTATTAATGCCATGTACTTCAACAGCCAGTTTGCAGATGTATAGGAAGCAATGGATTGGGTTATGGGAGTAGCAGGTGGGGAATGGATAAAACACAGGCAAGGTTTAATGTGCCAAGTAGTGAGAGTTTGTTTTGTAAATGGATGTTTTAGAACAGTAACACAGTAATTCCTGAGAATTGTTGATTAAATCACCTTATTTTTACCATACAGGTTATTTTTTCTTGATGAGAGAACAAGCTACCTGTCTGTAAAATTGTTTAACTGAATAGTTTGCACAATGACATCATCTCTGTTCAGGAATCACAGAGATGGGGGGGGGGGTTATTTTTCCCTACCCAGATGCTCAAGAGTTTGATATAGGGAATTTGCACAGGTTGCATCTGACTATTCCGACATTATGAAGTCTTGTATCTTTCTCCATTTCCCATTCACATTTTTAAGAAAAGTGAAGGGTAAATGATATTTTTCAGATGTGGACTGAGAAAAATACTGCTTTGTATTTGCATAGCACTTTTTCTCTAAGTAATTCAGATATTACTTTTGCTAATCGTACAACAATCCAGTAAGGCAGGCCTATCATTATTCTATCATTATTCTCACATTATGGGGGGGGGGGGGGGAGCCGGGCAACAATTGAGACACACAGCATTTTGCTTAAGCCACAGTTAAGCTGGGCCTTCTAGTAGCCTTTAACCACTACTGTGGTGGGGCTTAGAGAACCCTCTTCAGCTCGATTTCTCTATTCTAGTTTTCACAAGCAGAGTCACAATGCCTATGCCAAAATCTAACTACTCAGGACTTTAAAATTGTGAGCTTTAAGCACACCAATAATTCCCCACAATGTCCTATAGCACAACCTTTTCAGCCCCGAGAGCCACGTGCAGTGTTAGTTGGGATGTTTTACATGCACGTGCACATACTTGCTCTTCCCCCTGTCTCAGTGCGCAGTAATGGGGTGGTTTAAACCTCTCCACCCTGCCTGATAAGATCTAGGGATCTTTCCGGGGGTGGTGGAGGATAAAAGCTTCTCCTATTCCCCAGCAATCTCCACTGACATCACTGGGGGTTAGGAGAGGCTTTCATCTCCCATCTCCTAGTGACCTCCACTGAGCTTGTTGTTTCTCCGCTGCTAATAGTGGTAGAAAAACAGGAACCTCAGAAGCAGGATGACAGGGGGTTGGGAGAGAAGTGGCGGTGGCGGGCAAACCAGTGGGTGGGAAATCAGGGGTAGAAGAGGCCAGGGCACCTGGGAGGCGCATCGAAGGCCTGGGTGTGTGTGTGTGCATGTAGCCCATGGGCCATGGGTTGGGTGCCCCTGCCCTATATTTTGGGGCTATCTGAGGCATTTAGTGAGAATCCTGGGAAGAACAGAGACACAGAAGCAAGACTCAATGTCCTATTCCATAGCTGAGTAGCATTATTAGGGAGCTTAAGGAGAGAGTATTAACAACTCTTACCTCAGAGCTCTGTGTGAGTGTGCATGTGTCTATGTGTGTGAGTGTATTTTTGTTGCTGCTTCTGTTCAGCTTTGTACTGAGAAAAGCAGGTTTAAATATAGCTTCTGGAAAGTGAACGTGTTGTTTGTGCTGAATTATTAAACCAGCATTTAGAGGCTCATTGGGGCATAAACCTATTCCTTTTGATAGTGTTTAGCTCATTCTGTTCTCTCCAGTACTGGCAATGCATTATGAAAGTAGGTACACACACGTCCACGGTATGATCCTAGCACGTGGAGGTGGAGGGCTTCACCAGTAAAGGCAGAATCCAAGTTCTCGTTCACTTGCTGTAGCCAGTGACAAACATACCTGTCTGAGCCAACCCCACCTGCCAGCAGCTCTGTGTGGTCCTGTGCTAAGGCCCTCCCACCATCCCTGTCCATCCAGGATCTTTTCACTAGAGATTCTAGAAGCTGAACCTGTACACAAACTCCATGCTCTCAGTTCTGGTTTTTCCCTGGGGAGATGTCCTCACGCAGTGCCCAAACAGCAACTTGGGAAGCTGCAGTACAATGTGGCCTAAAAACATCAGACTTGCCTTGCCAGACCAGACCAAGGGTCCATCTAGTCCAGCCTTCCCCAACTTGGGTCCATACAGATGTTTTTGACTACAACTCTCATCAGTTGTAATAAAAAATAGCTCGAGAGACACATGTTGAGAAAGGGTGATCTATTCCAACATCCTGTTTCCAGCCGTGGCCAGCCAGATACCTCCAAAAAGCCCATAACTAAGGCACAGAAGTAATGGCCTTCCCCGGTTTGTCATCAGCATCCAGTATTCAGAGGTACACTGCACCTGAACATGCAGGTGGACATGGAGGCTATTCCTTTTTAAAGCCATCTAAGCTGCCGTTACATCTTGTAATGGCAAATTACGGTAAGTATGTGCTGTGTAAAGCAGCCCTCTCTTTTGTCTAGCCCAAAAGTACTGTCAATCAAATTCATTGATTCACACACACACACACACACACACTGTGGCAAGGCAAGCAAATGATAAATTTGCATTAGCTTTCTGCAACTATGTCTTTCTTCTCAAGGTATCTAAACTTCAGGCTCCTGGGAAATGCCTGTCATTCCTCAATTAATGTGAAGGAAAGTCCCTATTCTTCCAATCTAGCCTGGATTTATAAGGATAAATGGAGAAAGACACTTGTTCTGAAGACCAAGGAAGTAGTTGACATGGATCTCTTAAAAATAAACAAAATACAGGCAGTTTGAAACGACAAGTATTTGGGGGCACTAATTTTGCAAGCCACTGAGGAGTGTGGTATGTTAAGCGCCATGTAAAAATGTCCAGACACTACCTCTCCTGGGTCCATCCTTGAAATCTGTATTCCCACACTTCCGTAAAGAGTTGACAAGAGTTGATTTGTTCCCTGTACTTGGCACTGCTACGCAAGCACCTGGCCCGGCTCTCGTTCCAGTTTTTCCCATCGGAGGAAAGTGAGTTATTTAAATGCACATTTGTATGGCCGACAGTCGGAAAGTTATGAGTGCAGACACATGTAGACATTATTCAAAGCACCTTTTGAAGAAAAAAACCCAAAACCCAACTTTGCATTACTCAGTGAACGGCAATAAGCTGCGCTCTGGGAAATGGCCTAAGGTTTCTGCTATTAATTCCTGCACTGAGATGTCTATTTAAGCAACTGTTGCTGTAAACAGTCTCCTTCCTAACCATTAAGTTCAACTGTGAGACTGATTCTCTCAGCCAGCACTGACGTTCAGGCACAAGGCAGAGCCAGACGCCTTGCAGGATACTCACTTCATGATCCATTTGAGCACCGAACCTGACTGCTATATCTGAACTTTCAGGGGGACGATATGGGAACTAGGTTACTATTACCAATCCAAGAAACATAAGCGTGTCTCAAGCAGAGAACACTGGAAGATAATGCCCTCTATTAAACTCGTTGTTGCCAACGTGGGCAAGTCCATGTACATTGCCCCCCCCCCCACAAACCACGTGCTATCACCAACATCCTAGATTGGTGCAAACAAATCACTGTCTTCTCCAATCAGCACGGTATAATGTGCTATCTTCTCCAATGACTCAACAAGATGCAACCCCCTTTCTTACAACATCCTTCCATGGCATAATACCGCCGCAGGCATAAAGCAAATCCAAGCAGTAAGAACAATGCGACTTACTATTCCGTAAGTGCTCAAGGCAGCTCGCGTACACTACACCTCTAAATATGCATGCATAACACCGTATGGGTGTTGACAGGTTGCTTATTTATCTACTACATCTGTATCCTACCTGTCCTCTATGGAGCTCAGAGCAGCTTACACTGGGTTTTACCATATTACCTGGAACAAGGTTAGGCTGAGATAGACAGACTGGTCCCAGATTAACCTGTTAGCTTCATGGCTGAGTAATCATTTGAACCGATGTCTCTCTGATCCAATGCCAATACACTAACCCAGGGCTCTCCAACCTTGGGTCCCCAGATGTTGCTGGACTACAGCTCCCATAATCCCTGGCCATTAGCCATGCTGGTTGGGTATGCTGGGAGCTGTAGGCTAGCAATATCTGGGGACCCAAGGTTGGAGAGCCCTGCGCTAACCCCAACCATCACTAGCTCTCCAAGAGGTTACCAAAAGCACTATCATGGAGTTAATCTCTCTACAGTTCCTAGACTAGATAAAATGTTCCCTTAAGATTTCATGGAATATTACCATAATCGAGACAAATAATAGATCTGGAGAAGTTCGGGCTGGGAGGGGGGAGTACTTTCCTCCGCATTGTGTAGCATCTGGGGAAAGCTAGGCACCATTCCAATACATCTGTGCTGACTTCCCAAATTTATGAATCACATCTAATTGTATCCTCCATCGAAACCTCTCTTCCCATTTTTACTCTGAAAAGTCCACTCAAGTGGTACATTTTAAAGTTTTGTTTTAAGATCCTTCTTGCTCGCATTATACATGGTCGGTGATCTTCATTGCTGCATGAGCTACTTTCAATCAATACCTTCCTGCTAGAATTGGCTGCACGTACTTTCAGAACTGAAAAACAATCTATATATTTGAACAAATAGATGTCCACTTTAGTTGCTATAAGACCCAGCTTTCCTCTCCCAAATGCTATACATAGACACGCACGCCGTACACACACACACACTCACAAATATACATAAACACATACAGACAGTATAAAATCTAGTATCAAATAAAACTCTTACATCTCAAAGGGACAGCACAGTTCTATTAGCTCAAGGACAGAAAGAGATTCAAGTTGCCACTGTTTTTTATATATTTTAAAAAGGCAAGTCTCAACTGTATTGTCAGCAGGCCTCTGTGTTGGCTTTTGCACAAGACACAGTTCTAACTTGTGGCTGGTTCGTCACTCAACGAAAAGGTTGTGAGGACCTGCATATTTGACTGGGACATCATATAACCAGCAACAAATATGTTGTTATCTCTCAGCATTTCAAATGCAGATATAGCTTCACACATTCAGCTATGAGTCAAGAGAAATCAAGTGATGTAAACACAATGTGTGAGATAGTCTGCAAAGAAGGGCTACCTCCATTACCATCTTAAGAATAAAATTAACTGCCCTCTGTTTACCTGCTGACCTTCTTTCTTTCCTTCCTTTATTTTTATTTTTTAAATTTAACATTCAGGCTGAATAATTCTGTACAAGCTTATATGCACACACACATATTTTGAACCTTGGCCAGTCCATGTTGAGAGGCAGTATACCTCTGAACACTACAAGCTGAGGGACAGACATGCCTTGCTTGCTAAGCTTCCCAGGGGCTTCTGACTAGCACAGTTGGAAACAGAATCCTGAATTAAAGTGGCTGTTCTGAATCAGTGCCTGGACACAGTAATGGACCGGATGAGGGCTAATAAACTGAGACTCAATCCAGATAAGACGGAGGTACTGTTAGTGGGTGGTTCGTCTGCCCGGCTAAGTGATATTCAACCAGTTCTGGATGGGGTTGCACTCCCCCTGAAGGATCAGGTTCGTAGTTTGGGGGTGCTCTTGGATCCCCAACTGTCACTTGAGGCACAGGTCAACTCGGTGGCACGGAGCACCTTTTATCAGCTTAGGCTGATATACCAACTACGTCCTTATCTGGACAGAGATAGCCTAGCTACAGTTATCCATGCTCTGGTAACCTCTCGTTTGATTACTGCAATGTGTTATATGTGGGGCTGCCTTTGAAAATGGTCCGGAAACTTCAGCTGATCCAAAATAGGGCAGCGAGATTATTAACCGGGACTGGCCGACGAGAACATATTATGCCAGTGCTTCCTCATCTGCATTGGCTGCCAGTCTGTTTCCGGGCCCGATTCAAAGTGCTGGTGCTAACATTTAAAGCCCTAAACGGCTTGGGACCAGGGTATCTGAAGGATCGTCTCCTCCCATATGTACCTGCCCGGACACTAAGATTTTCCTCAGCGGTCCTTCTCCAAAGGAAGTGGGGCAGGTGGCTACTAGGAGGAGGGCCTTTTCTGCTGTGGCACCCCAGTTATGGAATGAGCTCCCCAAAGAGGTTCGCCTGGCACCTACTTTGTATTCTTTCCGACGCCAGGTGAAGACCTTTCTGTTCTCCCAGGCATTTTAATCATTTTAATCTTGTAATTGTTTTTAATTCCGTTATTGTAACTGCTGCTGCTAGCTCTGCTGTTTGTTTTTAATCTGTGGTTTTAAATTTTATATTTTATATTGTATTTTATGATTTTAACTGTTGTAAACCGCCCAGAGAGCTTCGGCTATTGAGCGGTATAAAATGTATTAAATAAATAAATAAAATAAAAGGACCTTTGCCCTGATCCAGCAGGGCTGCTTTTAGCTAAAGGTATTACTCTACTGTCCATGTCTGAGTTTTATTCTAATAGATGTACATATCTACCTGTTTTTGACATGCCTTGTTAGTTTACACACATTACAAATAAATCCCACCTTTTCACCTCAACCCTCCAAAACTTTTTGTCCATCATATGAAGCAAGACTGCAAAACAGGAGCCAGAGGCCAAAAAGCTCAGTGGCCAGATTTATTCATTTAAAATATTTTTATTCTGCTCTTCAGCCTAAATAGCTCCCAGAGAGGCTTACAGATCAATTTAAAAAAACACCCTAAGACAGACCATGCCTTCAGGCTTACAATCGCAAAAACATGACACAAAAGGAAAAAGGATGGGGAGGGAGGAAGAAAAAAAAGCAAATTCAGGCACCAGTTCTTAAAGTTACACGGTTAAGGGCATCATTTATATCTTCTTGTTACCTTCCGGTTATGATACACACACACTCAAACTATTCTTCTTCATCTTTTGAGAAGTGGGGGTGGGAGGGAGAGGAGGAGTATCACCTAGCACTCTGGTGTCTCCTAGCCTTGCCTACCAAATTCATCTAAATACTTCCTGTTGTACCAACAGCTGAGCATCTCTATGTGGAGTCTCTCTATGTGGAGACTGCCATTCATGAGTAACTGAAAGTTATCACTTAGACTTCACTTTCTGGTGCAAACAAATCCAGTAATGCTGCACTGAGAGAAAATAAAAGCCATTCTGATTCAGAGCCAAACTTGCCATTTGTGTGTTACATCAACAGTAGGGCGAGAACACGACAGACAGGAAGTTGCTGTGTAATGAGGTAACAGAAAGCAGCTTAAAGTGCCACAGGGAAGCATTTCAATTTTGAAAATGGCCTAATTTGCAGCTCAGTGATACAGGAGGAGTATGAGCAATGATTTTGTTCCTGGAAAATAAACCTACATTTATTCCTGCTCTTAAAACTTAAATGCTTTAGTATAAAAACAAAAACAACTGCCCCCACCCCAAAAACAAAATCTCTTTCCTGAAAGCAAAAATATTCAATCTTCTCTTAGAACGACAAAAAATTGAGTTCGCTTTCCCCGCCACCACGTTTTGCACGCTCACACCCTTGTATGAAAACTTCATGAAAGAACTTATATTTCAATGTTCAGTGGAAAACATCAGAAATTGGCAAAGCAGCAGTTTCCTCACAATTAATAATTTAGTAATACTAGTTTCCTGTCATTTGGACATGTTTTCCCACATTTATTTTCAGGAAATATTTTTGGTAAGGTGAACTTTGTCCTATGTAAAACTACATTTTTATCACAACAGTAACCTCAGGATTAGCATTACTGAAAAGCAACTGACTTTGGAGTTTGATAATACAGAGTAAGGTTTTCACTTAATATTCATCCTAGATTGCACATATATACTACAAATATAATGCCATGTAAAATTAGGCTAATTGCCATGACCTCTGCCTGCCTCAAACCCCAGAAATTGTAGTTTTTATGAATGTGCTGAGAACTGTTAAGAGATCCCTAGCCCCTTCACAGAACAACACTCTTCCCTGGTTCCTTGGCTAGGAAATATGGCTTAGGCCGAGACCCAACATCATTACCTGGCAGGGATCACTGCCGAAGTCTGCCCTGCCCCGCTTAATCCCCCCCCCCCCGTTGCACTACTCTGAGCAGTACCAGGATCTAGCCACCATTTTAATTTCCCACAATGCTCCTGACCTAGCATCACTCTGGGGCACTGTGGGAAATTAAAAGGGTGACTAGACCCACCCAGCCAGTGCTGCTTGAAATGCTGCCACCATGGCTGGATAAGCCTGCCAAGGTCCACTGACCGAGCTCACTTTGTCTGGGCCCCCCCTCAAACATGGAGCCGGCCCTGCTTAAGTCAGACTGAATCTGATTTAAATTTGTAGCGAATCTTAGACATGCCCACAGAACTATTCCTGACTTTTATTCTTTGTTTTTTTTTAACTTACCTCTTTAACATGGGTGTGAAAAGATACAGACATGTCCAGCAGGATCTTACGTTGCTCTACACGCCTAACAAAATCTTGTATCCGGTCTTCCAACTGATGGGCTGCTTGATAAATCTCTTCAGGGTCGCACTCTCCTGTCTGTGCCAGCTGCTCAGCTGCTTCTAGCAACTTGTCTGCATTGGTATATGTATTCTACGGGGGGAAAGCAGGAGGGGAATCACTGCAAAGAGAAATTTCTGCAAGGGTTTAAGATGAATTTCCAAAGCAGGCATCTGATCCTTCCAAGTTTGTCATTTTATCCTAATATTCACACTGCTAACTTCATTCAATCCTTCTCAGTTCTTGCAGGTTCACACACCACATGGCACAGGAGATTAACGACTTCAAGTTATTACGGTACAATACAAGGTAGGAAATGTGAAATTATTTGAGAACTTCTTCTTGAATTACTCAAGTTGCTGTTGCTTTCTTCATCCATTTTTGGCTTAGAAAAAGAAAATCAACTGAACTCAGTTCCTGTCAGTGTCTGTAGAATAAATTTTAGATTACTGAAGTGGAAGCTGTTCTGCAACCATCAAAGCAATTCGCCTTGGCCACAAAATGTCATAAAGGGATGAGTGGCGACCATTGTCCAGGAAGAATACTGTGGTAATTCAAATTTGACTAAGGGTAATGGGACTGTTTCCTGACAGACACATATTTTACCTTTTTGATGTCTGTTTTTTCCTATAACAAAGGTGGACACAGAAGGAAGATTGTGGTCCACTGGTGGCAGGGATGTTGAAGAGTCCTTGGTCTCGAGTCACGAGTCGAGTCACGAGTCTTTGGACCCGAGTCTCGAGTCCGAGTCCGAGTCCTTGGTCCAAAATGGTGACTCACGAGTCACGAGTCCCTCCCAAAGCTGACTCCATGAGTCCCTATTAAAATCAATGCATTTTTTCCCCAACAAAATAAGGCTACTTCAGATGTGTGGCTTAAATAAATTCTAGGCACAAGTGTGCCTTTTTATTTCAAAACTCTGCAACTGATTTTGGCAAGAACAGACCAGGCAGACAAACCCAAAATGTCTGAAAGGTTGCATTTTAGGAAAATGATTTTAAAAAATAAACTTGCTGTACTTCCTAAAACCTATCCATGTTGCATTTGAGGAACACGATTTTGGAACACGAGTCCTTGGTCTCGAGTCCCGAGTCGAGTCTCGAGTCCCATTGAAAATATTGGGACTCAAGTCCGAGTCGAGTCAGAGGGGGGACTCAGTCCGACTCACGAGTCGAGTCCTCGAGTCCGAGTCCCCATCCCTGACTGGTGGCCCACCTAGTTCCTGCTGGTTGCTAGGATGCTTGCAAAGAAGCCTAGATTACATGAACTTTGGTCTAATCCAATCACAAAGACACTTCTGAGGCAAGAAAACACACTCAGGATCACTGAATACAGATCACTTATTCCTTAACTGCTAAGGGAACTTTAATATACCTTCTTGCTTTGCAAATTTAAAGCACATTGGTGGGCCCCACAGGGACTGTAACAAAACAAAACAAAAACACAGACCATGTGAGAGTCTAGATTAGCAAGGATTTCTGCAGAATCTGTAAGTGTTGAGTAACATCTGAGTATAAGAGAGCTAGGATCTATAGCATTTTTAAATAATGCAATACAGTTTTTATAAGGGAAAAGGAACTAAACTTGCCTGCATGAGCTGTAAGTTATTATTTACAGAAATTTATTTATAAAGCTATTTATATTATTATTTATAAAATGCATGAATGAATGATCAGTCCCTCTAACTAAAAGAAATCTCAGGAATAGGCTTCGGCTCTTGCAGCCTGAAATATTCAAGTTGGTGGAGTTTTAGGCTTCCCGCACACTTGGCGTATTAATGATGTGTGTGGCCAGAATAACTGATCAAAGCAACAGCTGAACTAATACAAAGTGTGTATATAGGCAGCAAAGTTACATCAGAATTAAGTTTCATTTGCAGCTACTGATTATTTTCTATAGAATATGCTCGTCTTACCAGGTGGTATATTCATAGTCAGAAATGCTCCTCATTATTTAATGCAGAAACCAAATTCCATCCATCTTCAAAGGGTGGGCCATAACCTAACCTGAATACATACTGCACCAACTGTGCCATAACCATCTAGGAACGGGCTGGAGTGGGGGTGGGATATACAGTAGAGAAGACCGATACATTACCAAGAAGAGACCAATCTAGTAAAAGCAAAATAATGTATCAGGTTTAAAAACTGAAGTCAGTCCTACAGTGCAAGTTGGGGCTAAAGGAAATCCTAGGCCTGGAAAAGGTTAAAGGCCTCTCCATATCATTGTGGTTTGCAAGTTCATACACTCAGGGGACCTTTTCCACATTGCCTTGTCTGTGGAAGAGCCCTGCCCTGTGCCATTGCCACAGAACACTACTGCATCATGTCCCAGGGCTCCTGGAATGCTGCCGTAACAGGATTCCTTGTGCTGGGGGTGGGGCGGGGAAAGACCTCCCCCTGGCAGTGCTGCCCCCTCAGCTCCATTCAGGTAAGTGACTGGTTGCCTGGGAGGGAGGTCTTCTTCAGCTCAAATTTTAATCAGAAAGGTCTTCGAAAAGGTGTGTGTGCATGTGTGTGTGCGTGTGTCCTTGAATTTTGAGCAAGAATCACAAGTTAGCAAGACTCATATTCTGAACCAAGGAATTACACATTTCACCAACATCGCTACTGGGAGACAGCTATCTGGTTTCATCTCAGAAGCAAACTAAGGACTGATCTTTGCATCGTATATTAATTATGTCAGCCAAAATTCCAAACCATTCCAGTTTTAGACATGGTTCATAGAGTATCATTCTACAAACTAAGTGTCAACAGTCTAAGACAGGGGTAGGCAACGTGGTGCCCCTCAGATGTTTTGGACAGCAACTCCCGGAATCTCTGACTATTGGCCATGATGGCAGAGGCTTATGGGAGTAGTAGTCAGAAACGTCTGGAGGGCTCCAGGTTGCCTACCCCTGGTCTATGGTGATGCCAAGGATGTGTCCTACCTGTGCCACTTCTTCAAAGTCTTCATGGCGTTTCTGCAATGCTCTGGCTCGATGTAAGGATTTCCCAACCCCTGTATGTTTGCTAAGGAAAGCTTCTCCATGGTTTTCGATCCAGTCCAGCACCTGCAAGAAAACATCAGCATGAAAGATACCCAACTGTATGCTTATGATGTGCTTCAAATGGCATCTCCTATTGCTGTAACAAACAGGATATAGACAAATTTAAGTCACAGTTTATTATATATAAAGTTTTCTATTTGTTTAGATTTCTTCCCCACTATGTCCTAAAAGATCAGGACAGGCAGCAGGAATATCTATATCCAAATCCAAAGAATAGCCAAATCAAAGAAAGTCTCATGATTATTAAAACTTCCATTTTATGTGCCATCGCACATAAAACAAACACCACATAAAGGCCATATTAAACTGCTTCCCTTTTGGTGGTGGTATTCACAAGGCCAGTTGTTCACCAGATAGATTTGTGGTGATTCCACCAGCCAAAGTTTGCAATGACATGAAGAAAGTACCCAGCGTATGTAGTCAGTTAATACACAAGAACAGCTGACCGCGTGGAGACTGCCACTGACAGGGGAGCGATTTAATGTGGCAGCTGTCTCATGTGCACTGGACCTGAGACAGTCAAGTCTCCAAGGGGAGAGAGGCTTCCTGGAGGGTTTGCAAATCAAGCAATAAAACTATCTCCCATGGGTCTCTCTCTCTCTCTCTCTCTCTCTCTCTCTCTCTCTCTCTCACACACACACACACACACACACACACAGTGGCCAGCCAGGTATTCTGGAGAGTCTGACAACTAGAGCATGAACACAATGGCCCTCAGCCATTGCTCTCCTCTCCAATGTTCTCTGATATTCAGAGCAAGACTGCCTCTGAACATGGAGGCTCCATTTACACCTATCATCACTAGTTGCCACGAAGAGACCCATCCTCCATCAATTTGTCTAATCCGCTTTTAAGCCATCTGAGCCAGTGGCCATCACCTGCATCTTATGGCAGACAATTTGGTAGGTTAATATTGTGTCCAGTGAAGTAGTACTTCCTTTTATCTGTCCTGAATAAACTGTTGATCAGTTCAAGTGGGCACCACAGAGTTCTAATTTTATGAAAGAGGGAAGCCTATATCTGTCCTCTCCAAATCATGTATAGTTGTATAAATACACCCCCCCCCCAAACTAAAATGCCTTAAACATGCCAGGAAGCTCAATCACACAGATGTACCTGCACCACTATGGGAGCTGGATTTGTGCAAATGCAACAAAAAAGGTGATGGTAGTTATACCAGGTAAGGAGATGTAAAGGGGGGTTGCTGCTTTTTCTTCTTCTACAATGTTCCAATGTTAAACTAAAGTACTTAGGGAAAGACGCTCCATGGAATCCAGATAATTTCTAAGAGAAATGCTATCAACTCAGCCCTAAATGCAACAATCCAGCGCCATTAGTACAAGCAACAGTTATAACAAGTGATTCTTCGCTGCCAAAGCCAACAATGGGATCTTCTGCTTCACCAGCTTCTGGATATCAGGTACCATAACCATACACAAATCACTGTAATTGATTCCCGCTATATAGCAAATTTCTTATAGAATCATAGAAAAGTAGAGTTGGAAGGGGCCTACAAGGCCATCGAGTCCAACCCCCTGCTCAATGCAGGAATCCAGTTCAAAGCATTCTTGTCCATCTTAAGACCTGGTTAGGTGTTTTGTTCATGGAGATAAAGAGATCTCAGAATTATACTTGGAAGAGTTGATCCAAATTTGTACACTTGCTTATTTATTTAAAAGTTCAACATTAGGTCTGAGATACCAACCTTTCATAATTTGTTTTAATTTGGGGGGAAATGTTGCTGCCTACGCACATGAAGGAAGGGAGCTCACTGCAACATTAAGAAAAAACAGTGGTTTTCCAACTTCATTTTGGGGAGCTTTGGGTTTCTTGAAAAGTGAATTAGGTGTCCCTGAACAAGAAGATGAGCATATTTCCACTGAAATTCCCCCCATACCTTCCTATGAAGCGCTGGACACTGTTCAAAATGCATGCACAGCTCACACAGAGCAATGGTGAGGCCCAACAAGCCTAGCCAATACCCCGTGTGAGCTGAGTGTGCATGCTAGAAAATTCCCAGGAACCCTCTGCAAAAGGCAGACTCCAATTGGTCTATCTGCAAGGTCTCCTTGGCCGACAAGTTCATGCAGAAAAGGATCCCTCAGTAAATCTTATCCTTACCTGAGAAGCCACTCCTCCACACTTAACCAACAAATACAAGGTCCTCATTGTACCATCAGGCAAGAACTCTGCTTTCAATTCACATTAGGCCCCAACGTCTTTACTAATCAGAATCTACTCAGCAGCTAAACATTCTGGGATCTGAAGCCAACATACACATCACTATCCTATTGCAATTAAGGAAGTAACGAAAGCAAGATGTTCCCGGTTCCACAAATTCTCTACAGATGCATCATGTTGGCAAGCTCTAGTGCAACTGAAGAACGCTTCCTTAAAAGTGAAGTTTAATTCAAGCCTGTCCAAGTAATATTTTCAGGAACTGCATGCCATGGACGAGCCAACTTCCACCCTGGAGTCCAGAAACGCAGAGAAGTCTAATTCATCAGGCATTCTGCTTCTGCTTATATTAGTCAGAGATATTACACGGCCTTCAGGCAAACGTTCATTCTACAGATTCTTCCCCAGTTCTCTATAGCAAAAGCCTGAAGCACCAGCCAGAAATTACCACAGTTGTTCAAATGAGAGAAAAAGGGAACTCCGCTGCTCTGTGTAAAAGGAAGAATTAAGAGGGTTTTGTTTTGTTTTTTAAAAAAGAATCTTCAAGCATTTCATTGCAATGCTGGGTAATGTGCTGTATTTAGTTTTGTATGATGCCTCAAAGAGGCCAGTGCAGGTGTGTAACACACATGTTAAAGAGATCAGGAGTGGGTGGAGGCATCATCATGTGGTCCTTCCCCCCTTCAGGCAGAAATTCTCAATGGCCTTTAATCATGCTTAAGGCTTCTGTTGGCACTGACTTTAACCCTGGTTCCTCCTTAACCAGAATTCTCTAACCAACCAACATTGTTAAGAGATTGGGAGCATGTCTGCCTACACTGGGCCAAAATTCTTCCATCTGTTTCCAGTTGCTTCAAAAGAATGAGATGTAGATTTTATGAGTATATCCTTGCTATGAGCATTTCTTGCTTTGCAGATACTGAAACTAACATTGGGTTTCCCCCAACCATATTAGGACTTGTCCAACGTAACTAGGAGTCAAATTATGTCATAAATTTAGGAACTGGACAGCCCCCCCCCCAAAAAAAAACATTATAAAATTAAGCTGGTTAATCATGTACAATTTAAGGTTGAATTACTTTTTGTACATTATTTCCTCTTTTCTAATGCATTTGGCTAGGAATAAAAAGACAGACATTTTTGAAAACAAGGAAAAGCAATAGTGTTAGATCTGCAAGAACTCCTGCACTGCTCCTACACATAACATGCTATTATACTGCCTTAATTTTCATTTGGCACTGATAACATTTCCTCCTTACCTGTCGGGTGCCCCACTAATCACTTACACACACATACACGTGCAGTTCATATGTAGCCAATGAAGCTTGGAGATGGATGGTAGAAGACATGAAAGGTGGGATATAAATGCAACAATAAATAAATAAATAAAGTAAATAATATATAAATAAAGTGAAACTGCTTTATACTGAATGCAACCACAGGTCCATCTCGCCCAGTTCTGACTATTCTGCTCAGCAGCAACTCTCCCAGTTCTCAGGCAAAGCTCTTTCCCAATCCTGCTACCCAAGATCCTGTATGTCCAGGGAAGACAGTGAAGAAAAAGGGAAGCAATGCCTCTGTCATACCACCCTTCAACTCTAGCTCAGGTGTGTTCCAAGGAAATGCTTATCCAAGTGGTTAGCAGATCGAACCTCATTTTCTCTCAACCTTATCTTTTGTAGTTACAGAGCCTTTGTAGTTACAGAACAGCATCCCAAAACCTAAGTAGAGAAATGGACTTGATTCAAACATCACACAAAACCATGGTTTGTGCTAACCATAGTTTAGAACCCAAACAATGGTTTGAGGTTTGAAATGTACAGGAAAGTCAATATTCAGAGCTGCTCATCTGCTTTCATTTTCAATCCACACTCTAGTCCCTAGGGACAGAGGCCTTCAGAGGTAGAGCAACAACCGTAACTATAGTTGCAATTCAAACATCATGGCAAATCATAGTTTGCAAACCCATTTCAAACCACGGTTTCAAATTCTGGTTTGCCAGCCACTCACAAACCATGGTTTGTCAACTGAAACATCACAATGAATAAGACATAATCTTCCTTAATGATAGTTTGGTGTGAAGTCCGAATTGAGTCATTCTACTTTGTGTATAAGAACATGGAAGAGTACAGAGACTAGTCTGTCCCAATAAGATTTAATCTGATCAGCTCTCCAGTAAAAGAGTGAAGTGTTCTGCTTTCTGGAATACATGCAGCATACTATAGGTGCCTTTCATACACTGCACAGTAGTACAGGAGCTACTTCATCATGGTTCAATATGACAATACCACAACGATGTGGATGAGGCTGATAACATGGGACTATTACTGAACTGTTAAAATGTAATCAGCAAGAAAAGCAAGCAGAAGAGGCAAAAATGTGTGTATGTGGGAGAACAATGCTAACTACCACAAGTCTTAACTGCTTTGCTCTTATGGGCTATTAAAAGAAACAGGATGCATCACCTCAGTGAAGGCAATATACTACTGATCTTCAAAAGTTTTATTTTTCACAATGTCCATCTCTCTCTCTTTGAGGAGGAATGGGGGGGGCAGAGAGAATGATTTTAAAAGAGCTACATATTTAGCTTTACCTGGCAAATTGATCAAATCAATGCTTTTAGCAGACACACACCCCCGATCCAGTGGACATGAGATGAACTACCTGTTAGTCCAGTTGTCATCACATGCATAAGCCTCAGGCTTACATACTCTCCGTCTCTTCCACATGTCAGGGGAAGAGGAGATAAACTTTTGTTCACAGTTTGCAACAAAACACAGCATCTTGTTTTGTCCAATTATGGCAACACTGAAGTTTATGCAAACCAGAGTTAGTTCACAAGCCAGGACCCTCCATCTATCCATCCATCTAAAATCCTACACTTGGAAAACTAGCATATCAGAGAGAAGGCCAAGCTGAAACTCTTCTTCTTGACACTAGTTTTCTATGTGCAGGGAAACTGTTATATGGGAAGACTTCAATCATGTGAACCACAGTACCATGCTTACCAACAGTAACAGCTTACCATTAGTAAGCATGTAGAAGGACAAGTCCTGCTGAGAAAGAAGCAACATGGCTTCCACTAAGGTAAGTCCTGTCTCACTAACCTTTCAGAGTTCTTTGAGAATGTCAATAAACATGTGGACAGGGGTGATCTGGTAGACATTGTTTACTTGGACTTACAAAAGGCTTTTGACAAAGTCCCTCACCAAAGACTTCTGAGCAAACTTAGCAGTCATGGAATAAGAGGAGAGGTCCTCTTATGGATCAGTAACTAGTTAAAGAACAGAAAGCAGGCATAAATTGTAAATTCTCTCAGTGGAGGGGTCCCACAGGGATCTGTATTGGTTCCAATGCTTTTCAACTTGTTCATAAATGATCTGGAATTAGGAGTAAGCAGTGAGGAGGCCAAGTTTGCTGACAACACCAAATTATTTAGGGTGGTTAAAACAAAAAGTGATTGTGAGGCACTCCAAAAGGATCTCTCCAAACTGGAAGAATGGGCATCAAAATGGCAAATGCGGTTCAATGTAAGCAAGTGTAAAGTAATGCACATTGGGGAGAAAAATCCCAACTTCAAGTATAAGCTGATGGGATCTGAGCTAGCGATGATTGATCAAGAAAGAGAACTTGTGGTTGTAGTGGACAGCTCGATGTAAATGTCAAACCAGTGTGTGGCTGCTGTGAAAAAGGCAAACTCTATGTTAGGCGTAACTAGGAAAGGAACTGAAAATAAAACTGCCAAGATCATACCCTCATACAAATCTATGGTGCAACCATACTTAGATACCATGTACAGTTCTGGTCACCACACCTAAAAAAAAGGATATTGTAGAGTTGGAAAAAGTACAGAAAAGGGCAACTAAAATGTTCAAGGGGCTGGAGTAGTGGTGCTCACGAACCTGGTCTGGGCGCCGCCTCTCCACTGCCTCGCCTCTCCAAGGCGGCCCCCCCACCTCGTTCTTCCAAGCGGCGCGGAGAACTCTCCGCACTGCTCGAGCTGCCGGCGCTGGCTGCCCTGTCCCATTGCGTCACTTACGGCGGGACCCTGCTCCGGCGCGCTGGACCCCCGTGCTATGTTTTTGGCGGGGGAAACCAGGGCAACAGGGCTGTTTAAGCCCTGTTGTCCTGGTTTCCCCGCCAAAAACATAGAGTGGGGGTCCAGCGCGATGGAGCAGGGTCCTGTCGCGTCACTTCCGGTGCGCCAGAAGTGACGCGATGGGACCAGTGCGGGCGGCACGGGTGGCTCGCCGCCACTGGATCAAAGTAGGACCGCACAAGCCCCGCGCGGACATGAGCGGGGCTGATTTCGGTCCGCGCAAGGCGAATCTGCACACCCCTAGGCTGGAGCAACTCCCCTATGAAGGAAGGTTACAACATCTGGGATTGTTTAGCATAGAAAAAAGGTGAGTAAGGGGAGACATGATAGAGATGTACAAAATTATGCATGGTGTGGAGAAAGTGGAGAGGGAGACATTTTTCTCCCTCTCTCATAATAGTGGAACCCGGGGTCATCCCATGAAGCTGTTTGGCAGGAGATTCAGAACAGATAAAAGTACTTCTTCACATAGTGCATAATAAAACTATAGAATTCACTTCCACAATATGGAGTGATGGCCACTAATTTGGATGGCTTTAAAAGGGGATTGGACAAATTCATGGAGAAGAAGGCTATCAATGGCTACTAGTCCTGATGGCTATATGCTACCTCCAGTATCTGAGACTGTATGCCTATGTACACCAGTTGCTGGGGAACATGGGCAGAAGGGTGCTGTTGCACTCCTGTCCTGCCTGTGGGATCCCATGGGCAGCTGGTTGGCCACTGTGTGAACAGAATGCTG
Source organism: Shinisaurus crocodilurus (assembly GCA_021292165.1). NCBI lineage: Eukaryota > Metazoa > Chordata > Lepidosauria > Squamata > Shinisauridae > Shinisaurus > Shinisaurus crocodilurus. Next base: position 114,193,298 of record CM037880.1, on the reverse strand, counting down.
GACTACATGGACCCTTTGTCTGATCCAGCATGGCTCTTCTTATGTTCTTAACAAATTGTGTTTTTTCTCTCAATATAAAAGTAATTTGATTTGGGTCTTTCAGGTTTACTGCCTTATCTGTTATTTTTGAAAACTAGGCCTAAGTCTGAATGTAATTTTTAACCACTGCAAGACTTTTTAATATGAACTGGTTTTGGTGAGGAACGATAATCAAGAAGGTGCAGGTTTAATTGTTTTAACATGTATTTTTATTCTGACGGCTGACTCCTGTATTGTCAGCCCATACAGGCCACCGTTTTACGGAGTCTCCAATACATCTTCCTTCAATTTAACTACTAGAGATAAGGAGGGCTCGAAATCCAAGTTATCCAATTAGGTTGAAATGATAGCAGAAAATGGCAAAAAGTTACACAGGTGACATTTTTGCCCAAACAGTGGCAGGGACAACCGAATCACTCCAGGTGACTGCATTCCTCAGGAGGTCAATTGCTGATAGATTCAAAATCACCCTAATTCATCAGACAGTCACTGATGCAGAAACAGGCAGCCGCTGCCTTCAACAAACTAATCTGAGCAGATCACATAATATGACAGTAGTGCCGCATTCAAAATTATACCTGTCAGTTTTGTGACAAACTAAAACCTATTGGGGGAGTGTTTTTGTTTTAAAGCTATGAGTAGAAAACACACATGTGAAAGTGAAAAAAGCTACTAGTCAGGGGAGATCTGTGTCAAGGGCTTCTGGTACAAACTGGAAATCTGTAGAAGACACACTGTTCAGGGAGGGAATGAGAAAAGGAGGCACTCTGGATCGACAGGCCACCTAAGTCATTGTTATAACTGCCAGAGCCTGCACATCGTCAGCTAATAAGCTTGGGGAGGTGGTACCTACAGGGATCTCTAAAGCATGTGGGTGGGGGGTGTCTCCCCACCATACTCTACTTCTGAGGGGGCTGGGGAACCTTCACTTATTTTAAACAGGCTGGCAGCTTTTGAATGATTGGCTGGCGGGCAGGATAGACTGGTTGCATTCGGAGGTAACAAGAAGCTAGAACTGCCGAGAATTCTGGCTTGTTGTTCATGAGCTATGAGCTCATTTATGCTGCCCAACTGCCCCCCACTTGGTTCCTACCGCCAGCAGAAGCAGCTAAACTATCCAGAAACTAACCAGGAAGCAAAAGCATCCCATTACATCCAAACCTGGACCCTGGCTTGCCATTCTCCTAACAAGGCAGGGACAGGAAACCAACTTCAAAGCCTGGCTTCGGACTCTGGTTTGTTAGGGCAGTGACTCTCCCGGATTAGATGCAACTTATGCTACCTCGTTACTTTCTGGTTTCGTTTAGCTCGGCCGTCCCCAACTTGATGCCCTACAGATGTTTTGGACTTCAACTCCCAGCCCAGCCAGCATGGTCAATGATTAGGGATGCTGGAAGTTGAAATCCAAAACATCTGGAAGGGCAACATGCTGGGTAAGGCTGGTTGAAGTCAGTGAGAGGAGCCAGGCAGGGGCAATATGGCAGCGGGTACCAGCACACCGCTCATGAACGATAAGCCAGAATTCTCAGCAATTCTAGCTTATTATCATTACAGCTGAACATGGCCAGTGCCATCTTTTCCAAGTGCTGCTGCTTCTTCTGTCAGGCCAGCTCCGGCTGCTAATGCCCCCGTCATTTACTTACCAGCCAAATGTGCCCTGGCGATGCCACTTTCCTCTTCTTCCCATTAACGGCTGCTCCCCCACACCCTCCAAATCTACCACTTGCTTGGAGCATTCGTTCCGCCCCCATCCTAGCTCAGAATCTATGACTAGGCTTTTTTCTGTCACCAGATCCTGGCTGAGAATCAACAGTCACTTCACTGGGTGCTGTCGTTCAATCCTTCATTAGTTCTCTCCCTCTGCAAAATCTCCAGCCGCCATTGTCTTATCTGAAGTAACGATTTACTATATATGTACTGCAGAGACACAAAGACAGGCAAATTCATCCACCCATCTACTGGCTGAGCTGCAGTAATGTCTTCCCTTCTCAACTTGAAATTTAACATTTGTTTTTGGCCTTGGTTTGCAATTTGAACAAGACAAGGTCAATAACTGCTTTAATCTTGTCAAGTGGTGCCTGGCTGATTGAAAAGGGATCAAAGTTCAGTGGCTGAGATCTTTGCTTTCCCTTAATTTCTGTTCATCTTCTTAGTAAAGGGCAATGTATAGCAAGAGAATGGGTGGAGCATTGGCTTTTTAAAAAGGCTTTGCAAGCATCTGCAATGCACTACCCCATAACACAAGGAGCTATGAACTAACCTGTTGTACATCCTGTTGAAAGACACATAGTTGAAGCCGTTGATGCAAGCGGACCTTTCGATGCTGCCAGATGTTCTCCAGCTGCCTCTGGTGATGCAGTACTTCGTGTATTACATCTAGGACATGGTGCACTGCCTTGGAGTAGTTAGCTGAAGCGGTTAGAGAGTCTGAGCTTCCAGGAGTCAACGGTCGTTGCAGTTTGTCAAGTAGCGACTTCCCATCTTGGCTCATCTGTTCAGCAAAATAAGAATTTAGGTGCTTGCTCACAGGCTACATAATTCTAGTGTGTGCCACTTGAAGTTTGCTTTTCCATCTCTGACCATGAACACCTGACAAGCATGGGGAAGTATGTTAGTACTTATTACAGATGAAATCCAAAGAGCAGTATCTGTGCAAGGGGGAACTGCAGATTTTCCCTTTCAGCCACAGTCACCCTCCCCACAACAAATGCTTCCTCTAGAGAACCCCCTTAAGCCGCAGGGCTTGTGTGTGGGGAGGGGGTTAAGAGAGGTAAAGTATTGTAGAGGGAATGGAAGGCCTGAAAACTTCCAGTCTTAGGTGGAGCACCATGCCTGGTCTCTTGAATTCAGGCCTATAAAAGCAGGCACCATTAAAAACCCAGAGCTGTTCAAATGCAAATAGCTTTGTTACATGATTTGCATTGCTTTTTTTTTTTTAATTATTATTATTATTTTTAATGAACTTTTAGAAGCTCTTCTTCATAGAACATGCAGTATGGCTATTAACCTGCAATATTAATCTTACAAAATATTTCACAGATACCTTTCAACAAGTTACTAAATCTGCAAGACATATTTGATCTATGAGTACAGCTGGCCAAAGAGTAGCAGTGGATGGATACAGTGGAATAGTTAGTTTTAATTACTCACTACATTATATTCAAGCCTGAGAAACAAAAGGTGGTTTAGATGCTGCACTGGACTACTGTAGAAAAGTGCTATCCTTGCCAAATAAATTTATTCACCAGTTATTAGCTGTTGCCTGATAGTTATACATTAGGCCAAGTGTTAACAATCGTATCAGTGTGTTCCAGCTGCCATAGTATCACCGAAGATTAACATTAAAATGTAAGGCCCAAAAAAGGTCTCCAGATGGCCAGGAGCCTGCAGCAACTATTTGTTCTGATAGGACTACCACCCGCAACTTCCTTGTTCCTCTCTGGTGCTGCAAAAAGAACCCTCATGCTACAGAAGCCTGAGCAGGCAGGCAGGCACAGAGCACATGTGTTCTAGAATGGGGCCCTTCAACTGGCTAACCAAAAAGCTGCTACAGTCAGATGGAGTCTTCTGACCATACAGAGGCTTTAAGGCCTTCTATGTGAATTAGACCCGAGACATACTTGGTGATGATTGCCAAACATCACGGTTTCCTCTTTCTGAATTGTGAAGTAGTCAAGGAATCGAACCTGCTCTAAACTGATTTGACTGGAAAGTTTTATCGGCATCTAGCTTGAATGAACTGAATGAATATTGCTTAAAAGCCAGGTCTTATCAGGCTGGGTGCTTCCAGTGGCTTAGCCTCTAGAAGGGCCATAACACTTTAGTAAACCTGGTTACTTTGCCCATCTATCTTCAAAGAACAGCCAAATATCAAGCATGACAGTGGTGGCAGCATAATTTTTCACTCAGTAATCAATCCAATGCTTGAGTGAACACATCTTTTCGTTACAATTTATTCAAGTTTATTGAACAAGAGAAAAAAAGTGGTTCCCTTCATCTTCATAGTTCCTTTTTATATATGTAGAAATGGAGTTCCAATATCTTTCCCGCTTCATATCAATGAAAGTAATTGACTATGTATCATGACCATACAAGCTTTTCTTCCTCCCCTTTGAAGCACATTCTAGCAGGCCAAAGAAAGAGGTTTTCAACAAGATATTGCCATTCCTTGGGAGTTTATTTTTTAAGTGTGAAAAAAAATATCCACTCATATTAGCATTACTGAAAGAGCCAAGTTAAATAGTTGTTTCATACTGAGAGAAAATACACAAAATATTGCTGGAATACACCACTTAAAACTAGATAGATGATCAAGTATTTGAATGCTCACACACATTTAAAAAAAAACTACATTAACATTTAGAAAGGAATGGCAAGAGAAAGATTTGTAGCAAAGCCTTCTCCCAGATATAGATATATAGATATAGATTTTTAACATGAAGCATCTAAACATTGTAAATCCCAGCTACAGACTGGATACAGTCTATCAGTCAACGCATCACTTGGGGCTGCAGATGACAAGTTTTACCCGCATGATGGGAATCATTTTGTTGTATACATGATTTTGCATTTTAAAAAAGTGTTGTGAAATGCTTACTTTGGAATAAAGTGTGGAAGAAGTAGCTGCCAAACAGTTTTAAGTGTGGTTCTGGAATGTTTAGTACATGTTTGCAATGTGGCACTGTCCCCTTCTGCCATACATGCTGGTCAGCACCTAACCTGTAATTAGAGGCGTTGGCTATGTCCACTCACTAACTCCCACACAAGCACATTCTAAAGCAGGGCTCTCCAACCTTGGGTCCCCAGATGTTGCTGGCCTACAGCTCCCAGCATACCCAGCCAGCATGGCTAATGGCAAGGGATTCTGGGAGCTGTAGTCCAGCAACATCTGGGGACCCACGGTTGGAGAGCCCTGTTCTAAAGGCTGGCCCTGATGAGCCTCCAGCACTTGGCTCCAGTACAGCAAGAGCGGCTGCACAATTTATCTAAGGCAGCCTTCCCCAACCTGGTGACCTCCAGATGTCTTGGACCAACTCCCACCAGCATCAGCCAACAAGGCCAATTGTCAGGAATGCTGGGAGTTGTAGTCCAAAGCTTCTGTAGTCCAAAGCTTTGAGGAAGGCTGATTTAAAATGAGCAGAACAGGGCTGGGCAGAAGATCGGTATAGTGCTGGTCAGTGTTTGGAGTTGTCCCAGGGAGATCAGCCCTGCTTCACAAGTACCTGGTGGGAACAGAACTATCATCCTACTTGCCCTCCCTCAGCCCCCACCACAAGAATCACTATGAAGATTTAGGAAGAAGCACCTGGGGATGTGTGTGTGGGGGGGGGAGAAAAGTGAAGAATGCAAAGGATGCTCCAGAGGCAGGAGCTGGAGAAGAAAGCGCACAGGCTCCAAAACTTTCTACATGTACGATGAACAAGTAAAGCAAATGATACATCTCTTAGCAAGGAAGGCAACCTGGGTAAAGACTGAGGGCAACCTGGGTAAAAGATCGGAGTGCCTCAAAAGAATACAATCAACATTTATAGCTTTCACATTTTGTTGACAGTTAATGCATCTAACAAATATAGCTTCCTCCTCCCCACCAAGAATTGTGAAACAAAACCAGTATTGTTATGAGAAATTAACTGAATATAAGATCAATAGCAGCATTTTAAAAAATCAGTAATGTACCAAGTCAAATTAATTAATGGTATTAGGGTGTGTGTGTGTGTGTGTGTGTGTGTGTATGTACACTTTTAACAGCTTGTGACACAAACCTAACATTATTTGTAGTCTCTGGGCTATTTCATACAGAGGCAAACACGGCTTTGCTACAAGTGTATGCTCAACAGGAAACTGCATTCAGACACAATTCCCTAACAAGTGAATCTGTATGACTCATGTTTACAAATCATATAGTTTAGGCGTACACTTGAAACATCTTTGTGTACACCTAAAAAATTAATTAATTAAAGCTTCCAGATAGCCAAGTTCATCTGCTGAAGCAAAAACAAAGATTCCTGTAGCACCTTAAAAGAATAACATTTATTAAGGCATAAGCTTTTGTGGACAAGACTCCACTTCATAAGATGCATGCAATGTGACCCTCAGTTGGCAGGTACAGCCAGTGTGGTGTAGTGGTGAGAGTGTTGGACTGGGACTTGGGAGATCCGGGTTCTAGTCCCCGCTCGGCCATGAAACTCACTGGGTGACTTTGGGCCAATCACTGCCTCTCAGCCTAAGCTACCTCACAGGGTTGTTGTGAGGATAAAACGGAGAGGAGGAGGACTATGTAAGCCACCTTGGGTTCCTTTCAGGAAAAAAGGCGGGGTATAAATATAATAAATAAATAAATAAAATATACACATACATGGGTGCAGAGTGGAGGGTGAGGGGAAATACATTCAGTGTTGGCTACTACTTCTCCCCCCCCCCCCGCCGCCGCCTCCTCAATGTATGTACATACGTGCCAACTGAGGATAACAGTGTATCTGATGAGGTGGACTGCTGCCACAAAAGTTTATGCCCTAATAAATATGTTATTCTTTCAGGTACTATAGGACTGTACTGGTTTTGCTTGAAAGTAATATATGTGAAGTAGACCTTACATTATTGTTAAGTACTGCAAACAATCCACTTAAAAACAGGAGAAATAACGTTGCCTACCTCTGAATAGGCCAGAGTAATATGCTCATATATCCCTTGGTGATGGTGAATGGCATCCTCCAAGTCCTGCAGTTCTGAGGGAAGCTCTACCTCGCCACAGGCCTTACACCATGAATCCACATTACTCATATACTGGAAGGAAAGAAATGTCCAGTTATTCACAACCAAGCATAAATTGTGAGACAGCATTCGGTTTCACTGGGCAAATAAGGGTGATTAAAGAGTAAGCTAGTCCTTTCGAAGGTACCGTAATCTTTTTATCCATTGTCTTGATATTCTGCCTTTAAACCCCTGTTTTCTGCTATCTAAAGAGTGCTCCGTCTGTGGGAAAAAGCAGGAAAATTATTGGGAATCTTTTCAACTGACTTCTAATACAAATTCAAACTTCATCTTGTCTAAAGAATTTGCTGTGTTAAAAAAGAAAAGGGGGGGGAGAAGAATTACAAATTTATTTTGCTGTCCTCTACAAAGGAGAGGCAGTTGTTAAAAAAAGAAAAAGAAAAAAAGAACACTTCAGTAAAATGAGAACTCTTTGTTAACTGTGGAGGGGCTTGGGAGAGGAAACAAACACATATGGAAGCACTAAAACAATCTGAAGCCAAACCTCAATTCACATGTGAAATAGGACGGTTCTAAAAGCATCCAAAAATCTTTAGAGGGTTCAGCTGCCATCTCTGGCAGCAGAAAATCCTATCAAGTCATGTGTCTTCAGCAGTACTCAGTATTAATACATACTAAAACAAATAGATACATGATGTTAACTAGAGAGCTTCTACTCCATAGTCTGTTTTCCTGTGGAGAAAGTATTACAATTAAGCACCCAAGCATACAGCAGAAGGAACAATTAATGAGCCTAATGGAATTAGCCCCAAACAGACTCCTCCGTGTTCTATTTTTATTTCTCTTCAAGTTGCATTTACACAGGAAAAAATACTAAAAAAGAAGAAAAAAGGAAAAGTCTCTCCTCTTATTCATGTGGGCACTCGCACCAGAACGGCCATGCACATCGGGGGACACCATGGGCACATCGTCCAGTTGTAAGTTGGATACAAGTGAGGCATGCTTTGCACAGCAAATAGGCTTGTGCTTCTGAGATGGAAGCATGGCCAAGCTGGCAATTAAGACTGGGAAAACTTTCTTTTAAGACAATCACAAAAACACATAGTGGGCATGAGAAAGAATTAAGAATCTATGCCCACCATCAAGTTATGCTCATAATACACCAGGGTTTAATAAAGTGATACACATCTCTTTCACCTGGACTCATTACGAATAGAGCACTATGGTATTACTTTAATCAAGTAAGCACTACTTTAAAAAGCCAAGGAACCACTGCTTAAAGCTGTGAATCAGGCCGGACCCTGGAACCTTCTACTATTTCCAGTGGAGGCTGGAGAAAATGGCTGGCTCTGCTAGGGGAAGCGGGCTGAGCTCCTTCTTCCAGCCTCCAACAGAGCCAAGCTACACATCATGCTAATCATGTAGCATGTAGGTGAGGGTTGGCTTTTTCTTTACTCTAATGAAAGTGTGTATGCCCCTCTTTTGGATTAGGACCACCATGCACAGGGAGGGGAGAATTAACCCCACCCCTGTGTGCATGAGGGTAAACAAAAGGAAAAAAGCCTCCAATGATACAAACTGAGGTTTTTTTTAAAAAAATTGTCTATTCCCCCCAACCCTGATCGGAGGATTTCGGAAAGCAAATGGTGGGGAGAGAAGATTTAATCCACCCCATCTGGTGCCCCTGATAGACTTAAACTAGAGTTTAAAAAAAGCTAAACCTCAGCATCACACTATGCCAGGATGGCCAATGGTCAGGAATGCTAGAAGTTGTAGTCCAGAACATCTGGAAGTCCAGGTTGGGGAGGGCTAAACTACGCAATTAGCGAAACGTGGAGTTTGACCCACAGAATCTTTCTTCAAGGAACCTGCCTCCAAGTAGACAGAACTCACCCCCAGTGCCTGAACCTACAACAAATATGGATGAGTACTAAGCCCCTCAAAGATGGTAGATATGGAATATATGAAGATGCCTTATATTGAGTTAACCCACTGGTCCAGCTACCCCATGACCGTATACTCCAATTAGCAGCAGCCTTTGAGATCTCAAACAGGTGTTTTCCCAAGTCCTGTTGCCTTTTAGCTAGAGATCCCAGGAATAGAACCTGGTACTTTCTGCATGCACAGAATGTATTCTGCTCCTGAGCTATGCCCCCTCACATAATATGTGTCATTTATATTGCACTTGACATCTCACTAATCCTTACCCATAATTTTGTAAAATAGACCAGTATTATCATACCTATATAGCACATTTGGGCAGGCTGTGATACTTGGACCTCTTGGATCACAGCACAGTCTTTGCCACTGCGCTACACCAGTTCTCTAGAAATAGTGACATACTCAAAACTATCCTTTGACTGAGCTAGTACTTGAACCCAGACCTTCCGTATCTTCAGGCCACTGCTCCATTGTAAGCAAAAGCAACACATTACAGTGTTCAGATTTGGGAGAAACTTTTCCATCTGAACCACATCCGTGCCTCTCTGACACCGCCAACAGTTACGTATAATTTTGGCAGGTTGCAGATACCTTAACGCAGGTGTGAGAACAGCTGCCAATGCCAGAATCACGTCTTCTACAAAGCCAGTGAAGGGAGAGGAGCCTTGTCCTCCTTTTCCTATTGTCAGCAATGCCTGACCACAGGGTGGATCAGAGAGAGCGTGGAATGGATCAGCCTTCCCCAACCAGGTGCACTCCAGATGTGTTGGGCTGCAATCCCATCGTTCCCAGCCAGCATGGCCACTGGCCATGCTGGCTGGGAATGATGGGATTGCAGTCCAACACATCTTGGAGAAGGTTGGAATACATGATGTCTTTGGCGCGCTCGGTGTTCAGCAGCAAGCAGGGCTATTGATTTTGCCCTCTGAGTGTGGCTGGGTTTGGGCAGGGAGGCTGCAATCATGTTTCTTGCTATTTTGTGGGGGGGGGGGGAAGAGACTCAGGAGAGGTTAGGGCATTAGTGGGCCACACAGGGCCCCCTCCCCAAGGGCCACAAACAACCCACATGTGATCTAAATTCTAGAGCAAGGGTGGGGGACCTTTTTCAGCTTGAGGGGCAAAATTCAATTTTGAAGAAGCTCTTGGAGGCCACATTTCAATGGTGGGCGGGGCCGAAGTCAAAAGGGGTGAGGCCAAAATTACTGAAAAAATGTATTAGCATTTTGTAGCTTAACGCTCTTACTGCTGGTAACTAAGCCTTAGGAGAGGCATTTCAATCTTTTAGAATGGGGGGAGGGAACCTATACAAAAGCTGGAAACCCACCAAATGATTGGAGGCTGAGGAAAGGGGATGGGACAGGGGGAAGTGGGGTAGCCATCTGGGGAATGTCTGGGGGCAGATTTGGCCCCCAGGCCTGAGGCTCCCCACCCCTGTTGTAGAGGGACCAGAACAAAACTTCTGCTGTAACTGCACTGCCTTGATGGCATTTTCAAAAATAAGGAAGTATATAAATGTTAGTAATAAGTAAGAAAAAAGAAATCAGCTGGTCAAAGGGAGCAGCTGAGTATATCTGACTCTCCTGCTTAGCTCAATAAAAGCACAATCAAGCAACACCACTCACTGTAATAGAAACAAAACTGACAGGCAACTCAAAGCCAAGTTTACAAGAGAGCAGCTCATTCCCTTAAGGAAGACACGCTCCAGTTATGGAGACAGCCCACTGGGGGATACGAGAAACGTTTATGCCTGCTTCTCACTAGATCAGGTTTTTAATTCACTTGTGGCTACACATAACTTAGAACTGTTACTTTAAATAACCGAGAATGCCTGCAGCCAGAGACCGTAGTCAAACGCTTGCCTCGGGTGAAACTTTTAATTTTAGCTTTACATTCCAATGTCCCCATTTTGCTAGCTCTCCTTTCCTGCCCTTGTGAACTGTTTGATAGATAATGGAAACTGCACAACTATGATGATGCCACTCAAGTTGGGGAAAACGTATTTGCCCAAGGAATCGCTCTTGCTTATGCTTTCCACTCATCCACAACTCCATTATGAGACTTCGTAACATGTTTGCTTCTTAACAAGGCATCACATGGAAAAAAGCATATCTGTGGCTTGTAGTAACCACCTATCTCCAAAGCAGTTACTGGCAGTCTTGCCTTGAGCCCCTTTCCAGCCCTCCAGTTGCTCCACGCTTTGAATGAGGAAAGACCTCTGCAGCCCCTCATTCCCCTTACAACAGCACAATAGCATGTGTGCTTTGCAAGAAGGGGGAAAGCAAAAAGGAGCCAAAAGCAAAGGGCTGGACCAGTAGATGAAGACAAAATATTTATTGAAGAGATTATATAAAGTGCCAACGCGTTTCGAACAACAAGTTCTTCTTCAGGGCAATCTAAATATAAACATATAATTTTATGTATCATTCTATATAGTTAAGAAAAATATTATATAACAACATGGTTAAAAGGAATGAACATGGGATACAGTAATACCTTGGATTGCAAGTAACTTGGTTTGAGAGCGTTTTGCAAGACAAGCAAATTTTTAAATATTTAATTTTTTTGACTTGATATACAAGCGACGTCTTGCAATACAAGTACTGTAGTACGGCTTAAATTAAAAATCTCTGTACAAATTTTTTTGGGGGGATTTCGTTTTGATATAAGAGTGTTTTGGATTACAAGCACGTTTCTGGAACGAATTATGCTCTCAATCCAAGGCATGACTGTATTTATATAGTACTAAAAGATATATCTCAAAACAGTTATCATTAAAAAAATATTTCTAAAAAATTATATAATTCAACCATAAAATATCTACATACATATATAAAGAAACACAGAAATGCTTCAAAAGATATACCCACTATACATACTCTTTTTCGAGGTACACGGAAATCACAGATAACCCCCCAAAAGTGAGGTGTTAAACTACAGCAGCCTTCCCCAAATTGGTACCCTCCAGATATTTTGGACTTCAGCTCCCATCAGCCCCAGCCAGTAGGGCCAGTGGTCTGGAATGCTGGGAGTTGCAGTCCAAAACATCTGGAGGGCACTAGACTGGAGAAGGCTGAACTACAGTGAGGATGAGCTGAGCAGTGATGGCTTCCTCTCTATGCCTAAAGCGAGGTCTGGGAGGGAGGATCCCAAGCCGCAGTTGCCTGTACTGTACCTACTTTAGGGATTGACAGCTACTACAGCCACCAGGCGGCTTTCACCCCCGTGATGCCTTATTAAGAGGCAAACATACAAACTGGGGCTCAGATCCGAAATCCACCGCCAGACTAAATGAGACCATGCAAGGTCAACCTGCTGTCATTTGCTTTGTGGAATTACTGACCTGCTCAGCTTTCTGGTGGAAAATGGCTGACATATCCAATAAGGTGCTGCGCTCATCCAGGGCGGCAGCAAATGCTTTCCATTCTTGCTCCAACTGGCTAGCAATCTGCTTGATTTGCTGTGAGGCGTAGTGACCAGACTCCACCAAACGGTTGGCTACAGACATGATGCGGTTTATGTTCACATACACATTCTACAAAGAGAGGAGACAAACACATTAGACAAGAATGCTAAGCATGTTAAACACAAGGACCTCAACGAGAAACAGGTGAAAATGTGACATACTACAACTTCCCACCCACCACAAGCCTTATAAATGCCACCCTGCACATTCTTGCTGTTCAAACCTGGCACAGGTTGGATACAGGATTTTCTCAGCTGAACCCGAATTGCAAGGTAGCATATGGGAAAAGGCCATCTTTTAAATGTGTCAGGTCAAAGTCATTGAACTCCATATAGCTTAAAACCAGCAAACTGAACTGCACCCTGACCTTTAACTTCACCTTCTGCAGTCAGTGGCACAACTGAGCTTAACAAGGAGGGACAGTTTATTCCCTGGATGGTTAGTATCATTCTGAATAACTGCCTACAGTGAGTAGAACTGCCCCTCATGAGAATACCATGTGCAAAGATTCCAACCATTAATGCATCATAAGACACCTCCCCTTAACTTCAAGGCTCCCAGTACAATTCTCACCCTATAGGTAAAATAAGCATGGCAAAAGTTAAAACAAACATACATACAAGCAAATAACCCGCAGCTCAGGCAGCCTAGACCAGTGGTGAGCAGAAGGTAGATCTCCAGATGTTTTGGAGTTCAACTCCCAGAAGCACCTGCCAGCATGGCCAATGGTTAGGAATGCCTGGAGTTGAAATCCGAAACTTCTGGAGACCTACTTCCAGCCCATCCCAGCCAATGACATCGTCTTCCTTGGATAACAAGACTGAACAAAAGCCTAGTTCCCACTTTAGTAGTAAGCCTGTGTTTGGACAGTACCACTTCAGAATGTAGATAGGGACTTGCATGACTGAATGCTCCTTCATTTAAAAAAATAAATAAAAATAAACATATCCCTCCACATAGAAAACTAGATGTCATGGGGAAGGCTAGGTTACCGTGCTTCTCCTTCATATGTTATTTTTCTATGTGCACTGGAGATATCCAGAAGCATTAAATGAGAGCCCCACCTGCAGTCTGAAATGGTACATCCCAGATACAGGTTTGCCACCTCAGAGAACCAGGCCAAAATCATAAGAGAAATAGGCAACAACCTGTTACTTGATGTGGGGCATTCTCTCGGACTAGGAGAGAGCTAACAGAAACTTTTTTTTTAAGCCTCTGTATATACAATGGGCTATTTGGGTTGAGAAGCTTCCCACAGCTTGGTCAGACAAGTTCAGGGTCTGCACAGATCTCTCCGCCCCCAACGCTCATAAGTGTCCCTGGGTTCTTACAAATCACCCTTTGGTGACATTTGCTTAGCTCTGACTGAGCTCCATAAGACGCACCTGACCATAAGATGCACTTAGATTTTAGAAGAAGAAAACAAGAAAAAAAATATATTCATGCGCAAATTATTGGAAAACTAATAACAAGAGAACAAAATAATATCTCCATACATTTATTTATTTATTAACTGCTTTTTTAACCCTGTATTTCTTAAAAACAATCCAAAACAGGTTATAAAGAAGAATAAAACTCAAATTACCTACAATATCGCTGCAGGGACAGGAAGGGGCGGCTGAGAGGGGTGGTGGCTCTGGCAGCTGCTGCCGCGCTGGATGGGATCCGGGGGGTCTCCAGCCTGCCAAGGACGGCCAGCGGGATGTTACCGTACTAGATGCTATTTGAGGGCAGGGCACTCAAATTCTAAGGGCTCCCCACATAGGATGTGTATTATTCCCCCACCTCCCCCGGGGTTACATCTAGTACACCTTCTGTGCTAGCAAAAAGCTATAGTAAAGGATTGTTTCCATCTTGGCAAGCAAGAAAAAGCTGGATGACTTGCCTTGTATAGGATGCTGTTTTAGCCGGCCGCGCCGCCCATGCTGGTCCCGTCGCGTCACTTCTGGCGCGGCGGAAGTGACGCGACAGGGCCCTGCTCCGTCGCGCTGGACCCCCGCGCTATGCTTTTGGCGGGGGAAACCAGGGCAACAGGGCTGTTTAAGCCCTGTTGCCCTGGTTTTCCCCGCCAAAAACATAGCGCGGGGGTCCAGCGCGACGGAGCAGCCGGATATGACATGACGGGCAGCAGCAGCGGCTCCAGCGGCGGCGGCGGGCAGAGGCTCCAGCGGCGACAAAGTTTGTGGCGGGTGCGGGTGGCCTTGTCCCACTTCGCGCAGGAGCCTTCCTCTCTTCCGCCGGTGGGCGGGGCAGGGCCGGTGGGCTCCGGAGGTTGCCGCGCGGAGCAGAGCTGGCCCTGTACCCGCCCGCTCGCGTCCCTGCTGCCAGGCGGGGGGGGGGCGCCGCCACTGCACTGCGGCGGCAAAGCACCAATCTGTTCAAACCAGCAATCAGCGCCCTGGCTTAAGGCAAGAGGCGGCAGCAGCAAAGCCCCGCCAAGCTGCCGAATCAGCTGTTTGGCGGGAATCAGCTGTTTGGCAGGGAATCAGCTGTTAAGCGGCTGCCAAGGGGGGAATCAGCTGAGAGGCGGGGGCTTGCCCCGCTCCACCCAGGAGCACTCCGCTCTTCCGCGGGACCGGTTGGAGGCGCGCAGAGGGAGGTATGTAAAAAAATATTTTCGGGGTTTTTTTTTTTTACAATATTCGCTCCATAAGACGCACAGACATTTCCCCCTATTGGGGGGGGGGGTGCGTCTTATGGAGCGAAAAATACGGTACTCAGGGAAAAAATATGGATTTGTAAAGCATTACAAGCCAGGCAAATTTGTATCCTGAACCAAGAAATCGCAAACTTTGTCAATATTGCTAGTTGGCACTGTATTCTCCCATTCCCAAGCAAACAGGTTTAACTAGCAGGGGATGTGGGGCTGTCAGCATCCTGATATCCTAAGAATATGAACTCTTTGCAGCCCAGGGGTTATGCTATCCGAACAAGAGCAAACATATTACTTTGTACAAACAAATTTCACCTTAATGTTAGGGGGGAAATCAATGAGTGAAACAACTGCTGGGCTCAGACGGTGGCGGCCAACCTTTCTGGCAAGCGTGCCATATGTCAAGTCCAAAATGTGAGTGCACACCACTCTAGAGTGCACTGTGGAACAAACACAGCGCCCCCACGCTTTAAGGCGCAATCCTATGCATGTTTAGACAGAAAAAAGGCCTATAGTTCCCAGCATGCCCCAGCCAGCATGGTTGGCTGGGGCACGCTGGGAGTTGTAGGCCTTTTTTTCTCCAGTCTAAACATGCAGAGAATTGTGCCCTTACTGTGTTTTTGCCTCAGGTAGAGCACATGCTTTGCATGCAGAAGGTCCCAGGTTCAATCCAAGGCATCTCCTGATAGGGCTGCAAACGACCCCTCTATGAAACCCTGGAGAGTTGCTGTCAGTCAGTGTAGACCAGCCTTCCCCAACCCTCCAGATGTGTGGGACTACAGATCCCATCAGCCCCAGCCATCTTGTCCAATAAACTGCTGACCAAGAGTGATGAAGATGTAGCCCAATCTATCTGGAGTGTATTGGGCTGGGGAAGGCTGGAGTAGACAGTACTAACCAAGATGGACCAATGGTTTGACCTCCTACATTCCTTTTTTTTTTTCCTTTTCTTTTTAAAGGTGTGTACACCTTACAGATAAAAAGAGCATTAATTCTCCCATCATGAGCAAGTGTGACTGACTGCCCATGGTTTTAGCACCCCCTGTGGGTTTTTGAAAGGATTTAGTGAAATCCCAAGCCACCAAGACACTGTGTCAATGCCACTTCCTCCAACTCCACTGTCACCCGTTTTAAGAAGTGGTACAGAAAATGAGCAGCCTGTTTTAAGCAAAGGTCTGCATTCGTTTGCTTGAACCAAGGGAGGCAGTGGGAAGGAAAGGCAAGCCACACTGCACCTTGGACCTATCTAATCAACACAGACTGTCATTAACAGTACGCCTCTTGTTTGCTGCAACCTCAAAAGGACCTTTGGAGCGCTTAAAAACAGCTTATTAAATCAGTCTCAGGTGACAGGTTTGTGAATTAAAAAGGAATATTAGAACTAAAAAGGAATTTCAAGCCTTAAGGAAAAAAAATCTTTGGTGGCAACCGGGCGGGGGGAGGGGAGAAGAGTTCTCAGACTTTTTTTTAACCTTATTTAACCTCATTATTTTATGCCACAGAGAATCCAAGCTGAGTGCCAACTACACACAGCAAAAGCAGCCTACAAACTCGCACTATATACATATTTCAAAATAAAGGGCCAAAAGAAACCTCTAGGTAAGGGATGGGGAAGAATAACTGAAGTCCCATTTTTAAGACTTTGGTTGAACATTTTGCTTCCTTGATTCTTCTCGACCTACTTAAGCTTCACAATAGATTTCCCTTGCCTTCACCTGTCATAATGTCTTTGTTTTGCATCTTCAGACTGAGGCTGCATTACTGGTAGCTGCTGCTTGCACACAGGCCTTCCCCCTTGCTCTAAGGGCAGGGTTGTGCCCAAATCTGTAGGTACTTAGAAAGTGGATCTGGCCCAGAAAGGGCCACTACAAGCCATACTTTTCCAGAGGCACAGAAGAGGTGCCAAAGTGGCAGTCAGGGTCACATGGTATATAAACCTACAAATTGAGAGGATAAGCCCTGGAAAATGTGCCTTCGTAGAAAGCTCATCTAGGAAGGGTTTAACAATCTTTGGAAGCTTCAGAACTGTCCTAAGTGCACCACTGAAGGATTTCTTTGGTAAGTGATGAATCTTAATTCAAATATTCTTGAGGATTCATA
The DNA here is from genome assembly GCA_021292165.1 of Shinisaurus crocodilurus. Classification (NCBI taxonomy): domain Eukaryota; kingdom Metazoa; phylum Chordata; class Lepidosauria; order Squamata; family Shinisauridae; genus Shinisaurus; species Shinisaurus crocodilurus. Next base: position 114,176,391 of record CM037880.1, on the reverse strand, counting down.
TGAGCAAGTTATTAAGTAGGGCACAACACTCTAAATGCCACCCCGCTGCTTTTTTCTTTTTTTAAAGGGTCCCACAAGATCAGTCCATGGTGCCTTATCATGTCCCACTCCACACTTCCCTATGGCTGCAGGAGTGTTTCAAATTCTGCTATATGCATCTCCACAGCTAAATCAATTCCCATATACAATAATTGGCCGTGTCTTTTCACCTTGTCTTAGTATGAAAACCATTTTGACTGCCCCGTATCAAATGAGAGGAGCAAGATTACACGGAGTTTAGCGGCAAACAAGATGCCGCATTTACAAAGGGGGACCCTAGCAAATCAAGTTCTATCCCACATGAGAAGAGAACACTGTATATCTGGCTCAGGACAAATATGGTTACTATTAAATGCTCCTCTGGCTTCACACCTAGCTTGTTTAACATTCCTGGCTGCCTCATTTTGTTAAATATAGCACAACTATTCCCCTTAAAACAACAGAGAGAGAATCTGGATTTTTTGTCCCATTTTTTCATTGTTATGTAAGTGAGGAGGAAGAGCAGGAGAAGAAAACAAACCCACACTAGTTACACCATTAATCTAGTTCATAATAAATATTATGTTTGCATTGGGGCTTTTAAAATTAAATGCTATGGAGCCATCTCGTAAGGAACGTGCAGTTTCTATGAAGATTCAATTAGGTGTAACTTCTGAAAAAGTAGGCCACCCTGAAACTGGGACTTTGGTAAACCATCTCCCTTAGAGGCCAGTTAAAAATATTTTTCTGCCAACAGGAGAAGACTGGTGATAACATGTTTCCCACTCTCACATTACAACTCTATGTTTCAAAAATTAGAGGCAAAGAAGAAACCTTCGAAAACAACACTATCTTATTAACACTATTAATAGATTATCACATTTACTGATATTATGAAGGCACGTGTACATTGTGGGCAATACTCCCACAGTTGCAGAACCATTCAGCAGGGGTGCGGTACCTATGGCCTTCCAGATTCTGTTGGACTCCAACTCCCACACCCCCTAGGCCAGTGACCAGGGATGATGGGAGTTGGAGTGCAACAACATCTGGAGAGTCACAGGCTCCCCACCCCTGCCCTACAAGGTGCTTTTGATGCCTCTCTCAAGACTAACCATATGCATAAGCTGGAGCTATTGTCATGAGCTCATCCTGAACACACAAGATACAGGCCTGTGGCTCATGCTGGCTCAGCTTGTCTGAGTGTGGAAAGCTAAGCAGGGTCAGGCCTGGTTATGACTTGGATGGGAGACCCCTCCTCTAGTTTCCTGCATTGAGCAGGGGGTTGGACTCGATAGCCTTGTAGGCCCCTTCCAACTCTATGATCTATGAATCAAGTTAAGGCCTGCTAAATTCCACCTGACCAAGCATGCATAGATTGTGCTTAAGAGACATGTTTATGTTTGATTTGAGGGCCGAACGGGACAATGGGAGATGCCCAATCACATCTCCCACATTATTATTATTTTAGTTCAAAGCAGCTGCGTGTGTGTGTGTGTTAAGTTGGAGCAGGAGAGCAGAACCAGGGCAGGGGACCTTTAACTGTTAACCCACCACTCACCCTCATTCTCCCAATCTAAATTGCAATCAATTTAGGGGATCTATTTAGCTGGTTTGTTTAATATTTATACCCCATTTTTCTGTTAAAAATAATCAAAGTTGCTTTCAACATAGTAATACAAAAATCAGCATTTTTGTTTAGTAGCTATCCAAACCAGGAGAAAACGGAAAGCCATGGACAGGCCCCTTGTGATGGGAATCAATACATCCTATGCCTCTCCAACAACAAGGGAACAATGGATCCTGTGCAAGGAGCCTATGATGTGTGGCACATTCCCACACCAGCATTTCCCCAAATTCTTGGAGGAATAATGCTGGCGTGGAAAAGGGCTGCATTGCTGGCACCTCCTACATGGCCCAGATCTTCCAATGTTATGAGAGCAGCGTGGGACAGGGACATGCTGCAGTAGCTGCCATGTCAGTAAGGTAACTGCAGAAAGGGCCTATAGAGAACACCAAGCCAGAACAGCCAAATCAGACCAACTGGATGCTGCTGAATGAGACACACACAATTGAATTAGAGCAGTGTTCTCCAACCTTGGGTCCCCAGATGTTTTTGGCCTACAACTCCTACAACTGGGAGTTGTAGGCCCAAATCATCTGGGGACCCAAGGTTGGAGAACACTGAATTAGAGAATCAGAGAGAAAAAGATAGCTGCAAACCAATTTTCATACAAGCTAGGCTACAGTCTGTATCTGTTTGATGCACTATAGCCTATTTATTAGTCCACTCCTCTTGAGAAAGAATCTGAGAACACACATTACTATACACTCTTTTTTATTTTCTTCCTAAGCAGCATAGTTGCTTAGAGCTCCTGAAGAGTTTGGATTCCCAACAAAACACCACCACCTTTGAATTAGCTAGTTACATATTTGGATGCAGAGCTTAGTGTCTCAGGTTTAAGATACTTTACTGTGGCCTGCTGGACTGATGAATATACCTGCACTGCTGCTTGTTTACTATACAATTCCTGGGCAAGTTAAAATACATTGTGCCAGTTGGCCTGTGATAACTAGACTCCAAGGGGCTGATGAGTGATACGCAAGCCAAGCAAAGCCAGAAGTTGAAGCTGAATGTTCCCCTTTCACACAACCCTCACCTAGAATGATCTCTTCAGACAAGTCAGTATTTGTTTCCATTTTAATTCAGTTCCTGTCCTCTGCTTAGACTGTCCAAAATGCTAATTAACTTCAATAATTAGCACCTTTTGATAAAGGCAAGCCCACACAGGCCTCTGCAACGGACTATTACGTAGTATTAAGAAGTTCAAAACTGCGGTCAAATCAGGTCATATTTGAACCACTGAATCTAAAACTGAACGCGATGCTGAAGAGCTTTAAAACTTCAGTAAATTCTAGCTTACTATATATTAGTGGATTTCAAACAGTTTTAAGAACTGACAATAACAGGCTGGCTGCTATACCTGTTCAGTCATTATCATCCAAACCTTGCATTTTCTTTAGGAAGCTTGCATTGGGGATCCAGGCAGACTGCTATTCAAACCCAGACTAAGCTAAGTCTGGTTTACTTTTAACAATGTAACACTGTCGTGTGCCCTAGAGGATACAATCTGCCCCCCCCTCCCCTGTAGTTTGCCATCATTCTGTTGGGTGCAAACAAAAAAGTATCAAGCTGTTATTTTCCCTGCCCACAGTTAAAGGCAGTTTTCTGAACAGTGGTTCCTGTGAGCTAAATTGTTTCAGTACAGTTCCATAATTTACGGAAATATTACTATTAGTATTTCATTTCCGCCAAGTGATTCAAGGTCCCAATGTCACATGCACACATAGGAATGAGTCCTGCTGAACCTGGAAGGAGTCCAGGTTACGCTGCATAGATGTAGCAGGACTAACTAGTCATTAGTCTTTGGCACATCTCCCTAGTCCCCATGCCCTACTGTAACTAAGTTTATGTGTAACTGAAACAATGCATATAGGCCTGTGGCTCACACTGGCTCAGCTTGTCTGAGCATGGAAAGCTAAGCAGGGTCAGGCCTGGTTATGACTTGGATGGGAGACCCCTCTTCTAGTTTCCTGTATTGAGCAAGGGGTTGGACTCGATGGCCTTGTAGGCCCCTTCCAAATCTATGATCCTATATTCTTTCCCTTTTTACCCTGCCTCCATTTTCCTCTATTGCCTTGCTGTGTTGAATTAGAGATTGGAGTAGGGAGTCTATTTTCTTGTCATCTGTAAAGTGTCCTGCTCATTTTTGACACCATATTAATAACAACAACAGTAACAGTTCTATTCAGAGCCCTGCTACAAAACCCTGTACGACTCACACACCATGATGTCCTCGCTCTTTTCCTCCCCCTTGTCTCTTATCTTGTTTATTTAGATTGGATTCTGCCCTTGGCTCTCCACCACACTGTATACAGAGGGGACTGGGTCAGAACGGTATATGTTTCGGCATTGTAAAGAACAAGGTACGTGCCAAGCACTGAGCATCATTGCAAGTTCCAAAGTTTCTTACCATACAGTTCATAGCAAAATGATTGTGCTGTGTCTGGAGCTCCATGGCATGAGGGTGACTGGCTCCAATCTCTGTGTAGCTGTTCAAAAACAGGCCTTTATTATGTGTGATCCAGTCGAACATCTATGGGGAAAACAGAAATTAATGTTCAGCACAGGACAGAAAGTTAAAAATAGCAGCATGCTTACAAGCAAAGGACTTAAAACGTTACCCTGATTTTAGTAAAGCTTTATCGTGACACAGAACTGAATGGCTTGAAAAATAACCATTTCCTGGTGGCAAGAAATAATTGCCTTCGGGCAATCAGGCTGAGCTGAGAAGCTTTTGGTTCTTTCAGGTCACCAATATGCACCAAATGGTAACACAGACAGAAGTAGCAAGTTGGGCAAATAGGAATTGTTGTGGACTAGTAATACTTGTTGTGTATTCATTCACAAAGATGGGAGTAAAAAGAGGGAAATGTTACCAAGAAGGAATGACTATCTGGTAGATGCACAGTTTGCTAAAGCATCACACACATTAATAAAATGTGCTTATTAATGGCCCAACAAAGCAGATGTAAGCATCAAGTCAGGTCTTACAGATGTTCATCTTGTTCGACCTTTCTATTGCTCTAGTTAAAACTGAACACACACATGTTCCCCAAAAGTGTGCTTGGCAGAACTGTAACTAGAGCCAATGATTAGGACAAGATTCAGAGAGTTTTAAATTAGGCTGAAAATTGAATGAAATAGGAGGTAAATGTGAACTATAAATAAAATAAATAAATACATCAAATAAAAACTGCTACACATGAGGGGAAGCGGAGAGCAGAACAGAAACAAATACACCATTACCGAAATGGAGACAGCCTATTATGCAGGACTACCACCACCTAGGTTAATTCAGGATATTACCAACAGCAGGAGTCATCTGTACTATCCTGAAGCAAAGGAGGCAGATTAATAATTGGATATTACATTTCTGAGATATCTCAGAAGCCAGCACAGAGATCAGGATTGTGGATTGCTGTGCAACACTGGAAGTGCTCCAACAAGTAATTTCTAATAAACACAGCATGGTAGTTTAATAGTATCACCCAGCCCAGCACTAGTTAAGGCCCAGCTGAAACATTACATCCAGTTTCCTGCATTTTGAGATACAAGATGCAGTCCAAAAAGAAGGCTCCCAGCCCAGCCATTCACCAGCTTTGCAATTGAAATGACAGATTTGCATCCAGCAAACTGAGCACTTGCACAGCTGCCAGACTTGCCCCCTTCCCACAGGCAGGCAGTCTGCATGTTTAAAAGATGCACAAACATCCATGCATCTATCTGTTCATTTCTTATCTTATTCATTTGTTTTTAAGTGGGGGATGAGGGGAGGCTTCTTATGACATCACAAGGGTCCATCAACCGGTTATGACTGTCAGCCTAACCTACCTCACAGGGTTGTTGTGAGGATAAAATGGAGGAGGAGCAGGAGGATTATGTAAGCCGCCTTGGGTTCCTTTCAGGAAAAAAGGCGGGGTATAAATATAATAAATAAATAAATAAATAAATAAATAAATGTTGGCCGACCAGGTGGTTTTTCAATGTCTGGGGCCAGTTGTCAGACAATGCAGGGCTCACAGAAAGGGGGGGGGACCTTTCCCCATCTCCACTGTTTGCTGGAACCATGTGAACTGTGCATGCATGCATACTGGGCAGGGTAAGATCCTGGAAGGTGTGTGCTTGTGGCACTACATACCCAACTTTTAAGATAGCCACTTCCTGGCTGAGCAGCCTCCAGAGCCCATGAGTGGCAGCGAGGCAGAGCTTGGCTACTGCCCACTCCCAGTTCCACCCACTTTATAGGGGATGAACAGCGGTGGTGGGCAAGCGGCATGAGAATGTCTGGGCCAATTTCACTTCTGGTGGCACTCGCCAATAGCCATGGCCAGCACCAACAAAGCTGTCCTGGCTTAACCAATTCAACATTGCAGTCCTACTTATATGGGGAGCAATATATTCCCTGCCGGTATAGATTGCAACAGCCAATGGGCTTTTCACCTCTTTTCATGGTGCCAGACGAATACACTTTGCTGCCTTAAACAGAGCACAAATGGTGCCACCAAACCTGCTAGGACCAGCACTTTGTACCATTCAGAAACCAATTCCTGCCTTTATAAATCCCCGCCTCATGGGGCCATCTGAAACAGGTTACTCCAGCCTGCTGCATGGTAGGGCTAGCCATCAGTGCCCACTTAAACTGAGATGCTCAGAAAAACTTCTTGATCCCATGGTGCAATTGGTCGAGGCAGGTTAACAATTTGCTTCAGGACGTTACAAAATCTTTGTACTTTTTTAAAAAAAGAATAATGCATTGACAGCCAGCAGCAGTGCCGGCTCCAAATTTTTGGGGACCCTTGGACAAGACACCCTCAATGGGGCCCCCTCCCTCAGTGACCCGGTTTGCACGTAACGGCAGCAACTCATGGGCTAATTAACCCATGGTTTGCTGAGGTTGTGTGCCGCTGCCATTTTGAATATGCAGCTCCAATTGGAGGCTGCTCCGTGATGTGAGAACCCGGGCACTATGGGTTAATCATGGGATAAACAACCCAAAGTAAACCTACAGTTAGGCCGATCGGAGGTTGTATTCAAAATGGTGGCCGCACACACCGGGCAGGCACCACAGGAAATCGTGCATTAATTACGGTAACTGTTACGTACGAACTGTCATGTGCCACCATTACGTGCAAACGGGGCCAGTGAGTCTACCTTCTCACCCCCATTGTCACCAGCTGCTATTGCTCCTCCTCCTCCTCCTCCTCTTTCTCACCAATACTGCCACTTGCTAGCTTGACAGGCAGAGAGCCAGTGAGCCAATAGGCAGTGGCACCTATTGCTCCTCCAGTTCTCACTAACCTCTGTTGTCTGGGCCAGAGCGAGACACAGGTGAACAAGGAAGTTGCAATGGTAAAGAAGAAGAGCAATTCAATGGGGCTATTGTCAGTGGGACCTTCCTGGGGTGTGGGCCCTCAGCAGGTGTTGAACCCATGCCTACCCTTGACACTGGCTCTGGACAGCATACTTGGGAGGTTGGATTAAAGATAGTCCTTGAAAAATCCTCAAACTAGATTTGTAATAATTTATTACAGTGCATTTTATAGGTAACCAGATTCGTCATAAAGACTTGGTAAATTTTCTTTTGAACTAAAAACTTTAGGGCATGAGCTCACAATTTTAGATGCACTTTCCCAACATACATTTGATGTTGAACCTGCTAAACAAGATGGCCTTATAATTCCTTGTGCGTGGAGCAGTCATCTTTGCTTTTAATTTTTTAACCCTTTGCAGAATGCTGCTTTGGGGACTTGGATTAAGTGAGGAAAACAAATCAAGTTAGAATGGGCCTGGGGAGGTGAGGAATTAAGCCATCTAAACATGTAAAAAAGTGCAGTTATCTGTTAGTTAATGGATTTTGTTTGTTTCTTTGTCGGTAGTGTAGCTTAGACGGTACAGCTGCAATTTTATAAAGTTCTATAAAACATCCACTTATGTTGTCTCAGCTGGTTCTTCCCCTTCAGTATCTTTTTTAAGCTTTACTACAAACTCCCATTATATCCATGATTTCTTTATATAGTTCAGCCCCAAACAAACACACACACACACACAATACAGAACACTCATAGTCATTTGCGTTTGGCATTTACCACCCAGTCACTGCTGGAAGTGAGCAATTATCAATGCTTAATCCATAACTAATTAGCCCTCCTTACTCACCTCTTTTAGGACCTGTCTAGACACAGCCTCACTTCCTCATGGAGTTTTCTCCCTTCAGCTGAGAGGACTACACTTACTACGCAGTGCAGCCTTGGTCATTCTGCAAATTTCTCCACCCCCATTGACAGTGGCCAACTGTGGCGGCAGACAAACTTGCAACGTAATAATATTGCATGATGTCGTCACGTGTTTGTAGGTGTTACAATGCAGGAGTGAACACTCATGACTTCTAGGCCAGATCAAAGATGGCCAAGTCCTCGTGCAAGGATGGTTGCACCAAAGCAAGCTTCATGTGGGAAGGACTTTGCTTGAAATTGTGCTGACATCATAGAAATTTACCACTTCAGGGAGAAAGCTTACAAACTGACCCTGAATTCCAAGCAGTCCTGAATATCTGTACTCCAAGTCTGGTCCCCTGGGCCTGGATGATGTCAGGGTAGGGCTTGGGACTTTGTCCCACCCTCTTGACATCATCCAACCCCACTGGCTTGGTCGGGGAGGGTGGGAGATCTACCCCCCCCCGGACCAAAAGTGTTTCCCCAGCCCTGCTCAAGACTATAGTGGCAGAACAAGGAGAGATATTTTGTCTGTCTTAATATGGATTCCTTAAGAAATTGCTGTGTTATAAAAGGAGAGGTTTGTTTTTTAGAATGAGAAGCCTCTGCCTATTGTGCATTAAATGCCAATCAAATTGGCAACCCCAAGGAGGTTACAAGGAAGGCATTCAGTGCTCAGAAGATAGATCCATATGAACCAGATCTGTGTGAACCAGCTCCCAGCTCCCAAACTGACACAATGCACTTTTAGTGTTGATGTGCTAACTTGAACCAATGCATGTTATAGAGTTAGTTCATTCCCCTAATTTTAGTGATGCTTTTTTTATTCAGTACTGTTCTGACTCATCAGATACATTAAACACCTCCAATCAAAGCTTACACACTAACACCTGCTATACCTACATAGACCTAAGCAGGATCACATTTTGTGCAGGGAGAAAGGGCAGATCCAGCCATGTTCTGGCTGTCAAAGTACAGAGGAACCTGACTGATGTGTGCAGCATGTGCTGGAGGGAAGGTATGGAGTGGATGCACATGTAATGGGCATGTGCCTTCTCAATGTCAACAACAAAATATGCCATCCCACCCAACCCACAATGCAAAGGGGAACATATATCCATACCTGCTACCTGACTCCACAGCGTATGGTTACTACCAGCATATTTCTAGTCACATGAAACACCTTGCTCAACTGTGGCTTAGGGCCTTTGTGTTCATTTCTGCAATATTTTGCTTGAGGAAAAGAAAATGGTACAACCAACACAGGTAAAACCCAATGCATGTTAATTATGTCACACAACAAATCTATTTTGAATACTGAAGTCATATTTGTTTTAAATTGTCCCCTCTAGGTTTAGAGCAGACCCTGCAGCAATACGCACTTTGAAAAGACCTTTCCAATGAAAAGGAATTAGAAATGTCACTGAAATGCGTATTCCTTGGCTTGGAATACAAATCTCAACAACTCTCAATCCTAGGCTCAAATATGAGATGGGCATTATGACCCCTAAATTTGACTCTAGCTCAGATTTTAATCCTATACTCATAGGTGTGTTGGGGGGGGGGGATCAGATCCTGTTGTGAGCCTAAATATGTCGTCGAGGATGCAAGAGGGCCAGATTTGGCTTGTAATGGGGCTATTTTCCAGCCCTCTCCCCCAAATAGCTGCTTATTGCAAGTTAAGTCCTATATATATGTCCTTCAGTTGAGTCCTGCAGTTCAATTTGTAGTTGGACTTGGAATAAGCAGTTATTTGGGGTAGGGGGTTGGAAAATAGCCCAATTACACACACACACACACACACACACACACACATACGGTATATGGAACAAAGAACCACGGCAACAACTTTGTACAAATAAGAAGACCCACAAAGCCCTAAGAGTTTGAGACTAAGATTAACTGTTTAGATAAGTTTGATTTGGCAGCAAGGATCCAACAATAGGAAAGGATGAACCCCTAAACCCCACACGTGTTGCTACAGATGCAGTTTGTTATGCTGTAATTAAGCACAGCTCAAATTGACCTATGGTCAATGTTGGAGATCAGATTTCTTTTCATTTATTACATTTCTATGTCGTCCAATAGCAAAAGCTCTCTCAGCAGTTTACAGAGAGTACCATAAAAACCTTAAAAATGCATTTTACATAGTATAAAAACCATTTACATGCAAACATAAACTGACAGTGCATGCACACACACATACACACACGCACATACACGAACCTAAGCAATTTTAAAATATCAATGTTGGAGATCATTCCAGAATTGGGGGGACCCCCACTGAGAAGTCCCTCTCTCCTGTTGGCACCTTCTGAGCCTCCTGTGGAAGAGGCACCTGGAAGAGGGCCTTAGATGATGAGTGTACTGTATGGGTAGGTTCATGCTGGGAAAGATGCTCCATCAGGTACTACGGTCCTGAGCCATGTAAGGCTTTATAGGTCAAAACTGGCACCTTGAATCAGGCTCAGAAACAGACAGACAGCCAGTGCAAGTGGGCCGGAATCAGTATTATATGTTCAGACCTTCTTGTCCATGTTATCAATCTGGCTGCCACATTTTGCACAAGCCACTGCTTCTGAACCATCTTCAAAGGCAGCTTCATGCAGAGTGCATTGCATTAATCTAACCGGGAGGTTACTAGACCATTGACAACTGAAGCCAGGTTATCCCTGTCCAGATAGGAGTGTAGCTGGGCCACCAGCCAAAGCTGGTAGAAGGCACTCTGTGCCACTGAGGCCACCTGATCCTCAAGTGACAAAGATATCTCCAAGAGAAACCCCAAACTATGAATCTGTTCCTTCAGGGGGAGTGCAACCCCATCCAGAACAGGTTGAGCACCCTTCATCTGGTCAGAAGAACCACCCACTAATAGCATCTCAGTCTTGTCTGGATTGAGTTTCAGTTTATTAGCCCTCATCCAGTCCATTGTTGCGGCCAGGCACCAATCTAGCACATCCAGAGCCTCACCTTATGAAGATGAAAAGGAGAAATACAGTTGCGTGTCATCAGCATACTCCAAAACTCTGGATAACTGCACTTCAACAGTTTCATGTAGATGTTGAATAGCAAGAGTAACAGAACACTAAGGAACCCATACTGGAGAATCCATGGGACACAGCAAGCACCACCTTCTGGAGCTGACCATCCAAATAGGAGCGAAACTACTGCAATGCAGTATCTCCCACTCCCAACTCAGACAATCGTCCTAGAAGGATACCATGGTCGATGGTACTGAAAGCCGCCAAGAAAGCAAGGAGAATCAACAAGGTCACACTCCCACATCTCTTTCCCAACATAGGTCATCATACAGGGTAATCAAGGCTGTTTCCATGCCAAAACCTGGCCTGAACCCCAACCAAAATGGATCCAGATAATCAGTCTCAACCAAGTGTCTGGAGCTGGTTGGCAACCATCCGCTCAAGGACCTTGCTCAGGAAAGGAATATTTGCTACCAGACTAAAATTATTAAGATTTTCTGGGTCCAGGGAGGATTTCTTCAGGAGTGGCCTCACCACTGCCTCTATTAGGTGGCCCAGGACCACTCCCTTTCACAAGGAGATTTTAATCACCTCCCTGGCCCAGCCGGCTGTTCCCTCCCTGCTGGTTTTTATAAGTAAAGAGGGGCAAGGATCCAATATGGAAGTGGTTGCACAAATTTGTCCAAGCACTTTGCCAACGTCCTCAAGCTGTACCAACTGAAACTCATCCAAGAAAACTCAGTAAGGCTGTGCTCTGGATACCTCATCTGATTCACCTGCTGTAATACTAGAGTCTAAGTCCCAGCGGATGCAAGAGATTTTATCCTGAAAGTGCCTAGCAAAGCATTACAGTGGGTCTCAGATCCACAGTTTCCTTAGGGCCAGCATGTAATAGGCTCCGGATGACCCTGAAAAGCTCCACTGGGTGGCACAGAGAAGATACAACAACAGAGGCAGTAAGATGTTATTTCTTTGCTGCCCTCACTGCCCCTGAGTATACGTGACCATAGGCACACACCAGTGCATCCACTAGGCGTTTTTCTCCATCTGCACTCAAGCCATCTCCTATTTTGCTTCATCTCTCAGAGCTCTGGAGTATACCACGGAGCAGTACAAGCTCTACTCTGGAGAGGGCACTCAGGAGCAATCATGTCAACTGCCCTGCTCATTTCTGCATTCCAGAGATCAACCAGGGTTTCAACAGGAGAGCCAGCCGTATCAGTTGGAAACCTCCCCAGAGCCCCCTGGAAACCACCTGCATCCATTAGCCTCCGGGGGTGGACCATCTTAATAGGTCCCCCACCCTTGCAGAGGGAGAAAGCTGCCATAAGTCTAAACCTCAGCAGGTGATGATCTGACCATGACAAAGGGACTGATACAAAGTCATGCACCTTCAGATAACTATCTCCATGTCCAGTTGAGGAAACCAAGCTGCATCATACAAGTTCATTGCTGATGTGCCATTTGAAAGAATGAATTCCCAGAGGGGTAGACATGTTTAGTCTGTTGCAGCAAAACCAGTGAAGAGCCTTGTGACACCCTGAAGGCTAATGATTTTATTATGGAATAAGCTTTCATGGACTGTATTCCACAACAACTGAAGCCATAGATCTGTCTTTAAGGTGCCACAAGACTCTTTGTTTGTAAAGAATGAAGAGCACCCCAACTTCTTAGCAAAACTCAATCTAAATACAACACTATATACACATGCTTTTGTTTAGGATAAAACAGAGCAAAATCCACATGCATTTTCCATTCTAACAACATTTTTTTCATATTTAATCCTCCATGGGTATTCCGCTACAGAGGGAAAATATGATGTCAGAATTGGCTCCTACTCATGTTATCATCTCCTGTTATCATTGGCAAAGAGGATGAATCTCATATTTCCATATGCTTCTTCCCAGCCCCTGTTGAGTCCTAAATCTTGGGGAATGTTCCCTGCTTGTATGGAATGCTAGACAGATATGCATTCTAAGCAGAAAAATCTCTTCCCTGTGTTGGGCTGCAAAGCAGGTAGACATCCACCTGAAGCTTCTCAAAAGACCTTTAAGCAGAGAGCACCAGAAGGCAGTGTTACAGCTTTGCAGCATTCCTCAACATGGGAAATCCCCTGCGAGAAGCATCACTCGAACAACTGCAGCAGATAAGATGTGAAAATGCACTCCATGTTGACCTCAGACTCACCAGCTGCATGCAAACAACAGGCAAGTCACTTTCTGATTTAGGAACTGCTTCTCAGGCAAAGAACCCTTTGTAGGCAATATTTGACCTTTAACCCTTCCATGCATTTCAGGTGCCTGTCCTCTCTTTACAATGAAGAAGTCAATTGTTCTGAGGTGGTTCAAACTGCCTCCCTGCTGGATCTGTGGGTGCTGTTGTTTAATTTGAGGATATCATTAAGAAAGCATTGGAGGCATTTAGATCCCAATCAAAGTGAAAAGGGGAATAAAATGCAACATGTCTAAGGTAACTGGGAGACTAAATGTCCCCCAAAATTCATTTCAGAATAGCTACTGTTTGTTGATGCAGTCATTAAGATATAGATGTCTAAATCATTCATATTTTTAATTCGTATCTCTAAGAACCGCTGAGTTGAAGGGAAAAATGAAAAAGCAGGTTATCAGGGGTTGTGAAGTCCCACAGCAATTTACTGTGTGTGTGTGTGTGTGTGTGTGTGTGTGGCTATTATAGACCACTGATATAGTCGTAATCCTGCTATAACTAATAATCCTTAACACAAATCTATATTTTTACATTAAAATGGAGTCATTGTCAAACATATGTAGGGATTATTTTTTTAAATCTTCAACTTACTTGGGATCTATTTGATTAGTGAAATCCTTCTTATAAGCACAGAAAGGTCAAGGCCGACCAGGGGCCTACTAGTCTCAGCCTTGACCACATGGGCTCATTCATAGCATTGCAGTTATACCTATGCAGCCTGGCTCAGGAAGACATCAATATATGCATACACCCATTTTGGTGACAAATTACATCGTGCACTTGCAGGAGAAATAGTGTCAAAAATCTAAATACTGGAACGTGGAGCTGGGGTGAGAATGACTGCCACCTTGTCCTCCCGGCCCTTCTGCCACTAGGAGCCGATGCAGAAGGAGAGAAAGCAGCTGGGGCTGAAATTAGAACTGTAGCTGGCAGAGGAGAAGTCCTGCCCCCTTTGATTGACATCTGCTTCTGGGTGCTCTTGGCAGTTATTTTCAGAGGGGCTATTTACATCAGGCCCAGCACAGGTGGAAGGCTGCTCCAAAGGGGCAACAAAGAGAGTCCTCCCTTTTCTGGTTGTCACTTTGGGAGTGAAGCCAGGGCAAGAGCACGTTATTTCTCTCAAGACTTATGCCGAAGATGCTTGTCCAGTTGTAGAGTTGCTCGTATATCGTAACCCTCTAATGAGAGCAGGAGGTACCCTGCTAGTTGGGCCTATTGAGGGGCCCTCTGTGAGAAGGGGAACTTCAAAAATGTTCTCAGTGGTGGTGCCTGAAAGGAGGGGTGTCCAGAGAAAAACCAAAGTACTTTAATAGCACTGAGTGGGCTATGGTTTTATTGAGTCTTCTTCGGTCTGCAATGGATTTTAATCGTAAACTGCCTTGGAAGACAATTTTGGCTGAGAAGCAATGTGTGAGTGTATGTGAGAGCATAGTAAACTATCTCACTCAAATCCCAGTGTTATGATTAATTTGCTTAAATCATCGAATCGTCTGCATTAAAACAGTTGCCATAACAAAAGGCCACCAATGTGAAATCCTAGAATCTTGTGCTTTATAGACTTGTGACCAGTTTCTATGTAGGCTTATTAAGAAGCTGAAACCCACCGACTTCAATGGGATTTACTCCCAAGTGTTCATAAGATCACAGCCTAAAGGTCTCATCCTACCATTACTTAAGCATAGGGAAGTCTCATTGATTGTAGTGAGACCTAATGCCTATTTATTTATTTATTATATTTATACCCCGCCTTTTTTCCTGCAAGGAACCCAAGGCGGCTTACATAATCCTCCTCCTCTTCCTCTCCATTTTATCCTCACAACAGCCCTGTGAGGTAGGTTAGGCTGAGAGTCAGTGACTGGCCCAAAGTCACCCAGTGAGTTTCATGGCTGAGCGGGGACTAGAACCCGGAATCTCCCGGGTCCCACTCCAACACTCTCACCACTACGCCACACTGGCTCTATGAAAACTAGAGGCCAGGATTCCACTTGCCATTCCATTTTTTTAAAATAAGGGAAGCATTTCGAATTTTTTTAGCATGGCTTAGAACAAAGATGGTGGGCTCTGGACCACACCATACTCCTGAGAGCCTGCAATGCACCTTTAGGGAAGCCACTTCCTCCTTCCCCCCCTGCAACAGCAGCAATAACCTCTTCCCCAAGCTTGGATGGCTAGCCCACACCGACACACACTAAGTCCTATGCTGTTAAAGGGGAACCCAGCCATCTGGGGTGCTCCAGCCATTCTCCACTGCATAGTGGAACCGGGTGCTAATACATATATAGCTCCACCAGCTTAAGAACCTGGCCATCCCTGGCTTATACAATGTCCCCCCATTTTACCTTTTCTGCATCTTGTTCAAAAAGTCTGAGCTGAAAGCATTGGTCCAGTTTCAACTTCCGTACATGCCACATCTGATGCAGATGCTGCCGCGTCGAGTGCAGCCTGTCCAACATAGTGGATACTTTCGGTAAGAGGTTCTGTAGGTCCGCATTTCCAGACCCAGAGTTCTTTTTGGGGAAAGTCTCGCTGCTCTGTATCCTCTGCAGCAGCTTCTGCCCTTCCAAGTCCAGGTCCTCAATAGGGGCTTTGATGACCTTTTTCTTCAGCTGTGAATGCTCCTCGATCATACTCCTAGCTGCCTCCAAGTCCTGAGGCAAATCCTTTTTGGCCAATATATCCTGCAGCTCCTCCAGCCTAGAGAGCATATGTGTGGCATTGCTAATGTAATCCTCAAAGGCAACTCTGATTTCTATCCATTCTTCATGGTTATATTCCAAGCAGCCATCAAATTCTGGAGTTAACTGAGAAGGGTCGACAACTTTGGTAAGGCCTTCCAGAGACACCATGTTTGTCTGAAAAGTAGCAACTAAATGTTAGCGATACAACCTGACACATTTAAGCACACTATCAAGCACTGAGGAGACCTGCTATGTTATTTGGGCAGTTAATATAAGGACGATAATAATCAGAACATGAAATAAGGGTAACACCATTCCAATATTGACTATTTATTGCCCTCTCTTCCTCCATGTAGATGGGTTTCTGCCCACACAATTGTCACAAAAACCTTGTAAATTAGGTTGGCTCAAGTTAATCCAGTGAATTATGACTGAACTGTTGTGATATGTATCACATTACCAGCTGCAGCACATTGTTTACACGTGGTAGGGACAGAATGGCGAGGTAAACAGGTTTATTATGTCTTACTAGAAACTGTGGTTTCTGGACTGTGAGAACTGTATGAGCTAGTCACATGGTTTGTATGTTCTGATGACGTGCTAACTTGTTTTCTGTCTGAAGCCATCTTAGAGAGAGGCAGGACTGCTTTCTCTCTTCTTCTTTGTTCTTCTTGCTGGGCTTTTGTTAATGCAACAATGTAACGCCTTTGCTGAGGTGGAGTGAAGCTCAACTTACTCCACTGGATGTAATGCTTGCTATGCATTTGCACTCTGCATATGGACTGTAACTAGGAAATGTATACTCTGTAGAACTTTACTTGCTAAGTGAATAAACAGGTAGAATTAGACCTGTGGTGTTACAGAGTGTTTCCTGACTCCATGAATTAATCTGCAAACGGAGAAGCTGGAAGCAGGTCAGATTACAAAGCACGCTGCGGAAAGGGGGGAGGTCTGGAAGATCTGTGTGTGGAATGTCTGAGTTCGGCTAGCACACAGAGACAGGATCTTAAATCTCCCCACGCACACGCACTCTGCTGCTTACGCTGACACGCAAAAGCAACTTCACGAACAGAGATTTGAATCGAGGTCTCCTTGGTCCAAGTCCAGCACCCTCTGCACTGCGCCATCCTGGATCTCCCTTCTACCAATGTTATGGCTCTACAATATGAAGTCTTTAGAACAGGGCTCTCCAACCTTGGGTCCCCAGATGTTGCTGGCCTACAGCTCCCAGCATACCCAGCCAGCATAGCTAATGGCAAGGGATTCTGGGAGCTGTAGGCCAGCAACATCTGGGGACCCAAGATTGGAGAGCCCTGCTTTAGAAACTTCAGGTCAATATGAAAGATGAATAGGGAGGATTAGCACCACTGTACACATATCGCAATCCAGAGCTCCATGTGCATTCCAGTATGTACAGAGGGCTTACCCACTCACTTCAAAGGAGGAGGCAGCTCTGCACATGCAAAGGAATGAGCGGATGGATCTGCACCCTGAAAATGAAGCAGATGGGGAAGGGTCTTGCAGACACGAAGGCTTGGGACGTGCAACAGAACCCCCTGCTTCACTAGCTAACACTGAATTAAGGAACTTGGGTGGGCAACCTCTGGTCCTCCAGATGTTTTGGACTACAGCTCCCATCAGCCCTAGCCAGCATAGCCAAAGTTGTAGGTCAAAACATCCAAAGGGCCACAAGTTGGCCACCCCTGACTTACACATTAACCAAAAGCAAACTTATTAGCGCTCTGCTAAGGAGCCAGTGACTGGTCCACACAGTGCTCCTCTTGACTGGCTTGTGTGCTGGGGGGCGGGGCGGCAGGGGCTCCCCCACCTTTTCTAGTGTGCAGTTGTACCATAGATTCAAACCTGGGACCCCCTGCATGTAAAACATGAGCTGTTCCACCTGGCTAGGGCCCCTGCTGCACTCCACACTTCCAGGTATCTGTGGCTGGGTCTTGGAACTGAGGCTGGACAAATGTCCCATGATGTCTCTTGATTGCTGCCTACTGCTGTGGCTGCGTAGTTAGGGAGCTGCCCTGTGAAGCTTACCGTCTGGTTTAAGCCAAGGAAGGTGCCTCTCTGCTGTTCCTTGATAAGACTGTTTGGGTTTTGGAGGCGTGGGTTGTGGGGGCTTTTGGTTGTTTTTTGCCAGAAATGCAGAAGTGAGGGCATTTCCCCTTTCTGGGGCTCAAAGACCTGCCTCGCACTTCCCAACCCTGCACTCTATGCACTGAGCTACTGGAGGTTGCTGTCGCCAATGTGTGTCTGTGACTGTCCTCGTTGTGTCTCCTGGCCTTCACCATGGCAGCTCAGTAAAAGGGTCTTTCCCTCCTAGGGTAGGTCTTGAACTCTTGTCCCAAGGAAGGTTGTGGGCACTCTCTGCAGACCCCTTCCCCAGGAAGCTATGAGGGTTCAGTGTTGTGTGGACTCTTTTCTCCCATTTGTGGGTGTGTTGTGCTCCAAAATGGTGGCTGTGGGTGACATAAGAGGATTTAAATCCTGCCAAGAGGGTTGCCGAAGGACTGGCAATAGTGGGGCGACTGCTGGCTGTGCTACCGGAAGCGATGCTTTAGAGGGGTGCATGGTGCCATTGTGTGTGGTGTGTGTGTTGCAATGCAGGTGTGTGCGTGCCCTCATCACTGTGATTTCATTTGCTCCCTCTGTGTGTGGGCAGCATGTAAGCATAATCACCAGCACAATCCCTGATTGGTGGGCACCAGCTGTGTTTCCAGGTACGCTGGAGTAGGCCTGCGTAGGGTGCGTTTCCCCTGTTGTGCGTTTCCCCCTCCCCTTCTGGGATGAACAGGCGTAGGGTGCAGCAGCTCTTCCGCCGGTGTAGCAGTGGCATGTCTCTCCCCACCGGACATAATTGGAAGTATAGGATTGTTCTGTAGGTGTCCTCTATCACAGTGAAAGGACCATTTTTATGAGGCCATGTATTAGTTATGTAAAACTTCTGAAATACTGTTCAGGAGGGCAGGTTTTCCTTCACTTGGTATACCCAACATCAGGAAAAAGACATCCAACTCTATTATAACCAATTACCTCAAATTCAAACTTGGAACTGCCGAAGTTAGTCCGCTGTTTCTGCCAAAAGTTGTCTGGCTTGATTATCAGTGCAACATGAATGCAACAGGGAAAGGATTCCTGTAAGATCTTCAAAAGTGGCTTAATAGAGTCCCATTTAGATCCACGCATATCTACAATAACTGTGAAACCTCGTTTACAGACTTCTTCACTAGAAGGCAAATAAGACAGCAGTTAATAGAGGCAAGTATCACCACAGGTGCCAACTTGGCTACTGTATCTGCCAACCTTATTCCTGTTCCAACTCAATAGGAGTTTTACCTGCAGAAGCATAATGACTAGCCAGAAACTTATACAACCTGGTAAGATTAGACACTAGGGTAGGGCAAGCCCTAGATCAGGGCTCTCCAACCTTGGGTCCCCAGAGGTTGCTGGCCTACAGCTCCCAGCATACCCAGCCAGCATGGCTAATGGCAAGGGATTCTGGCAGCTGTAGTCCAGCAACATCTGGGGACCCATGGTTGGAGAGCCCTGCCCTAGATGCTACCCTGGATGGAAAAAATTTCACACGCACAATCTTGTGTGTTACTGTATACTAAACAGCATAACAATAGCACAATAAATTCTCAAAAGTTGACCAGGATACAATTTTCTCTATTTTAAAATCTGCCACTTATTTACTTCCTCCCCTGCACAAATGATGTATGCCCCACGCCGCTGATGGAGAGCAGAAGGCTCCTAATGGCATCATCTGACGTACACTGTTATCACTCAGCCAACCAAATGCTAAGCTGCCTCAGTGCGCCTCCTCAAAAGTGCAGGTGCGCTCTCTGCCATCCTCCCCCCAAAACATTTACATCGAAAAGACAGATGGCCCCAGAATTTGGCAGCCCAGGCACCTGCCTGGCTCACTTCTATGGTTGGGCCAGCCTTGTGCTACTGAAGGAAGCACAAAATGAGTTTCAGATTTTTTTGATTAATTTTCAAATAAAATTGGTAATACAGAAGCAACTGTAGTCTCAGACCCAGATAGCATTGAGACAATATTAGTTTTGTTATCATTCCTTCCAATACCAAAACCCAGCCAGCCCAACCAGGACTTATTGGTTTCCAGGGCGTTCAGAATGTTGAAGGCAGGTGAGCCTTTGGGCCTGTTCACACATTGTGACAGCCCACTGTGGGTTAATTTACCCACAGGGGCTACTGTGTTGTGCCGGACGCCTGGTTTGCTGTGGCTTGTCGTGTCGTGTGAACCCAGGCGGCAGGGGTTGTTTGAGGGTTAGATACCCCTCAGATAACCCTAAAACAAGCCTTTTGAGGTTCACATGACACAACAAGCCAAGGCAAGCCGGGTGCCCACAGGCACCCTGCAAAAATGGCACCTGGCATGACGCGACAGCCCCTGCAGGTAAATTAAGCCATGGTGGGCAGTCGTGTCATGCGAACCAGATCTACAGAGCAGGTGTGAGAAACATGTTGCCCTCCAGATGTTTTGGTCTACAATTCCCATGATCCTCTCACCATTGACTATGCTGGCTACGGTTGATGAGAGTTATAGATCAAAACATCAGGAGGGCTGCAAGTTGCCTACCCCTGCTATAGAGATAAGAAATATAAGAAGTACCTCATTCCACTGTCTGGAGACAAAAGGTCCTGGTTCCTTTAGACCCTATTTCTCTCCTTTCAGGGTCTGGCAGACACTGCAACATTCTGACACAGGCCGCCCTGTTTATGTGCTGCTAGTAAACTCAGCTTGCATCAAGCATGGCTACATGCTCTTGGCTGCCCCTAGAAACCTCCTCAACCCCAGCCGGATTCTACTTTCAGTCTTATATACTATCTGAACTTTACCATCTCATTCCTTCTCCCCACAACCCACCTCTAAAAATATACCAGTTTTAGTAAGCAGCTTTGGCTACTCCAGTCAAATACTGCCTAAATTCAGCCTGGTACTCAGCCTCCATGCTTTTGGAAAGCTCCAGTGCCCTGCAATTCATAAATGGGTACAGCTGGGCCAGCTGGCCCTGAAGAGAAAATCTACACTTCACTCAACATTATCCCAACCAACTGAAGGAGAAGCAGCCAGCTCAGAAGTGAGCCATTTCTTGGTTGAAAAGCACTCTTGCAGTGTCATGTTTAATACCATTTATAAGGTGTGCAAACTTTACTCTGGAATTAATACTTAGTCGTTCAACAAGATGGGCTCCCCTGTGAACTTGGCACTTTTTGTAGAAGCAACTCTGGCTGAATGTGAACTAGGGGGAACGTGTTCCAGTGTTGCCATTTGCCAAAGCAGATAAATGAAACTGCTGGCCAAAATCACCAATAATGCTTCTCAGAGATAGTATTCACTAGTGTGATTGGTAAAGCTTTTCCTGGACTGTACCACTTCCGGAAGCAGGCATGGTACAATTCAGCTTATGCTGGCTCAGCTTGTCTGAGCGTGGAAAGCTAAGCAGGGTGAAGCCTGGTTGTTACTTGGATGGGAGACCCCTCCTCTAGTTTCCTGCATTGAGCAGGGGGTTGGACTCGACTCCCACCACCACGACTCTATGATCTATGAAATCTATGAAAGTGGTACAGTCAGGGGGAGGGGGGGAACTTACCACTTGATTTTATATGTTGTATAAACTAGCCTTTTAATATGCACTGTGATAGCAAAATCAACAATACTGATTCAGACTTTGGCTGCAATCCATGATTCATTTTGCATTCCGGTTAATGGTAATCACTTTGGAATACATGTTTTTATTGATTGTCACCCTGGTCATTCAGGGTGAGGAGGCAAGGAAAATAACTTTGCTCCAAGTCTATGATGATCTGCTCCTTTTTTTAGCATTCTGAATTCTCCAGAGCCATATGCTTGGTTGCTAAGTTACCTTCTCTTAAACAAATGGAAGGTTAGAGGAACATGAACTTGGTATGAACTCACACAGGACTCCCTTTACACTGTTTTGTTTTGACACAGTGATGCAAACAACACAGCTTCAAGTCACAATGCATGAAAGATGCCCTTACCTAGGAATACAAGCTAGGTATGAAATGAGCCTCCTAAGGTCCTCTTGTCGTATTCTATCATGATTGCTACGAGCTGGAAATGTTAGAATGGGGCCTCCGCGCTTATCTCTTCCACCTGAAAAAGAAACAGATTGAGTGCCAACTGTAGGCCATGGTGTACAGTGGCGATAAGAGCGTCTGCCCCAGGGAGGGTTACAATCTGACAGCACGCATTTGAGAAGACAGTTTGGTATTTATGCATGTCCAAGCATGGATTTAGCTCAATAAAAAGGTGTCACCAGTACATTTAAGATCTTATCTGAAACAAAAGTGCACACCATCAGGGGGAGATGCAATGATCAAGGTCTTGTTTGTATGACTACAAGAACCAAGCAGAATACTTTATTCATTTATATCTCCTGCTTTTCATCCAAGGAGCCCAAGGAGGCGTGCATGACCCTCCTCCTCTCCATTTTATCTTCTCAACCACCCTGTGAGGTAGGTTAGGCCGAGAGTCAGTGAGTGACTGGCCCAAAGTCATCCAGTGAGTTTTATGGACGAGTGGGGACTAGAACCTGGGTCTCCCAAGTCTCAGACCAACACTCTTAACCACCATACCACACTAAGCAAGTATTTTACATATATCTGATCACATTTGTATTCCAGCCTTTGTCTAAAGGACTCAGAGTGGCATTTACAGAGTTATCTTAGTTTGTCCTCACAACAACCCTAGAAGGTAGGCTAGGCTGAGAAGAGTGCCTTGCCCAATACCTAGTGAGTTGCACAGCTAAATTGGAATTTGAACCTAGATCTCCCAGGACCAACTCTAACACTATCTCAGTGTTCTCCAACCTTGGGTCCCCAGATGTTTTTGGCCTACAACTCCCAGCTATGCTGGCTGGGGCATGCTGGGAGTTGTAGGCCAGAAACATCTGGGGACCCAAGGCTGGAGAACATTGCACTATCTACTGCTAACAGTCATCCCTTGCTATCCTCATATCTTCCTTCCTTCCGCCTGTTGTCTTCTCCATTGTCCATTTTAGACTGTAAGCTCTTTGGAGGCAGGGGCCTACCTATTTTTTGCTTACCAAACTCTATCAAGCACCTTCTACATTTATGGTGCTGCATAAATTACTAGCACTACTACTACTACTATCACCACCACCACCACGACTCAGTACTACCACTTATAAAAGGCTGAGAACATGAACTTAAACTACCCTTCACTGGTGCAACATGACTATTACACACACCTGATTGTTCTTTGAAGCTAGTACAGAAAAAAATGGATCCTGCCCTTCCTTCAAGGAGTTTAGAGCAGGCTAGATGGGGTTCGCAGGCAGTCTCCCATGCGGGCGATGGCCTGACCCAACTTCTCCTTAGCTTCAGAGCAGCAACTAAATCGTGTGCCTTCACATCATTATCTGGGCACTCGAAAGCCACAAGAGAGAGAAGCTGAGGCATTTTTAGGGCCAGCAAAACGCCACGCAGCACTGTGAACACATGGCAAAGTCAGCTGCAGGCTCAGCTTGAAGGATAATGGAGCCAGGACCGGCTATGACCTCATCAGACTTTTGCACGGCTCTTTCACCTCCAAATGCTACCTGGCCCGCTTAGAGAAAGAACAAAGACCCCACACAGGACCTGACATGCCAAGACGGTGTCTGCTGCCATCACTTCCCTTGTGCTCACTGGCCAAGGAAAGTGGCAACAGGGTATTTGCCCTTGTGCTCGGCTTCCCATTGCAGGAGGCCTCTACGCCCATTTGCATCCCTAAGATGCTATCCTCTTAGTTTAGGATCAGATTGGGGGGGGAGGGGGGAGAACCACTCATCAGTAACATTAGTATTATTTTGCCATTTTAAATAATGGCAAAGACATCTTGCGCTGGCACAAAATTTAGAGCCCCAGCACTGGAGCAATGGTATGAGCACTAACCTCAGCAGTAATAAACAACTCCTGTTACTGCAAAATTTCATTTGTTTTTATTATTCTCTCCTAGGACAATTTTCCAGCTCACTTTAGAAGAATTCTTTTTGACAATCAACCATAGTACATACATGTCCCTTGTACCGTTAAATGGCCCTTTTTAAAGGAAAAGACAATGAAAAGTGGTACTTTTCTTCCCCCCACCCCATGGTTTTGCAAAGCTAGTTTGTGGATAGATGAAACACACTGAAAAATAAAAAAAACCAAAATATTATGTTTATGATGCCTTATATTATAATGTTTACCATACCACCGACAGAAGAAGAAAATTATTCTTGTAGTAGAAAACATGCCGCCAAATGGTATTTGGATTTTGGAATTGGGTTCTGATCCAACATATACATAGAAATACCACCTTGTATCAAGATATTTTCTAATACTGGGTTCAAGACCCAATACAATAAATCTATGTGTCTGTTTTGTTAAGGGTGCTTCGAAAAACTTGCTACCCTACATCTAGGGCTGGAAAGCTGCTGGTCTACAACTTCCAGCATCTGTGACCACTGGCCATACTGGATAGGGCTGGTGGGAGTTGAAGGCCACAGGCTTCCAGTCCCTGATCTAGGGATTACAGTTGCAGACCTCCACGCCAGAATGGGTTTAGAACACCTATTTCATTGTAGCCAGTGTGGCGTAGTGGTGAGAGTGTTGGACTGGGACTCGGGAGATCCAGGTTCTAGTCCCCACTTGGTCATGAAGCTCACTGGGTGACTTTGGGCCAGTCACAGAGTCTCAGCCTAACTTACCTCACAGGGTTGTTGTGAGGATAAAATGGAGTGGAGGATGATTATGATGTATAATAAATAAATAAATAAATACAAGAGATTGCCTTATGCACTGAGTGCAGCCCCCACACACTTGGGCTTAGTGAGACAGGCTTTCAGGCCAAGGGTGCTGTTTCCATGCAGGGCTGAGCTTCCATTTAGAAATTAAACACTGCCTAGCATAGGCATAATCCTCAAAGTTACATAAGTCAGTCCAGGTCTCATGGCTCTCAAGTTGCCAGTTACTCTTAAGTGGGAAGAGAGCCAATTAGGTGACAGAACAAGAGACGTCCAGCTAACATTCAGTCTCCAATGCTTTCACATTGCTGAATCGAGAAGGTAACAGCCCCCTGACGGATATTTTATCCCTAATCCTAGGCTGTGGGAAAGTCTAGACTTGCTTTGCCCATATCGAGACATGTTAAGAGTTGCTCTGATCAAGGAGATTTGACTTTTAGCCACTAGAACTTAGAAGTAGTACATGTGGTGGGAACGCAAGCAAACCATAAACTGCGGGGGGGGGGGGGGAGAAGGAGAAGAAGGGTGTGCAACAATTGTTAATGGATCCAGTGCTATTACAATCCAATTCTGGGGTGGAATATACCAAGGAAAATATGCCCCTTTCTCAAGATAGGAAAGGATCACTTTACATGAGCATTTTTCTTACACATCATTTACTGTACACATGAAGCAACACCTACTCTGCGCTGAAGTGCAACAGCCAAAGTCCACAAATTTTGACTGGTCTCACTAGCTAGCCATTAGTTGTGATCAACAGTGAGCCTGTCCCTCTTCCAAGTCCTCTGCAATGGCTAAAGGATGCAGGTGAGGGGCACACTGTGACCTCTGCAAAGTCCCTTATCCCTCCCCTAACCTTAACTCTACAGGGGCCACGTGGTAAAGCAGATTAGATGGGTGCCTACTGAGTTATTCCAGCTTTACTGCTGAAACTAAAGCCACACTAACACACACATGACAACAAGAGATGCCACCACCTACTGCAGAAGCAGGCGGCCACCACCACCACCACTCCTGGTGTCCCCACTGAATTTGGCAGCAAAGTATCTTGGGAGGTTTGGGGAAATGGCGGTTTTCGTATTATGGAGTGCTAAATTGGTCAAATTTCGCTTGGTCCGAAGCTAATTTTTACCCTTTTAGTGCTCCAGAGTGCTAAGCAAAACTAGCTTCAGAACAAGCTAAATCTGACCCCTTTTGCACGCCGCAGCAGTTTGCCACTAAAATTCAGCAACAAAACCACCATTTGGGGGGGGAGCCATCTGTGGGTGGGGTCCAGGGGGCAAAAATGGACCCCAGAACCCCCCCCCCCCAAGTTGCTCACCTACTAGGTTAAAGAGCCGCTGCACTCTTATGTGTTATGGGAGAGGCGTCTAATGGCAGTACCTAGTGAAACTGCCAGCTTTCAATGTGTAACCACCTACCTTGCCCACAGTCTTATTAACTTGGGTGAGTAGATAAAGGTTTTAGCATAGGGCGAGATAAGATTAGTTAGACTCTCCCCAGATCAGAGTCTCCCCAGATCAGAATCTCCCCAGATCAGAATACAGAGCTTTGTTTAACCAAAGCATCAATAAACCTAAAGAAGAAGAACATGGAATTGCAATCAAGGAGATAAAAAGAGCCAAGGTGGTTATTATTATTATTTACATTTATTAATCGCCCATCTGGCCGGCAACCGGCCAACCGGTTCTAGCTCCTTATACTTTCCCCAGCTGATATAACAGGCAGGCAGGTTATCACTTACACAGCCATAGAAGTGAGGCAGATGGCTACCAGGAGGAGGGCCTTTTCTGCTGTGGCACCCCGGTTGTGGAATGAGCTCCCCAAAGAGGCTCGCCTGACACCTACTTTGTACTCTTTCCGGCGCCAGGTGAAGACCTTTCTATTCTCCCAGGCATTTTAATCATCTTAATTATTTTAATCTTGTAGTTTTTAACTGTTATTGTAACTGCTGCTGCTAGCTCTGCTGTTTGTTTTTAATCTGTGGTTTTTAATTTTTATATTTATTTTATATTGTATTTTATGGTTTTAACTGTTGTAAACCGCCCAGAGAGCTTCGGCTATTGGGCAGTATAAAAATGTATTTATGACAGGGCAAGTCTAGGCTTGTTCTACCCAAACTATAATCAGTATCTGGGGTAAAACAAAGGTCAAACAAAATGGGAGCTACATACAACCTTGACTTTTAGAAATGGAGAAAGTTGGCCAATACTCAGACGCAGGGGATTATATTAATCTCTATAAACATGTTATATCTCTAACACTCCATGACACGGGATTTCATCTTTGACTTCATGCTGCAATTTGGAGGCCCTCAAAACATTCCAGAGCAAAGAGCAAAGTCAAAGATGCAAGTCCATCACTACTACTAGTTCACGTTCCACGGTCAGGGGAGAAGAAGAGGTCTGACTTCAGGTTGCAGTTTGAAGGTTGAGATCCTCCCAAGTACAGTATGAAGTCAGGTGTGGGTGTGGGTGTGCCATGGCAACCATATCAATTGCTTTTGTGGACTCTTGTGCAACAGCCAGATAAATCATGTTTAAATTTGGGATCCAGGAAACCTTCCCTATAATCTCCAGGGATATTTTCACTCTGCTGAAAAGTAATCATATATGTTTGGGTCATCAGATATGTAATTTTCAGAGGAATAGGATTTTGTCAACCATTTGTTCACATTCATGCATCAAGTGCTCTTCTTTTGCTGTTGCAAAGTGCTGGCTGGCTTGTGATTGCTTACTGTGGTTCACTGTCATTGGGCTATTCCAGTGGCTAATACACATGGTACATGGCTCTAGAGACCCAACTATTGTGCTCCTTCTCCCATTCTGTGAAATGGTCTTAACTGGACAAGGCACTGATTTTTATTTTATTTTTATTTATACTTGGGGGGAGTCCCCCAAAACCACAATAATTGTACACAATCCATTACAGTAATACCTTGGATTGCAAGTAACTTGGTTTGAGAGCGTTTTGCAAGACAAGCAAATTTTTAAATATTTAATTTTTTTGACTTGATATACAAGCGACGTCTTGCAATACAAGTACTGTAGTACGGCTTAAATTAAAATCTCTGTACAATTTTTTTGGGGGGATTTCGTTTTGATATAAGAGTGTTTTGGATTACAAACACGTTTCCGGAATGAATTATGCTCTCAATCCAAGGCATGACTGTACTTTATTTGGAGCACTTAACTTTATCCATAAACATGCGCTTGCTAATGCAATAGCAAAATGTGTCATTTTTGGTCCCAATTACAAAAACTGTGCGTATGTGTTGCACTCTGGCTTCAAATTGTTCCTTCTGATCCATCGTTTGCCTTCTATATCCCCAAACCTTGCAAAATTATTCTAAGCTAGAACCCTGGAACCATCAGGGGGGGCTGCTGACTCCTGTGTCAGTGGGGCTTCTTATCCGTTGCAGCTTTTATTCTGAGCTTCATAGGAGCTATCCATGGTGCTCCATGGCGGTGAACCTATTATTGGGGGTGGAGCACAGCACCATGGATAGCACCTATAAGGCTCAGAATAAAAGCTGCAATGGATGAGGAACCCCACTGACACAGGAGTCACCAGCCTCCCCTGAGCCTAGCACTCAATCCCATCCAGCCTCATCATTATTTTTTAGTCCATGTTGCCTCCTTGGGGTTGTCGGGGGCATCATCATCATCAGGTGATCACTCGTGACCGAGTAAGATTGTCTTCCAGGATAAAAGGAGGAAATGCTAAACTCTAGCGATGGGTCCGTAAGTGACTGTGGAGGCCAATTCTAGATCCACACAGCTTCCCACAGTGAGGACACAGGTTACCAGATGGAAGATGGTCCTGTGAAGGATTCGTTTGACGTGCTTTTCGCTTAGCACGTTTCTCCCTTTCACCTTGCACTCGGGCTTCTTCAAAGTCCATGGAACCTTTGTGAAAGGCCAACCTCCATTTAGATCGCTCATGTGCCAGAGCTTCCCAGTTTTCGATGCTTATATTGCATTTTTTTAGATTAGCCTTATGAACATCTTTAAACCTCTTATATTGACCACCGATATTCAGCTTTCCATCCTTGAGTTGGGAATAAAATAACTGCTTTGGGAGACGGCAGTCAGGCATTCAAACAACATGACCGGTCCACTGAAGTTGGCGTTGAAGGATCATTTTTTCAACGCTAGTAGTCTTTGCTTCTTCCAGTACACTGACATTTGTTCGCCTATCTTCCCAAGTAATTTGCAGGATTTTCCGGAGGCAACGTTGATGACATCTTTCAAGGAGGTGGAAGTGACGTTTATAGATAGTCCATGTTTCACAGGCATACAATAAAGTTGGCAATACAATGGCTTCATAAACCAGTGTTTTGGTCTTCTTACAAATATCCCGATATTTGGTCTTCTTACAAATATCGAACACTCTATGTTTCATTCGAGAAAACGCGGCACTTGCAGAGCTCAAACGATGCTGGATTTCACTGTCGATGTTAGCTGTAACAGAAAGATAGCTGCCAAGATAGAGAAAATGATCGACATTTTCCAGTATTGTCCCGCCAAGCTGGATAGATGGCATCACCAAAGGGTTAGCTTTCACTTGCTGATGAAGCACTTTGGATTTTTTGATGTTAAGTGAGAGACCAAGTTTTTCGTATGCTTCTGCAAAAGCATTTAGGATAGTTTGGAGATCATCCTCTGAATGTGCGGAGACATTATCATACAGCATACTAATGCTGTAGTGACAGGACATATAACAGAGGTAGGCAACCTGATGCCCTCCAGATGTTTTGGACTACAGCTGCCATAATCCCTGACCACTGGCCACGGGGCTGATGGGAGTTGTGGCAGGCACCAGGTTTCCTACCCCATACAACCTCTGCTAGACTTAGGCTCTGCCCTTTTCCTCAGTCATCGCCCTCCCCTTCGTTCATGATCCTCTTTATTAGCCCACTGCAATCTTCCTTCAGACACCCCTTGCTTCTGGGGCTCCCTGTCTCTTCACTTCCCAGTCCCACCTCCTGGGACTTCTTCCTAGAGCTTCCCTACCTTTCCAGTCCTCAGCCACAATGTCCTCAAGGTCTGTGTAGGGCTTTAATCCCAGTCAAATGGGCAAGTTTCCATCCTTCACAGAAGTGGAAAACTTTGCTCAAAAAACAAATAGAATGTTTAGGAACATTCTGCAATACTAGCCCAGCCAATCGCTGTCCAAGGCTTCAACACAACAGTACAACGGATTCTGCAAACCGCCTGCACACTTGGCAACGAGATTTTTACAATGGAAGTTATGCAAATACAAGTTACGCAAATAATTTCCAAGATCGGTTCTGCATAGCAACTTTGGGTTCTACTGGGGCTGAACTGGGTTTCTTTTCAAAGTACAGCAGCACAAGCATTTTTAAAAAGCTGTTCGTGTTAATTCAAGTAGGGTCTCTTTAGGAGAAGAGCAGGGTACAGGGACAATAAATAAATAAAAATACACAAATATTTATGTTGTGCCAAGGTTGCCATGCAACCAAGGGAGACACTTAGAAACAAATGTGAAAGAATGGAGCCCTTCTCCTCAAGCAGCTAAAAAGAAGCCAGCACAGAAGGCACCTTTGTCAAAACAAAAGGTAAACGCAGAAGAGAAAAGGCCACAGAGGGGCACTAAAAAAAGAAGGGTCCAAGATAGTAAGAGGAAAATTAGAGGCTTGCAAGAAAGAGAAGCAGCAAGAGTGTGTGCATGTGTATGTATATATATATGAAAGAGACTGGGTTTGCATGACATAGTTACATCATGGGTAACTAGCCACGGCGGGTTGTCATGTTATCCGAACCCAGAACGCTTCCCACAGGGTGGCTTGTTTTGGGGCAACAAGCCACCCTGGCAACCCATGGCTTGATCTAGGGCATGTTTGACCCACAATGAGTTGTCGTGTAATCCGAACCCAGCAGGGCAATTTCATCATGGGTTACGGGGATTGGATAGCAAGCCGCTCAGCAAAAACCTCTTGCTGCTCTTGGTGATCTTGCCCATGTCGCCACCAGTGACAGCCCATACACCAATGCCCAAGCGGCACTTTGGAGTGGCTGTTGCTGGTTCGCCACCTTTTTTAAATTATTGTTTTATCAGCCCCAGAAATGTGCACAAATGATTTTGTTTGTTTGTTTATTTATTTATTGTCAGTCTTTCGCAGTTGTGCAAGTACGCTCCTAGGGCTTTCCGATATACGTAGTCTAGCCTGGTCAATGCTTTTGTCAGCTTCAGCTGTCAAATGGTAACAGATTGACAAGGCGAGACTGCAAATAGGCGAGACTGCAAACACTTGACAGTTGTCAGTTGCCTAGTTGTCAAATGGAAAGCACCAGCAATGGGGGGGGGGCATCAGAGTAGGTGCACCGAAAGGGGGTGGGCTTAAGATCTTCCCCTTAGCAATGAAATCCTCTCGATTTCTAGTGTTGAACTGACACTTCTCAGTGCCCTCCACCTTTTGGACATTTCCCTGAGTCTCCTGCTAGCTCAGAAAGGGGAGATCTTAAGGCTACCCCCTTTTCACAGCTCCTTTTTGGAGCCATTACTGCAGTTCCCTGACAGCTGACTAACCTGATAGCTGTCAAAAAAACCTTGGGAAGGTGGCTGAATGGGATGGAGTGAGTGGGGCACATGGGGGGGCACCCCGTTTGATCCATCCCATTCTGCCATCTCTAAGGTTTTTTTGTGTTTTTTTAACTGTCTGAGAAATTTAATGCATTTTTTTAAACTGGGAAATGTACACAGATTGCAAGGCTGAGAAGAAAATGGAGGGGAAATATGCACAGATTTAATGGCTGAGAAGCAAATGGAGGGGAAATATGCACAGATTTAATGGCTGAGAAGCAAATGGAGGGGAAATATAATGCAAAACGTGATCAGAGCAGGAACAGGGGAGACAAGAAGGATTGTGCTGCGAAGGACACTGGGATACCAGCTGGAGGACCGAGGGGGGAGAGCAAGCCACAGTGAACCTGATCATCTGTCGGGCGTACCGTGGGTTGTTCTGCGAACAACCCACACTGCGTAGCTTATTAACAAGGGTGGGTTGCTGTGTCGTGCGAACTCGCCCAGAGAGGGAGAGAGAGATAGGAGACTGACTGGTATCCCTTAAATCCTCTGGTATCCTCTAAATCCCCTCAGGGGGAAAAATTCAACTTGCAGCAAGTGTGGTGACTACAAACAGCTTCCTGATTAGTTAACTAATCAATCCAGAGGTTCTAAGTACTACTGCTGAGCATTCATACATCTCTTTAGAGAGTTCAAAGCATTGCATATCGATACTCTCAGTAACCCATACAACACCCTTTTAAGGTAGGCCAGCATTATTATCCCCATATTGCAGATCTGGGAGGAGGAGGGCGGGCTGAAAGAAAATAAAGCCTCTGAGTAAATTCAGGGCTGAGGTGAAATTTAAACCAGAGACCTGAGCTTCAGCAGTACGATACAGCACTAAACAAACTGTTCCTATTAACTCAATAATGCAACTACATCAACAGCCTTAGTAGTTTGTGTTGGCCAGCAGCTACTTGCAGCGTGCTCTTTAGAGTTCAGCACCTGGATTCCACAAGCAATCTGGCCCATGGTGATAGGACAGAATTAAACAGTTTTAACATTCTGCAATTTCACACTGCTAAACAAAACTGAGCTTGGAGGCAGACCACATCCTCTTAAGTAGTCAGTTGCTTAGGGACTGTGGGTGAAAAGACCACTGCACAATAATCCCAACAGCTTTTAAAGCATTTAAACTTGAAAGAATGTCACATCCTTAGCCTATTTAACAACTGTAAGCCATTAAAGCAACCTGCCTGCCAATCCCATGAAGGTTACCTAGTGCCATATGAGGCTGTAGTCGGTTAATTTCAGTATTATGACCCCAACCTTGGGTCCCCAGATGTTGCTGGCCTACAGCTCCCAGAATCCCTTGCCATTAGCCATGCTGGCTGGGTATGCTGGGAGCTGTAGGCCAGCAACATCTGGGGACCCAAGGTTGGAGAGCCCTGCTCTAGGGTCTGATTCTTCCATCAATTTGCTTCCTGCTCGCACTTTTCCACCAATTTAGAAACTAGCCAGTTTAGAAGCAACACCATAAAAGGATCAGGCACATGAGACCAGGAAAGCAAACATTTCAGAAGGTGTTTAGGCTGCATCTCCTGGCCACTTGTGCTATGGGATTAATGAACCAACACAGCAAAGGGATGCAGGGGAGAGACCGTCCCATTCAATTTTCTCAAAAAAAAGCAAATGGAGAGTGATAAAAACATATTTTTTTTGTAGACCGATGGGATACACACCTGGTAGATTTAAAAAAAATATTTCTGAGACTGTTTTTTTTATTAAAAATTCCTGAGCAATACTACTAACAGTGGTGGTGGATTAAGTACAACAGTTAAAGTTTGGATCAACCCTCTTACCAAGTATAAGTCACGCATATCAAAAGACAACTTCCTGCATGAATGATAGCCACGTGCTGAATATTTGGTAGGTAGCCAACCAAAACATATAAAACCACAAATATACTTATTAAAAGGTAGCAGTGCTTGTTCATTTGTTGTGGAGGACAGAGACATTTAAAATAAAAAACTTATAAAAAATACAAAATCATTTGAACTGTTCTTATATGTAAAATTAATCACTTTCTCAAATAAAAAGCAGCAAAATATAATAGAATTCTGAGGAACAAAACTTTACCACTGACTAAATGTAAGTTTTTCTTCAAAATGTCAAATCTTTTATTTCATTGATAATACCTACAACCAGGGCTTTTTTTCTGGTGGAACTCACCGGAACTGAGTTCCAGCACCTTTTCTTCTATTAATTGCATTACAATTTAATCGCCATCTACTCCCGAGGAAATGTAATCCAAGAGTTCCGGTACCCTTTTCTCCAGAAAAAAAGCACTGCCTACAACACATCCCAGGCGGCAATCCTGGGCACCTTTACATGGGAGTAAATTACATTGAAGCTGGTGAGACTTACTTCTGAGAAAACATGCACAAGATTGCACTGTTAGTGACCACTGACTAGACAGTTAACAAATACAGCTCAGGATTATAAATGAATCTCTTTACCTGAAAGGTATGCCACTTTCTCCTTCAAGATTGGCAGGACTTCCATAGCTTTCATTTCATCATTTTTACGAAATCCTGAAAAGACAAAGAAAATGGATGTTACTTGACTTTACGAGCACATGTGTTTCCTCCAAGAGAGCCAAGTTGCATGTTCAACAGAATCATGTGTTGTAGCTTTCTGGGTCTGCCTTATTTCATGGCATAGCTTTTCATACCATTTCATATTACATATGGGGGAGGAACCCCATGAAAAACATCAGGCGTATAAGAGACTAGCAATGTGCCAGCTTGCAGTGAGGGCAGTGAGGATTTCCACCCCACAGCATAGTGGAGGATACAAACGCTTCCCTCACCTCCAATCTGCACTGTGCGATTCTTCTGTACGTGCAGATCGCCTCAGGTTTTCACCAAGAATATGCAGTATTATCTTATCTTTCAATGGTCACAAATACAATTCAAGTGACCACACAGCACGTATTTTTCCAGGGACTACATGAGACTCTACAGCTGGATTAGGTAACCTTTGGGGGCTGTGGGCACATTTGGCAATTTGATAAACTGCCCTTGGCACCACCACAAAATGGCTGCCATGAAAGGCATGGCAAATTAACCTGCCCAAAGGCAGAGGTGTGGTCTGAGCCCCAACACACTAAACAACTCCTTCAAAGCCACAGTTTTCAGTACCAACAGAAACCTATTTATTTCACAGTGATCCCAGCTTCTGGTAAGAAAATGTGTTACTACTATTATTATTAAGTGGGAGGGGTAGGGCACCTTGGGGAGCACATTGGAAAGGTGTCCAGGGGTACATTGGTGCCCATGGGTGCCATGCTGCCTACTCCTGCCCTATAGGAAAGGAAACACTTCAGGTTTTTAAGGTCCTCAATAGATTGCGGGAATATGAGGCTCTTACTGGTTGCCAGGTTGGAGGAATAAAAAGCAGCTCTAGCTTCTTTTCAAGACCAAGTAACAAACTAAGTCGACACTAACGGAATACAGTGCTTCGATGGGGCCAGATGATTTCTTCTCCTTTGTGGTTTTGTTTGTGTCTCAATAAAACAAAAACAACGATTATGCTGCCAACCGAAGCACTGTCCAAATTAATCTTCTTTCTTTTTTAAAAAAATCCCGCTATGAAAATTAGATGGCAATTCTGGCTGCATTGGAACTGCTTTAAAACACCACTATCACTAAGTGGAGTATAGCACTGCTAAGGTTGCATATCCAGGGCACATGGAGTTTGTAAACCCAGGACAGCTAATTCAAGCAATATTTGACTCTTCAGGTTCAAGAGTTCTCTATGCTTTGGGCATTGTCTGCATGGGGCCTATCTTGGGACTCCTGTGAAGCGCATCAGGACATTTGGTCCAAATGACTCCTATCAATGGTCGGCATTGATCCTTCAGTAGTGTTGACAGTAGACCAGCCTTGCTTAACCTGGTGTCCTCCAGATCTTTGGACTATTAACACCCAGCATTCCTAACAATTGGCCATGCTGGCTGTGGCTTATGGAAGTTGTAATCCAAACATCTGGAGGGCACAAGGCTGGGGAAGATTGCGGTAGATCAGGGGATGACTCGGGGCAGGGGAGAAAAGAGACAAGCACCAAGGAGGTAGCACAGTCCATATAGGGAAAGGGACCATAGCTCACAGGCAGAACACACGTTTTGCACATGTAAGGTCTCAAATTCAATCCAGAGTATCTGCTTTTAAACCAGGCCTGCACAACTTGTAATCCACCGAGCCAAGCCAAGACCACCCATCAAACTTTGGCCCAGTTCACATATCAGTAAACCATGGTTTAGTGCTACCTGCACAAGCTGGAAGGAGCCTGAGCGAGACTCAGGCTCATATACTCCCCACCCTCCTCCTGCATGGTTGGGAGAGGACTTCAGCAGCATTTAGTTTCACTTCCAGGGAATCCTGGCTTGTTGTTGCATACAAACCAGAGATCATGGTTTATAACAAACCCTGGTAAGTTGCAAACCAAGCCAACTTCAAATGATGAGCTAGGAAGCTCGTTTGTTAAACTAACCAGAGTATAGGTTGGAACTCGACTAAGTTGCTCATTGAAATCAATGAGACAAGTTAGTCACAACTAACTTAAGGCACATTCATAATAACTTAGTCTGGATCAAGTCCTTTGTTATAAGCCAAGATTTGTAGCTTGTACACAGCAAGCTGGACATCCTTAGAAATGAAACTAAACGCTGTCAAAGTCCTCCTTCCAGCCACACAGCAGGAGAGGAGACGCACGCATCCATAGTTTAAAATTATACCTACAGTAATAGCTTGGATTGCAAGTACCGGTAACTTGGTCTGAGAGCGTTTTGCAAGACAAGCAAAACATTTTTTTTAAAAATTGACTTGATAAACAAGCAAGGTCTTGCAAGACGTAGGGATGTAACCGCTCGCCTCGAGCGGGCGTAGTGGGCCGAAATCGGCCCCGCTCACGCCCGCCAGAGACTCGCTTTGATATAAGAGTGTTTTGGATTACAAGCACGGTTCCGGAATGAATTATGCTTGAAATCCAAGGTATTACTGTATATGCAATGCAAACATACTAACAAATGCAGTTATAATCTCTTAAAATGGAATCCATTATTCTCTATTCCATACATTTGAGTTAAACCTTGTTTTTCTATGCAAAAGAACAAAACCATCTCAAAAATATGACTTTTGAGGCCAAGCACCATAAATATGACACAATAAGTGATGCATTGTATTTATCATTGTGCTATGAATATTTGGGCTACAATCCTGAAGACACTTACTAGGGAGTAAGCCTTTGGGCAGAGGGGAACTTTCCTCTGAGTAAAGATTTCGTAGATCATAGAGTTGGAAGCACAGGATTATACCGCACAAGTATTCTCTAAAACAACCTGAGTTATTATTCACTACATGGAGAAACACTGTTCTACCCAGTTAACTAACAAACCTTCATTCCAGAAAATTCCGGTTGTTCAGTCTGCAAGTAAGTGATCTTGCTTTGTGTCCTTACATTACTATGACGAAAGCCAAAACAGAAAGCCTTAATTTCACAATTACTCCCCTAAACAGATAAGAATTCTGTAGTGCAATGAGCAAGCAGGCAGCATCTTCAGAAGCTCTGGATGCTGCTCCATGGTAGCTAGCAAGGCTATTTAGCTGCAAGCAAATGTGCTTTAACTGCTATAGCAACCAATCAGCATGCATGTTTGTTCAGAAAACACAAATTGAAAAAGATGGAAACTTGATTTAAATCGACTACTTAAAATCAGCCCTTTTTGTTGATGATTTAAGTCAGTCCAATCTACCCTGCCTAATAGATAGCCTGGCTCATTGTCAGGCTGCTGCTTATGATATGCATAATCCTCTACCATGCTCTCTCTTTGGGCCACCTCCTCTCCCTCCAGTAGCCCAAAAAATGCTGAGTCAGGAAGCCTGGGAGGTTCCCACGTGGACAAGTACGGTACTTAATGCCACATTTCTACAACAACTGAATGAAAAGCGACTACCAGTTGCTTTGGAGCCATCCCTCTGTTACCATTTCAAAAAGTACAGGCAGCCATCCAAGTCGCAGCTGATGGGTATGGTCTCCAAACTTGTTTGCATGTATTGCTAGAAAATATACCTGAGCTTAAAGTGACTGAGCTTCAGTTTGGTCCCTGCACACAGGCTTATAAAAGAAATTAGCTGCCTTAGTTTATACAGTATGCTGTTTTTATTCTTTTAAAAACTCAGGTATTGTCCCAGAATGAACCATGTTTATGCCATAAACAAAAAGCGACCCCAGCCAGTTCCAGACTTTTCTGCTAGAATCACTTTAAACGTCATTAGACAAAAGTACCAAGTGCGATCATTTCAATTGTACTGCTAAAAGTAATTTCCTTGATGTGTAGAAGTGCTTGTTAACAGCAAGAAACTGTGTTTAAGAATAAATCATAAACCTCCACAGCCATATAAGAAAGTAAACATATTTATTGGGGGGAAAAGAGCACATTCACCTATTAGCAGTGGGCAACTTGTGGCCCTTCAGAAGTGTTAGCCTACAACTTCCATCAGCCGTAGTCAACAGAGCCAAGGGTGAGGGATCATGGGAGGTATAGGCAGAAGCATCTGGAGGGCCACAAGTTGCCCGCCCCAATCTATATCTACAGCTCCTTTCACTCATTAACCATTGGGGGGAGTGGGGCCATGCCCGCTGGACCCGTGCCCATGTCCCCTGCTGCCCCCGCACCCCGTCACCTGGCTGTCCACACTGTCTGTGAACTGGATCTGGTCTGAAAGGGGGTGCCTACATGCACTTAGCTGAGCACGTGTAGGTTCTGAGGTCTCCAACGGGTGCCCATGGGTACCAGTGTGCCCATGGACACCCCTCTTGGTGCCCACCAAGCTCCCCACTGAAGCTAGCATGCTGCAAAGCAGAAGTGCTGCCCTCCAACGCCATCTTTATTTGGGTTCAAAGGAGTGGTTCTGTAATTTGGAGTTCAGACCCAACCTTTGCCTTGTACTTGGGCAAGTTACTTTTCTTTCAGTCTCACCAGTTTGCCTTCTGGGAAACGAGTATTTTGTGGCCAGCCATGCCCACTATGGCAGCAATTTTTGTGAATGGCCAGCCACCACCACCCCTTGATAGCGCCATCCATGACACTCCCTCAAAATTCCAAATGTGCCCACTGACCCAAAAAGGTTGGAGACCTCTGGGAGCCCCGATTGTGCAGTGCTCCTGCTCACATAGAGAAGTCTACCTACGCATGTTCAACTGGATGCATGTAGGTTCCCCCTTCAAACCTTCCACCCAGTGGGCAAAGGTCTGGGGGAGGAGCTGGTGGGGCAGGTGCTTCTGGGGGCAGGGCTAGCGTACTTGGCCCACCTCCATGCATTCTTTGAATGCATGAAGACCAATTTCTGGAGGGGGCTTAGATAAGGCAGTGCCTAACATTCTGTCACATTCAAGTGACCAAAAAATTAATGACAAGGAGGAGCCTTAGACCACTATGCATACTTGAAGGCACCCATCCACTATATCCCGTGCAAGTGAATGGTGCCATTCACTCATATGAGAAAATCTAAGGTTCTGCACTTGCATCAAGTGCAAGCTGCCCTCCCCACCTGACCCCAGGGGGTCATCACCCCAGTGCCAGCACAGTGCAACTCTCCCTGCACAGTGTTACCCTGCACTCCTAGAGGTTCATGCAATATACACAGCCTACCCCCAGAATACACCCCATCTGACATTATGACAATAAGTATTGCTCATATAGTATTTACCGTACATGAACACAACCTGAAACCTTTTTGCAGAGGGTGCTTTCACAAGCACCATTACTGGCAAACTATTTCTGTTGATGTGTTTTCAGAAGATTTTCTTTAACAGTGCCCTAACAGCGGAAGAGACCCTAACCATTTTTAAAAGCACAACCCGTGCCTTTAATTCACAGCCCCACTGATGAAAATATGTCCTCAGTGATTATATTGCCCCTGCTTAAATCAATTAAAACTTTGGCTGATGAATCCACTGCTCCTAAACTGATTAAAGCTTGCAGCCCTGATTGTAATCAAAGCAGTATTCTATAGCAGGTCTTTGAATGAAGTGTGTCAGAAGTGGAGTGCAAGAAAACCATGGTATACCCAGTCTGGGGTATTAGGATAAGGAATGTTTACAAATATCTCAAGGAAGTTGTAATCTCCACCATGTGCTGCCCCAATGGGTCTTTCAGACACTAAATGCCAGGGAAAGACCCATTCATCAAATCACCTGAGGAAACAAAGCTGCCAAGACTTTTCCCACTAATTAATCTCTTCCAAATATACAATCTAATTCAGGACATCTTAGATGGCTCAGAGAAGGAAAAATGTCTGATCTTGGGGACAAGTGAGAGAACAAACAGTTCTGCAACACTCAAATCCTTTCAAGGCAAACGATTTCACATGTCTAGAATTTATTGCTCCACTCTTCGGCAACTTTTCAGATCTCCAAACTCAAATAGATCGCATCTATTATTTGCCTTTCTCCCTACAATGGTCTGGTGCAAATGTAATACTGGCTTCCTGCAAACCATGGTTTGCAAGTAAGGAGCCAGCCTTGGGAACGTGCCCACCCTTGGCTCCAATGCGGAGTTCCCTTGTAATCAAGCCATATTTTCACATTTTGGTTTATGAGGGACCACTGGGTTATATCTAGTGGTGTCCAGCTACAAGCTGAATGGAAACTCCTGTCTGAACAACCCCTTCCCTTTGCAAGCCCCCAAACGCCCTCCAAATGTACTCTAGAGGGTTGGGGGACCCTCTAGAGTAGATATGGGGGGGCACACAATGGGTGCAGGGAGGAAAGAAAGGGCAAGTCTGCTCGTGTGACACTGGATGTAGCCCTGTGATTGTTAACTATGGCTAGCACTGGTGCAACTGGAATTGTAAATCACAGTTTATGCAGACAAGGGATGGGAAGGAGGGGGCTTCCCAGTCTCTTCTCACTATTGCATTAACCACAATATTACCTGTTAATCAGATCCCACCCCACCCCAGCTTCCTTTGTTCTAGGAGATTTAAAAAAAACAAAAAAACAGCTTTTTCACACACCCTTCTTTGTAAGCAATTCTTCTGACCATTCCACTTCAGTTAAATGTACATTAAGCTACTAAAATACATGCACACACGTACCTCTTTTATTCCAGCTATTCAAGGGAACCAAAATATCCTAGGAATGCCTTGATAAAATATAGGAGTACTCTTTTATGGCCAAATTAACAAATTACATACCTCTGAAAGGGAAAAGGCAAAACCTGATTTGTGTGTGTGTGTGTGTGAAAAACTAGATGCCTTTTATTAAATTTCGTGATGATAATCAAATGCATTTCAATACAAATTAAGGTTCTAATATGCTATGATCCTAACATGATGACAGTTAAAACGGGAGGAAAAACCCACATCTCTTAAGAGGCTGCCTTATTAGTGATGCCTCCAATATGGATTCCAATCGAAGTTAGCAACTGCAATTACAGAAAGAGTGCTCGGTATTTCATTGTGGATTAATTATCCAGAAATAAACAATGCGTCTGTTTTCCCTTAAGTGCACTGTGAGATTTATAGCAAATGTCAGCTATTTACAGCATTCCTTTAAAAACAAACAAACCTTCCCCCCACCCACCCCACCACAAACCAAACCAAACCCTAGAACATCTACATTTGAGGTCTGAACAAGGAGGGCTTCTGAAGTCGCTGCACGCATGCAGAGCCATAAATATCTGCACCAATCTCTACTCACACACAGCTCGGCAACCCTCTGAGCGAGCATCCTTAGCACCACACATTAATAGAGATGATGTCATCTTTTCAAAAAATCAGGGCAGTCTGCAGCTCTTGCAGCCGTCGTCTTTTCCACTGCAGTGCCTGCAGTATTCACAGGATTTGCAAGAGCGCAAGGCGGCACAGCGGAGATCTGAATTGGGGAGCGAGAGAGGGAGCTCACTTATTTGAATCCTGCTTCCACGGAATACTGGAGAAAATTTGGAGAGAATTATCCATTCATTCCATAGTATTTGTTCCTGAATGTACCGATTCAAATTTTAGCTATCTGACCTAACAAAGCAGAGTCTTTTCTACTCTGACAAGCCTGAATTGACCTGATCCACGGTTTTTTCATAGAAGGAATGAGTGCGCCCGGAGAAACAACTAGCTTGGATCATAAATGCTTTAATAATTGCCACTGCTTTTTTTTTTTAACATGCATCATTTCCCCCATGACCACCACCACTAATGTGATAAATATACACATGAACTCTAAATCAAGGCAGCACTTCTGCAAAATGTAGGCAAAGGACAATGCCTATAGGCTATGAGTGATTTCTCTCTCTCTCCTGCAAGTAGTCCACTTCTGTTTTATCCTATTGGGTGTTTTGGTTTCTTTTACTGGTTTGGTTTTTGTTGTATTTAACTGTTCTTTTTATTGTACATCACCTTGAGCATGGCTGCCTAGACAATTAAAAAAATAAAGCTACTTCAGGACCTCAGCAGCTTCTAAAAACCCTTGAGTTTGTATGCTCTGTACAAGGAATTTCATATTCTAGCATTACACTGGTATCTACCAAAATACACAGGTTTATGGCATATGCACTGATTCCCTGTATTTATTTCTTTTGCAGAACGGTCAAGAGACACCTTACTATACAATGCAATACAGGCTGTTTATTCTTCCACTCTGTGCTAGGGATTAAGTCACCTCTAAGTTTTGTAACATATCCTTTGTCCATACTGCAGGAAATACAATTTCACCTTAGAAGCCCAAGAAAATGTATAGTTCTTTTGTTAAATGGAGATAATGAGGTACACTGCCATCTAGTCAGGATCTGAGCATAGGGAAGCACCTGCAGGAAAGAAGGACTACCTCCTTACCCATCACTTCACAGATAAGTGTTTGTTCTATTTCCATACAATAGGATATATCCTGTTTGCTTTCCACCCTTCAGCTAGTTCTTTTCCCTTCACATTCCATCACCAGCGACCCTGTCTCCCAAAACACAAAGGCTTGGAGGAAGAAAGCGAGCAGGAACACAGCAATCCATTCTAGGTGCTAAGCGGGGCTGACCTCTCTATAAAAAGCTCATCCAAGGGTTTTCCTCTGATTTAAGAGATGTGCACTTTTCACAGTACACATTTCTAAAATTTACGTAATTTCATTTCAAATCTCTATTACAAACAAGAAAGATGTAATTGCAATTAAGAAGCCACACTTCAAGGGTGTTACACCGCGTAGCCCTCTGGAACACTAGCCATTGCCTTCTGAAGCCAGGTGAGTCAAAACACAAATCAAGGATCCCTCAAGAAGTCAAACCTCTGGAAAGCAGCTTCTTACCAAGATACAGCTCTAAACAACAGTCTAAAGAATACTATATGCAAAATGGCTAGAAAATGCCCCAGATCAGCCTTCCCCATCCTGATGCCTTCCAGATGTTTTGGACTTCAACTCCCACCAGCCCCAGCCAGCATGGCTAATGGTCAGGAATGCTGGGAGCTGTAGTCCAAAACTTCTGGAGGGCACCAGGTTGGGGAAGGCTATCCTAGATGACCATCCAGGCAAGCAACACCACACCAATGGATTTTTAGGAGAGGCCTGCAGCAAAAAGATTTTCTAGCTGAAATAACTAGTAGCCTACATGTGAACTTGAGCTGTAGTTAGGTACCTTGTGCACCTGCCCTCTCTGCTCATTCTCAGTCCATTTTCCTCCCCTGATCAGACTCCTCCCTCTCACTTTCTCTTCTTTGCCTCATTCTTCGAGTCCATCCACCCTTTTGACAGTGTTTTCCCAGACTACCCTCAGAGTTTCCTTTGCTCCCCTATAGCTGGGGTGGGCAGAAGGTAGATCTCCAAATGTTTTTGACATCAGCTCCTAGAAACCCTTCCAAGCATAGCCAATGGTCAGGAATGCTGGGTGTTGGAAGTCCAGAATATCTGGAGGTCTACTTTCTGCCCACCCCGTTCTATTGGATCAGAGCAATTCAGCCAATGGCAGTCCTTCTCCCTCCCATCAAACTTTCCAGCAGCTTACCCAATTGCTGCCAGAGAGACTTCATCACTCCTCCACCACAGAAGCTTTTACTGCATTTCAACGTAGAGCAGGAATGTGGAACGTGTGGCCCCTCCAGATGTTGTTGAACTGCAACTCCCTGCATCCCTCACCATTGGCTATGCGGTTTAAGGCTGATGGGAGTTGTAGTCCAACTACATCTGGAGGGCCACACATTCCCCACCTCTGATATACCTTGTGTGCAGGTATAAGTTAGTTGCATCAATGATGCCACAGACATTCCACAATGAGAACACAAATTTTATTACTCCTACGACGCTACCCACAGGACGCATGGACTGAATCAGACTAAACTCTACATTTCAAATACTGGTTTTCTTACAGCTTTCTGAGAGCACTGCTTTTCTCCACAACATCCTACAGGAAAAATAAGCATACAGAGAAAAATAACCATACATACAATAAACCCACTATATAAATGGCCAAGAGCTCTCCACAGGTGAATATTAGTTGCCCATTTATCTTCACTATTGGGCAGCAGTTGTTTAAAA
The DNA here is from genome assembly GCA_021292165.1 of Shinisaurus crocodilurus. Lineage (NCBI taxonomy): Eukaryota > Metazoa > Chordata > Lepidosauria > Squamata > Shinisauridae > Shinisaurus > Shinisaurus crocodilurus. The sequence goes on along the minus strand of CM037880.1, from coordinate 114,132,753 downwards.
CCAGTCAGTTACAGACTGCACTTTCTGAATACTAGCCTGATCCCACTGTATTTTGAACAAGTTCTCCTCCCTTAACAGAAAATTTATTCCACCCTTGAGTTAGTAAGTGTGTACACTGGGATTACAAAGGAAATATTTAACATCTTTACAGACCCCAAATGTGCTTCACATCAACAGTTCCATCAAAATACTAAGCTGCTCTGCAACTTGGGAAGAAATAGAATACCAAGGAAAACAAAATCATGCACACATACAGCAGTTACCTCCTCCATTTAAGGTCCCAGGTACAATTGGTTCAAGCAACTGAGTTAACACTAATAGCCTGTTCAGGATATCGGAGGGAGCCTCTTCTGTATGTACCTCCCTGGTTTTTAAGATCAAGTGTTCCAACAGTTGGAAGTGAGACTGGTCAACATTGGGAATATGGCTTTTCTTTTGATGGCAGAGGTGTGCCAGAGCTGCATGATAAGCCTTTCAGAAGGGCTGCTATTATCATCATCAATCATCATCATCATCATCATCATCATCATTTTAAATTGAGACAGGCCTTTGGGTTGTAGTCCATTGGGAGCTGCTACTTCATTCTTTCTGTAATGTTCTGCTGATTGTTTTAAAGGACTTTTAATTTTTATATTGCCATTTAGTTTATTGTTTTGAACTGCTTCAAGGATATAATCAAAAACTCTGTGTGTGTGTGTAAACAAATACTGATGTCAACCTGTATAAACTACTGTTGTAAGGCACCTTCATTTATGTTCCCTTCTGTATTTCTGCCTAATACACAAGTAGAAGAACCCACATCAAACCTACTTTCAAGGCAAATTGTTTGACATGGGTGTCAGAATACTGGAACAAGTGGGGCAAGGACTTGGAACACCACATTTCCCCAGTGCCTCCCTTTTGCCACTGCCAAAACGAATAGAATCAAGTGCCAATTCTATCCGGGTGGTTCCATTCCAAAGCAATGCTGAGACAATAATTTACAGCACGTTCCAGGGGATGCAGAAAACATCTTTCTGTGGATTTTGAGATAGATTTAAATAGTTGGAAGCCACTTCAGGAACCAATCTTGGCTGAAAAGCAGAAAATAAAAATAGGAAATTGACTAATATTTTAATTCCCGTATGAGGAGCTTCAGTGGCCAAACTCATTCCATCAACTGTATGGATGAATCTCCTATTGCTGCTGTATGCAAAGAAGTGTGGTGTCCATACTTCCTAGAGACCTTGCAAAACTGCAGCCAGGGCAGGCCAACTAAAGACACTGGCAAAAATACTGAACTCATCCATGGTGGCTCACAAGTCTTTTAAGAAGACTTGAGAGGAAAAAGTTAATATGGCCCAAATCTCTAAAACTATAATCTCCTTTAGATATATGAAGTCAAGGCTAATCCTATGTACATTTCAAAAATAAGCCACAAACAATGTAATACTTTATATACCATCAATACACTGTTAGGAACAAGCTCCAAGCAACAGTATTAATGGACTAGCGGGGAAGCTTTCAGGAACAATACTTGGGGGTTCTGACAAATCTTCAATTTCCTGCACTGCCTGGAAAGGCTATGCCCTGGTTTTATATGAATTCAGTGAGTATTCCCTAATTAAGGATCACAACCTCACTTCAGTTAAGCACTATTTGCATGTCCTGGGACTAACCTCAGACCCTCACCTTGCACCCGCCCACTTTCTTGGCTGCATAACCAAGATGCTGCAGGTTCTGAACACCAGCTGAATGGCTAGGCATCTAGTTATGGCTGCAATTTTTCAAACATACCACAGGAGTATACGGTACAGAACGGAACCACTAGGCTCAGCTGGATTGGAATGTTTTCGTGTACAACCATGAAAGGGGAAGAATGGCAGTTGCTACTTTTTGTGCTGGGACCCAGCTCTTTTGCCTAACAGCAACCAGTTATGGACTAGTTACATCTGTAAATTGAACCTGCCTTTAATTAGAATTTTCTTTCCTGTCTTTTATTTTATTTTTGGTGCTGGTGCTGGGGAGAAGGAACACCAGGGACAAGGAATATGAGAAACGGGGAAATTATATATATATTTTTAAACAGCTAATTTCTTGGTAAAAATCTAATTTTTAATTTGTTTCGCTGCCTTTATTCCCAAAGCTGTTTAATAATTTCAGGTTACCTAGATTTAGAGCTATTTGAGGAGATAAGGGAGATGGTGTGTGGGTGTGTATATATGTATTTTAATGTTCTAGCCCAAGGGTAGGCATCCTGATGCCCTCCAGATGTTTTTGGACTATCAGCCCCAACCAGCAGAACCAATGGTCAGGATGAAGGGAGTTATAGGGCCTCAGCACACTTCGTTTTAAAGACACAACTAGCAGTTACTTTTTTTTCTTTCCTTTTTTACTCCAGAGAAAGCACAGGGGTCCAAGTCGGGACCCTAGTATGGGGTGTATGAGGGCTTTAACCATTCCACCCCCACCCCCTTCACACACACACACACACACACACACACACACACACAGGCCTGCAATATATATTGCCAAATAGTGATCCATTTGCTTTAATGGCTCACTAACTGGCAAAATAAATTGCAGACACGGGGGGCCCTAATTCAGACTGGGACCATGGTGGGCAGGAAGGGTTAAAGCCTCCCTACCCACACACCCCAAGCTAGGGTCCTGGTCTCAATCAGGGTCCCTGAGCTTAAAAATCTTTTTTAAAGGAAAAAGGGCATAGTTGCCAGCTACACCTTTAAAGTAACATGGGCTTTGGGTCTTAAGACCAAAACACCTAGAGTGGACCAGGTTGCCTAGCCCTGCTATAGCCCATCCTGAACCTACAGACCACTGAGTGTTATTGCCCCACAACTTGCACAGGCACATGTAAAAAGAAAGGAATGGGGAGTGGTCAGCTGGGAAGAGGAAGTAGCTGTGACAGCAGTAAAGGAAGAATAAAGAAGAGGACAGGAATCTACAGGTGAGATTAGGTGCCCTGAGCAAAAGGAGGTACTGTAAAGTGATTGGGGAGATTTAATGTCCTTGCCCTGTAGAACAGCTGGAGCTGAGACTTTGGGGATGTGTATTTAAAAAAACAAAGCACTCACCTCAGGGCAGATGCCTCTAGAACAGGGCTCTCCAACCCTGCATCCCCAGATGTTGCTGGACTACAGCTCCCAGAATCCCTTGCCGTTAGCCATGCTGGCTGGGTACGCTGGGAGCTGTAGGCCAGCAACACCTGGGGACCCAAGGCTGGAGAGCCCTGGTCTAGACATTCAGATGGGCCACTCTATAAAGCCCCCTTCCATGTTCTCTGCCAGCAGCACTCCCTGGGGCATTTAACAAGCTTCCACAGCCCCAGATCTTTTAAGAGAACCCGGTCCCTCTAAGCCTGACAATGTTACTGAAGTAATCTTCACATTCCATCTGGGTCTGGTCCAGGTTAACCCACCATATTTAGTAAGAGTTCTAGATCGCCAAGAACACAGCATGTACGCTCCAGTACATTTGGAGTGTAATTCCCAAACTGTAAGATGAGCTTCGCTTCCCACCTGCTTACAGATTGGCGCTAAAGCACCTCAGCAAAAAGATGGGAGACATATTTTAACCCCACTCTCCCCACATTTGTTGTCGTTGTTGTTGTTAAACTTTACAACACACAACAACAGTGGCCAAACAGCAGAATAGTTTGCATTTGAGAGGAAATGGGCATCCCCTTTGTGCTGCAGCCACAGGCTGCTACTTAAATCAAGGGATTAATAGTAGTTTTAGATTTTCAGGCCCACGTCATATAAATTTAAAATAAAATAAACCCCACGTTCCCATCAGGGGATTCCATGGAAATCCATGGCACTAAATTATTGGTGACTGGCAACAGACCTGTGAGGACCACTCTCCCATGTTCAATCAAAAATCTGTTCACATTTTTGAGATGGGCTAGCTCAGTGATGGCGAACCTTTTTGACCCCGAGTGCCCAAACTGCAACACAAAACCAACTTATTTATTTCAAAGTGCCTTAAATTTGGCAGGAAGGAGGAGGGGGCACTAGCTAATCACGCCCCGCTCTGTATCAAGGCATGGCTCTTCACTAGGCATACAAAGATTTGGGTATGCGCGCGCTGTGCTTCTGAGCTGTCTGTTCAGTTAGAAGGAGGGCTGGGTGCCTGCGCAGTCCGCTTCTGGGGGTGGAGATGTTGGAGTGTGCCTGCCTGTGGAGGCCAGCGAGGAATGAGTGGAGAGGAGTTACTATGGAAACCCGACGCATTTGAATGCAGAAGGGGACGGTCTTTTCGCGATCTGGCAACCAATGGCTCGAGTGCCCACAGAGAGGTCCCTGCGTGCCAGCTGTGGCACGCGTGCCATAGGTTCGCCATCACTGGGCTAGCTTTTCCTTTCACCTCAGGATGTCTGGAAACCCCAGAGATGGGGTGGGAGAGAAGAGTTGAAGGCCCTAAAAACAGACAAGGGTTTTACTACTAGTAGTGATGCTGCTTGTGGTACTGGGCATAGGTTTCAACATCCTAAAAATTTCCTATGTTGTGAATTCATTCATTTTTCTCGCCTGATAACTACAAAGATAGCCTTGAAAGTCTCTGGATAATGCTCGCAGAAATAAGACTGTGATCTGATCTGCACCATAAAAACAGCCCACCGTGGCTTATTTAAGCCGTGGTGGGCTGCAGTGCATGCTGGCAAGTGCTGGGTGGGTTTTGAATACCCATGGTCTGTTGGTGGGTTATGCAAAGGTTTTGTTTAACCCTCGCACAACCCACAGTCCCCAGGTTCAGACGACACAACAAGCCTCAGGCAGGGTTGAATATTCAAAATGGCTGCCCACCTGCACCACAACCCACCTGCACCACAGTCGTGTGAACTAGCCCAGAGAGGGTGGCTGAGTAAGATTTCCGTAATGTGGGGGAAGGGGAAAGAGTGGAGTATTTTGGCACAGCTCCTTGCTTCTCCTGCAGCTGGCAAAACAGGAATTATGCAACGTGAGAAATTATGTTCAGTTGCCCAGTTTGTAGAAAACTTACACATGCCACCAATTTCATTTTTTCTTGGACCGGAATTTGAATTCTCTAAATGCAGAATTTTACCTTCTTTTTTAAGCACCAAGTGCATACAGGTGCACACTGCAAATTAGCAGTGAGGTGTGGACATGTAGTACACCAGATTCCCACCATTAGTCCTCCTCTTTTGATGTCAAAGATTCACAGTTATTGGACATGTGTTCAGCACCTTGGTCACACTGTTCTATGTACATGGGCCTGTACTGCAAAGTACCATATTTATGTTATTTCTAGTTTCTTGGCCATGCATAAACCTATCCTCGGCAATGTCCAAATCATCACTATCACTTCTTGGAATTAGCTAACCGTTTGATGCAGTGAGAGGCTATGCTTACATAGATAACTAATCACACTGCAAGATTGCCATTTCAGACATTCATGCTATCAGTCAATTATTGTAATCACCACAACATGAAGATACGCCCTTAGAAGGGCTCCAAATACATATTTTATTGCTCACTTTGCTTCCTAAAGAATGTAATTTGGAGAGTCAGTCACTCCACATTAGTGACTTATATAAGAGAAAACCAAGACTAAACAGTGCCATCTAAGTGAATAATGCCATCTTTACCTCACTGTATTAACATAATATACAAGCCATCCCAACTTGAGACATAGTATTCCAATTCTTCTTGAATGAAAAATTAGAGGAGGCAAAGAAGAAGAAGAGCAAATCCAGGAGGCTCTTGCCATTGGGCCCCTACTGGGGCGTGGGCCCTTGGCAGGTGCTCAACCATGCCTTGACTTAAGGGTACAGCGCATGCCCTTTTTTACATAAAAAACCATCTCGTTCATCTCAAAATAGGGATAAAAGCCGGCCTTCTCTTACAGCAGCATCTGACTAGGATGAGGGCATTCAGTTCCGACATGTATACCAGGCCAAATGCCACCCATTATATAGTGCATATACAGTCATGCCTTGGATTGAGAGCATAATTCGTTCTGGAAACATGCTTGTAATCCAAAACACTCTTATATCAAAACGAAATCCCCCCAAAAAAAATTGTACAGAGATTTTTAATTTAAGCTGTACTACAGCACTTGTATTGCAAGACGTCGCTTGTATATCAAGTCAATTTTTTAAAAATAAATATTTAAAAATTTGCTTGTCTTGCAAAACGCTCTCAAACCAAGTTACTTGTAATCCAAGGCATTACTGTATGGGGTCTCTGAAACGTTACCGTACCTGGGAAACAGCTTGGTGGACCATGGAGATTATAGCAGCTGCAGCCCCTGCAAGGCTGAATCCAGCTTACTCCATTGAACTTGATCGCACGATCAGAATAAGCCACGGTGGCTTATTTAAATGACAGTGCGTGCTGCTGGGTGCGACTTCCATAATCACTGCCCGGGTGCAGCTTGCTATGTTGTTTGAGCCCGGGCAGCATGGCTTGTTGGTGGGGAAAACAACCCTCCAATAACAACAGCCCATGGGTTATTGCAGGGTTGTTTCCCCCTCCAACAAGTCACGCCACCCGGGTTCGGACAACATGACAAGCTGCACTCGGGGCGGTGATTGTTGAAATCGCACCTCAATTAAATAAGCCACGGAGGCTTATTTTGATCATGTAAACCGGCCCTCTGTCTGCATCCAAGCAGGCAGCTGATTCAGGGCTCTCGCAGTCAGTGCCTACCTGCATGGGTAGGGTGATTTAAGCTTCACTCCAGCTGTGGAGAAACTGTTCACAGCAACACAGCTCCTGTATGGCGAGGGAAATGTTTAAAGAGCTTCAGTCCTCCATGTTCTACTTTTTAAAAAACCTAAAATTGTCAGAATCCACCAATATGTTTTGGATTTGCAAAGTAGTAACACATACTCAGGATCTGTTTGTAAAAAGGCATAAGTAACTGGTGTCAAGTGATCCTGAGTATGGTCTGAGAACATAAGAACTTCCTTACTGGATCAGAACTAGTCACCTAGCCCAACATTATCCCAGTAGCCAGCAGGCAGTTAGTGGTCTACTTATAGATTATAGATGTATAGATTTCATAGAGTTGGAAGGAGCCTACAAGGCCATCGAGTCCAACCCCCTGCTCAATGCAGGAAACTAGAGGAGGGGTCTCCCATCCAAGTCATAACCAGGCCTGACCCTGCTTAGCTTTCCATGCTCAGACAAGCTGAGCCAGCATGAGTCACAGGCCTTGGCCAGTACTCCACTGGAGGAGGGGGGAGAACAGACCACGGTCCACTTTCTGTTCATCTCAGTGTTAACAAATTCAACTTCTCACAGGCAGAACAAACACCAAAAACCCAGAAAGGCTATGGCAATTTCTGAACTGCTGTTCTTCAATTAGTTAGCACTGGAAAAAGTTAAATACTTTTGTCAACCTTCTTTATTCTTCCATTTTTGTTTCCAAGAACTGCTGCCACTATCACCATGTCAAAATAATGCTGAAAAGCTTACAAAGCACTGCCTCAGTGGTTATTTGTGTAGCACCAACACATGGTGCACTTTAGAGTTTCAAAAGCAAAAGAGAGAGAGGACCCTGCCTGCAAGGAGCTTACCGGTACATCTAAAGGGTGCCAGCAGAGAAGCAAGAGATGAATATAGAGGCAGCAATACACCAACAGGCCAAAGATGAAGGAAAAATGGAGTAAAGAAGTTACAATATACCAGATAATCAAGCAATCAGTCACATAAGATTTTATTGAGAATTGTCTGTGTCATGAATCTGGTCCTGCAGGAACAAAATTAAACCCTACTTGGCATGCACCTTTAATCTCACAGCATCTTAAAGGTTTGAAAACAGTATCTGATAACCACGGCTGTGGTAAGTTTGCTCCAACTACAACGCACAGCAATGTCGAATATCATAAGCAACAGACTTCATAAATTCATGTGCTCAAATGCTAAACTTCTTCTGAGACTTCCTACACCAAAACATTTCTTATGTAATCCCAGACCACACAACTGATACTACATCCAATTATTAGACATGTGTGTGCACACACATAGAATTCCGGGGGGGGCGGGGGATCAATTCTGCAATAATAATTTATGTAAATTATTATTCTCCTATTTTTCATTACTTTATTCAGCCTCTGCTAATCATAAAGTAGGCAATGTCCATTCTCTGATCACTAGAAATCATACTGGGCACCCCACCCCACGCTTGCTTGAAAATTTCGCTAGGCAGTGTGCAGAATTTCAAACTTATCTTTTTAGCCATAAAGAATAGCAATTTTGTTTGTTTTCATAGAAAAATATGCTCAGAAAATTTATATTTATGACCACAGCAAATTTTGATAGTTTTTCTGTGCTTGGGCAGAATTGTAAAACACACCAGTTTTGCACATCACCAACATTTCCAAAATGTAGATAGTGCATTCCATTGGTGACACTCCACTTTGCAGCTTAAAATCAGGCTTCCAACTAGCAAAACTAAGGGTGCAATCCTATGCATGTTTAGACAGAAAAAAGTCCTACAACTGCCAGCATGCCCCATGCCAGCCAGCCAGCCATGCATAGGATTGCACCCTAAAAGAAACTTTGGAGGGCTCTCTTCACTCAACAGAACATACCCTGTATTGTTTGACTATTTTTTGAAGAAGGATAGTGTATTCTCCAATTTTGAAAATGCTACCAAAAGTCAGTGCACCAGCTGTGCTAAAGAAACACTGATTCTCCATATAATCCTTGGGAAGGGAGCTACCTACCTACGCTGGTGACGGGAATTGTAAAGAGCAATGGCAGAACTGGGTAAGAGAAGCACAAGAATACAATTTTATTAATAAGACGTTTGTACCCCTTGGTTTTCATAGTAAAACCACTGATTTGATGGTAGAACTCATTTTGCATTGTGTATTTTGTACTAGCTCACCTCAGTCATTATCACCATTATGTTTTTCTCTATTGTTCATGTAAAGAATGGCGTTTTGGATTTTTTATGTTTGTGCAGGAGCTAAACTTCACAATCCCCTGGAAAATTACTGGGACATAGCTAGGTCTCTCTCCTCCCCACACCCAACCCAATATCCCTAGCTCACTAAACCATCTAAAAGTCACCCATGAAGGTCTTAGTTTAAAAGAAAAGCGTGTGTGTGTGTGTGTGTGTGTATAGTAAAAGTCAAAGATTTTCTATTATTTGCCTGCAGTTAGCCCAAATGTGTACTCTTCTTGATGATTTTTTGATCAAGGAAGTGAGCCACACACAAAGGGGGGGGGGGGAACCCAATACTTTTTATGTAGGCAAGTAGTTGCTATTAGCAACCCGTATTCCCTCCCCCACCTCCCCTTAAAACAGAGGATAAAGGAAGAATCCAATCCCCAAGCAGGTGTCCTGAAGATTCCATGTTGACAGTCGCACACCGTATTTTAGGAGGAGAGAGAATAGCCCTTCCCTCTCTTCATGAGCACATACACCATCACTGCAATTCAGAGAGGATGCAATGCTAAAAAATCAAAATGAAACCCAAAAGGTGGAAGAATTCACCTGCTTTTACAAGTAACTGAGATCACTCCGGATAAGGAACCCGCGCAATACAGTGGTCTCTGTATGAAATGCAGCAACAGAGTATCTCCCGCCAGTCAGCAGCTCTTGCAGCAGAATAGATTACATCATCGTTTTGCAGAGCCGAGCCAGTGAATACGCTTAAACCAAGCAGCACCCAGCCAGATGGAGCAGCTTTGCCTGTGCTCCTGCAGTTATCAGCTGCCTCCCACCTCCGGAGTCTGAAAATGATGCAAAATTAAAAAAAGATCCATCTCGTCAAACCTTCTCCTCCACTATCTCCCTTCTTACATGGTGTGGATATGTCAGAAATAACCCACCAATACACACACTCTCTCTCTCTCCCCCACACACACACCCCAAACAAAGCATCTGATGAAGTCTCCTCTTACCTCAACCAAGAGTCACAAACAGTATTGCTACTTTAAACTCAACAAGACTGGAACAACAGCCTGATTTTTGAATGACTACAAAGAGGGGAAATGTGGGGGAGGGGATGACAAGATTTAATGGGGTACATGTAGGTCACTCCCTTTCCCATTTGCCATAAAAATTTGCTTCACTTCTTCAGGGGGAGGGAACACCACTGCACTAACGAATATATTTCCCAGATGTGCAGCAAGAATTTCAGTGGCAACTCCCTTTGTTACTCCGTTCAGCCAGCTGCTTCACTCACATTGTGCTTTGCCTATTAAGTCGGTGTTCGGTCCAGCAATGAACACCAGTGACATAAGCGACAGCGAGGGAACACCCATTTTCAAGCCCTCACTCCATGACTGAATTCAATCCGCCGTAGCAAGCTCACTGCTCCGAGGACATGCAAATAAGGCAAATTAAAAAAATGGTAGTGCTTACCTTTCAATTAATCATGTGGCTCTTACAAGGTCGGACGATGTGGATCTTGGAAAAGCTAGCATACGTCTCCCCTGCAAAGGGCTACCCACAGACAAAATATTCCATGTACATTTTCCTATGCTATTCATGAGTGAGTGCACCGCTCTGAACTTCTGAACCATCCCTATAAGGCAAAACCTTATGGTTTTGCTTTTATTCATACATCTTTAGACTGTGTTCACACAAACATTTTTGGCAAGTACACATAAGTTCTTTGGCTGCTAGGAACCAGTTAAGAGTTTAGGGGGTTCTTGTAGGATGTGCTCTTTTCTATAGCCCTTTGAATGATCTGGGTTCAACAGCGGAGAGAAAACTAACCATGGCAGCCCTGATTATAAGAGGGGAGAGGCTTCCTATTCTTCCAGTGTCTTGCAGCCATCTTCCTTTCACCACTCCTCAACCTCCCACTGTCCGTTGGGTCACCTAGATTAGCATTTCATCAGAAGTAAAGCTGCTGAAAGCTCCAAGTGCAGCTTATATTGGAAAGGGTTGGAAACCTACCCTGGAGCTTGCTTACTGCTCCTATCCAATAGGAGCAGCTTTTCGCCTCTCTGAGAAGAAATCCATACCAACCCATCTGCCACACAGGAACTTGCATAAGATTTCCGTCCTATTAACTGCTAATCTGGGAATTCTCTCTGGGGCTTCAAAAAAAATAAATAAACCACCCTGTTATTCCTAACCACCAGGCTAAGAATCATCAGTACAGAGCAACGATAGAGCATCCTTCAATTGTACAGTGAACTTTCAGGGTACTGCTATTGCTCAGAAACACACTTTTTAAATCCTCCCTTTTAGGCAACGCAATCTTCTCTCGAACCAGCCCCAACATTTAGCACTAAGAAGTGAAGTATAGTAGCGTTGGAGGACCCAATACAACAAGCACAAAAGTTTCTAAGTACTTGCAGATGGGGTCACTGGTCTACCAGATGGAATCTATTTGGGGCTGAAATAGCAGTGAGTAACAAACACTTCAGTTATTCACTCTTGATCATGCTTCATTAGACACGAGACTTTGCTCAGTGGCCGGACACAGGTTTCGCATGCAGAAGATGCCAGGTTAAATCCCCATCTCTACCTAATGGATCTCAGGTAAACGAAGACTGAGAAACAACTCCCTGCAATCCTAGAGCACTGCTGCCAGTCAGAATAGCAGGCACTGGCCTAGATGGATCTCTGGTCTGACTCCGTAGAGGTCAGCTTCCCATGTATATAAAGTCAATACCTGTCTTTGAAGGCCAAAAAGCATAGAGGGGGTCATGAGAATGGCACTGTGGGAGCGGGTTCAGATCTCACGTGAGTCACCACTTGCTGAATTTCTATTTACAAGTCTTCTTTATCAGTTCTGCTAAAAAAATGGAAGTGCAGCACTCTGCCTTAATATGATACACACACACACACACACACACAATGTCTCTCACCTTTTTTTCCTTACTGTTTTTCCTTTTGCATGATTGTATTTTGTACTTTTATGAATTAAGTAAAGAAAAGTGGGGTATAAATGCTGAAATAAACAATCTATCAGACCATACTGCGCTTGGATTACGTTGCTCGCAAAATGTACCTCATTCCCATTGGAAACATTAGGAAAATATATGACAGTAACAACGGAATACAGGCCCTAGTCATGGAGACCTACTTCAGGGGCTTTAAAAAAAAATAGTCTTTGATCAAAAACAGAGGAGACAAATTTTGATTCCAAAAGTGCTCAAATACCGTACCTAGTAATTGTTAAACCACCCCACTTCTATTAACAGGCATTACACACAATTTCCACACCCTAGGCCTCAGATATTTTTGCCAGTGGAAAAGACTTGCAATGGACAGGGCAGGTCACCTACAGTAAGTCATCAGACTATTAACCAAAACCATTCTAAAGGATTAAAAAAAAAAAAAAAAAAAAACCACCCACAAAAACTGCTGACCCTACTCACTGTGGCAAAATTCACAAATGAGCATTAACTGTAATAACACAAAGGCAACCTAATAAGGAGGTAATGTTAAGAGGTATTTCTAAAAATGACAGTTCTATAAACTTTGTTCTGTATCAGAACAGAATAAAGAACAGACTGATCTATAATCAATCAATCAATCGTGATTTTCTTCAGAATTTGAAGCTCCTGTGATCACCAGGATTTTGCTAATCTGAAACACACTAGGCTTGGGGTAGAGGGTTTACAGAGGACACTGGATACTCTCAAGTGTAATTAATTTGTACTTCTTCCTGCCCATTCTTTTCAAACATCGAAAGCCACCTTCAAAGGGCCCTGGATTCAGGTGCAGCTTTAAGCTTCAAACAGAAAGGTGGGTTTTGAATTAGACATTTTAACTGTGCATTTTGCTCCTCCCTAAGGTTTGGAGGGAGGTAACTGACTGTAGAAATTTATTTATCTTTCATAAATCAGATTCTTAATAAATGCTTGTGCCTGTTTTGAGAGTTTTAGTTGAGAAGCAAGGCATAAGAATGAACAAGTAATGAGCACACCAACCAACAGAAATTTCTCTTTATCATTTGGAGAGTTTCATGGCTATTCAACTGCCACTCTCCTTGGGAATGGCCCCACAAAGCATGACTTGAAGCCCTAATTCAGTGATGGCGAACCTATGGCACAGGTGCCACAGCTGGCACGCAGGGACCTCTCTGTGGGCACTCGAGCCATTGGTCACCAGATCACGAAAAGACTGTCCCCTTCTGCAAAACACTAATGATTTTGTTCTTTCTCACAGTGTGGAACAGAATGATTTTATTCTAGAATTCCTGTTACAGAATTCTTTTCTACATTGTTATCACATTTAAAAGATTTTGAAGAATGATGCACAGAGCATGGCTTGGATGTAAAGCCCTAACAGTTGACCTGAGTGCTGCATGTGTTGCTCTCAAACTAACGGAGTATGAGCCAAGGTTTGACAAATTATCAGCATGCATGCAATAGCAAAAATCACATTAATTGTGCAAAAGCATGCCCAATGCAAACTTTTACCTAATGCAGTGTTTGCAGTCCAAGACATAAAGTGTTTAAAATGTGTTAAGCACGTTTAGTTTTCTTGTTTATCTTGCTCATCCTAGTACAGGTTGACTTTTACTAATCTGACACCTGTAGAAGCAGGGAAAGGACCCGGGGTAAAGCTTGCCCCATACAATTTTAGTCTGGCATATAATCATATTACAAGTACCCTTATCCAAAAATACATGTGCCTAATTATTTAAAAAGTTTGTATAAATTCCCTTCAGGCTATGTGTACAATGTAGTACTATACGGTAATACCGTATTTTTCCGTCTATAAGACGCCCCCATGTATAAGACGCCCCCACTGGGCAGTTTCGCAACCACGCGGTTCTCTCCTCTGCTTACTTCTGTGTATAAGACGACCCTCAATTTTTAGTCTAACGATTTTAGGAAAAAGTATAGTCTTATACATGGAAAAATACTGTAATTTTTTGAGTTGATTTTTTTTTCAACAAAAAACTGTTTGTATCATTGAAAGCTCTGTTATTGTGTTTTTCTTTTAAGACAAAAGATGTTAATTAGTTCGGACAACTGTAGGAGTTGTTTTTCTAAAACTAAAACCTCGGTATTCAGGTTTAATTGCAGTGTTGGCACTTTGAAATAAATAAGTTGGTTTTGTGTTGCAGTTTGGGCACTCGGGCTCAAAAAGGTTCGCCATCACTGCCCTAATTGTTCACACTGCTCACGCCTCTAGAAGAGTTGTTATTTTTCTAGCTCACCTGCCACTTGAATGCTATGATGAGTGTGCTCACCCTTCTCCCACTCCCATGAAAACAAATGCTGCCTGTAAACAATAGGGCTGAGCCCTACTGATGGTCAACAAGAGCAGAAAGTATCTCACTGTATCAAACAAGAACAGGGCCTGTAAGCAGCTGTTACTTGCTAAGTATTCTGCAGCAGCAGCTGAATTTTCATTAACATGCCTAGGCCCTCCATCTGACCCCACTTTTCAGGCAGCCACTTAGAGACTTCATCAGGAAAGCTCTGAGGTTACTCTCCAATCATTGTACACTTGACCAAAAACATGGAAGCAGGAATTGTAAAAGTTGCCATCTACAAGTATGTGGTACATCTTCAAATCAATCTCATTCTGCTAGTCGATAAGTTTTGCTCCTCCCTAAGGTTTGGAGGGAGGTAACTGACTGTAGAAATTTATTTTTAGAAGTATGTATGGAGTACAGCTTTATATGGATGTGAGTCATGGACAAAAAATAAAATGGAAGAAAGGAGGCTTTTGAAATGTGGTAGTGAAGAAGGATGTGAAAAAGTGAGTTGAGCAGAAAGCATAGCTAAATAAATATTTACAGTAATGAAGAGGGCTGAATAAAAGTTGATGTAAGCGTGAAGAGGCAATTAAGTGTGATGATACATGAAGGACCGCCGAGACCGATATGTACCTGCCCAAGCCTTAAGGTCAGCATCAGAGGTCCTGCTCTCTGGTCTATTCAGCTATTCAGTTGGTGAATATCAGCAACAGGTCCTTCTCTGAGGTGGCCCCCCATTTGTAGAATACCCTGCACAGGGACATATGCATGCCCTCCCCTCTTTGCTGGCTTTTACAAGAACCTTTTCTATTCCAGTCTGCTTTTGGGTGATTTTGCTATAAAATGTTTTGATATTTTTATCTGCTGTAATTTGAATCTTACTTAATTTTGTTTTGTTTTTTGTTTAATGGCTTGCAATTTTATTATATTGTTTTACCAACAGGTTTGTAAGCCGCCTTGGGATACCCTAAAAGGCAGGATATAAATCTATGAAATAAATGATGGGGCACATCCTGCAAAACAGGGGACTAATTCAAGATATAATGGAAGTGAAATTCTAAGAGCAAGAAGAGGAAGGCCTAGGTATAGCTACATGAAGCAAACTGAAGGGAAAGGGGTGGAGACATATGTTGATTTGAAAAGATTTACATAGGACAGAAGAAGAGGAGTGGGCAGCTGTTGAAGACCAATCTATAGACTGGAACTGAAAAAAAGACCACCAAGAACTGGCTGCGAAAGCCACAGGAACTAAGCAAAGCATCTGATGCATGTCAGTAATATCTGACATAGCAATCCTAGCTTCAGTTTTTCATGTAAATATGTATTAAGGTCAGGACTCATAGAATGACAAGATTAAAAAGTAAAGCGCATTAATGCAGACGGGTGGTGAAGTCGTTATTTTTATTCAGCATTTTTCATCTTCAAGAGAGTCTTCTCATCCAGGAATTTTCCAGTGTAAGCAGCCACTCCACCAAAGATCACACCTGTATTGCTCTTTTTCAAACCTACGCTTTAATATCAATACAGGGTTTATCAGATGGCAAAGATGAAGCATATATTGCATCAACCCTGAAATGGCCTATTTCATAGACTTTCATAGATCTTAGAGTTGGAAGGAGCCTACAAGGCTATTGAGTCCAACCCCCTGCTCAATGCAGGAAACTAGAGGAGGGGTCTCCCATCCAAGTAACAACCAGGCCTGACCCTGCTTAGCTTTCCACGCTCAGACAAGCTGAGCCAGCGTAAACCACAGGCTTGTAGGCTTGATTATTTCCTAGCTCTTTTCTACCGGGAATATCAGATTATTAAACCAATGCCCATTTCCATCAAGCTACCCGAGTTCCATTATTTTGTTTTAAAGGGTATATACTGTACAATGTTGCATCTTGAAACAGAAATGGAAAATGAGGTCACGTACCAGGCATTTTCTTGTGCAGCTTTCCTTCTCAGATGCCTTTCAGAAGGATCAACAAGAAGGTTACCAGGAAACAGTGTCAAGTAAGTATGCTGCCACCACCTTCTAAAAATAGTGTCACGTTCACACCTCCTACCAAAGCAAAGCAAAGCAAACCCCAGAGCAGTCACTGCTTCTGGGCCTGGTACTTAATTCGCCCCCTGCCCCCTATGTTCTTAAGAAAGCTCTGCAGGGGCTACACCAGTGTTCTCCAACCTTGGGTCCCCAGATGTTTTTGGCCTACAACTCCCAGCATGCTGGGGCATGCTGGGAGTTGTAGGCCAAAAACATCCGGAGACCCAAGGTTGGAGAACACTGGTCTACACACTGCTAACTGAAAATGTAGCTAGCCTATGTATATCAAACTGCATTTGTTCAAGCTCACCCCCATTACCATTTCTGCACCTCTCTCTGTCAAAACGTAGATTGTAAACTACACAGACCTGCCTCTTCTTTTGCTTTTGCAGTACTTTGTGAAATGTCATGTACAGTGATGGAACTACTATTATTTATATAGTGCCATCACCCAAGTGAGTCACCATCTTGGCATATAATAAGATTCTTATTGCCAAATCCTACTTGTTACACTAGAAGAAAAAATGTACTAAGATTTCCAGAAAATGAATCCTTAGTTGCAGCACAAGATATACTGGATCCATATTAAACACTAGATACATTTATAAGTTCAACGGCACATTATGGTAGGCTACATCAGCCACACATCAACCCACAAAACAGCTTGCCATGCTAAGTCTCACTAGCCCTCTGTTTTCTTTGGCTTCTGAATCAAAGTTACATATAATAAAAATACTTGCTTACGGACACTGAAGCTTGCTGCTAAAAAACAACAACAGCCCACCCCTTTTAAAAAAGTGAAGGCATAGGCCAGTTTAAGGTTTCTAACAGAGAGGACCCAAGCACTCACTGCTTCAATGCAAGCATAACTAGGTCAGCACCAAGCATCAGACTAGCCAAAGCCGATGCCTGCTGAACTTAAATTACCTCCCGTTCTTTCCGCCTTGCTCTCTTCTTGAAGAAGCAAATCTTGAAGATACAATATTTCTTCCTCCATTGTTGTGCAGTAGAGACAAGTGCTTTCACACCCATATCCTCAAATAATAAGCAGACACATCAGTGTCTACATCTTCATCCAGGAGCTCTATCAGAACGTCAGCTTCCTGAACAGTTGCTTTGACTGGATTTGCTACCAAATAGGCTTTGACAATGATTGCTTTTAATCCCCTGTAATACCAAGCTGCAACTGTTCACAGCTAGCAAGACATGGTCAGTGCTAGAAGGGAGAGGAAGAGAGAAAGGTCCCAACATGGTATCAAGGGGCTGCAAACAAGGTTCAGCGTAATGCAAAAAAAGAGAGAAAGGATCTACTGATAGAAGCCCTGAACTGCAGAAATTAAGACTGTCAAACAGCATTTTAACTGCTAGAAAGAAACTCACGGAAGTTTAGTTGGAGTGCATTTAACATTTAAATATGTCATCTTTGAAACAATTCACCCACCAGTTAATCTGCTATAATGTTTTGCCTTAAGCCAAACTTCCAGTTCTCATTAATATTAATAAGAAAGTAACAGATCACTTTCTGGTAGCGCTGCTTTGGAACGGAGTTGTGGTCAGTGCTCATCTGCATGGCTGTACATGTAGTATTCCAAAACTGTTTGCATTATTTAGTGCTACATTCATGTAAAATGGTGTATTTAATATATGCACACGAGCAGCTTCATGTTATGCAAAACTGCTACTCTAAAGCTGAAGTTAATAAGATTTACAGTAATCGTAGGAGGCTTTGCTGCAACAAAATACTTCCAGTTGACTGGTACAGCCCTGCAAGTAAGGACTGGACAGGCGGTTGCCAATATCTTCAGGTCAATGTGGAACCTGGCGCACATTTCTTAAATATTAAGGAAAGCAAGGATCAATTTAGTTGGGCCCGTTTTGTAGACATATACAACTTGTTATAAATTGTTCATTTAAGGGGCGGGAGGGAGGAGCTGAGAAGAAAGTGTCTCTTCTCCCCCCCTCCCCTCGCCCTCAATCTGGATCGGTGTTATTTTCATGCCTGAAACCTGTTGCATTGAGGCTTACTCCAGAGCAGATGTGCAAAGAATTGAGCTATGTTTTGTATGCTTGATGGTAAAATGTTCAAATTTTAAGAATTACATTTGTGTATGCATTTGTACGCGTGTGAGGCCCCAGCGTACACCAGATGCAGCCCTCGGGGCCAAAAACATTGTGCTTTTGAGGCCAGTTCATGAAGAGAGTGGGTTCTATCCACACGGTCCCTCATTAAGAAGCGACCGAATATGTCAGCCGAGTCTTCAGTTCCTGAATATTTTCAAATGAGCGTCTACTTCAAAAGCTTCATGAAAAGGATCTGAGTCAGTGCTGATGTGAGTCATCTATGGTATATAGCTTTCTCCACCTAACTACAGACAGATGAGCTTGACCAGTAAAAAGCTTTTTTGGGGGGGGGGGTAATGATAGGTTTCAGAGCATGGAAGAGGAAGCAATTTAACAAAGTTTTTGTTACACAGAAGCACAGTTTAGCCATATTTTAAAGACAACTTCTAAAATCTCAGCCAACACCAAGTTAAGGAAATATGCTCTTCAAGTTGCACTTTTTACTTTAGCATTTGGTAACCGGATTTTTTTCCCTAGTAAAAGCAGACATTTCCACTGTGGGGCAGTGGTCCAGCTTCCTTATTAGTATGAGCTTCCAAGCGCAGATGCTCAGGTACGGTATTTATTTCACTTGGGCAGTGGATAGGCTTGTGAGCAACTATCCAGGATTGGGTGTCCTTAAGAGATTGTGTGGTTTAGCCAGACTTTAGGCAAAACCACCCGTCAGTCCCTGAAACCCATCCCATCTGTTCCTTAGAAGCAGTGTTGGGTTATTTAGCAGCTGCATCCTCTTTTGGCATGTCTGTAGGAGCCTGACTGAGAATAGGTGTGTCAGAGTTTCAAACCCAAAAGGTCCTGTTTGGGCATTTCCTAACTCCTTAACCACAATTGAGGGAGCAGCATGTAGAGGCCGCCATCCCACAAGTGAATTCCCTCCACCAACCTTAATTATGGTCAGTGATGACCAGGATTCTCTATCAACCAGGGAGCTGAAGACAGCTTCAAGCCCTGATTTACAGTGTGACCCCTGATTAGCATCAACCATGGTTAATAGCAGTGCCCATGTAAACCCAAACCATGGCTGGGTGTGGCGGGGGGGGGGGAGAGAAGTAGCATGCACAGTCCTACAGCCCAGTCCTCAAACCATAGTTAGGGGCTCATGCGTGCTACGTCTGCATCATCCAAACATAGCTCAAGTTCAAAAATAAGAGAAACCTCTAGAGTGGTTTTTGAACTGCATTCCATGGAAGGTTATTAGGAGTTCCTCAGTGATCAGTAATGGCAGACTGTGCCTGAGGGAAAAAACTGCAGTGGAGAACCGGTGGGTGTGTCCCCAGACACAGTCCCTGCTCACATAAGGCAGAAGTGAGGCCCAAGTCTAGTCAACATGCCGCTTGAATTGAGCATATGCCTTGAAGCATGCTCCAGAATCCTCTGCAATGTGTGCAGTGGTTCTTAGCAGACAAATTAGCAATCCCATGGCTAGCTGGGGCATGCTGGGAGTTGTAGGCCTTTTTTCTGTCTAACATACATAGGATTGTGCCCTTACTTGCATAAACCCCACCTTCCCAAGTACCTAGAACAATTTTGGCTTTCACCATATTCTATAACCTTTTTTTATTTGGCTTGGTTAAATCCAGTCTTATCTCTCTCTCCAATCACATACATAAAACAGGTGTACTCTATCCATTTTCATCATAAGGCTCAAACCCAGCTCAAGCAACCTCCTTTGAAAGCCCATGGCACTGGCAACCAGTTCTGATGGCGCAGTTCAACTTTATACAACTTGCTCACGTACTGTGGAATTTCAATTCTTTTAATACATTATATCATTAAGAATATTATAAAACATAACTAGAGCAATTCATCATAGTGGTTGTAACAAGACAGATGGCTGCACCTGCATTTTCTTGATCCAATTCATTAACAATAAAGCCAATTTCGAACAGAAAATTATTCTGTAACCAGTCATTTCTTTGGTATGTTCTACTGTTGAGATATTTGGGCATTTCTACAGACGATAAAGCAATTTAGTACATACCCTACTATACCTTCAACTGTAATTAAATAGAACAGCTATGTTTAGTAATATAACTACCTTGGTTCTTTATTTCTTTTTTAGGTCCGGAAAGGCAGGATATAAATATAAAGTACTGATGAAGAGATACGTACTCCGCTTACACTAAATCTTACAAAAAGTCTTAACATTTAAACATATTGGGTTGGTTCCAAATTCAGTCAGAGTAGACCCATTGAAATCACTGAGTCATAACTAACTTAAGTACCTGGTCTACTTTAAGTATGACTAAATCTGAAACCAAGTCAATGTAGGTTTTTTTTGGGGGGGGGGTGCTGGCACAGCCAAATCCAGATTTTGTTTGACATATCTTACCTAATTCCCTTCCCCATTTTTCCTGATAAGATTTAGGGCTGGGACTCATAACCACTTCATATGGTTTACATAATAGGCCTTTAAATTCTTATGATTCACATAACTAGAATTTCAAAGCCTGTTTTTTTTCTCACAATGGGCTATATTTTCTTAATAATATAGTATATATTATGGCTTGTGTCCTGTCATAAACTCAATCTGTCATATATGATATAATAGCGTTTGTCCAGTATTAATTGCTTCACTTCAGAGTTTGTAGTCTTCTCAAAGCTGAGTATGACTCAATACACTTTTATCTTTAATTTCTTTGTTACAGAAAATTTCTACCTCCTCTCCCTTGGCAATTGACTGGCTGGCCCTTGATAGCCCAGTCTCCAGACTCCACTGTGATATCACAACAGATGAACCAATGACGTCAAGAAGTAGGCCAAGTGGGGAGGGAAGGTGACAGACGCTGAGGAGACCAATAATGAAGACATGTCAGAAAAGGAGGAGAATGTATTGGAAAAGAACACAGCCAATTATTGAACTAGTGTGTCCCTAGCTAGTTCATAGGGGGGGAAGCCTTTAACATGTTAACTAGCTAGCTGTGTAGCACCCAAATCTCTAGAAATCTGTTTCATGTTAAGCATTTAACCAATCCATAAATTCTGCACTTCCAAAGGGTAAGACATTATGGTTAGAAGTCTCAATACAGCTTTTAATCATTATAGGGGAAAACTTTTACTACATCCTATAAAATGGCCTTGATATCTATAAAGCCATTAGCTTCTCCAGGTACCTAGAATGCATATGTAGTAGTTTTGTGCATGGATATTATTTATTCCTTGTTTTATCAACCATTCCAAGTACTCAAAACAGTGTGCATGCCATCTCCCCTCCACCCCACTTTTATCCTTGTAACAGCCCAGTAAGGCAGGGTATGCTGAGAGTCAGTGACTCTCCCGAGGTCACCCCTGAGCTACAGAGAGGGGGATTGAACCCATGTCAACTCACGTCCAATATTTTAATCACTCCACCACAATGTGTCTCTGGGTGTGTATGGATGTGTGTGCCAGAAGAACTAAAGCAGGGGCAAGGAACCTTAAGCCTGAGGGCCACATCTGACCCTCCGTGGTTTCCCTGCCCCACCACGTCTCCCCCAGCAGCCAATTGTTCAGTGGTTTCCTGGCATTTGTGCAGTCCCCTCCCCCCATTCTGAAAAGGTTGAAATGCCTCTCCTAAGGCTTACTTACTGGCAGTAAGAGCTTTAAGATAACATATGCTGACATTTTTGTAATGTTGGCCCCACCCTTTTTGCCTTTGTCCCCACCCACCACAAAAATGCACATGCGTGTGTGTGCATGCACGCACACACACATGCCAGCTCCAAAACTGAATTTAACCCTCAGGCTAAAAGAGACTTCCCATCCCTGAAATAAAGGGAGGTTTGGAGGATGGAAACACGGGAGAGGACCTTTTCGGTGGTGGCCCCTCAAGTGTGGAATGCTCTGTTGGATTATTAATCAAACTTGTGCTTGCTTGATAGTTTCAGTTTCAGTATGACATAGTCAGTTGGCAATTCTGCAATGCACTGCTGAAGGTCTCAGGCAGTCTAAGCAACAAGTGTTCATTATTTCCAAATCTTGATGTCCTTGATCACAGTAAGGAGAGAGTGGGTGTAACCAAAACGTGTCACATGATATCAGCATGACGATGGTGTACAGTTGCTATACTGTCATATATTTTGTCTTGTCTGTCATTGGCTCTCTCATACAGCTGGGTGTGTTTTTTAAGCTGTACAGGAGGAGCTGAGCTTTCTTGAGTTTTCTTCTCTTCTTCGATGTCTGCTTTATGCTCTCTGAACTGACTTTGTATATATTTGTAGTGGAACATGTATCCTGTAGCTTGTAATTGTTTTATGAAGGTGTTGTTCCTGAATGCTACAAGGGGAGCAGGAGAGTTACAAGTTCCTCTGTGAGTTGATTATACTACTTGTGTGCTGGAAGCTAAAAGCATATTGGCAGAAGCAGGCACACTGTAATACTCACAGGACTTTAGCAGACATCTGAAAACCAACATGCTCTCCCCAATGAGATTCACCTGGCACCAACATTGTCATATTTTCAGCACCAGGTTAAGACTTTCCTCTATTCCTAGGTATTTGATGGCATATTATGGGCTTCTTAATTTAGTTGTTTTATCGGGCTGTGGTAATTCATTGTTAACTGTTTTTAGCTGTTTTAAATTCCTTTACAGTTTTGTATGTTTTAACTTTTGTTGTAAGATGCCTTGAGCCTTTTTTCTAAGAAAAGCACCTAAGAAGTTTAATTAATAAATAGAGCAGCTTCAAATTTACCACCACCCCCAAAGAGGATGAAGGGGGGGGGGGGAAAGAGAATAAAAAGTAAGACAATCCTAATATTTTGGTGCTAGCTTAAAAAATAGGGGTTTGGGAGTGATGCTATTGCTTTGGGACTGGAACTGCCTGTGCACAGGCTTGCTTGTTACCTGCTCAACATATAAGCCCGACAACAAGCACATTACAAAATACTGGAAATCTCCAATCAATGCTCTCTTCCGCCAAAGGAAAAAGAGCCTGTAAAGCAGCTTATTTTAAAGAGTAGGCATTCATTTCCCACAAAGTGCTTTAGCACCATGGTCTGGAGCTAACATAACATTGGCTCACAATCTAATAGACAGGATACAAAAGGAGAAGAGCAAAATAAGCACATTTATGTACTGGCTCTTTCATGATGATACATAAGGGTTATATAACAACCAGGAGGAGTAGGCACAGCTCTGGCAGGGCAAGAGCCAAATGGCCATTGGTCCCAGCTAAGCTTGCTGTCTCACCTCTCTGTTTGATGCAGTCCGGTGGAAAGGGTGCTGATAGAGACAGTCTGGGAAGGAGAGGAGTAACACCACATCACGTTAGCACTAATGTTAACTATAGTTTAGCCTACCCAGGCCTCCCTCTAAACAAGGATTTGGAACTAGCTTCAAACCCTGGTTTTGAATACTGATTAAGAGGGAACTCTGATTAGCCCAAACTATGGTTAATATCAGTGTCAATATAACACCTAGGGTCAAACAACATGTTACATCAATTACATAGCAGGTGGCTGACCATCTCTTGCTTTCTTACTCAAGGGTAAGTGTGTGGGGCCCTGATTCAGATGGGGACCAATGCACACCAGGATGGGAGGATTAAACCTCCCCCCAGCAGCTGTTTGCTTTCCAAAATTTCCCCCATTCTCCACTGACTCCAACTGAGTTTTTTTCTCCCCTTTTATAAAGTGGGGCGGGGGGAGATTGGAGGAAGCAAACAGCTTGGGGGGGGAGGTTTAATCCCAATCTTAATCAGGGCTGCACACACACACACACACACACACACACACTCTAGAAAAAGAAAGCAAGAGGGGTCAGCAGCTACACACTATAGAATTAATGTAATGTGTAGTTTGGCGCTTAACCACAGCTAAATGGAAAGAGGAGAATTTGCATCCAAGAGGCTGCGGGAGAGGAGCAGTTATGTCATCAATCAATGTTACATATGCACTAGACTTACTTCCACAAACAACAGCCTTATATACCCAATTCAAAAAAAAATAAGTAATTATTATTCAATGCCCACACCAACAGGCATGTCTTCTATACAGTAAGATACTATACCGGCAATTGGGATGTAGGGAAGTATTGTTTTAGTGCATTTACAATCAATTGAGCCAGTGAATTGCAGTACAATTACAAATCAGGGCCAATTACTAATGCTAAGCCTTAGAAAATGCCAAACTATGCAATTTTCTTGCTACTAGGAGTCAGGTGTCTAAAGCCAACACACAGTGGTGTCAAGTGAAAATGCAATGTTTCCTGCTGAAGAATAAAATGCTACCTTTCACTGATCAGCAGCCTTGGTCAGCTCTGATTATTATAAAGAGCCTGTGATTTAGAAGTCTTTGGATCCTTCCTCCCTGCTTAAGTTGGGCTAAACTGTTTTCAGCTTGCTCTAGATTTGAATAGTTGTTAAAAAAAATAATGGTTACATCAGCCAAAATCATGGTAATTCAGGCTCACCCGTTTAGTACGCTGTCTTTTCAGTCCAGATTAGTAGTGTTAACAATGCAGGCCAATCCTATTTATGCTTACTCAGTACCACTGAGTTCAGCGGAGCTTACCCCCAACTAAGAGTACATAGAAAAAGTTACTCAATATGCAATTAAGCAGCTGACAACCCATCCATTTCCTCTGTTGCACCAAGGCATTTCAGGAATGTATTAGCGAACTAAACCTATGAGCACAAAAAAGGAACAAGTATTGAAGGCAAAAAGTCAAGCATGGGAAACAACACATTTAGTAAATGTTTCAGGACTGGAGAAACACATAATGCAGTGTTATGCATCTCAGCAGTGTGTGCCAGTTAGACCTTGACCCTAGAGGTTTACACAACTGCAAGGCCCAATTCACAAGCCATCAGGCCTGACGTTTTCCTGCTGGTCAAGGGCACCTTAGTGCTAAGAATCCACCTCAACGTGTGACAGCACATAGTTTTGCTAGTCAAGGAAATGGCCAACAGCAACAAAAATTCCAAACTTCTCCCTGGCAAGTTTACAATGTGAATGCAAACCCCAATTGTGAGTGCAGGCTTCACCTCATTTCCTGCTCATCACTGCTGCATAAACAGAACAACCCTGACTGAAACCACAAACTTTTCATAGTGGTTCCGGGAGCTGCAAGTTGGGAAGTCCCTGGTTCAAATCTAGCCTCAATCAGAAAACACATTAGAGAGCCTTCAGCAAGTCACTTTCAATCTCCTACATACACCCAGGGTGGATTTGATTTAAATCAATTTGTTTTAAATCACGATTTAAGTCACTACTCAGAAAGATTTGATTTCATCATGTGATTCTTCCCCCCCAAAAAGTTCACTCTTCCTTGCTATAACCTTAATACATATTTTACACAACTCAGAGTTACCAAAGCTCACTGAAACAGATATTTCTGAAGGCACCAGTTGAACAGGTTAATCATGAATATTAGGATTTTCTTACCTTATTCTGTTAGCTCAATCGAACACTGAAACTATTTTATTTAACTAAAACACTGTATTGTGGATTTTTGTTTCTTCAACAGTAAAGATATAATATTTAACAAGCATAGGTTTTTTTAAAAAAAAAATAGTTAAACATGTACCGTAAGTTTTTTCCAGATATTTTGAGATCAAGTTTATTTTTAAATGATTTTTAATTAAAGAAAACAAAAATTAAATAGATTGTGGGCGCAATCCTATGCATGTTTAGACAGAAAAAAAGTCCTACAACTCCCAGCCACTTTTTCTGTCTAAACATGCACAGGGCTGTGTCCTGTATCAGGTATTCTGCTCATATTGGTTCCCTTTCGTTTCTATTGCCTGCCCCTCCTTTCTTGCATTTACCTTATCTCCAGGCTTCTTCTCCTTGCCCAGATTGACACCACCTCCAATAATCCTCTATTCATTGACACTTTCAGTGGAGTCAAAGGCTTGGCTCCGTCTACACAAAGTTGCAGAGGGACAACAGCTAGGGTTACCACTCTAAAGGAATCAGCATCACCCAAGGAAACTATTGAAAGCAATGCTGGAGATTTTAATAGGGCTTCTAAGACTTTCTAACATTATATCATGTTGGGGGGGGGGAAGCTCCAGGACTGGAATAACTTCAGTCAGAGTTGGAAAATGGGGCTGATCAGATCGGTTATTTCTCATATCCATATATTGCTGTTAACAAGTATGTACGATATCTCTGGAGGCACAAACCCAGTCTGAGAACTGCAACATTTTCTGATGCTATCTTCTAGACTGGGTACTAGGGGAGATAGAAAGATTAATCTAAATACGTAATCTATACAGAAGCCTATGGAACCCCATGCATATTTGTGTTTGCGCATGGATTCTCTGTACCCTTCCACAGTGTTTCTAGGAGTAGTTTGCTCATTGGAATTGTTAACTATATTTATGGCCCTGGCCCAGCTAAAGTTAGTCATAACTAATTCCCACTGGGATCAATGGAATACCGTATGTTAGTCACAACTACCGGTAATTTAAGTCTCATTACTGCCAACTGATGTTTAACTTTACCTTGACTGGAGGCCCAAGTCTTTTGTTACAATTTATCTAAAACAAGTTGTTCCGAAGCAAATCAATGCAATTCATAATGACATTGATTACAGTGGCCACAATGATAAATCAAACGCCAGCTGATGAGTGACCATAACAAAAGCAGATCAAACCTCATCATATATCCACTATTATAGGCTACAATTTAACTTATACTTTTCTCAACCCAGTCTTAGTTGTAATTGCACACACACACACACACACACACACACACATATATATATATATATATATATGCATACCATGGGGAGAGAAAGTAATGAGTCAGCAGGTGCCTTCTCCTGAAGGACAGATTGGATGCCACAAGAGCCCTATTCCGGAGTTCTGAAAGTCATTAAAGTAAATGTGTGAGGAGAGGGAGAGCGCTAGCCCTGCCTCCTCCACATGATGTTTTTGTCACCCTGTACTCATGGAGGGTGACTTTCTGAAAAAGAGGCTCTCCACGCAATTGAGAATGCTGGAAAAACAGGGTCCTCAACCACATGGAGAGCCTCCATGGATTCAAGAGGCTCCCCTCTTCAAAATGTCTCCCACCATGAGTACAGAGCGACGGAAATATACGGGGGGGGGGGCTACCGTGCTCCTTCACCTCACGCATTTACTTTAACCACTTTCAGAACACCTAAATAGGGCTAGAGATGCTGCGTTCAAACATGGCACAGCCCCAATTCTCTCATTACTTTTATCTCATGGGAAGCTGGAAGGGTGTGCATGAAAGGGCCTGTGACTCAGAACAGGTTGAGATTTCTCCCCAGAAGCAAGGTTCACTGTTTCCTAAGAACCTTCAAAATGCACTGACCTAATTAAACAGAAATGGATAACAAAGTACGCACATCCATCCATGCATATATTTTCCTTCATTTTTATTATCAAATTTTAATCTATACAAAGTGATGTTTCACTGAAAGTTTCATACCTCATTTTTCCAGATGACCATTCATCAAGTTGCGCCTCCTTGCTGAATATATTGAAACACACCCAGCATTGATTACTTCACTAAATACCAATCAGACAATGCCTCTTTATGAGAAAGAGCAGCAGCAAGGCAAATAAGCAATTATTGATTCAGAGGATTTTGCCAAAAAAAGATTCTTTCACCCACTCAAAACAGGGAGAGTGTTGAGCATGGTTTCTTTTTTTCAGGCACAAAGACTTTCTCTAGCTCTTTACAAGGAAAGTTTCAACACGCGCCAGATATGGAGAATTAACAAATGATGATTCACAGCACTAGTCACACTTAACTCATATATAAAAATGAACGATTCAGCCATCCAGAGAGCAGCAGATACAGAAGGGAATGGGTTTGTGTTTTTAAAAACAGACTTCTATTTAGGAGTAGGTTTCTGATTCAGCACTTCCCTTATGACCCGCATTTTGGCCGACCCTCAATACTTCTCTTTATCTAATAGCAAAACCAACGTCATCTGACCCACCCACCCCCAAAACACACAGAAACCCAGACTCAGGCATGTCAAAGAGCGTGAACATGGCTGCCTTCAGACAGCATGCGAGTCTTCTCAAAGGTCTCTTCTACACCAGATGCAGAGGTCACAATGCTAGTTTTTATTTCAGATTTGGTTTTTAAAACTATATAAGAGCAATCTTTTGATATAAGGACTCAAGTCCTCCATCAGGCACAAAGTGACGATTGGTGGCTCAGGGTCCTGATCCAGGTTCTCAGCCTATGATATAAGAGCTATCCACTCAGCCATGAATTAAAGAAACACACCAGAATTTTCTGAAAGGTACTGGGTTCTAGACCTCCTCCTCATGACATCTGCTATGTCTTCCATCATGAAAAGGAATTTATTACTATGACTTAAGTTT
This sequence comes from Shinisaurus crocodilurus, assembly GCA_021292165.1. Taxonomy (NCBI): domain Eukaryota; kingdom Metazoa; phylum Chordata; class Lepidosauria; order Squamata; family Shinisauridae; genus Shinisaurus; species Shinisaurus crocodilurus. Next base: position 114,104,156 of record CM037880.1, on the reverse strand, counting down.
AAGTCAAGTTCCATAAAATAGGGCTTTGAATGCTGGTTTAAATGACAAAAGTCCACCTCAGAACTAAGGCTGGTAGTATGGGAGAACTGTTTGAGAAGTTACAGAAGTCTGTGGAAAGTCTTTTAAGCAAGTAAAGGCACAATCCTATGCATGTTTAGACAGAAAAAAGTCCTACAACTCCCAGCATTCCCCAGCCAGCATAGCTAGCTGGGGAATGCTGGGAGTTGTAGGACATTTTTCTGTCTAAACATGCATTGTGTCCAAAGTTACTAACCTTTTAGTAAAGATGTTTCATAGATTTCATAGATCAGAGTTGGAAGGAACCTACAAGGCTATCGAGTCCAACCCCCTGCTCAATGCAGGAAACTAGAGGAGGGGTCTCCCATCCAAGTAATACACCAGGCCTGACCCTGCTTAGCTTTCCACACTCAGACAAGCTGAGCCAGCGTGAGCCACAGGCCTCTTGCTCTTGAACTCCCCACCCTACCACCGTAACATAATATAAGCAGCAAACACTATGTTCAAATGGGCTACTTATTTATTTATTTATTTATTTATTTATTATTATATTTATGCCCCACCTTTTTTCCTGAAAGGAACCCAAGGCGGCTTACATATGCCGCCTCCTCTCCATTTTAACCTCACAACAACCCTGTGAGGTAGGTTAGGCTGAGAGTCAGTGACTGGCCCAAAGTCACCCAGTGAGTTTCATGCAACTTGCAACTAGAACTTTGTTTTAAAACGATACCTGTAGCACGCATGTGTTTGGCTTGCACCATGGAGAGCTATTGGAAGAGTGAATTTGATCGTACAATACCCAGAGAAAGTTATGGAAGTCAGCACCTAGTGGGTGATAACCTTCATGCTTCAGTCATTCGTTTGCATGTTTCCATCCTGGAGCACTCTATAAAAAGACTGGGCTTGTTGTTTTTTCAAATTCAGTTATAGTAAGTTTCTCTCACTTTAAAGATAGTCTGATTTAAAGTAAAAACTAGATTTAATGCAAACTGGTTGTGGTAAAGGCTATACTTACCATCTCTTAGAACTGAATCTACTACTCTTTATCATCAATATACAGAATTAAATGCAGCTTTATTGTGGAAACCAAACTAAGGGAAAACATCTTTCAGGGTCAAGCATTCTATAACATACGTATTATTCATTATAGCAGGTCTCTCCAACCTTGGGTCCCAAGATGTTGCTGGACTACAGCTCCCAGAATCCCTTGCCATTAGCCATGCTGGCTGGGTATGCTGGGAGCTGTAGGCCAGCAACATCTGGGAACCCAAGGTTGGAGAGCCCTGCATTATAGGCTAGTTACTAGAAATAAGGGTTAGGTAAGTTATCATGTAGATCTCAGGCCCTGGCCCTGGCAGATGCTGCTATGATCACCTGTTTGATATTATACTTGTATTTAATATCTTGTAATTACCCAGACCTTGCATATGGTTCAGCTCCCCCATTATTAACATTTTAATATTTGTGAATCAGCTTACCAACCCAACATGAGCATCTGTTTCTCCATCTAACACACAAGGTTCTGCCCCACACGTACAACTCCTTGCTTCTGGAAACTGCAGGGCACTTTGTCTGTAACTGGTCTTGCGCAGTGTCCTTGCATGTACAACAGAAACTTATTTTAATTTAGGTCTGACTAGATGGTCATGATGGTGTCGTTGTTTATTGTTTTATTATTTCTTGTTTTGTGTGACTAATTTGGTCTTTCTTGTTTGTTATATTTTATATGGTTAATTGGCAGCGGTAGCCCTTTCCTTTAGACGGGCAGGGCATCGCACCACCCCATGCCTGTCCAGCCCGGGCATAAGGAAGACCGCTCCCAAGTGAGACGTGCCCCAACCCCCCAGCAAATTACCGTACTTTGTTTCTAATTTGGTGAATGCTCTGGCGGCGGCTGGCTTGTTGCTTCCCTGTCTCCACTCAGCAGTCCAAAAATGTTCGCTAACAGCAATGTAAGCACCAGAGGGGGTAGCCAGGGTGTCTGGAAGCACCACTCTGCCTGCCTCCCAAATATGGTCCTACATGGTTCCCCCAAGCTTGTGCAAGACCCAGGGAATAGAACCACCATGTAGGACACACATAGCCAATGGTCGTCTGTCTCCACTTTTTAAAAAGATGTACCCCACACCTGCACAGATAACCATCGCAGGACTGCCCGTTGCTCTTTGTTTCACTTCCTGTGTGAGCTGGCCAGAATGCAGGGGACCGCAGGGGACACTGAACCTCAGGCTCCTTACTTTAGTTTTGATCACTGACACTGAGAGTCAGCAAGAATGTGAGTGTGGCTGAGTTTGACTTTGTGCTTCTATCTTGCACTACGGATTGTCTTGGACTGTGAGTCAGGAGTGCAGGAGGAGGAGGGAAGAAACAGCCAGCACAAGAATATGACTTTGCTTTGCGGGAGGACCTGGGAGCCTGAGCGAGTGGGATCAATTACGCGGATGTGTCCTTGCCAAAAAAATTTTTTCAATTTCCTTCCCCCCCCTTTCTTAAAATTATTTTTTCCTGAATTTGCCTTTTCTGTGAAATGGGTTGCTGCTATGGATTCAACATGCTGCTTGTGTGTGTTGCTGTGTGGATCTCTCTCTCTCTCTCTCTCTCTCTCTCTCTCTCACACACACACACACACACACACACAGTTTGAAGGCATGATCTTCAAGTTAACTGGCCTCAGTTTCCCCTTTCTTTGACAGGGGTTGGTACTGGGATTCAAAAGACTGCTTTGTGCGTTGCTCTGTGGATCTTCCTCCACCCATCCCTTTGTTATGTTCCAAGCACCTTTTCCAAGACTGAGTTTTACAGAACGCTTCATTTCATAGAATGAACAAGCAATGCTTCTGAAAACTTGGATGCCAAATTCCTTGCTCAAGTAGCAGTGTGCCTAGCTGGAGGATTGGGGCGGCTATCAGGAGAGGTGGAGGCCACACACCTTTTCTCCCAGCACAGAACCAAGTGTGACAGCACCCAACCCTTCTGAACCAAGGTAAGACCCCATTCTTCAGTTTAATGAGATGCTGCGTAATTGCAATGAATTGCTTAAGCGTCCTTAGGTAATTTGCAAGGGAGAAGGATGGTGAGACAGATAGATCTAGCTGGCACCATCTGCTGTGGCCACTTAGCTCTGGCTACTGTTAGCTGCCCTGCCCTCCAACACACCAGCCTCAATGGACACCAACCACCACGGCTAGATGGTTGTGCCTTTATACACCACCCTGGTATTCATCAGGAAGAAGGGTGGCTTAGAAATATTTTAATTAATGTCTACTCAGAAGTAGGCCCATTCAGTTCAATGGGCATTATTGCCAGGTAAGTAGGTATAGGAATGTAGCGTCAAAGTTTCACTTACAAAGCAGGACACCAAAGTTTGGAATGGAGAAAGTTCAGTTTATAGTTACATACGCTCATGGTTTAAGAGGCAAAATGCAGTTGCGCATTAAAGAATGGTACATAAAGAGTCTGACAAGTCTCCATGACAGAATTAGGTGGGTAAGAAACAGCGCAAGAAAGACTAACCGAGTGACAAATTCATCGTGTGGGAACACCCAAGTAACTTCACAAGCAGAGGACTGAAAGCTAATTAAAACTCACCCCTGGTTGGATGATCAAAAGCTAGTTAATCTAATTAAACCATTAGTTGGATGGCACTGACCCTCACATCTGAAGCTGCCCACAGCACTCCTTTTAGGAGAGATCTGGGTTTGATTCGCTTCATGAGATTTGCATGGCCCCAGTTTCAAGTTATCCCATGAGCCAGCTGAGGGGCTGAGCATGAAACTGAATGGAAAGGATCAAAGATCACAGCAATAGCAACAATCACATGTAAGATGCCCAGTAGAAAAATTTGACTGGGAAGGGGCATGATTTCCCAGAAACATTCCCCCCCCACCTCATTTTTAACATATATTCTGAGGAAGAACTCATAGATTATAGAGTTGGAAGGGGCCTACAGGGCCATCGAGTCCAACCCCCTGCTCAATGCAGGAAACTAGAGGAAGGGTCTCCCATCCAAGTAATAACCATGCCTGACCCTGCTTAGCTTTCCACGCTCAGACAAGCTGAGCCAACATGAGCCACAGGCCTGTATCTTGTGTGTTCAGGAAAGCTCACACTCCACACTATGCAGTGGCTATTCATAATAAATGTATTATATTACTGTGCAAGATATAGAATAAAGAAAACTGTGGGTCATTATGAGGCTAGTGCAGATACCCTTGTGCATGAACCTTTGGATGCCGCTTCAGTGAAGCCATAATCTATTAATTACAGCAAGTGCACCCACTTCTAGGATTCTAGTAGAAGAGTCCTTTAAAAGAACACGTGTCATTTAAACTAAAAGGCCAGCATTTGGATTCAACACACTGGCTCAGCTTGTCTGAGTGTGGAAAGCTAAGTAGGGTCAGGCCTGGTTATTACTTGGATGGGAGACCCCTCCTCTAGTTTCCTGCATTGAGCAGGGGGCTGGACTTGATGGCCTTGTAGGCCCCTTCCAACTCTATGATCCTATGATATCCTACGTATTTCAAAGCAGTGAACATGCATTTTCATCTCTCCCTTATCTCCAGCCATATACCGTAACCATGTCAAAAATAATGGCCTTGCCCAACAGCTGGTCAAGGATCACATCATTTTGTGCAGCACTCTTACAGCACAATTCTATGCATGCTTTACTCAGAAGTATGTCCCACTGTGTTTGCTGGGACTGACTCCCTTGTAAATGTGTTTAGGATTGCAGCCTTAGTCTTTCAAAAACAACATCAATGTTATTACAATTGTTACTGCTTGTTCTCTCTCTCTCTCTCACTCACTCAGACACACGCACGCACGCACACACACACACTTCCCTTTTTTGAATGGCCCATGCCGGACATGATTCAAAGAGAAAGTTGGCACTAGGAGTGTACTATTTTTAGCAGCTCAAAAGGTTTGTTTGGGCAACACTGGATAACAAAGTAATGCTTCCAACGCCCAAAAGAAAATGAACAAATACAACCCAGTCCCGAACCATGATGAAATCAGACTCTTCAGAGGAAGGGAGATAATGGTCTTTTTCAAACAAACAAATAAGCAATCACAGAAAGCAGAAAGCACCACCCTCTAACCTCAGGTTTTAGGCTATTCAGTTAGATAGGTATATTACATTACGGTAATTTTATTACCCAGAGACCCCAATAAGGAGGGCAAGCTTGAGACCCTACTGAGGGGTGGGGTATGACAGGTGGTGGCAGCAGTGGGATTCAAACCCACACCCCTGAAGAGACTCGTACCCCTCCCCTCAGTAAGGCCTCAAGCTTGCCCTCCTTATTGGGATCTCTGGGTGCGCTTATGTACGGTTGGGGGTTTCTTTTCCTCAAACCCTTACCCTTACACCTCTCACACTGACTTTGGGATGTTTAATCCCTACCATATACCTCTTTGCCCAGTACAATAAGCACAGCTTCCCACACAGACTGTTTCAAATAACAAAGAAAAGTTTATATTTTAAAACACAACAAGTTCTGGAATTTGGAAATAAGTTTCATGTGTAAGTTTCAAATAATCTTAAGTAACATTATCTTATCCTAGTACCAAGCCTCCCTCAACAACTGTTCCCAATATCAATCCCTGCGCACGCACACACACACACACACACACACACACTCTCCTGCACTCCTCATAAACCCATAAACCCCCTCAAACCTCTAAACCCAAAACCTGCCTGAACAGCACTCCCCACTGTTTATATAACACAGGCTCTAGCCCCCTTCTCACTCTCTCAGCCAATCATGTCACATATGTAAATACCCCATTCTTCCTGCCCATCCTTTCTCACTCACCCAGATAGAGCCAGAAGACATACTTATACTTAATGCATAAACACATTATACTTACCACCTACCGGTATACACTTTAAATTTAAACCCAAATAACATAACATCACAACATCCCACACCTGCATTCTAAAGTGGTACAGGGACAGTTTTTCCACATGTTACCCCATTTACATAGACAGGCCTAGCATGGGTTGTCATTGAACCATGTGTTGTTGTGTGAACCCAGCCATACTAACAAACCATGGTTAGTTGTTCGGTTGTGAACTGTGTACAATTGTATCTAAACCAGGTGACTGTGACTGATCAGACTTGGGCTTGAAGAAAAGTTCAGTCATTATAAAGTGTCCCTTGGATTTACTGTGGCTTGTCATGCTGTGTGAACCCAGCTTATGTTTTTACGTTACATGTTTTTAAGCCTCAGGCTTGTGCACTCCCCTCTCCTCCTACAGCAGAGATGCAAAAAGGAGATTGGACTCTTTCACTTCTCTCTTAAATGGATTGCACAGTAGCTTTGACCACTAAACTATTATTACTCTTAATTATAGTTAATTGAAACAAACCAACTTCATAAACTACAGTTTGAAGTTGGCTTGTTTCAGTAACCCATAGTTGAGATTACGGTAACCACATTTTGTCTGGGTTCATACATTATGCTAAACTGTGATTGGTTAAAAACAGAAGCAAATGCTTCAGATCCCCTCCTCACAGCCACATCAGGGGTGAGGGAGGGAAAGTGCATGAGCCTAAGGCTCATTCACATAATGCTGAACCACAGTTTAGCATTACCTCCAAAGACAGCCAGTGTGTTTTACACCCCACCCCCACACAGTTCAATGACAGCTAAATCCAGACTAGTTGGTCAAAGTAGCCTGACAAACATCATTCAGCTTCCAGAAAGCGGTTATGTATGCCACCCACAAAGACAAGCAGGTGAAATATGGACCAGAGTGAGCATGCACACTTTTTTTTACAAGGGTTTGGATTCTGCTCCAATTAGAAGCAGCAAAACTGCCAGCCAAAAATAACTGAATGAGGTCCAAAGAATCCTCAAGTGCCTCTCCTTCATATTTTCATGACTTCAGCTGGGAACATTGCAAGGATCCGGGTCACATTCTCTTTACTATGGTTCTGAATTTGTGGGGGGGGGGTGCGGAACCCCAAGAATCTCTGCTTGTTCTCAAGGGTGAACTAACTTTAGGGAGGTGAAAAGTCTATGGTATTAGTCTGAATTCCATGTGGGCATACTGTCAGAATCAATAGCTGACAGCCTCTGGGGCAAATCTGACCCAGAAGACATGGAAAAGCCATCATTTTCTAGCTCCCCCTCTCCTGAGCAAAAAGATCCAGTAAAAAGGAAAAATAAGCAGTATTTTTGTTGATCAAAATTAAATTATGCTAAGGCTGCAACCCTATACCCACTTTCCTAGGAGTAAGCCCAATTGAATGCAACAGAACTGACTTTTAAGTAGACATGCATACGATTGCACTGTAACAAGCTTAAATTCATTCTAAGTGATCTGCCATCTTTTCATATACATTTTTTTACATAATTGAAAGATATATTAAGGTTTGCACATAGGATTTTGTTCCCTTCAAGTTTGTTGTACTTTGGAAGGGAATCAGGTCTGAGATAACTTGGCTTCTCATTAAGAACTGATTACCGGTAACTGATGAAGAATATTGAAAGGGGGAGAATTTTGTTTTTAAAGAGGGAAATTTCTCAGGAAAGTAATGAAGCCATTTCTAATAGGCAGCCTTACAGCTTTGCCTATTTCAAGACAGAAGCTCAAAAATGTATCTAGAGAGGAAGCTTCCTTCTAACCATAGTATATTATGGGGTGAGTAAGACAGGGAGATGCCAAGGCTGACCCCAACATGTAGTAGCTCCTCACCTCCAAGTAAGACTTAACATCAGACTGAGCAGGTATGCTCAGTCACTGACGTGCAGTGTTTTGGTGCCTATTCTGCATTATTACTGCATCAGTGGTGCCTTGCAGAATATATCAAGCAAAAACAGACAAGTTGCCTACTGTAAGGAACTTACAATCTACATTTCAATAGTGGGTGAGATGAGAGAAGGAGATGAGGGGAAAGTAATGATTAGTACTTTTAAAAACAACAACACCAAAAACCTTGTTACAATAAACTTAGCATAAGCCTGGAAGGAAGATTCTTCCAGAAAGGGATTCTTGCATCTGTGGAGGGAAATAATTTGGAATTACCGGTATAAGGACAATCAGTGGTTCACAAGAGAGGGGTAAACAGAGAAAGCAGATAGCTGTCCTCTGTGTGTGTGTGCACGCACGCACGCATGCGCGCGCGCGCACACACACACACACAAGTCCCTGTATTCGGTTTGCTTTATTCCTCCAGACTTCCCCATTTCTAGTCATGTAGCTATTTGGCAGGCGAGTTCCGAAAGCCATTAACACACAAAAGCTATATTGTCTACTAAACTGCACTGTAAGCATCCGAGACATTATTCCCATATAGTTGCCTTTACTGGACATATCTCACTAATGGATGGGCTTGCAACTTAATAGGGACTAGCCTGGATAAACAGAACTGGAAGCTTTAGAATCTTATCTCCTTAAAGCTTTCATCTTTCTTTCAAAGTAAAACACTGTCCATCTTTCATAATCTGTTTGCTTGCTGTAGATATTCTTCCAGACATCCAGGAGAAGTTTGGGGGGAGGGGGAAGGATTAAATTTTTTTTACAGAGAATTCCAGATCCTCCCCATTAAGGCCAATGTTTTGAGTGCTTCAGTACTTCACTCCCTGCTCTATTTGTGTGCTTTGAACCACGTAATAAGCAAAGCAGAGCAATCCTAGTCAACAGCTGAAGCTCAAGGAAACCCATCTCCTTTTAACCCTAGTAGCTATTTTCATTCATCAAGCCTGAGTGGGGATGCTTTATTAACGTAAGACCTGGATAGGTGCTGTGGAAGGCAATGGGATTTCTCAAACTGAGACAAACCTCATGGAGGTTCAAGCAATTGCTGCGAGAGGCTTACTCAAGCTTCCAGGGACCTCCCTTCTCCTGCAACCTGTGTGCAAGTCAACACTAAATACCACACTGAGCTTTGGAGACCTCACATTCCCTCTGCTGCCCTCTTTCCCCACCTGACAGTCTCCCCGCCTCTTCTCCAGCCTGCTCTCTTGCTCTACTCCCTCGGCTCCTGCTGCTCTCCTTCCCAATGCTGGGGCTCTTTCGCTGCTGCCGCCCCAGCCCCCCTCTCCTCCCTTACCAGTTTCTCCGGCCGCTCCCTGGTGCTGCTCCACACTCCCTCCTCCTGCTCCATTCTCTTACCTCTCTTCTGCAGTGCTCCCTTTTGAGCCACCCATTCAACTCCACTCATCCTCCTTGGCCAGCCCCTTCTGCATGCACAATCCATTCACATTCACACACACACACACACACACACACCACACGCTCAGCACTCCTCTCTCTCACTCACATACACACGCCTTTTGAAAGTGCGGATCTGGCTGGATCCATGCTTCCCAAGCATTTTTCTCTCCCTGCTTCTGCAGGGAGGGGCCGGCCCCCAGAGACACCGTGGGCTGCTTGTTCCTGATCTAGCCCAACGCACTCTGCTCTAGACTGGCAGCAACTCTCCAAGGTCTCAATTAAGAGCTTTCACAAACGCTACCAAGTGAGGTCCTTTAACTGGGAATGGCGGGGACTGGGCCTCGGAGCTTATGCGGTCAAAGCTATGGCTCCTTCCAGATGTACAGCCTCCAGTTGTGTCAGGTTTCCAACTGGCCGCTACAGCAATGCAGAGCAGCAGGGGCCTCATCACACACTAGCAAGGCTGCTCCTATCAATTGCTGGATTACTTGCTGGATACTCACTAGAGCAGGGCTCTCCAACCTTGGGTCCCCAGATGTTGCTGGACTGCAGCTCCCAGAATCCCTTGCCATTAGCCATGCTGGCTGGGTATGCTGGGAGCTGTAGGCCAGCAACATCTGGGGACCCAAGGTTGGAGAGCCCTGCTCTAGCACATCAGCAGTCATTTACTACTTCGTATGACAACACGGACATTCCCAAAGTTCAGTTTTGAAAGTAACTTTATTTCAAGTACATTCAACTGCATGAGGGTACTAAGTTGTAGTCTTCAGCACTGGTCTTCAACTGGTGGATCAGGACCCACAATTGGGATCCAGCCCAACCTAGGCGATTCACACCAGCGACATCACCATTTTTGTTGGCTTATCTTTTTTGGTGGCAGGGGTTGTTGTCTTTTAAAAGAGGGAGAGGGGGGAGAGAAGGAGAGAGAGAGAGAATCTGAGAAAGAGGAAAGGGGAGAAAGGATGGTGGATGAGAGAAAAGGAGAAAAATTTAAGTAGGAATGAGCATGTACGGTAAACAACTTAAAAGTGGGTTCAAGATCTGAAAAAGCTGAAGCCTACTGAGCTAAGTCAACCAACGCTACAATCCAAAATACCGTAGGTCTTTGGATGTAAAGTTCCCCCCCAAAATCAAATACAGTAGATTCAACCCCAAGTAAATGGATTAGCTGTTACTAATATATTCTTGGAAATGCCAGCATAATCAGAATATATTCTGCAAGAAATTTAACACCTATTAACCAGGAAAAAAGTCTTTTTTAAAAACTAAACTCTCATTTCTAAGCATGCATTATTAAGTATGGGCAAAACCTGCACATATCGACTCAGGGACAGCACTGCAGTTTCCTTGTACCTGCAGCTAGCCAGCCTCAGTAAGAAAACACTTTCTGACTCGAGAGACTACATTACATCCAGACATAGCTGAGGAAGGATGCCACATTATGTTTGTTAGGTTCCAGACATACATTTTGTTCCACTTGGTCAGATGAAGCATTGATGTTTCAGTCACACACAGGAATGGCAGCAGATATAAACAAATCCACAAATGTAGCATGTTTGTAACCCAGCCTTCCTGAAACGGGTGCCCTCCAGATGCTTTGGACTACAGCTCCCATCATCCCCTAGCATTGCCACTGCTGACTGGGGTTGATGGGAGCTGTAATACAAAGCACATAGAGGGCACCATGTTGGGGAAGACTGTTGTCACCTGTCCTTCATCCAAGGAGCTCAGGGAAGGATGCATAATATTATTCCTTTTTATACTCACAACCACCTAGGTAGGTTAGGCCAAGAGACAGTGGCTGGCTCAAGGGCACCAAGTGAGCTTCACAGCTGAGCAGGGATTGAACCTTATCTCCCCTTGCCTAAATGCCAATTCATTATGCATTACACTAGTCAACAATGGGGTCCACCCCAATCTAACTACAAAACACTAACAGGAAATATGCTTCCCATAAAAGGTGACTCCATACAGCCACCTGAGCTGGAAAAACCAGTGAATAGACACTTATTTTTCCAAGGCGAAGTGGCCTTATGGGTTGCACTTTCACTGCAGAACCACAAGCTGGTCAAAAGGAAGTCTACATGTCCCCTGCCTCGCTAGAGTGAACCCATTTCTCACCCTGTATCAAGGACGTGCTGCTCACTTTCTACAAACAGGGTAGTAGGCAGAGAACATGCCCATCTGGCAGAAAACATGCCCAATCACTATGGACCTGTAGCAGTGGTTGTCCTCTGCTGCTGAAGCTTCATTAACATATTTATATAAAACACATATATGCTGCTTTTTGACCCCATACAAGGCCCGCAAATCTGTTTTAGAAGCCTGGTTAGGACTGTTTTGGCTCTGGATGCTTATCCCCACCACAATGTTACCAATAGTCTTTTCCCTGACCCTGTTTCCTGCTCAAGGAGAAAATCCATCAGCAAACTACAGTAACAGAACTGAGAAGCAGCATATATAGCCAAAGAGAGAAAGCTGGTGAGAATAGCTGGGCTTCGCCTAACCAACACTTACCAAGCCAATAGACAATTTTACTATCTCACATACCAAAAAATCTTGTATAGTCTAAAAAGGGGAATATATATCATTATTTCCACAGAACGCTACTGCTGTTTTTAGGCTACTGTCACTGGAGTTTCATAGCATTTGTTATATTTAAAATTTGTTCTGGGATGCCTCTTACAGAGTCATGTTTTTGTTGCATGGATCTTCCTCTGCACTGATTTTCATTTAACAAAGTTTCTGGAAAGCTAGACAACTCATGCAGTATAAAGGTTCTTTTCTAGCAAAACGTTTTTTCTCTTCCATTCCCCCTTTTTTGCTCTATAATGATGAGTGGCACAACAAAAGCAGCAAAGAAGTCACCAGTACGTGAATCACTTCCTAGTCATGCAGTATTTTTCCTGAACAAAGTGATTCAGCTCTTCAGAGGCTGATACCTAACTGAATCACAGTCCTACTTTCTACTTACCATCCCAAGAACTTCAAGTTTAGCTACAACAAAGAATAACCTACCAAGATTTCACAGAAACAAGCTGAAAAATGCAATTGATGTTACTTTCATTTTTGTTGAATGCTTTCGATCAGGTTGCTCACCAATAAGAGCAACTCAGAAGCAAGATACCCGCATGGTTCAGCTAGAAGTTATTAGAATTTGTTTTTAAGGAGGGGATTACCAATAGTGGTGTCATCAAATTTTGGAAGGGTGGTGGTGGTGGAAATCAATGGCCCGTTATAAATAGAGCTCAAACCCCCTCAGACATTGGGTTCATTGCCAGTTCCCCGCTCCTTCCCAAGAAAACGTATCCTTGAGAAAAGGGGGGAAGGACAGCAGCATAGAGGACTCTTTGAAGACAGCTGAGGCCTTATAGGCCCAAATGCACCTTAAGGCCCAAATGCTCCCAGAAACTTCATTTCCTGCTGAAGTGCATGGGATTTGTAGTTCCTTATCCCTCCTGGCACAACTCAATGAATCTGGTTGTGGTTCCTCCCCAGAAAGGGTGGGGAAAATAAACATTATGAGGCAAGCAAGGAGAAGCTTGCCCATCACCACCTGCCAATGGAAAGAGGTAGAATTCACTTCTCTAGAGTGAATTCCCTCTTCCTGCCTTATCCATGGTTACGTGTTATGTCAGTACCATGGAGGCTAAACTGAGTTCCCATGCTATGTAATCAGGATTTGAAATCAGGGTTTAAATGTTGGTTTCAGATCTGGATTAACTGGGATTTATTTATTTATATACTGCATTTATATCTCGCCTTTTTTCCTCTTGCAAAGAACCCAAGGCAGCTTACACTATCCTCCTCCTCTCCATTTTATCCTCACAACAAGCCTATGCGGTAGGTTAGGCTGAGAGTCAGTGACTGGTCCAAAGTCACCCAGTGAGCTTCATGGCCAAGTGGGAACTAGAACCCAGATCTCCCAAGTCCCAGTCCAGCACTCTAACCATTATACCACATTGGCTCTCAACTATGCTTAATAATGGTGCTGACATCACAGTTAACAACAACTACAGATAGCACTCTATTCCAGGATAGAATAGATGAGATGAGACTCTATTCCAGGGATGGATGGGATTGCTGGGAGATGGTGTGAGATCAAGCTGCCCATTCCGGGGTCAATACTGGCAGGTCTACAATTGCTTTTGTTAGCAATTACACCTAACATTCTGAAAAACTGCACAACCCATACATCTGCAACATTGCAAGTACCGTATTTTTCTCTGGGCAATTCCCGAAAAAGCTTATACGAGTCGTCTGTATGTGACATATCACAGTGCAGCCCTACACACATATTAGACGACCCAACAGTGTCGACACACAGAAGATGGCTCAATTCAGACCTCACACCAAGCCAGTGTTAAAAATTCTTAACTATTTAACATGAAGTCTAAATTCAGAAATTACAGTTTGCTGCTCACCAACAAACCAGAATCAAAAGCCATGGATTGAAGTTGGTTTGCAAACCATAGTTTCTGTCAACTGTGGCTTGGCACATTGCTTGAATTGACAGGTCATCATTACAGCTGTTGCTCTTTCTCCAGAGGCCATTATACTGGAGTGCTAAGCAGATAGAAAATAAAAGCATAGAAGCAGCTTTAAGTTATGGTTCGCATATATGTTTGGAAGCTCCAACCACTATTTGGGTTCTAAACTATGGTTAACACAAACCATGGTTTGATGTGATGCCTAAACTGAACCTGTGTGGCATTAAGCATCTTGATGCCAATCAAATTAAAAAATGACAGCAGACCTATGTGTTCGACTGCAGCTATGCGGATGAAATACTGTTTCTTCTTCCCAGGCTTCCCCAGGAGAACTGTGCCTCAACTTGCAAGACTTGTACTTGGCACTGTTAAATAACAGTTCAAGGATTTCACTGAAAGATTGACTAGCCAGGTTAGAGCCAAGTTCTCATTTAGGTGGTAAAGGTGTGCCTGGGCTATACCACTTCAAGAGAAAGCTCACATGATCAAATGCTCCTGAAGTCAAACTGAACATGAACTAGCACAGCCCTCCCCAACCTGGTGCCCTCCAGATGCTTTGCACTACAGCCCCCATCAGCCCCAGCCAGGTCACGCATGTAGAGAGCTGTAGTCCAAAACCTCTGGAGGGCATCAGGTTGGGGAAGGCTGAACTAGCATGTCGGGAAGAAGGCTAGTTTAGAATCCCTATTCTCCATATCTTGTTTTCTTTATGGAAGTTGCTTTTTGTTTTGTTTTAATGGCAGAATAAGCCCCCACCTGCAGAGTGAAATTGTACACGCCGAGACACAGATTTACTACCACAGTAGGAAACAGGACTAAGCTGTGCTCCAAAGATCCAAAATGTTATTCCACATTAGTAATGGACATTGCTACTGGGATTTCTTTTAGTGTTAATGTTTTTGGAAGGGATCCATACAGATATATGCTTCCCAGAAATATAAAAACGAAGTGCTAATAATTCTCTGTGGGTGATTTCTGGTAAGCACAAATCATAGTTTCAAAAGCACTAACAGTAGCATTATTAGTAGTATTGTTATTAGTATTATTTTGCAGTTCTGACTCAGGCATCAGTCCCTATTTGAGTGGAGGGGAAGCATCTCAAGCTTTCTAGACAACAGTAACAAGTTACACAAATATCGGAAAACAACTGGTTTTAAGTTTCCTTTTTGAGGTATCCTTTTGTTAGATCTTAAGAACTGCCTGGCTGGATCAGCAGTTAAGTTTTGCTGGGTAGACAGAGTCCGTTGATAAGCTCACAGGCAAGGTAACAGAGATACCGTACTTGTCCCTTATACATGCCCAGCATCTGGTGGCATACTGCCTCTGACCACTGAGTTTCTTTATTTTGGGCATTCACTGTGTGATTATATACAGTCATGCCTTGGATTGAGAGCATAATTCGTTCCGGAAACGTGCTTGTAATCCAAAACACTCTTATATCAAAACGAAATCCCCCAAAAAAATTTGTACAGAGATTTTTAATTTAAGCCAGTACTACAGTACTTGCATTGCAAGACATCGCTTGTATATCAAGTAAAAAAAATAAATAAATATTTAAAAATTTGCTTGTCTTGCAAAACGCTCTCAAACCAAGTTACTTGTAATCCAAGGTATTACTGTATTCTATTGTCTTGCAACTGTATTCTCAAATCAGTTACATTCCCAAACAGTCTGGTCCTTACGATGACAGGTATATCCTTCTCAAAACACTCTAACTAGGCCAGAGAGGCCAGGCCCCTCCTTTTGTCAATTCTACCAAAACAGCAAGGCAAGGAAAGGAATTTAGCTGACCTGGAAGCATTTCCAATATAAACCCCACATGAATTAAAAGTCTAATTTCCGGAAATGTGCTGCATCAAGGCACCACTCTAAAATATTCAAACATTTCCATTTCCTATTTCTACATCATTACCTCCTCCACATTCCCATCTATATTCCTACAGCCAGTGGGCACATTCGCACGTCATGCTAACCCACCTAGCAATAAGCCATGGTGGGCTGGTTGTCATGAGAACAATCCACAGTGCACCTGGCAGGCAATCGGGCTCATTGTGGGTTGTTGGCCCCCTCCCTCCCCCTTGGTCCTCCCACGGGTAGCCCAGGGGACACCATGGGAGGACCGAGTTGTCTCCCTGCTGTGATCGCCAGCCATTTTGGGCTCATTTTTTTATTCTTCAGATTGTAAAAGCCAGCTGTCAAGCCGGCTTTTGCAATCACCTTTTTGACAGCTACCAACAGCCCCTTCAAAGTGCCCCAGACTCTATATAACCTGCATACTTTTCTGCCAAAAAAACATTTTTAACCCTTTCTAAATTCCATTTGAAAAATTGAGCTTTACCTTTGACAGCCGTCAAAGGTAACTACTCCAGTAAAATAGCATAGCTTGCACTTTTGCATGTTCTCAAGGTGGTAGAATCTTGGAAACAAGTGCAAAAGTGAGGGCACCCTTGGGACAGGTGAATCCCCCCCCACAACCCCCCCCCCAGGATCTTGCCGTGAAGGGGGTGAACAACACATCACCCCCTTTTCATGAGCTAAGATTATTTGTGCCTTTGGTTACATTAGACAGCTCACAGTTTGACAGCTGTCAGATGTAACCCAAGAGAAACTTACCTGCTGCCTCTATGGGGCAATGGCCAGGGTGGGTACCTGCTGGACTTTGCCAGCAGACACTCCCACTGTGCATTGCCCACCCAAGGCTCCCCATTCCTGCACTCATCCAACTGCGGACGTCCACAGTTGCGCAACTGTAGGTAAATATATATATATATATCACAAATAGTTGTGAAAATTAAGGGGGACAATTTTTTTTTTTAATGCTTGGCAATCATGGGCAGCCCCTCCAAGGTGCCACTGGGGCACTTTGAAGGGACTGTCCATAGCTGTCAAAACAGAGATCACAAAAGTTGACTTTCACAATCTAAAAGGAAAAAAAGTTTAAAGGGGGGAAAAAGCTGTAGCAAGCCCGAAACAGCTCGCAATAGCAGCGCGGGGGGGGGGGGGGGGATCAGTGCCAGCTGCCCCAAAGTGCTGCTTGGGCACTGCTGAGGTGGTTGGCACTGGCGGTCGCCCAGAAACTGCTTAGCAAGAGGGGCAAGGGTTTTTTGCCCCTCTTGCCAAGTGCCTCAGTAGTCGATTCCTTGTACCCACAATGGGGTCAGTCACCTGGGTTCAGATGACAGAACAACCCATTGTGGGTTCAACAACCCCAAGACAACCCATGGGTAGTTGGAATGGCTTGTTGCCCACAAATGAGCCACCCTGGGGAAATCAGTCCGGGTTCACACAACACAACAACCCATCTTGGGTAGCAACCCATGATGGGTTGTCGTGTCATGAGAACCCAGTCATTGTCTCAGCTCTTTAGCTATAGGGCATGCAACACCCACAACTAAGCCAGTTGTGGCTTGCTACTGTAGACCTTTTTGTTCTATTTTAAACTGAAGTTCATGTTAATCCGTAAAGTCCATTTATTTATTTTTTAAATCAATTTGAGTGCACTTGCAAAAGATAAGCCAACCAACTGAGCCAAATTAACAGGATTTTATATGAACTGCCATTTAAGCAAACAGTGGCCTTAGGTCTAACAAATTCAAGCAAGAAAAGTTTATATTGTAGAGTATTTGCCAATACCTTGGCAGACATACAACACCTTTCATTTCAGTGTTCTAAAGTGATTTGCATATGTGTATACTGGATTACTGAATTTCATTTTTATTCTGCCCTTCCTCCAAAGAAGTTCAGGATGGTGCACCTGAGATCCGCTCCCATAGGTTCCACATGCTTTGATACAGTTGTCTTGCAACTCTTTCCAAACTTTTCGTACAAAGTTACACATTGGCTTGGTTTGGACAGTCCTTCATGTCTTCGTAAACCATGGTTTATGAAGCCAGGAATGAGCTCTGTGGTCAGGCCTTCCTCCATTTATGCATCAGCTTTGGCGCTTCATTCCTGGCTTGTACTAAGATGGAGTTCCCCGTTTTGTCTGAACCAAGGAACTCTGGCTTAATATATATTAACTAACCAGAATAAAAATCAAGGATCAGATTCTGGCTTATTACCCTGGTTAGTTAACTGATATTAAGTCAAGAGTTCCTCAGTTCAGACATAATGGGGAACACTGGCTCAGTACAAGCCAGGAATGAAGCACTAAAATGTCACACAAGTGGAGGAAGGGAGGGGAAAGAGAGGAATGGTTGGACCCAATTTCCTGAAGCCAGGAAAGAGTTTTAACTGAGTCATAGACAACATCTCTGTTCATCAAGGCTTGCTTAAGTGTAGTTTTGATTTCTAGTTAAGGCTGTACGTAAGCTTCACATGACATTTGAAACAAACAATAGTTTGCCATTTTATCCACCCAGCAAACCATGATTTGCAGAGCAAATGCAGACTATGACCTGGTTTGCATGTAACAACAACCCATCAGTTTAAAAACCACTGGGCTGTTATGCACAAGGAGGCACCCGTCTCTTCTGCTGTATTGCAAAACCCATGATTGGATCCTTCATAGGTTGTGCAGTGTGATGTACAAACCCAGACTGCTGGGTTGCTTAGGGGCTAAACAACCCAGTGGTTAACCCACAGTTTGTTGTTGCGCCTTTAAACCATTGAGTTGTCATTACGTGCCAGCAGAGCCTACTATAGTTTACTAGCTTGGATGTAAAATAGACTCATTTAAAAGCAGTTCAAATTACCCACCAAAACAGTAAAGAACTCTAACATTACACAACTTCCGGAACTTTGCTTGATCTAGTTTGTTCAAAGTCACCCCTCCATCTATTTTTAGAAGGTATTTTAAAAATGTAGACCACCAAGTGCTACGCTACACATCAAAACTAGTGGGCCAAGTTATATAATTGCAGGGAACAAGCAAGAACAAGGGGAGAAGAGCATGGGAAGAATTCTCTTTTTGTGCCTTGCTTACAACATAGCTGTGTGAGACTTTAAGTGGACACATAATGCCTTCACACTGCCTTTTTAATATGGAGGCAATATAGTGCTACCAATATTGATTTTTCACCACACACACACACACACACACACACAAAACCAGGAAATTGAAAGTGGCAGGAAACTTGCATACACCAAAATATTAAGCCCACAAGCTCAACAGCATCCTTTCAAACCAAGGCTGTGGAGTTGGAGTCGAGGAGTCGGAGGAAATTTTGGGTACCTGGAGTCGGAGTCGGCAAACAATGCACCGACTCCGACTCCTACTGAATTTAGATTGGAATTTTAAAAAAAGCAAGTTTAAATGTCCCAATTCACAAAAAGTTATAACCATTGGAAAAACTGCTGTCATTCAGCTAAGGCTATAAAAACTTGTAAACTCCGATTGTTAGCTTAAACTTTAAACATGACTATGGGATTCTACTAGGGAAATCATGTTTTATAATAAATGCCCCTCCTGGATCCTCCCACTGCCCTATCTTCAGCAGCAGATCAGCACACAAAAAGGAGAAGGCAGCAGCTTCTGCCCAACTACCTCGCATATTAATTAATTAATTAGCATATTAATACAGAGGAGTCGGGGAGTCGGAAGTACAAAAAACTGAGGAGTCGGAGTCGGAACATTTATCTACCGACTCCACGGCCCTGTTTCAAACTGTGCAGACTGGATTTGGCCACAAGTGTTACTGTGCTTGTTATTTCAAGCATTAAGGAAACATTTCCACCCAAGTTACAGAACGCTGAGAAACGTGTCCACACTCTTTCCAAGAAAATGGGAAATGCTGCAGTGCTTTGAAAGGCCAAAGGCCAAACCAGACAACCTGAAATAAGATCTCCCAACAATGTAAAGCAGCCATGAGCAGCCCCAAATTGGATCAGGGCTGTGACACTGGAGGGAGGGGGAAGGAGTTAACCCCTTTCCACCAGTGCTATTTTCCTGATCTAGATTCCCACTCCAAAGTTGCTATTTGCCCAGCTGGGGAAAGCTTACATGCTTTCCCCATGAGCAAAAACAGCTTGGGAAGGGGCAGTTTCAGAGCAGGGGAATTGGCTAACTCCCTGCACTCATCCAGTGCTGCACCCCAATCCAATCTGGAGGTCCACACAGCTGCTCTTTTCTTTTCTTTTAGGAAAGGAAAGATCAAGAGATCTAATCACAGATTGTCCCATGTAGCTTGGCCCTGAAGTTTGTAATTTTAAGTTCTCATAAGACAATCCTCTAGACCAGACCTCTCCAACCTTGGGTCCCCAGATGTTGCTGGACTACAGCTCCCAGAATCCCTTGCCATTAGCCATGCTGGCTGGGTATGCTGGGAGTTGTAGTCCAGCAACATCTGGGGACCCAAGGTTGGAGAGCCCTGCTCTAGACTCCAGGACATGCAGGGCAACATTTTAGGAACAGAGGAAAGTGCTGTTTCTGGCTACTTCAATAGAGAGCAAAAACTTACGGTAAGACTCAATTCACAGCTTTCTATAGTCCTATTTTAAATTTGTGTCAGAGCTGTCCCACTACAATCAGTGATTTCAGTCGTCAGGTTTATTTTCGAGCAGCCTTATTCGGAGCAGGGTACCATTAATTATACTTAATCACAAGGCATTTTACTATCTGCCTGACTCTGTTTAAGCCTTTCCCTCATACACGTTTAACTTATTAAATTCTTACAGGCCCCAACGCTGATGGCTTGAGATCTGTTTTAGAAATTTGCTAGTCCACTGGAGCAACCAGCAGTCCATAGGCAATACATTCCATGCCATAAAAAGTTCACCCTTCCCAGTGACTCATATACACCCTTCTAACAGCTGCTGCACCATTCCAAACTCAAAGCCCACTCCCTCCTTTGCAGTCCGGGGAGACCAGTCACTGTTGCTGCCCAGCTTCAAACTCCTACTTACATGCTTGAAACACCATCACTGCATCCCCAGCCCAGCCAGTTCTTCTTTGTCAGTTGCCCATCACTGCATTTGTCACCCCCACTTAATGTAAATTGCCATACATCCAGATGTCCGCAGTTACAGATCTTTCCTGCACAAACAATTATTACTTTAATGCCTTTCCCAGCATATAACCAATGGCTGGTTGACACAAAAAGCCCTCTCAAGATTTTGAAACCTCTTCTGAAACCATTATTTAGGTGGGATTAAATCTAACATCTCTGAAAAGAAAAATGCATTGTCTGGATTGCCCAAATCAGTGGGTCTCTGCCTGCCTGGTTTAAGTTGATCCTGAAGAGAAGCAAGTATTTGCCAACAATTGCCTCCTGTATTTTTACAGCCTTTCACATATTCAAGTATCGTCACTACCAATATCCTCATTTCTGCTTTTACTGCAACCATTCCCACGGGCTCAGTGGGTAACAGTGACATTGAATCAGAAACCAAATAAAACCTGAAGCAGAACCACCAGCGCATAATATGCTTTAAACCTTGCACATAGTCACTTAACTGAGTTGCCTCTTGTCAGGCCTCAAACGACTAAAACAGGTTCATGTGGACAGACAGGCAAGCTAGTAAAATCCTTATGCGTTAGTATGTTTTGCAGACATCTCTGCAAGGCTATTTTGAATGAAAGCCAACACATACAGGCCAACCCCCACCCCTGGGTAACATCTTGTTTTACAACTGGCACATGTTAGAGCAATGTTGGTATGCAGCACAAAGCAAAGCTGGCTATTCCAGATAAAACAGTACCAGTCTTGATCAGGGTGCAAGCATTATGTATTTGTACAAGCTAGCAACTCTCGCCCAGATTTTGTGATCTGAAAATGCCCACAAAAGCAAGGTGCCCTGCGAGCACTATGCTGCGTGACTATAGGCCAGAATAGGGTGCCCCTGAGCCCCAGTATTACAAAGCCCTGCCCATGGCAGGGATATAAAGAGTATTATGGATTTCTGAGGAACATGATCCATGCAGTCTATCCTGGGAGCCCATTTCATAGAATGAAAACAAAGCTCAGAAGAGAACTGGCCACCTGTCTACACAGCTATCAGTGCCATGGATCAGATTTTGCCCAGATTAAGGAACTTTGCGCTGAGAGGCTTCTGGTCACACCTGTATACAAGTCCCGCTACCATAACCCACTCCCAGGGGCACCAAATTATTGACAGGTTTCATCCTTCCCTTCTCCATACCCCCCATCCCAATTCTTTGTGAAGGAGAGCACAAGCCACCAAACCAATCCTTATTCAGCGCAATCACGCTCTATCCAGATCCACTCTACGCCACATCACGAACAGAGACAAACATACTGACCTAACTCAAACACCCCTTCATTTCTCCAGCGATGAGTCTGCATTTCTTCCCCCACCCCTCCCCAGGTCTCACTAGGCTCAGTCCTTTTAAAGGCATTCAGATGAAGCAAGCCATCAAGCCCGCTGCCCTTGCTCCCCTCCTTGAAAGGAGGATGAGCAGCAGCCTATCCACTGAGGAGCAGAAGGAACCAAAAAACACTGGCAGGAGGGAGGAAAGCCCAAGGAGAGACCTTCCATCTCTGCTACTGGCCAAAGGGGTGGTCAGAAGGAAACTCAGTCGGTCACAGGGGGCTTCCTGTTAGGCTTCCCCTTCCCTGGCAGAAGAGACAGTAGGCGAGCATTGGTAAGGATAGTCCTATCTCCTCTCCCTTCCCCCCCACCGGCAAATATCCTCACCTCCGGAATTCAGAGCAGGATTCGTCACTTCGCTTGGATAGGTCTAAGAAGAGTACAACTGAATCACTCTTTTGCTGCAAATCGTATTGGCTCCTCAACTCAAGGCATCAAAGAGGTGGCTGTGTGACTTCCATTTATAACCCCCCACACACACACACACACACACAGCACCACTTTTCAAGGGGAGAGAGCCTTTGCAGCTCAGCTGTGCAAGCTAGGGACACAGGGGCCCTGCTCATCATTTTACACTGGGTGCAAAGCAATCCTGACAAGCTCATGCTTCCTCCCCCCACCCCCCACCCACGCTTTGAAGACATTTCACTCACATATGTTCCCCTAGGGCACAAGCATTGAGCTTATTGGAAATAATGTAACTGGGCAATTTTAGCCACACACACATGGCAGGCATCAGTCCAGTGACACAGAAGTTACCCTTTTCTTTTGTACGGGTGTATTTTATTTTAATTTTTTTTGAAGGGTCTGTTTGGATGAATTTATGACCTCCTTATCCATTTTGCCTTCCATTTGCTGCCCTTACCACCATCAACAAGCATTAAAAAAAAAAGTTTTACCAACACTACTGTAATAGGATACAAGGAGGTTACCACAACAGCTGGAGTGACCATGTAAGGGAAGGCTCCTGGCATCTGCCTTATGTTGAAGTATTTTTTCTTACAGCTTAACTATGCAAGATGCATGTGTTCTTTGCCAGCAGGCCTCCTAGAACCCCTACCTTACAAGCACCAAAACACAGAGACACTTACAACGCAACCTTAGATATATTTTTTACTCAGAAGTAAGTTACAGTGGACTGAATTCAATGGGGCTTGCTTCCAGATACGTGCATATAGGATTGTAGCCTCAATGTCCACCTATCACACCAGATTCATACAAAGGCTTTCAAAATACATACAAAGGAGGCCAATTATATTTTTAGCCACCTATTTCATATATTTATACTCCACTCTTCCATAAATGCAGTCAGATCCCAAAAGGCAGGTGGGGGAGTGAAGGCATCTATATTTTAACAGAAGTTTTTTTTTTTTAATTGGCATAATAAAGGCTACAAAACAGGGCTCTTTTTTCCCCTCCACTGGAGAATGGCACAAGAGGAAATGGTGTTGTTGCCATCCCTTGCATACAAAGGCTGTGGATTATGACATTGAGGCACACACTGTAGTCTAAACCTGGCCTTTTATACTCTCCTCAGCTGACCCATTTAGCAAGAAGTGAGGACCTGGCCTTTAGGGCAACCACAAGGTACCAGAGCTGGTTAAAGATGATCTCTTATGGGGGGGGGGGGGGCAGAGAGAGGCTCTCTCTTCATCTCCACCAGCTTCGATTACTAGATATAAAAGAGACACTATAAAGTGCGCGCAGCCACACGCATGGTTTCTTGTCCTGGGTCTTCCGAACACTTCTCCTATTCGACACATGGCCACAGCACTGTAAAAATTAAGGGGAGACGCTTCCTAAGCTCTCAGACACGGGGAAACCACGACTCCCTTTGCTCCCAGACACAGACATACAGAGCATCCGCAATTCAGAGGGCACAAAACCCACAGCCCAACTGTCTGGGAAGAGGACGATGAGGGAAAATAAAATAAGATCTCCCCCATTTCTCCCACAAAGTCCTTGCTTATCGAATAAATGCTTATTTTCTCCTTTCTCTCCCCCCCCCGCCCGGAAGATCACGTTTTCCCTCGGCAAGAACTCTCACCCGATCGGAAGAAAGCCGCGATGTCTGCGGAATCCTTGGCAGCGTCCTCCGCCCCTTCCCCGGCTGCGTTGCCGCTGGTGGAGGAGGCGGTCGTGGAACCGCTCATGGCTGCTAGATGCGGTCGCTGGCTCCTCCGGACCCGATCCCACTGCCACCGCCACTCTGATCAGCCTCCTTCCTCCTCTTTGACTGGATCCTGGCAGCAGCAGCAGGGGCGGGTGGATCTAAAATTTTGACACCGGATCTCCGGCTTCACCTTCTAGCAAAAAAACCAGGAAGAAATCCATCCAGAGACACGGTGGTGGTGGTGGTGGTGGTGATGATGGTGCAAAGCGGAGGTGGGGGGAGAGAAGAAAAGGGCGGCTGGTTGAATGGATGGCTCGATTGCACAGGCAGCAGCAGTGATTGTAATTTGTAATAATAGATGGAGGACACGACTGAAGGTGTGCGCGCAGAGATCACAGCTCTAGGAGAGCCCCCGGCAGCCCCTCCAGAGAGGCAGGGTATGCAGCGCATGCATAAGCAATGGATGCATGCGGGAGCAAAAAAAAGCAGAGACAATTGCAGGAGGGGGAAGGGAGGGCGCATGGATGGAGATGGGAGGAGGGGGCTGCAACCCGTACAGCAGCAGCAGGGAGTCGGTGGGAGGGGGGGGGAGAATGGAAGCAGGCGGCGGGCAAGCGGGAGGAAGGGTGTTGCAGTCTTTGGGGAGCCAGGCAGGAGCAGCTGCATTAACAACAGTGCCCTGGAAGGGTGCAGAAGCCGCCCCGCTCCTCCATCTTGCTTGCAATTGCAAAGGTGGGTGGGAACAGGGAAGGAAGGAAGAGAGTCAATTCCCCGCCCAGGGAAGCCAAGGGAAAAGAAAGAGAGAGAGCAGCGTCGGACGGGAGGGGGGCGAGGGCAACCGCTCGGGAAGCTCCGGATAGCTCCGTCGGCGCTCGGCAGGTCCCACAGGAAGAAGCTGTCGTGAGCGCTGATTGGAGCGGAGAGCTAAAGAAAAGAGCGTTTTGCCATTGGCCGGGGCCACATTATAAGCAGCCGCCCGAGCCCAAGCCGGGAATCCCCTTTAATACACAAATGCTTGCGTGTGTGTTTAATGCGCCTTGTTGGCTGAGGGGAGCAAAGAGCGCCCCCTTTCTGGGGGAGGCTATTATAAGGCGTGGTTCCCCCAAATTAGGAGGAGACCATAGCCCAGCCGGCAAAGTACCCTCCCCCGTTTTAAAGAAATATTTCACCTAAAGCTACTTGGGGAGGGGGACTTTAGCTTTTGGGAGGGGGAGGAGGAACAGTTTTATGTTCATAAGAAGTGGCTCCACTCACCTTTCATTGATACTATTGGCATCAGCTATGATTGTGTTGAGAATGGAGGAGGATTCACGACGCAACGATTATCAATATTCGTCCAGCTAAATCTATGGGGACAGCGTTATTTGGACAGATACATGTCCTATACGTGTCTACTTGCAAGTAAGCCCCACTGAGTTTAATGGGACTTGCTCCCAAGTAAGTGGAGTGCAGCTTTACGTTCCTGCAAGACTGCAGCCCATGCTACCATTGAAACATTTACACATAGACCCTTTCACTTGAATTGTTTTCACGGTTCACCTTCAGTTTTCCAAAACAGAGGTCTCTTTAATCTTCCTTCATTTGTTAGAGCTGTAAAATGTGTACTATTTGTCTGTGGGGTGTGCGTGTCTTTCTTCCAATGTTAATTCGTTCTATTGCATGTAGGGAACCAGACCATATGGCAGCATTTCTGCATTTTTTATTTGTCGATGATCTCATGCAACATTAGGAGGAAATCTGGGTGTAGCTACGGAGAGAGATGTATAACAGACTTTTCAGTGGCTCCTCACTCTGTGAACGTTGTTGTTAAAAACGCGAATGCAGTATTGAACTCACCAGCTGCTTCTGTTCTGCTCCCCCTCTGTTCCTGATTTAAGAACTTTCAAAATGGGATGATGGACCATCTTGTCATAGAACATTGGGAGACATCATCGTGTAGTTTTAGAACTTTCCTGCAATTTCACAACAGTCTGCTCATTTGTACAATATTGATTTGGACATCATACTTTTAATATGTTGTCTACATACACACTCAGTGGTGTAGTGATGAATTTTGAACTGCAGGTGCTCATCACAACAGCCCCAATAGCCACCCTGGCAAGGAGAAGCCAAAAATGCAGGCAACCCAGGGAACAATATATTGTTGTTGGGAGAAATCCCCCCCCCCCCAGCTAATGGGTGGATTGCAGCTAAATTAAGAGGAAAGGGAGAATTCTGAGGGGGCTAGTAGATGACATCAGCGTCCCTGGTAATAAAAAAAGTGCTGCATTCCTGCAGGCCCTGAATCCCCTGCACCACTGTATACACTATATCAGTGTTTATTTTATAGCTTATTCCCCCCCCCTCCTTTGTTTAGTACTCTCTGCAATGTCTTGGCCCTGCATGCTGCACCCATCCCTCTCCCCAGTTAAGGTTATGCTAGAATAACAACACTTCAAAAATAAATCTCACCTACTGCATCTCGTGAAGCGTTAGGCTGTGCACTGCAAAGTGTCCGTGGACAGATTTGCATCGTATCTCTGTTGTGCACATACCTGTATCTGCATCATACTCAGAGGTTTAGCTTCTAGAGACCTGTGGCAAGAAACTAAAACTCGACAAAAGGCAATGTTTTATAAAAGACATTCCCAAAATGCAACTAGGGAGAGTGAGTTACCAGGGAGACACAAGTTGAAAATTGGGGAACTCTACATGGGCAGCTACCAGAGCCCCCTGCTGATGCCTGTCCTGGGCCCTCAGTATTATTTTTCCTATTATTATTTCTTGTTCTGGCCTCCTGTGCAGTGACAGGTGACTAGATCTGGCCATCTTTTAAATTTCCAACAGTACTCCTGACCTAGTGTCACTCTGGGGCATTGTGGGAAATTGAAAAAGTGGCTAGACAACTGGCCAGCGCTGCTTGGAGCACTGCCACCACCGCCAAGTAAGCCCACCAAGACCTCACTGTAAGCCCACCAAGAGGTGGTCCATTAGAGCAGGGGTCCCCAACCCCAAGTCTGCGGACCGGTCCTGGTCCATGGCCTGTTAAGAACTGGGCCGCGCGGTGCCTGGCCACCGCGGTGCCCGGTTTTACAAAAATGCTTGTCGGGGAGGCGAGCAGCGGGGGGGTGCTCACCAGAGCTCACGAGCACCCCGAGAGCCAGGTGGGGTGCTTTCGGCGCCTCCCAGCGGGCGGCCACCGTGCCCGGCCAGTGCACCGCGAGCACCCTGCCTGGCTCTTGGGGTGCTCGCGAGCTCCGGTGAGCACCCCCCCTGCCGCTCGTCCCTCTGCTTGCCTCTCCAACGAGCATTTTCATAAAGCCAGAAGTGACGCGACGGGAGACCCATCGCGTCACTTCCTGGTTCTCCGGCACTGCCGCCCGGGCCACACAGCAGGAGGCGAGCTCTGGCGAGCACACACACCCCTGGTCCATGGAAAAATTTATTCCACGGGACCCAGTTCCTGGTCCCAAAAAGGTTGGGGACTGCTGCATTAGGGTACAGTTTGCCCAGGACCCCCTCAAGCCTGGAACTGACCCTGGTACTAGCCATCAGTTTCCATTAGGGGAGAATCCTTAGGGCAACCTGGTGTCCTCCAGATGTTTCAGACTTCAACTCCCATCAGCCCTAGCCAGCATAGCCAATACTCAAGAATGCTGGGAGCTGTAGTTCAAAACATCAGGGGGCACCAGGTTGGGGTAGGCTGCCTTAAAACCTTAGAGTTAAAGGACATGTTCTCACTCTTGCAGGGATGTAGCAATATACATATTATGTTCATGGATATCTGTTAATAATCCCTAACAAAGATGGGGAAAATTTAATCCACAGGGCCGGCCCTACCTTGAGGCAGAGTGAGGCTGTTGCCTCAGGTGGCAGATGCTAGGAGTCGGCAGCAAGTGTTGGGAGGAGAGAGCTGAGGGACATGTGGCCAGCTGTGTGCCCCCTAAGTTAGCCTGCTGCCTTCAGGTGAGGTGGAGGACACTGGCCCACCATCAATGTTCAAGACAGATTCATCTGCCAGTTCAGTCGGCTTTTGTACATGGAATTGGAGGGGGCGCCATCTTGTTCTTTGCCTCAGGCAGCAAAATGTCTTGGGCCAGCCCTGTCAATCTGGATCAGTGGTGGTGAACCCATGGCTCTCCAGATGTTGCTGGACTACAACTCCCACCGTCCCTAACCACTGACCATGCTGGCTGATGGGAGTTTGAGTCCAACAACATCTAGCTCCTCACTAGTCTAAATTCTGAGCATGTAAGAAAATTCTGGCTGCTGAGCCACAGGCATTCAAAAGTAAACCAGTGCAAGTCTCAAAATTAAAAAGTCAGAATATGCACTTGCACACACACTATATGCTGTAGCCTGTCTCCTGCACTCAGTATGTGTAGGAAATCCATAGTAAGAGGCCTGAAAATTGTCCCCTTTGGGGCATTTAATGCCCCAGAATGGTTTTTAGAAAATGTCCTTCGTCCCTTTCACAGTTTTGTAAGTAGGCGTGCAAATGGAGCAGATTTAATCTCCATTTAGCACAGTAGTTCTTGAGATTTTTAAAGTTCGGCTGTGGAAACAAAACTGCTTCTGTCTTTCTCTGTAGTTTGTACAGGCCATTAAAGCAGATGTTGCCCTTTGGCATAGGCGTACTGTTAGAGAGGAGCAACGGGGGAGTGTGGCGGAATAATGCAACAGAATAAATTACAGGGGGGAAAGCAGAGGAAAGTAACTTTCTTGCAATACCACTTTGGGCAAAAATCATTTACCGTAATCCTTCACTAGGTAAAGGGGGGGAATGGAATAATGATACCAATTTTCATCTATTTCTTACCTGTTAGTTCATAATCTCCAGCTCCACGTTTTCTTGACAGGACATTCTTTATAAATGAACTCAGAATTGAAGTAATTTCTCTTATTTGCAAAGTGGAATACTTAATGACTATGACAATGTTCATGAGTAGGCAGCAATAAATAGTGAGTCCCACAGAGATCAGTATTAGGGCTGGTGCAGTATAACATAACTGAATGACTAGATGGCCTAATCTGTAGATGATGCCAGCAGGTCCAAGCAGAATGAGGGCTGATTTACATTTCATGAAGCAGTCTTGTTTACCTCATGTATGCCGGTGTTTCTTGCCACAAACATGTCTGTGTGGTGTAGTGGTCAGAGTGTTGAACTGGGACTAGAGAGACCCTTCAAATCCTCACTCGGCCATGAAATTCACTGAGGGCACACCACACTCTTAAGCATGTTTAGACAGAAAAAAGACCTACAACTCCCAGCATTCCCCAGGCAGCCATGCTGCCTGGGGAATGCAGGGAGTTGTAGGTCTTTTTTAATGGACAATGACAATGTTGTTTTAGTGTTTACCACATTTGTCTCCCACCCTTCCTCCAAGGACCTAATGTGGGTTTCCTTCATTTTATTCTCATGACAAAACTGTCCAGTTAGGCTGAGAGATGGAGACTGGTCTAAGGTTGCACAGTACGTAGGTTAAGGGCACAATCCTATGCATGTTTAGGCAGGAAAAAAAGTTCTTTAGTTCCCAGCACTCCCCAGGCAGCATGGCTGGCTGGGGAATGCTGGGCGTTGTAGGTCTTATTTATTTATTTATTATATTTATATCCCGGCTTTTTTCCTCTTGCAAGGAAACCAAGGCTGCTTACATAATCCTTCTCCTCTCCATTTTATCCTCACAACAACCAGTTGTGAGGTATGTTAGGTTGAGAGTCAGTGACTGGCGCAAAGTCACCCAGCAAGATTCATGGCTGGGGGGGGGGGGAGGCTAGAACCCGGATTCCCAAGTCCCAGTCCAACACTCAACTACTGCACCACACTCGCTCTCTTTTTCTGTCTAAACATGCATAGGATTGTGCCCTAAGTGAATTTGGGCCAGTCACTACCTCTCAGCCTAATCTACCTCACATGGTTGTTGGGAGGATAAACTGGGGGTGGTGAGAGAACCTCATATGCTGCCTTGATCTCCCTGAAGGAAAGGCAGAATAAAATATAAATGTTCACAATAAAGACATGTAAAGTGCAAGCAGGTAGTGTGGAACACCCTGTGTACATGGTTTGGGCACCCACAGCCAAACCAGAACTCCAGGTACAGGTATAGAGGCTGTTCAAGGACCACATCCATCATGCACACTATGTTATCAGAAACACCAGCTTACATGATGCAGACAATATTGTTATGTAATCAGAAGCTGCTCTGGAGAACATCATAAGGGCATCTCCATGCTGGGTGAATGAGCAAACAAAGAAGAGAGGAGGTAGCAGTCTTAAGTAGGACCACAGTGATACAGCCACGTCTTAACTGCTACATCTTTAAAGGGCAAAGTTTAGCAGAGCTGGAGACAACACAGGAAAGGTTCAACTAATTTAATCAGAGAAGGAAATCACCTTCTATTTAAAGATGTGTATAATTTGGGTCATTTCAGCTGTGCAGCACAGAAGTAGCATAACATCTAGTTGTTTACAAATTTGAAAAATCACATCTATCACCAAGTTCCCGCTGTTCGTACTCGTGAAGGAAATCGTGAACACTTGTGCTCAGGATTTTATCTTCCATATAGCTACTGAAACAACTGATATTAAATTAGCTATAGGGTAGCCTTATATTCAGCCATTCCAGAGGCAAGTCTGATTATAGCAACATGGTCAAGTGAACACATGGGCAACGGCTTTTCCCTGTTTGTCCCAAGCAGAGGTATACTGCCTCTGAATAGGGATTCTTCATAGATTTCATAGATCATAGAGTTGGAAGGAGCCTACAAGGCTATCGAGTCCAACCCCCTGCTCAATGCAGGAAACTAGAGGAGGGGTCTCCCATCCAATTAATAACCAGGCCTGACCCTGCTTAGCTTTCCACGCTCAGACAAGCTGAGCCAGCGGGAGCCACAGGCCTGTATCATTTATCTGTCATGGCTAATAACCATTGATAGAGCTAGCTTCCATGAATGTGTCTGTTCCTTTGTTAAAAGGCATTGCCATATCTTATAAATACAGTACTAGATCAAATATAGGAAGACATTTAAAATGTTATGATTATGTCGTTTTGATGAAAAGCATTGGATCTTAGGATTTAATATGGATTTAAGATAAGTATACTTTTCAGCTCTATGGATGAAGGGTTTTCATCTGCTTTTTCCAGATATCTGTCAGGATCCGCTCCTCCAGGGTAGTGCCACAGTGCCACCTGGTGGCAACGCTATCCTCCTTGCTGGAGCAAGCCCAGGGTTTGTAGGCACTTGCAGGGTGTAGCCTCCTGCTCCTGGCTGCTTTCAGGCCAGCTAATGCAGCCCAGCTGGAAGCAGCCAGAAGGACCTATATAAGGGCCCCTGTTTGCCTTCAACCCTTGCCACAGCAACACACACCTCTGTGTTGTCTGCAGCTGGTTCCTGCTTCCAGTGACCAACCTTGCTCCTGGTTTTGCCTTGCCTGATGTTTGACCTGTGACTGCTCTTGATCTACGCTCCTGCCTCTGGCCCTTGCTCTGCCTGGTATGTGTTTGGACTCTGTTTATTCTTGGACTTGTCTTCTGCCTCTGACCCTTGCCTGGACTCTGCTTGACTCACCTTCTGTCTCTGACCCCTGTTTGGACTCTGTTTCTCTAACCTGTGCTGGACCTTCTGCCTGTTGCCTGGACTTGCCCTCTGCCTCTGGCTCCTGTATAGACTTGATTGCACTGGAACCCATGCTGAGCCTTGGGCCTACTGTTTATCTCTGCCTCCATCTTCCCTGGCCCCGGTGCTCCAGCCCTTGCCACCCATGCCCTGGACCTTACAATATCTACCCGAGGCACACTGTGTTTATGGGAGTCACTGTTCTGGAGGTGCCTGCTCTGTGTGCAAGTAATTTGTTTTATCGGGAGCAATTGAATGATCCAAGGCAGAGATGTGGCCAAAAGATTGGTTCTCAGAGAATCATAGAATAGTAAAGAATGATTAGAAGGGGACAAGGCGAGAGCAGTGAACCATGCAGATAAAGAATGGGCAGCCCATGCTATAAGTGGGTACTTGAACTCACATGGGACTAATTTTTAATGAATTTATTTGGGGAGGGCACTGTAGTGTGCCCCAGCCTATAGTATGGGATTACTGGCCTAAATTGTTCTTGCATTTGTAGTCTTGCTTTCCTATTAAGAACATAAGAAGAGCCATGCTGGATCAGACAAAGGGTCCATCTAGTCCAGCATTCTGTTCACACAGTGGCCAACCAGCTGCCCATGGAACCCAACAAGCAGGACGTAACTGCAACAGCACCTTCCTGCCCATATTCCCCAGCAACTGGTGTATATAGGCATACAGTCTCCGATACTGGAGGTAGCATATAGCCATCAGGACTAGTAGCCATTGATAGCCTTCTTCTCCATTAATTTGTCCAATCCCCTTTTAAAGCTGTCCAAATTGGTGGTCACCGCTACATCTTGTGGAAGTGAATTCTATAGTTTAACTATGCACAGTGTGAAGAAGTACTTCCTTTTATCTGTTCTGAATCTCCTGCCAAACAGCTTCATGGGATGACCCCAGGTTCTACTATTATGCGAGAGGGAGAAAAATGTCTCCCTATACACTTTCTTCATGCCGTGCATAATTCTGTATACCTCTATCACAGGGGCTGTCAACAGTGGGGGAATTCCCCCCCCGGGGGGGGGATTTTAGGGTTTCAGAGGGGAAATTGGGACCACAGACTCAAACTGTTGGAATACTGATCTTTTTATAAATTACAATTCTACAGATTGTACATGATCTACAGGACATCACACCGTATTGTATGGCACAGATTAAATTAAAAATAAAGATAAATATTTCACTTGTATATGGAAATATTCCCTTTATAATTATATTTGACTTTTTCTTGGTTTTTAGTCACAGATTTTGGAGCCCATCATGAGTGTCAAAAAAAGAGGATCCAATGATTCATATATTCAATATGGATTCACATCCATCATCATCAATGGAGAAGAAAGGCCTCAATGTGTTATTTGTGGTAAAGCTTTGTCAAATGATTCTGTGAAACCAACGAAGTTGAAGCCACATTTGCAGAATGTTCATCCTCAACACAAGGACAAAAGCTTTTTTTGAACATCATGGGAATGCTCTCAAAAAGATGAAGCTGGATTCAACAGGGGCAATCCAAGAAATGAACCACAAGGTTACTAAAGCTTCTTATGTCGTAGCACTGGAGATAGCAAAGCAGAAAAAAACCCCACGTACAATTGGGGAAACTTTGATCAAACCTTGCACTCTCAAAATGGTGGAAATTGTGTTGGGAAATGGATTGAATGGAGGAAAAACTTGCAGCGGTTTCACTATCAAACAGTACTGTTCAAAGGAGAATCAGACAGCGACATGGCCATTGACATCAAGGATCAAGTTGTGCAGGAGATCAAGTCTGCAGCATTTGGCTAATTGTCAGTTCAATTTGATGAATCAACTGATGTGGCATCGTGTTCCCAGTTGCTGGTGTTTGCAAGGTATGTTCACTCAGGTTCATTTTCATTTAAAGAGCAGTTTTGTTCTCTTGAAACAACTACCAAGGCCTCAGATATTTTGGGAAAGTTTTCATCTTTCTTTGAATCAGAAAATCTTTTGTGGGAGAATGTCTGTGGGTGCTGTACAGATGGAGCACCAGCTATGTTGGGGACAAAATCTGGGTTTCAAGTTAGTGTGAAAAAGCAAGCTCCAAAAATGAAAGGTATTCATTGTATGATCCATCGTCAGGCACTGACCTCAAAAACACTTCCAGCTCCACTAGGGAAGGTTTTGGATCAAACAATTAAAATTGTGAATTTTGTCAAATGAGGAGCTCTCAACTCACGACTTTTCAAGCAGTTATGTATTGACATGGATGCAGGCCATCATTTGCTTCTTTTCCACACAAATGTTCGATGGCTTTCAAGAGGAAATGTAACTGATTGAGTATTTGAGCTTAGAGATGAGCTCAAATTATTTTTTGAAAGTTCTGGGTAAGATGGAATTTTTTGCCTGGATGAATGCCTATTTGGTTGACATTTGGTAGACACCTTGCCTATTTGGTTGACATTTTTTAGCAGCTGAATAAACTGAATCTTCAGATGCAAGGAAGGAATACAAACATCATAAAATTCCTTGATTCCTTGAAAGCTTTCATGAGCAAGCTGGAAAATTGGAAGAGAAAGATCAAGATAAAAAATGTGGCAATGTTTGAGAAACTGTCATCAGTTCTTGTTGCTGGTGGTGATGACCAAGTGCTTCCAGAATTTGCAAAAAATGAAATTTTGCAGCATTTCACAGCACTGGAAAATGAATTCAGCTGATATTTTCCTGAACTCAGTGATGGGGAGTTGGATTTAGTGTGAAATCCATTCAAATTGTCAGTTGAAAAAGTTCCTGATTGTCAAGATGAATTTCTGGAGCTGAAGACTGATTTGGGAGCAAAAGATATGTTCGATGAGAAATCAATCACAAAACTTTGGCCCTTGATGTGCGATTCCTACCCAAAAGTGGCAGAAGGAGCTATCCATGTGTTGCTTCCATTTGTGTTTTCATATCTTTGTGAGTCAGGCTTTTCAACTCTGTTGCAAGTGAAAATGAAGCAAAACAAAGTAGATTGGAAGTTGAAAATGACCTGCATTGTGCCTTTTCAAGCACTCCTCTGTGTATCCAAGAATTGGCAAGAAAAAACAATCACAGGTTTCTCATTGACTTCATCTGAATAAACTGAATTACAATACCCTGGCATTCTATTGAACTTTTTGTTTATTGAAGTATGCTTCAGTTTAGTCTGCTAAATAATTAGTTATGAATGTAAAAAACTAGTTTTATCTAAGTTTTAAAGTCCATCAACATTGCTGTTAAATTTGTAAAACTCCACTATAAAAATAATCCAAGTAAATGTATATGTACCAATATAGAAAAAATAAAATATTTTCAATATTATATGCATATTATTTGGAATGCAACTTTTGAGTCTGACAATCTTGGAAAGGGGGGAATTACATTCTGACATATGGTGAAAAGGGTGTATGGGGCAAAAAAAGGTTGAGAACCACTGCTCCATCATGTCTCCCCTCACTCGCCTTTTTTCTAAGCTAAACAATCCCAGGCGTTGTAACCTTTCCTCATAGGGGAGTTGTTCCAGCCCCTTGATCATTTTAGCTGCCCTTTTCTGCACTTCAGAATTATTCTTTGATCATATTTTCTTTAGCAGGCAGGAAAGCATTGTACGTATAGATGCTTACAAGTCCTGTGAAGTTTTCTCTTAACAAGTTATAGCATTTGCTGTATGCAGGAGAGAAGCCTGCAGAACAAGTTTCTTTACCTCTGCTGTCTTGATCGGGGTGAAAAAAAGCCTGTACGGGCAGGTCTTGCTGGGCTTTTCCTGGGAGAATCAGAAGGGTAAGCAATGCTATACTGTCAAGGTATAGAAAAGACGGTTTGGGAATTCCAAATATTGAACTATACTGTGTGAATGGCTTACAGTGGATAGCAGAATGGATACATTATATGTGAAAGGCTGGTGTAGAAAATGAACTGTTTTAAGAGTTCTGTTAATTTAGAAACCTTTCCATGGAATAATTGGAATGTGGATTTGGAATTGTTATGAACTGGGGGGGGGGGAGACTTTTCCTCCTGGTGGAACCCCATCTTTACAAGGGTTCCCCCTGAAAAAAGAATTTTTATAGGCTGCCACCAGTCAAGTTAAACCTCCTGATACAACCTAGTCTGTCAAGCAGTTTGGAGACTTTCTAAGATCTTTTGCAAAGGACCCTTCCCTTCAGCCCAGCTCTAGGAAAAATAAAAAGGAAGGTGCTTTAGAGTTACATGCCCAGAAGAAGGCACAGAACTTAACAAAACCAGAGCCCTGACCAGGCATTAAGCTTGAACAGGGTACATTAATGCATGAGCAGGAGGCCAGGAGCACACAACCCTACCCCCTACATCTAGTGCTCATCAGCCCACCACCTCACTTCCCAAACATGCTGTGTTAAGAGGCAAGTTCTGAAGAGGGGTTCTACTCATATTCTCTTGAACTCGAGTAGAATTCTGTGCATTTGAGGACCCCAAATGCAAGTAGAATTCCTCCTCAGACCCGAGAGGCTGGGGGCAAGCATGCGTTGGACATAGGAAGTGGGGCCAGCATGCATGGCCTCGTGCCCCTACTTATGCGTTAATGTACCATTTTCAGGCTTAACACCTGAACAGGGCTCTTCTTAGGGATATTTCAGAACACAAGGGGTAGCTTAGCAACTGTGCTGTCTTGCACATGGTGAAGGTTTTAGGGAGAAATTCCCTTTTAAAACAGTGCGGCCTTTTAAAACAATGCAGGGATACAGAATCCCAGACACTCCACATGGCACAGTTGAGCTACTGTAAATGCACACCCTTGAGTAGCATTTGGTAAATGTTTCGGATAAATATAGAGACATAAGTAGCCCATCTAAGGGCGCAATCCTATGCATGTTTAGACAGGAAAAAAGTCTGACAACTCCCAGCATTTGCCAGTCACCATGGCTGGCTGGGAAATACTGGGAGCTGTAAGATTTTTTTTCTGTCTAAACATGTGCAGGATTGCACCCTAAATTTCTAATTACTGCTGTGTTATATGTAAGATAGATTTTAATCCCAATAGTGAGGTTTCTTTATGGACATAATACTATTTTTGTACATATGATGATCTATTAATCAAAAGACATTATATTAAGATAGTAAATGCATAATGAATAATCAGTTACCCCAATGGTTTGCATTTTTACAAATGTACACATATGTTAGAAAATTAATTGAGCTGAGCAAGACTATTAGTTAAGAAACCTAACTTTGAATTTTTTTTGGTATCAGGGCTTACAAATCTAGTTTCTAGAATATATAAGATCCTGCTAGACTTCCATTGTGAAATTAAACATGTTATATGATCAGCTGGAGACAAAACCTTAGGGAACATATACATCTTGACATATCTAGAAATAGGGTAAATATTATGTGCCAATTGAAGAGAAAATGATTGCTTAAAGTGTATGGCAAGACAGTATATTACACCCAAAACAGAACGAAAACACACACTCAGCTACGTAAGATAAACAGATACCGGTACATGTAATCTAATATGAGTGAATTGCCGAAAGGAAAAATGCTGTTACTTTTATATGGTAAACCTGTCCAGCAGCAAAGAAATTTTGACATAAGACTAATGCCGCAGTTTAAAAGATGGGGCAGTATCCAGTGAGGCACTTATGCCCCCACCAATTCTGTTGGACCCTGCCAATTTATGTTTATGTTCTTTTGTTGTTAAGATAACTGTTTTTATCCTGTTTCTTTTTGTAAGCCACCCAGGGAGCCTTTTGGCTGATGGGCGGTGAATAAATATTTTAAACAAACAAACAAATAAATAAATTTCCTTCCACAAGCAGCACCCACTGCTTGTGGAATGGAGATTTAGTGCTTCTGGGGGCAACCGGAAATGAGCAAAAATGCTCTTTTCTGGAATGGGGAAGGTCAGTGAAGCTTGCATAAGGGAGCACCACCAACCTGTCCTGATTTAGAAATTAGTGTTTCCACTTGTTTCAGGGCTTCCTCCAGGAAGCGTTAAATCTCCATTGCGCAAGCAGCAAGTCCCGCTTGCACAACAGAATCGGCAGGACCCGGTGTTTGTGCAACAGAATCGGCAGGGGTATAAATGCCCCATTAGATACTGCCCACTGTTTTCACTGTCTGTCTCAGAATGGATATAGTGCAGCCAGAAAAGGTGTAGAAAAGAGGAACCAAAATGTTCAAGGGTGTCCCTACAAGGAAAAGTTAAAACAGTTGTGACTTTTTACTTTAGAAAATTGGGATTACTAAGGAAGTATATTGTAGAATCTACTAAATACATGTTTATAACATTGTGAATATTAGGGAGAAAGTGGCCAGAAATACATTTTTCTCCCCTCTCATAACGCTAGAATTTGTGGTCTGGTCACCCAATGACATTCAGGACAGACAAGAGAAAGTACATCTTTACACAAACAGATAAACTGCATGAATAAGAACATAAGAAGAGCTGTACTGGATCAGACCAAGGGTCCATCTAGTCCAGCATTCTGTTCACACAGTGGGCAACCAGCTGCCTGTGGGAAATCCACAAGTAGGACATGAGTGCACCCCATTTATGTTTGTCAGGAGCTGGTGTACATTGGCATACTGCCTCTGATACTGGAGGCAGCATATAACCTTCATGACTAGTAGCAACTGATAGCCTTATCCTCCATGAATTTGTCAAATCCCCTTTTAAAGCCATCCGGATTGGTGGCCATCACTACATCTTATGGTAGTGAATTCCATAATTTAACTATGTGCTGTATGCCATCATCATGTCAAAATTGACTGCCCTGATATTAGTTTGAAAGATGGAAGACAAAGCTGTAATAAACTTGTTCAGAATTTTATTATTTTTATTCATTATTGGCGAGATAAGACATATGGCGGAAAATGTGTTTTATTTACCGTAGCAACATTATATTTTATAGTGAAGCAAACATATATGTCCTCGATATTTATAGTCTATTAAACTAAATGTACAAACAAAAAAGATATTACGCAATTGCTTACCTTGATCTCACAAGCTGATACATGCTTCTATACTTTTCGAAATCATGTTCCTGACACTATCCAGGTTTGATGAAAGCACATAGCACGTAAATTAAGAATGGGCAGCTGTTTGGACAATTCTGGCAGGAATCCTGCCTTTATCATCCATATTTGTTGCATATACAACCTCCTGGATATCTTCAGTCAGGCCCATCTGTTAGAATGGCATGATTCCCATGTATAAGTTGATCAGCTCAGTTTTCCAAGTTCATAGTTATACACAGCCACCATTGCTGTCAAGCTGGTACTTTTAATAAAGGAGTTGTTACATACTGGGTGCAAAATGTCTTTTCGTGTACTATTTAAGCACTGACAACATTTGACTATTCCATGTGTCGTGCTATGGGAGGATGTCTCAAAATGGAGGTTTTGATTCTGTAAAAAAAAGGGGGGGGAACAGTAGCTCTGTAAAAAACAGAATTTTACTCATCAGAATTAATGTTGGCATTTCCAATCAAAGTCACGTAGCTAGTGTGATAATGTCATGGCAACTTATAGCCAATCAAAAACTGCCATGAAGTCAAATCTGAGTGAGGGCAATGTTTCTTGTCCTCCCTGTGATTGGGCAAACTTTTTTGCCCCATTTCACAGCCCTCACCAAAACCATTGCTGAAATGGAAGTCCTCATTTTTTTTTTTTTTAATGAAGTGCCTTCTCCGCCCTCACCCGCTCAGTTTCAGCTCAGCAGAAGAGTTGGCACTTTTGTAGGTATTCTAAAACCATGCATCTTTAATAACCAGGCACTTCTGCAAATGTGTGAGCCAAATTTATTTCCAGAGCCCTTGGCTGTCTGCTAATGATTGTTCTCTGTGTGTACCCCGGTGCTGCACGTGGTGCATTTGCCCTCTGCTAGTCTAGGCGGTATTGATGGTTTTAGGCAATGCACACTAAATGACTGTAGTGAATTGGTTACAGATCAGCAGGGAGCCCAGATTACATGCTTAGAGCTGCACGAAAACATTAGTACGCTCTACAATTGCGGCAATGTAGCCAGGGAACTTAGAGCGGCTGATTCTGGCTACACGCAGGTTCTTAAGGAAACAGAACTGAAGAGCCAATGTTTCTTGGTGTGACGATTCCACATTTTGTGGCTCAATGTGGCTCCTGGAATTGTGGGGTTCTCTTCGACTTTGAATCCTCATATGTCTTTCCTGCCCAGCAAGGCTGAAATCACGAGTTGATGCAGTTGAACATTCACATAACTCCTTTGAAAAGCAGATTGTTCAGATAAACTCTTGATTGTTGGTGGGGTTTGTTTGTTTGCAAACATCTACGAGGCAGAAAAGTGACAGGGTTAAATACACACTCCCATCTGACACTTCCCTTGTTGTCAAACAGAGAACGCTGTTTAACCTAGATTAGAAGAAAAAGCCTTTGAGTTTTTATTCCACGTTTGCACGGGCTGCGTAGAGTGGCCCTGAACTGGGGCAGCACCCACTTGTTTAGTCTAGGAATATAACTCTGAATTGCATTGATAATGTTTGGCCCTGTCCCAACATGATATCTACACCTCTCTAGATGTATATTTCCAGGATGTTTTTACACCCTGAGACTGTAAATCCGGGTTCACAACAGGGCTGGTCCTGCCATTAGGCAGAATGATTTTCGATTACATGAACGGGCAGCAAATTGTTAGTTTTTTAAAGTGTGGTGTTCTTGTATTTTTACTGCCAGGAATGGCAAGAGGTGCTTGTGGGATTTTCTGCCTCATGTTCTGCCATGTTTCTGCCAAAGTAACTTGGTTGGCTTTGGGTACGATGCACCTTGACTTGGTTGGGTGGTGCCAGTTGCTGCTCCATCTCAGGCAGCAAAATGTCTCGGGATGGACCTGGTTCACAATTACACTTTAGTGGGTAAAGCTGAGCCAGTAAGAAAGACTACAAACTCAAAACTGCAACTGAAATAAATGAAAAGCTTACTCAAGCACAATGCTTAATACAGGGACAGTAGAGAAATTATAGTGTGACTAAGGGTGCAATCCTATGCAGGTTTAGACAGAAAAAAGGCCTACAACTCCCAGCGTGCCCCAGCCAAGTTGGGGCATGCTGGGAGTTGTAGGCCTTTTTTCTGTTTAAACCTGCATAGGATTGTGCCCTGAATAATGTAACTCAAATGCCTACATAACAAAATGAAATAATATAGATTATATATACGTAGTCACAGTATGATTTCTCTACTGTCCCTTTATGGAGCATTGTGCTGCAATAAACCATTTACCGGTAATTCATTTCAGTTTAAGTTTGTGGTCTTTCTTACTGGTTTGGCTTTACCCATTGGAATATACTGTAATTTCAAACCCAGATCCACAAAGGCTGCAATCCATATTCAAGTTTAGCCCAACCATTGTTACAAGAAAGAAAGATACAGGGCCATAATGTTGTGTGTTCAGAATATTAGTAGAATGGGAGTGTCCATCCCTTCCCAGGGTTGACTTTGCTTACCATAGAGCATGACCACTTCCATTTTGTTAACAGTAAATGAAAATCCAAGTTGAGAATGGCTGTGAGTTTTGCTGCTACAGACTTTATAAATGATGCAAAAAGATTGAAGGGCGCAACAAGGAACTTTACTGGAATGCAAAACTCTGACAATGGTAGCATAAAATGGTGGCTGCTCCTCTAGGGTTCTGTTTCTTACTTTGCTGTTTCCTAGAATTCCTCCCCTCCATAAAACCACTTCTGGAACACTGTTTCATAGTTTAAATGCCTATCATTATAGTGGTGCTCTATCCATGCCTGAAGTTGTGGTAGAGGCTAGTGTCTGTTCACCTTGTTCAATGTATCATTGCTTTCTCGTCATGCTCTGTGGAACTGAGTGGTGATCTGCACATTAAATGTAGCTGTAGATCACAGATTTCACAGAGTGCAAGTGGTGGGATAACCTTTTTGAAAATTCCATGTTAAAACAAAATCCTCTCTGCAAATAGAAAAATAGCATATAAGGGAGAAAGGTGTCCAGCTGTCTCCTTGCTGTGTTAGTTTTCTACGTGCAGGGAGTCTTTAAGGTAGAAGGACCAATTCCCCACTTGGGAATTGTAAGTTATACAGTCACTTTTTACCACTTTGGGATTCTACTGCTTCCTTCCACTACATTTTGCTACATAAGTAGATACTGCCAAAGTGCCACTGTGGTAGACCCTGACCCCTGTTGACTCCTGTACCTCAACTTACTGAAGGTTGAACGCATGCGTGTGATGGGATCTCCAAATTACGTAGATCACAGATTTCACAGTGCTGGTGGGATCACCTTTTGAAATCCTGTTACAAAATCCCTCTGCAAGAAAATAGCATTAGAGAAGGTGTCCAGCTGTCTCCTTTTGAGTTTCTAGTAGGAGTCAATGTAAAGACATTCCCCACTTGGATGTAAGTATACCATTTTTAACACTTTGGATTTACATGCTTCCTTCCAATTTTGCTAATGAGATACTGCCATGCCACTGTGGTGAGACCCATGACTCCCTTCCGTGTTGAGTGCTCCCAGTGGAACATCTCAACTCTGAAGATTGAACGTGGCAAGCCGTTGCATTGTTTCATACATGGAGTAGCAACTCAGTGGCACTGGCACGTCACGGCACCAGACTGTTAAAGTATTCCTCGCTAGATCAGCATTCATTAAATAGAGGTTTATTCATTTTTCCACTTGAATTCACCTGGGAGAGCTACACAGGAGGGGAACTGAAAGCTCCAATTCATTTTTAATTTGTCTATTTAGTTATATACTCTACACCGGAATGCAACAGCAAAGCTGCCAGAATTTTAAAATTCATGAATATAATCTTTGATCAGGTAAAATTGGAAGCACACACGGATTTTACTTCTGCTTCCTACGCTGGCAGAACCACCATCCGTATGATGAATATGTATTTTTTCCCCCCTAAGCTTCCAGGCTACAGAAAAAAATTAAATCATGCTCTATGGAGTTCTCGTCAAAATGCTGTCATTGAAATAGCATGGACCTTTGGGGGGCTCAATCATCTGACTGTCAAGCTTTGGTTTGTTCTCTCAGCCTAACCTTGTTATCATACAATTGAATTGTAGCCTCTCAGGGTTTCACCCTTATGAAAGGACACACACAGTCTTCAGGTGGTAAGATTAACATGTTGTTACTCTTTATTCAGAATGACCAGCTCCGAAGGGAGGGGGGATAGGCTATGATGCACACT
Organism: Shinisaurus crocodilurus; assembly: GCA_021292165.1. Lineage (NCBI taxonomy): Eukaryota > Metazoa > Chordata > Lepidosauria > Squamata > Shinisauridae > Shinisaurus > Shinisaurus crocodilurus. Next base: position 114,061,362 of record CM037880.1, on the reverse strand, counting down.
TCATACAGAACCTTTGAAAAATAAGATTTAGCTTTCAAGTTACCCAGCTCCTAGATTCAGAAAGAATACCCTCTGTTTGCCTGAGGCACAGTAGCAAGATCAGTGTCTGTTTCCTCACTTCTTAATTACTATTATATAATTATTTATTTCATTTCTACACCGCCCAATAGCTGAAGCTCTCTGGGTGGTTCACAACCATTCAAACAAACCACAAATAGAATAAAAACAGCATTAAATTCCAATATGCAAAATTTAAAACAGAATTTAAAACAATTTGAGCAGCTAAAATAATTTCAATACAACTAGACTGACATAAGTGCCGCCCATATGCCATTAAATGTGGCAAAGAAGAGGGCAGTCTTAACTTGGCGCCGAAAGGATAACAAAGTTGGTGCCAGGGGGGCCTCAGTGGGAAGATAATTCCACAGTTGGGGGGGCACCACTGAGAAGGCCCTCCCCCCTTGTTGCCACCCTCCAAGCCTCCATCGGAGGTAGCACTCAGAGGAAGGCCTCAGATGTTGATTGTAGTGTCTGGTAGATTCAGGTCAGGAGAGGTGCTCTGTCAGGTAATGCTTGTCACTTAAGGCCAAACTAGGCATGAAGTTGGAGATAAATGAATGCATCTCCCAATGTCGTGTGTGTTTGTGTGTGTGTGTGTGTGTGTGTGTGTGTGTGTGTGTGTGGTTAGCTAAAAGCTGTTGGGGGAAAATATGAGAGGCTGCAGAGAGATTTGTACCATGCAGGTTGTGTGAAACCAAGGACATGTGACAGTCTAACATGTACTGCAACAAACCAAAAATTCCAGGCTGATACTGTACTGAGTGCAGTTTGATATACAACAAAGACTATTCCAAAGCAACAACAGCCCACCAGTAACTGATTGACTCAAGTAAAAAACTAAATCAGTTGCCATATCCCTGTCTTTGTGGAGCAGAAGGGCATAGCAGCTTTGCTTAAGGTTGCCAACTTGCCACCCATTTGTCATGTTTATGGATTTCTCATATTTGGGGATCTCTGTCCAGAACAAGCAGAACATGTTGTAGTGGAACTTGTCCATGTTTTTGTTTCAATGAAACATTCCCGAAAACTTAGGGTAACCTTAAATGTTGTGTGAATGACAAATTACAGTTAATGTATTCATCCATTTATATTAATCAATACCAGGAGTGGGCAACTCGTGGCCCTCCAGATGTTTTGGCCTACAACTCCCATGACCCACTGCCACTGGCTATGCTGACTAGGGCTGATGGGAGTTGTAGGCAAAAACATCTGGAGGGCGACAAGTTGCCCACCCCTGACATATGATGTCCTCTGTAGTTATAGATCTAGGTTATCCTTTCCACATTTGTGTTAGGGATTGTTACCAGATATCCATGGACATGTGTATATTGCCATGGCCCCACAAAGTGAGAATGTGTCCTTTAACCCTCTCATTTTATATACTCTAAAACGTCTCTCTTAATGGGAACTGATTACCATCTATGTTGCCATCAGCCTTATCTTACTTCCAAAGGAGAATCACGGAAATGCAAGTTTTACCAAAAAAGTGTGAAAACACCACCGTTTTCACATTTTTTTGGTAAAACTTGTATTTCCGTGATTCTCCTTTGGTGTCAGCTAGTTAAGTTAGGGGAGCCGTACATAACTTCTAGTAGGATAAGATATCAGCAGACAACTCCCCAAGGTTGGGAGCATGGAATGTAAATTTTGAGTAATGGTGTTACATGCATTATCACTCACCATTATAATGTATTAATGGACATATGGGGTTATATGCATCACCCTTGTAAATCATTAAGGGTCTTGCAGTAGATATACCTTCAGAGTTGGAAGATTTAAATGTAAATTATAAATATAAAGATGTATATTATATTAAGGAGGATATCTTATTGTGGTTTTTTCTGTTCAGTCAGATTGGAAATGGGTATGTATGCATTGCCCCTTAATAAATAAAGTAAAGCCTTGTAATTTGGTGAGGGTTGAGGATTTGAAACCACCCAGTATACGTCAAAGTAAGGATAGATATTGCAAACTAACCAGTATATGGGGGTGGATATATCCTTAGGAGTATCTTGCAGGGTAACTCCCAAAATACTTAATTAATTGTAATAGCCTTGAGGGAGCATTACCGGTAATTGGTTCTGCTGAAATGATTTACAGCTGTCTAGAGTACATATACATCACATGCATGCAACAGTATGGCCACTAGAGGATTTAAGCGTAATAGCAACCCACATAAAAGATAACGTAAGTAAAATATTGGGATTTGTGGTGGTTGACTGTTCTGTAAATATGTTTAGCAACACTGCAACAAATGTTTTTGTATTATAGAATGTATAGATACTGATACAGCCCACGACTATCCTTCAGACCCTTGATAAAGGCAATTATGCACGAAACAAGAATTCCAAACCGGTTTCTTGTTGGGAAAATAAATGAGGATATGGTAAATATCAGGATTCTGGAAAATCATTCCAAGGAGAAATAATGCTTTAAGCCACTCAGAAAGAAAAATGGAGAGGAAGGCTTACTTGAAGGCCATCTCAAAAAATAAGAGTAAAGGCTGCAGCAACTCCATAAAGAAAAAGAAAAAACAGAGGAAGATTTTCATTAACTCTATAAAGCACAATACAGCAAGTAGGGTGGATGCTAAACCCCTGAAATTGTAGAGGGATAATTACCATTGGTTATTTGTATAATTATATATGTTTAAGACTCTATGTTACAGCATGAGTACTGAAGAATTTGTAAAGTTTGATTATTGAAAGTTTATATTAATACAATAAATTTAATATTGCAACATGCATTGTAAAAAGTAGTAAATTTTTTTAAAAACAGATGAAAGAAAGTTCTGATCATGGTGGAGTTTTCACAATTTTTTTGGTAAAACTTATCCTACTTCCAGCCAATTTTACGAGACAGGGACTGTTTCTGTTACTATCACATTTCCTAGTATGGGGAAATATCTGTGCACCTGGAGATAGTGTTGCAGTGGGTGTCACTCACCATCTCTATCGGTAGGTGTCTAGGTCTTTGCCATCAAGGATCCCCATGAGGTCCAATGAATCCTAATGCTCACAGCTACTTCCTTTTCCCCAATATATTATACAGTATTTGCAATATACAAAGTCCCTCATCTCATATTTAGAAATTAGAATTTAACAACTGAAACAGTGGATTGGGTTCAGACTTAGTCATGCTTTGGAGCTTTTCTACATGAGACATTTGCTGTGCGCTCATCATTCTCTACTCACAGGTTGTTTACAGGTTCTATAGGCAACATTGTGACCCTCCAGTTTTGGTTCTGTTTGTAAATAGCACTTTCTACCATGTTTCAAATAGGGTATTATTTCTGATGGCAAAAGAAAGCGCAATTTCATCTTGTGTATTTGTGCTATTCTGCTATACCACAGTGCCACCTACAGATTATATAGCGGAAATGCAGGAAAAGAAATGCTCCTTGTGTAGCGCTCAAATCTCAGTTCTGCAAGGATACAAAAAGTAGATGCAGTGGATTAACTGCCTTGTGAGGAAAGGTCTTGGTCCCATTGAAATCCATGAGGCTTAAGTTAGGCATGACTAACTTGTCCCATGGATTTCAATGGGACAAAAGCATGATAAACTTCCTTTAGATCCATCCAATCCAACCAAGTGCCCATCCACTGTAGTTAAAATAAGAACCTTTATATCCTATTTTGCTCTGAGGATGCAGTGAATGGCTGGACTGTCCACACTTTGGCAGGATAACATTTCAGTAAATTTGGGTATGTAAGGGAATGTGTACTACTATAGTGTGCTGCTCCAATTGTTGAGTGGATATTTTATTGCAAGTTGTACATATTGTATGTTATTAAGAATACATTAGCAGTTTTTCTGTTGATTCTGCCTGAAATGTATTTCTGTCTAAGCGGTACTGATACTTCATGTTCTGGGAGTGCTGGAGGAAATTACTTGTCAAAATAGCATCTTTTTGCATTTCATATAAACTGTTTTTTCACATTATGTCAGAAGGATTATTGTCCAATAGGAATCTTTTTCAGGATGTACAAAATAAAACTTTCATTGTAGGTACAAGAACCATTTTTTTAATTGCATACTGTTGCAATTATTTTGTAAAATTATTTAATGTCAGCACCATTTTACAATGTACTAGACACATGAAAGAAACCATAGGGTTTTTTTTTTGTTCCTGGTCTATCTCACAGATAAGCCAATGCTTTAATATCACATACGGATCTTTCAAATTGGCACTTCTCACTGCTACATACAATAAATCCACAGCAAAGACCTAAAATGTAAAATTTAATAAGCCTTTCTCCATAGTCAGATTATACCTACTCCTAGCTTCAGCCAAGGTCTTTCTAGGCGGGAGAGAGAGAGAGAGAGAGAGAGAGAGAGAGAGAGAGAGAGAGAGAGAAACTCCTCAAATGCATTTAGCCATCACCCCACATAGGAATTTGCTAGAGTATATTTTCAGAATTGGAAATAAATACCTCATATGAAGTCTGAGGATGCATATTGATGTGGCTTCCTATCCATTTTCATTGGGAGGAGTGCAACTTTTTAAGAGTTGGTTATGCCAGGGCAATTTCCCCCAACTGAGCACTTTCCAGATGTGTTTGAGTACAACTCCCATCATCCCCAGCCAGCTTGACCAATGGTTGTAGCTGAGAGGTGTTGTCCAACACATCTGGAGGGCAGCCAGCAGGTTGGAGAAGGCTGCACCATAATATGTGAGTGTAAATCCATTACACAACCTAGTATATGCACAGTGCTCCTTAGGCTCTTATCCTAAGTTTACCATGGTTTAGTGTTTCCGGATCAAGCCTTCATGAGCCTTGGGCTTGTTCATTTCCCCTCCCCTCTCCTCCTCCTTGTGAGTAAAGACAAGATCTAACACATTCATTTTAGAACTAACAACAGTTCCCTGTGATGTTCAGACTTTTGTAGTCAAAACAAACCGGGATCAAATCGTAGTTTGATATCTTGGTTTGTTAACTGACTATAGCAAGAAGAAACTATTGTTCCCAGAGTTCAGATGTCATGAGGAAATATGGTTACATAATTGCATAGATAATAATGTATTTATGTAGTACCAACAGTACTTGGACCAAGGTCTTTACAATCTAAATTTAGGCAGTGGTGGAGAAGTTGGAGGAAGAAAAAGGATAATAAGGGATGAATGTGAGAAAATGTTGGTATGTGCAGTTAAGGTTTGTTTCAATTGGGAATGAAGACTTGTAGGGTTTAAGCCAAAGTTTTATACAGAAAGCCGATACTGAGCTCAGAGACAGGGTAGCGTCGCAGAAGCATTTGGGGAGGGATAAACAGCAGGGATGGGGACTCGGACTCCAGGACTCGACTCGTGAGTCGGACTGAGTCCCCCCTCTGACTCGAGTCCCAATATTTTTAATGGGACTCGACTCGACTCGGGACTCGAGACCAAGGACTCGTGTTCCAAAATTGTGTTCCTCAAATGCAACATGGATAGGTTTTAGGATGTACAGCAAGTTTATTTTTTAAAATCATTTCCCTAAAATGCAACCTTTCAGACATTTTGGGTTTGGCTGCCTCTGCCTGCCTGTTTGGGGTTCCCTGCCTCCTCTGCCTGCTTGGTCTCTTCTTAACCAGTTCCACAGTTTGAATTGTCCAAGACAAAGGCCTCTGCCTGCCTGCTTTGAGGTTCCCTGCCTCCTCTGCCTGCCTGGTTATTTTGGGTTTGTCTGCCTGGTCTGTTCTTGCCAAAATCAGTTGCAGAGTTTTGAAATAAAAAGGCACACTTGTGCCTAGAAATTATTTAAGCCACACATCTGAAATAGCCTTATTTTGTTGGGAAAACCCCCCATTGATTTTAATAGGGACTCGAGTCAGCTTTGGGAGTGACTCGTGAGTCACCATTTTGGACCAAGGACTTGGACTCGGGTCTCGAAACCAAGGACTCTTCAACATCCCTGATAAACAGACAAGGAAAATGGATGGAGTTATTTAAGGAAGTAGGGGACAATCTACACTAGCATATTATCCCCAGTACTGTAATACCTAACTCACTCGCATGGCACATGATGTACTCTCCAAGCCATTGTCCTGACTGAGACGCTATTCCTCTCAATATTCCATTTCCCCTCAAACTACTTTTATGACTGTTGATTGCAGTTTCCATGTGCTTGAGTCATGTGTGTTCAAATCTAGTGGTATTATAACTCTTACTGGTGGAGTGGTTTTAAAGCCAGGACCTGTTTTGCAAAATTGCTTGGACGGAGGGACGGATGGACAAAGCCTCCCTTCCAGCAAGTGGGGCTGGAGCTGCTGCATCTCCTTTGTGTGCCATGGAGGAGTATGATCTAAAAAGAGGGAAAGAGGGTGGGGAATAAAAGGGAAAGCAAAGAAACGCCCAGTGGGATTGGTACCGGCAAAGGGTTAATTTCTAAAAGAAGAGGTTCAGGATGGCTAGGAGACCAAGGCCTCTGTCCTGAGCTGCCCTTGGGCAGTTTGGTGGAGAGGGATTTGTAGGGAGGAAATCTGTAATTTTGTAAAGGATATTTTCCACTGTGCACCTACATAGCTACGCAGCTGTGAATTACCACACAATTTTTAAACCTACCTGCATTCCAGCACAGCTGCAAAGGTGCACATGCAGTTATCAAACTTTTTTTTTTAAGCAATCTGAAATGGCATGATTTCCCACTTCTCCCACAACTGTAGCACTATATACTGTAGCTTGTGGCATGTGCGCACACTACAAACACAAATGAATCAAACACACGTGACCTTTCAAAAGCCTCCTACTTTTCTTGCAAGTATAACACTATGCTATGGTGTGTGGCACTTGATTGCATGGATTGTGCTACTTTATAAACACAATGAATACTGTGCTGTATTCATTAACAAAGCATCAATTACATTGGGGGGGGGGATACCAGTACAATGATGCCTCACCAATGAAAGGGTCCCTACTCAGGAGATTTTGGGGCAACTAAGGATGATAGAATTGGAGGGTGAAGGTCATGGGAAACAGAGAAGCAGGAGGAAATGCTATGAAGGGTTTTTAAAAGTAAGGGCTTCTGCTAGATGTGGAAAGGAAAACATTGTAAGGATTTACAGAGGGAAGAATTATTTTAGCGGTAGAGTTCTGGACAGAGGTGAGAGAAATCAGAGGTGTGACAAGGGAAAGCGGGGGAGGAGAAGGTCAGTAGAAAACATTATGAGCTTTCCTACATATACGGTACATATCCAGAGAGTAATTCCCACTGGCCTTAATAGGAGTTATGTCTGAGACTGAGTAGACATGCATAGGATTGTTGTGCGTGGCAGCTTTTCTAAAGACTTTGGTCCTCTGGAAAAGACACAAGTGGCACTGGGCTGCTCCCCACCCCAAGCCACTATCAGCAGCCCCATTTTTAGGAGGAATCACAAAGAGGCAGATGGCTTTCATTCATTCAGCCACAAAACAGCAGAATGTTTCATCTTAGTTTACTGGCTGTGTCCGATTAATTACATTTATGACCAAACAAACATCCCCAGAAACATGAGAATGGATGAAACCATTTTACATTCCAAATGGTACAGGAGTGAGGAAATGCCTCTTGAGGGCAGTATTGGATCAGGCAGAAGAGCCGCATTCCTTTAGGATGAGCTCAGTTTATGTTGAAAAATGAATTGATATATTTATAATTTGAAAAGCCTGAGTGGCTGTGGAGCGTTGTTTCCTCTTGGCAGCTACCACACAGTGTTAATGTCATGCAGAATGTGGGGAAACCATAAAGCAAATTAACAGTGTCAGTTTATGAGCTCCATCTCAGCTCAGTGTCTGTCATCCCAACATCTTCAGGCCAATTCCTGCTTAATATGACTGCCTTTAACTGCATGCCTTGTCAAAAGACATCAGGAAACCATCAAAGGAAGTGTCATCGTCTCGGCTCATTGAAGAGGGGTAGGAGTTTGTGACGTCCTCTTAAGACAGGGCTTAAGACCTTTTGCTAGATCTCCTCCATTTTGGCCAGGTGGAAGAACTTCAAACAGAAGCCTGTCACCTGTTTCTGCCATTCTCATAAATGCTCCCCTCCTTACCAATGAACAGCAATTTGTGACTGATACTGGTGCAACCTGCAATTTTTTTAGCAGCCTGTTGCTAGTGTCCTTTTCTAATATATGTGGCTGCCACAGAGAATGATTGAAAAATTTAATGGGTACAGTTAGGAAAACAGTCTTCTGAGAAATCCCCTCCCCCCCCCAAAGGAGGGCAATTTTGCTGAATATCCTCTGCCACTTTTTGCGGCCTCCGCCATATTTCCCCCACAATTTCCTGGAATGATGGTCAGGGCCGGCATCAAAGGTAGGCACAGTAGGGCATCTGCCAAGGACCCACGCCTCAGCAGGGACCCACTGACAGGAGCTCCCTGGAGCTGTTCCTTCTCTTTACCATTGCAACCTGTTTATTCACCTGCCTCTCACTCTGGCCCAGACAACAATGGTGGTGAGAAGGAGGAGCAGGAGATGCCACGGCCTTCTTGCTCGCCGACTCTCTGCCTGTCAAGCAAGTGGCAGCAGTGATGAGAAAGGAGGAGGAGCCACAGCAGCGGGTAACAATGGTGGTGAGAAGATAGACTCACTGAGGGGGTCCATTGAGTGTGTCTGCCCAAGGACCCTGAAAATCTTGGAGCCATTACCGATGATGCTATGTCTGGGCCATGATGGGTGATAGCAAATGGTGGACAAGTTGCCAGTACAGGAGCGTTGCTGTTTGCAGCAGTAGCCAAAAAAACCCACACCCCAAAACACATAGAAAGAAGCGGTGCCACTCCTCCTCCTAATGGCCAGTGTGTCCCTCCCGCACCCACTGCAAACTGTTAGAGAATGGCCCCTGGGAACAAATTTGGCTTGTATCCTGGCCTCTCCAGTCTCCTCCCCTCCCTGCCCACTGAAACGACCCCTTTCCCACCTCTCTGAGGTTGAGTTCCTGACCTTGGAGGCCAGAAGGTGTGGTTCCTTCAATGCCGGCTGTGAGGGGGAGTGGGTTTCAGATTGCTGATTTCCTCCTCCTCTGAGGTCAGCGTGCTGTCTCCAGCCTCAGAACTGGGAATCCAAACTACCCCATGGCCCCTCAGACGTTGTCTAGGGGTCACTGGGTTGCCCCCTCCAGCACTAAATTGCTGCAGCACACCTTGGGGACTGTCATTTCACATATCGAACCCCCCGCCCTAGTGCCATAGATCGTCTGTGGATGCCTTGTGTTCATTGCCTTTATTATCAAAGTCCAGGTTGAAGACTAGATAGAGCTAAGCCTTCTCTGCAGTGGTACTATGCCTGTTGACTTCTCTTCTTAGAGGTAGGCCTGTGAGGCTGGATCTTTTTACCATTTAGCTCAGGGCTGGACAACTTTTGGCCCTCCAGATGTTGTCGGACTGCAACTCCATCAGCCCTAGCTAGCATAGCCAAAAGTAAGAGATGCCGGGAGTTGCACTCCAACATCTTGAGGGCCACCTTGGAAAGACTGTGCATTAAATAATAAAATCATCAAATAAAATAAATAAATAATCCCATACAGAAGATCATAGAATCATAGAAAAGTAGAGTTGGAAGGAGCCTATAAGGCCATCGAGTCCAACCCCCTGCTCAATGCAGGAATCTAAGTCAAAGCATCCCTGACAGATGGCTGTCCAGCTGCACCTTGAATGCCTCCAGAGTGGGAGAGCCCACCACCTCCCTAGGTAGTTGGTTCCATTGTCTTATTGCTCTAACAGTCAGGAAATTTTACCTGATGTTTAGGTGGAATCTGGGTTCCTGTAACTTGAGCCTATTATTCCATGCCCTGCAAACTGGGATGATCAGAAGATATAAACCGTCATAAACCAAGGGCAGCACATGCTGGTAGATCTTCAGGCACTGGGAATAGAATGTGTGGATGGGAGACGGGCCTGCCTCCTTCACCACCGAGCCTCCCTGTGTGTGTTTGTTTGTTTGTTTGTTTGTTTCATTATATTTATATCCTGCCTTTTTCACTGCAAGGAGTCCAAGGCGGTGTGCATGATCCTCCTCTCCTCACAACAACCCTGTGAGGTAGGTTAGTCTGAGAGTCAGTGACTGGCCCAAAGTCACCCAGTGGGCTTCATGGCTGAGTGGGGGCAAGAACCCAGATCTCCCGAGTTCCAGTCCAACACTCTAACCCAGGCCTCTCCAACCTTGGGTCCCCAGATGTTGCTGGTCTACAGCTCCCAGCATACCCAGCCAGCATGGCTAATGGCAAGGGATTCTGGGAGCTGTAGTCCAGCAACATCAGGGGACCCAAGGTTGGAGAGCCCTGCTCTAACCACTACACAACGCTGGCTCCCCACTGTTGACGGGGAAGGCCTGAAGAGGAAGTGTAACCATATTCATTTGAACACAGTTACCATACTGTATGGCAGGGGTGAGTAGAAGCTAGATCTCCAGATGTTTTGGACTTCAACTCCTAGAAGCCCTTGCCGGCATGCCCAATAGCCAGGAATGCTGGGAGTTGAGGTCTGGACCAAGCGGTTGCCAGAATACCCAGTCAGCAGACCTGCCATTTCGGTGATGATCTGCTTTTTCATTTATTTATTTTCAGTTCTTTGTAGGCTGTGTCCCCTCCCCCACACACACCCCCTTTGCAGTGCTGGAGGGCATATATCCATGAACTGGGGGTAGGGGAGAATAAGGACACCATCTATAGCGTGGCTATCCCTTTTTCATTGTGCATGTATACATACAGAGAGAGAGAGAGAGAGAGAGAGAGTCTCTCTCTTGCTGTCTCCTCTCCCAAACTCCCCGCATTCATTTTGATGTCAGAACAGAATCTACATGCACAGAATTCTCTTTGTGTGATTGAAAAGCCTGAGAAAGCAGGGTTTCCACTTGCACAGAGTGAGCCCTGCCTGTGCACAGTTGTACACACAGAGGCTCCGTTCCAAGACTTCCCGTGAACACGTGGAGGTCAGGAGTCTGGGCAGCAAGTGCAATGGCACTCTCACCCACCCCGCCTTAGATACAACCAGAAAAGGGCTAGGATTGCATCCGACCAGGAATGATCAGACTGCTTGCTTTGTGATCAGGAATGACAGAGAGGGCTGTGCTGCAGAGCGATTCTGTGTTGGGAGTTATCTCCCCCTCTAGTGGCTAGTCTGTGGAGGGCACAGGGCTTGTTCAATATAGAACTACTACACAGACTCCATTTGGCTAGCTAGAAAGGTAGAAGAAACTGACCTGCGGCTGCTTTAAGAACCAGGATTAGTTCAGTGATTCCCAAATGTTTGCTAGGCCACATTGGTGGGTCTTGGAACATGATTAAGCCACTGGATGCATCTACCCCACTCTGTGGCTGTTGGAATAAGGAGGCCCTGTGCAGCACTGCCTCCCTCTGCCCCCGGGGCTCTGCCTATGTATAGGCAGAAATGACAGGAGAGAATAAGGTTGAAGGGAAGGGAGACAGTGTGGTGTAGTGGTTAGAGTGTTGGACTGGGACTTGGGAGATCCACGTTTTAGTCCCTACTCAGCCATGAAGCTCACTTGGTGACTTTGGGCCAGTCACTGACTCTCAGCCTTACCTGCCTCACAGGGTTGGTGAGGATAAAATGGAGAGAGGAAGATCATGTTCACTGCCTTGGGTTCCTTGCAGGAAAAAGGCGGGATATAGATGTAATATATATATATATATATATATATATATATATATCAGTATATGAATAAAATAAAATAAAATAAGGATGCAGCCGGATTCCCTGAGGAGCTTGCATCATAGTTGACAGGTGTGGAGAACTGCCTGGTGCATCAGCACTGGCCGAAATGCGCACTCCTATCCCAGGCGCCTGAATGACTGGGCAACGGGAGGGTCGGATTCCAGGAGGCAATATCAGCTGCGCAGTCCTGCACTTGTACAAGCCAGTGTGACAGCAGGTTATGCTGAGAGTGGGTGACTGGCCTGAGGTCAGTGAGAGTTTTGGTTTAGTGAGGATTTGAACCCAGGTCTCCGTGGTCCAAGTCTAACGCTATTCCACACTGGCGTTTTAATATACAGCTGTGGCTGGATGTGCTCCTACATGTAAGCATTGATATAGGATTCGTTAAATTAATATATATCGCTATACTCCCAAAGCATGCTTCCACCTTTATTTTTTGTCAATACAGTTGTGCATTAAATGCATTTGTTAGGGTTGCATATGAAAGTGCTCTAAAGGTGACGTTACTGTACTGAACCTGCCAGTCCATTTGGATGATAAGTTATCAGCTCAGTGGCTTGTGAGTATTGTCAGGTGTGCTCATCACAGCCCTTGGAAAAGTCTGCAGTGAAAGGATAGCTACTACAGTCATGCCTTGGATTGAGAGCATAATTCGTTCTGAAACGTGCTTGTAATCCAAAACACTCTTATATCAAAACGAAATCCCCCTAAAAAAATTTGTACAGAGATTTTTAATTTAAGCCGTACTACAGTACTTGTATTGCAAGACGTCACTTGTATATCAATTTTTTAAAAAAATTAAATAAATATTTAAAAATGTGCTTGTCTTGCAAAACGCTCTCAAACCAAGTTTCTTGCAATCCAAGGTATTACTGTATATCTGTTACAAGCATGTGTGTAAGCTCACCAGGGCAGCTGAAGAAGTGTGGCCAGTGCAAGATATGGTTTTTCATTGTCCTTTCTATTTGTAATAGGGAAGCCCTTTCCCAATGGTTCTCAAACTGTATTCTTAGGAAGGCTGGGATATTTGATAAGATAAACAGTCTTATCAAAGCCCTCTTGAAAACATATTTTCAAAAGCACTCTTCAAAGGCCTCTTGAAAATGTATTTGTTTACATAGGCTTTCCGCTGACCTGTAATGGGCTACGACATTGCTCCGTTGTTGTCTTTGCTGTCATGTTTTAAATTATTTATTCTTTTATATTTTATATATGCACTGTAGTGTGAGCCACTTAGAGATTTTCTTATATTAAGTGGTATAGCGGTATTATAAACAAACAAACAAACCTTCCCGTGCAAGTGGAAAAACAGCAGAGAGTATTATGGGACCTTAAAGAATAAGGGTGCTTCCTTGATGGAGGGCTCATAGTGCTACCAATATTTATCTAGCTATTACATTTTATTATATCAAAAGGCATTGTCAAAAAGGCATTGTGCTATTCCTTCTTTTCCTCCTCAACATTTTTTTTTAATGGAAAGAACGAGATAGAAGAAGTGATGGGAAAACACAGGAGGGTTACATACAGAAGCTGAGGTTGTCTGGACCACCACCTGCCCCTGTAAAATTCTGTGAATAAGGCATGGCAGGGCGATCGCACAATGAAAGCCTCACCTGCTGGGAGTGCCCGAGCAGATTTAGAGTATGGCATAAGCTTTCATGGACTTCGTCAGATTAAGTATTAGCCTCAGTTGGACAACTGCAGATAAATGTTTAGGACAATCTAAGGCCTCTTTGGGTGGCTAGAGACATTTAGCATGCAGCCATCTGCACCTTCTACATCTTTTTGCCTCCTTACCACTGGATACGATGATCCAGAACAGCCCTCCCCAAAACGGTGCCTTCCAGATGTTTTAGACTTCATAAGAACGTAAGAGGAGCCATGCTGGATCAGACCAAGAGTCCATCTAGTCCAGCATTCTGTTCACACAGTGGCCAGCCAGCTGCCCATGTGGAACCCACAAGCAGGACCTGAGTGCAACAGCACCCTCCTGCCCATGTTCCCCAGCAACTGGCATATATAGGCAAACTGCCTCTGATACTGGAGGCAGCATATAGCAATTCAACCTCCATTAGCCCCAGCCAGCATGGGCAGTGGTCAGGAATGCTGAGAGTTGTCATCCAAAACATCTGGAGGGCACCAGGTTGGGGAAGGCAGAGGATCAAGCTACCCTGGGCGTCCACGGTGTGTGAGCTCTCTCATTCCTGTGGGTGATGCCTGGACCTAAGAGGCCTAGCCAGGGGAACTGAGACTGTGCCCCCCTGGCCAGACATCACAGACTGAATTGACTGAATTCTGAATTTTAGGGGTTCCTCTGCAGACAAACCAAGGTGGAAAGGGCTCTCCAAATGTACGTGGCTTGAAAACTGAGTGATCTTGCAGGCCAAATTTGCTGCTATAACTGGGGTGGTGATGGCAGAAGCATGAGTCTTGGACACGCATAGCTGGAATCCTTGGAAGCGGAGCCTTCAAGGAAGTGTGTGTAAATAATGTGCTTCCTAAGTCTGGCCATTTGTAAGCTGCGGATTCTCCAGCAGCCTTCTGGGGAGGGAAAGCACAGAGAAAGGCAAGGGGGGGTGGGTGGGAGAAAGCAGCAGCAGCAGCAGCAGCAGCAGCAGGCTTGTAAAAGGATTCAGGCTCACCATGGAAACGGCGGCAGCAGCAGCAGCAAACAGGCCGGCTGGAGGGTGCAGGGAGACCGGTGCTTGAGAAAAGTGGGCAGCAGCAGCGGCGGCGGCGGCAGGCGCTCTGCTCTCCAAGGCAGCTCCTGGAGATGGAGAATGGGAAAGGGGATCCACAAGCACTGGCTGCCCGTCTGAGCAAGTCCGGCTTCCATCCTCACCCTCATCATCCCAGACCGGCCCAGCCTATCGCTCCGATGGAGAACATCAAAGAAATGCAGGTGAAGACGTTTGTTTTGGTCCTTAGCTTAGACGCATTCTGAGGGATGGCGGCAGGAAGGAGGAAGCCGCCCTTCCTCTTCCCTGTTCAGAGGGACCCCGGAACAAAGACAGAGGAGGCACCCAGAGCCAGCCCTGCCCTGTACCAGAACTCCTAGTGGTGTGTGACCAGCTGCAAAGGAAGTCAGGGCTCCTGGACCTTTAATAGGCATGCGAAAGAGAGGATTTTGGCAAGCGCGCAGCTTCTCATCCCTGCATGGCAATCAGCAAATGAAAAAAAAGAAAAGGGGGGGGGAAGAGTTCTCTCTTTTTATTAAGTGTGTTAAAGAGGGTTTTTGTTGTTGCAGGTGCTTCTTGCCATGTGGGGGTGAGAAGAGAAGCTGTATGCATAGAAGTCCCCTCTTCTACATACCTTTTTGTTTTGTTTCTCCCAAATGTTGTGGTTATACCTGGATAAAGAATAATAAAATTGCACAAAAGAAATAGGCCTGCCGCTGTTTTGTATAGAAAATTTCAAAAGATCAACCGCATTCGGGGAAAGTGCACTAAAGAGTTCAGTGCTGTGATATCATATGTCCTCTCCAGAACAGCTTTTGATGAGAGGAGAACCTTTGTACTAAGTGATCCATTCTACATACCTGTTTCAAAGGCACGTGAGAGTTCTGACATCCTCTGTGTTTGGTCATTCTGTTTCCTAAAGTTTAACTCTGCTGCTCTCAGAACACTGACACACACATGCTTCCTGATCACCTGTAGGAGCTGCTGGGCGTTGATACACAAGTAACTTTGGGGCATTTAGACTTTAGTGCATTGATTCATTTCTTACAGTTGTATCTGACCTTTCCCCCACCGAGCTTAAGGCAGCAAACATGGTTCTTCCTCCCATTTTTTAAATCCTCACAGCAAACCTGTGAGGTAGGTCAGGCAGGGAGAGGAGAGAGTGTGTGTGTGTGTGAGTAACTGGCCCAAGGTCACCTAGTGAGTTTCATGGCTGAGTGGGGATTTGAACTTGGGTTTCCCCAGTCCTGGTCCAAAACTCTAACCACTACACCACACTGGCTTTTCAAAGGTGCTTTGTTTCTAAAATGAGAGGTGCCAGGACCCGAGCTTGCGCATACATTACACTTTGGGATCTGGCTGGAAGCCTTCTTCCACAACTCCATTTTACAGGGGGTGGCTTTGGTTACTCACTTATTTATTTTATTTGTGCTATTTATATACCGCTAGATATATTAAAAATTTCTAAGTGGTTTCCATATAAATATTAAAATCACAATTAAAAGCACATTTAAAAGCACATTTAAAATACAATTTTAAAAACAATATAATTACAATAATAAATAATACACAGCAGTACAGGAACAGTAAAAATGGGACAGCATAGTTAATTTCATTACAGGCCAGGGAAAGCCTGGGTGAACAGGTGCGTTTTCAGGAGGCGTTTAAAAGTTGCCAACTTTTCTGCCTCCCGAACCGCACAAGGGAGTTTTTTCCACAGGGTGGGTGCCGCTACTGAGAAGGCCTGCCATCAAGATATTGCACTGCGACATTCCGATAATTTTGGAATGATCAGCAAAGCCTCCTCTGATGATCTTAACGGTTGGCTGGGCATATGTAAGGGAAGGTGGTCTGCTAGGTATCCTGGTCCCTAAGTTGTTTAGGGCTTTGTATGACAATACTATAACCTTGAACATGGCTCGGTAGCTAAAAGGCAGCCAGTACAGTTCTTTCAGCACAGGTGTTATGTGAGCAGAGCTGGATGTCCCAGTGAGCACCCTAGCTTCTGCATTCTGCACTAGCTGCAGCTTCTGAACCAGGCCCAAGGGCAGCCCCACATGGAGCGCATTGCAGTAATCTAACCTTGAGGTTACCAGTGCATGGATCACGGTGGCTAGATTATCCCTATCCAGGAATGGGCGTAGTTGGCGTACCAACCGAATCTGGTAATGGGCACTCCGAGCCACCGAGGTCACCTGGGCCTCCAGTGACAGAGATGGATCCAGGATTACCCCCAAACTACGTACCTCTCCTTCAGAGGGAGTGCAACCCCATCCAGAACAGGCATACACCCAATTCCTGGACCTGGTGGGGGCTGCCAGCCCATAGAGTCTCTGTCTTATCGGGATTCAGCTTCAGTTTATTAGCCCTCATCTAAGCCATAACTGCATCCAGGAACCAGTTCAGAATGTGCATGGCCTCTCCCAAGTCAGATCTCACAGAGAAATAGAGCTGGGTGTCATCAGCATACTGGTGACACCTTGCCCCAAATCTCCTAATGACCACTCCCAACGGCTTCATATAGATATTAAATAACATTGGGGACAAGATAGTACCCTATGGCACCCCACAATTCAACTGCCATGGGGCCGAAGTGCAGTCACCCAATGCTATTGTCTGGGACCGACCTCACATGTATGAATCAAACCACTGTAGAACAGTGCCTCCAACTCCCAACTCACAGAGGCAGTTCAAAAGGAAACCGTGGTCAATGGTATCAAAAGCTGAGAGATCCAGGAGAAGTAACAGGGTCGCACTCCCCCTGTCCCTCTCCTGAAGAAGGTCATCCATCAGGGTGACCAAGGCCGATTCTGTCTCAAACTGGGCCTGAATCCAGACTGGAATAGATCCAGGTAATCAGTTTCATTCAAGAGTGCCTTAACACTTAACACTAAGGGCTTTGGTTGCTTAGCAGTACTCTGCACATGCTCAGATCCATTTTTAATTATTATTTTGCAGCCAAACATTTGAGATCTGGTGAATCTTGATTTGGTAAACTAATTTGGTTTCCCCCCTCAAAAAATGTGGAACCCTGAACAATGAGTTGACTAAATTCTCATTCATCCTTGACACATCTGTAAAAAAAACACTGTGAAAAGTCAAAGTGTAAGAGGTACTGTCCTAGTAATAAGTAAACAGAGCTAATATAATTCCATTGGATAAATCAAGATTTAAAACAACATTTTGATGAGTCACACTGACAGAAGGTCATAATGCTTCCCCAGATGCAAAATGGGATTACTTCTCATGAGCTTGTAACAAGGACCACAAGAACGAAGTGCAATGAAGTGTTATATATAAATATTCTTCAACTCCAAGGTGTGTGTGCTAAAGTACCACTTTTGAATGACCAGTCTATGCTGCAAGAGGCAAGTAAGGCACACACAAAAGCTCCACCCAAGAGTGTGGAAGTAGAACTATCCAGTAAGATCACAATTGTGTACAAACAACAGCAAGACACCTTTGCCGAGAAATGGCAAAACTTTTAATGGGAATTAAAGGCAAGCCAAAATATTCACTCGCCCCACCCCTCAACCAAATGGAACAAATTCAGCCAGAACTATTTATTTATATATGGCATTTCTATACCGCCCAATAGCCAAAGCTCTCTGAGCAGTTCACAACAATTAAAACCACAAAATACAACATCATAAAATAATATAAAAGTTTAAAACTACAGTATAAAATAAAAATAAAAACCAAAATAAAACTCAGCAGCAGTGCAAAGATTTAAGGGTGCACTCCTCTGGGGATGCCCGTAACCTAACAAACTCAGAGGATCACGGGCATCCTATGGAGGGCAGGAGGAGAGTGGAGGCGAAGGTTGCCTCTGTGGTCCTCTCGCTCTTCAAAGCACTTAGCCGGCCAATTTTGGCTGCCTACGGTAAGTGCGGTGCTCCAGAGTGGGAGGGAAGGAGGCTGTTTCAGGTTGGTGATTGACAAGCCAAGTTGATACAAATATACATAAGATAAATAAATAGGCATGCCTAGATGTTCAGCCTTAGTTACCAACACATTGAATTAAAGGATGCATTTCTGCACAAGGAGAAAATTTGTAGTTGGGCCAAATATTATAACATGGCAAATACTGACAATATAATAAGAGATAAGGATAAACACTTCATAAGTTATAACTATAGCCTTTTACCTATTATTGCAGGGAAATTTAGGGAGAGGCAGAACATAAGGAGGATCAGAAAAGGAACATATAGATCTAGCATCAGAAAGAAAGTAGTACTTCAAACAGTAGAGTGAAGTTTGAAGGCCTGAGTACAGGATACAGGAGAGCAAAGAAAAATACTGAGGGTTCAGCACCAGTCAAAGTTTTCAATTTTCAGTTTTGAGATCCAAACCCTGAGAGGGAGGAGAGTCATGGTTACATGACTGTTTGTTTGTAATGAAGACTTTTCACCCATGTTGTATTTATGTATTTATTTATTTTATAATAATATTTATTTTTATAATAATGTTGTATTTATTGTTAATGTTGTGTGCGTGTGCGCGTGCACGTGCACACACACACACACACACACAGTTAGTTGTATTTATTGATTTGGGGTTTTCTTTTCCCCTCAGGCTTCCCTAAATGCAATACATACATTCAAAGATTTCTGTGCTTAAAACACTGCAGTTTTGTGTGTTTCCTCTAATAACTTTTGTACCTGACCATGCTCTTTGGTTGCCTGGCCACACCCTTGGCCACGCCCTCAGGTTGCCTGGCCACACCCTCCTGATCACACCTTCTTCTTGCCTAACCATACCTCTTACAAATTCACATGTGTGTCCCTATTTTCATCTGTGAAATGTTTGGAGGGTATGAATCTGTAGATTTTCAGGCACTGACTAGATTTTTAAATAGAATTCCTTGGCCTGTAATGTGTCTTGTGCAGAGTGATCCTATGCATGTCTCCTCAGAATTAAGCCCCATAAAGTGTGGAGGGTGTTGAGGCTGGGTGATAGGGCTGCAATCAGGAACAGTGCAGGGCTGTTTGGCGCCCTAGGCCAAATTATATTTAGCGCCCCCCATCTCGTGCCGTGGGGGAGGGGCTCCGGAGCAAAGCAGCCCTGCTCTGCAACCCCCCCCGCGCCGCCGCCGATGCCGCCACCACCTACCTCCCCCCCCCCGATGCTGGCTGCTGGCTGCTGCTGCTGCTGCCGCCGCCTCCTCCGACGCGATGGGACCCCCGCGCTTTTTTTTTGCCGGGGAAACCAGGGCAACAGGGCTGTTTAAGCCCTGTTGCCCTGGTTCCTCCCGCCAAAACAACGCCAGCGGGGCTCCGGAAACGACGCGAAGGTAGGTAGGTAGGTAGGTGGTGGGCGGGCGGCCGGGCGCGCGGGGGCGCGGGGGGGAGGTACGGCGGCGGTGGCAGTGGCGGGCGCGGCGGAGGCGGCAGGCGGGGCAGGAGCGTGCCGGCGGTGAGGAAGGAGCGCAGCGTTTCTGTGCCCTCTTCCGCCACGCGCCCTAGGCAGCCGCCTGGGTCTGCCTAGCAGTAGCGCCGGCCCTGGCTGCAATGAAGGGGGGCAGAGCTAGCTGGAGCATCCCTCCTCTCCCCGTCAATGATTCTAATTGCGTAAGGAGAAGAATGCTGGCTTAGACACATAGTTCTGCCCCTCATCGCCAGGAAACCATTGGGCATTGCCAGTTGTTGTGGAGTGCAGGTGGGTGATGAGCCCAGTGCAAACTGATGTTAAATGATCAGTGGCATCTAATTTGCCCGAGCCTCTCTCTGGTGGAAATTGGTATGAGATGGCATACCCTTCCTTTGAAGTTGCTACAACAAGCTGGTCAAATTGCATCTCGTGGAGATTCCAGAGGGGACTACAACAGTGCCGTGTTAATGAGACGTGAAAGCAGAGAAAGTCAGTTTGCACTGTTGAACAAAACAAGCAAAGTTAAACTGACTGAGTGGTATATCAATAACAAGGTCGTTAAAAACAAAAATAAGCTCAAGCATGTAATTAGTAATATAAACCAAAAGAGTTCCAGGCAGCTAGTAGTGCTTTAAATCTCTCTTTACACTATGAAATGTGTTAGCATCGTGGACAAAGGCAACGTTGTTTTAGTGTTTATCGCACTTGACTCCCATCCTCCCTCCCTCCCTCCCTCCCAGGACCTAATGTGGGTTTTCTTCGTTTTGTTCTCATAACAAGCTTGTGAAGCTAGGCTGGGAGTTGGAGACTGGTGCAAGGTCACACAGTAAGTAGGTTAAGGGTGCAATCCTATGCATCTTTAGATGGAAAAAAAAGTCCTATAATTTGCAGTATTCCCCAGCCAGCCACACTGGCTGGGAATTGTAGGGGGGGGGTTTTCTGCCTAAACATGCATAGGATTGCACCCTAAGACTCTAATCCTATGAATAGTTACTTGGGAATAAGCCCAACTGAATACAGTGGGACTCAATTCTGAGTAAACCTGCATAGGATTGCACTGCATATACGTGTTTTTCAAGGTTAGCCTAAAGTAAGTTGTATAAAGTCAATCAATAAGAAAATAAAAGGCAAAGGGAAAAACAACAACAAATCAACACATTTTAATCTGTATGCATTCGACTTAAATATGGGTTTGCAAAGATTTGCTTCAATATAGAGAAGGAAAATTTGTCAACTTTTGTATTGATAAGGTTTGTCTTTTGGTGATGGAGATAGAAATGCTGAGCTTTTGGTAATCAGCAGTTCTTGCATTGTGATGTGGCCAGTCAACCTCTGTCTCAGGATGAGAGGCTAGAGGATTTCCTCCCTCCCAGTAATCTGAAGACTTTTTTTAACTGGTGGTATTTATATGATGCCATATATGTTCCTGGCACTTAACAGAGTCACATAAGAAAAAAAGTCCCTTCTTCATGGAGTTTAGAATCCAAATTTCAACACTGGAGGAGATAACAGAGGAAGAAGAGGAAAGGGTAACGAAGGACAAATGTCAACAAATGTATGTGTGTGTGCTTGGTCTTTGCTATGGTTGAGGATGAGAACCAAGAGCTGGTTCCGGTGTTTCTTGGCCCCTATATAATTGCCCATGGGAGCATAATTGCCACTGGGATTGCTTAGATCATTTGCTTATATTTATGCAATTGGGCATATAGTCCACCATATCTGAAGGGCTCCAAGCGGTTAAACATTTTGCTAATTATTCTACCCTACTCTTTCCTATCCCTGGACACGATTTTTTTTTTAATGCCTTGCACCACTTCTACAAAATGCAGAAACTTGGGCTTTGGAAAATCTCTAGAGGAGAAGAAGAAACTAAAATCGAGGGGCTGTTTTGAGCTGCTGCAATAGTGTCAATTGCAGCAGACATATGCCCATGGCGCACGGGGAAAGCTACTGATTAATCCTACTGGTTGCTCTATATGATCTCAGTTTGGGGGGGATCCACATTACATGTATATTCTCATGTTAGCAGAACGGAACTGCTATATTCACGTTCCTCAGTCACTACCCACAGGGCACACTCTCATTAAATGTAATGTACTGCAGTCATCCTAGTTTGCCACCCCACACCTAACCCCGTAGCAGTAGAACTGGGTGTTGCCTTGAACGGGATTTTTCCCCCCTTTGTCGTCCCTGCACAGGTGCGAATGAGCGCAGGAGAGATCTTTAAAAAAAGAAAGGAAAAAGAATTGTTCCTCCCGTTCTGTTAAATCAATGTGATACACTTGGGAGTAAGGGCATTTACTTCTGAGCAGACATGCCTTTTGGCTAATTTACAGCTCCTTGCTCTTCGGGTAACGAGGGTGAACGCGGCTGTTTAAAAAAGGGGGGAAGTCTCCTGCTCCTGTCCCCTCTCAAACTCCATGGTGGTTATCCTGGGGGTACTGCCTCAGGGGAAATGGCCATTTTAGAAGCAGGGGTTCTTTGTTTCTGGTCCGCTGCTTATGCGGAGGTGCGCACAGTGTGCAGCAGTAATTTCATTTTTAAAAAGCAACACCGACATGCAATTCCCCGAAGCAGGCTGCTCGGCACTGCGGAGCTGAAGAGGTGCGCAGCGACATTTAAAAACAAGCGAAAAATTAACAAGCTTCCGGGGAAGAGGACAATCCGCCACACTACAACAAATGGCTGACAACTCTCTTCCCCACCACTTTGGCAGACACACGTCACGCCGCATTCCCCCCTCCCCTCAAAAACTATTGGCTAACTCCAGTGATGTGGCCACACCTCGGACGAGCAACTACAGTGCAAGTTTAGCACACACTGG
Source organism: Shinisaurus crocodilurus (assembly GCA_021292165.1). Taxonomy (NCBI): domain Eukaryota; kingdom Metazoa; phylum Chordata; class Lepidosauria; order Squamata; family Shinisauridae; genus Shinisaurus; species Shinisaurus crocodilurus. Next base: position 114,038,800 of record CM037880.1, on the reverse strand, counting down.
TCGCGTACTGCGTACAGTGAACTGCAATAACTGGGCAAACCCCCCACGATAAACCTAGTTTGGGAAATTCTGGAAGACATGAAGAATTATTATGCAGGACTAGAGCAACCGACACTGAAAAGTGTGTGCGTCGTGTGCCCCACAAGTCACGGCAGCGATATAGTACTGTAATAAACCTTTGGTGTGGATCCGGCCTTGATGGAAAGGCCCTTTAGCCTCTCATGGGTGGTGAGCACACAGTGGTCAAAAGTGTCTGAAGTGGGCCTAAGGGGTGAAGCCGAAGGTTTATATGGGGGGAAAGGTAGGTTTTGATGAGTGGTCTTAAGGATGGGAGAGGTCTTGCCACACTGGCTGCTGAGCTACCTTGTTGTGCATTTAATTATTTTCTTTTGGCCTGGGCAAGTTCTGCTGCGGTTCACCCTCCCAAGTGAGCTCACCACTTGTATCCCAGTAACCACTGACCCAGCCAACAATTCCCTCCTGCTGAGCCCTTCTTAATACAACACTCCCCACCTCAAATCCAGGGTTGCCTCTAGCAACTCTGGCCCTCCACAACTATGAGCTAAAAAAACATTTATTAGTTAATAATGCACGTCAGTTGCTCATAAATGTGGGCAGTGGAAAGTTTGTAATGCTGCTGTCTGGCAGAGCGAAGATCAGTTTCACGAGATCAGTTCTGCTCTTGGCAACCTGTATTTTGCACTCCCTTTAAATTGCGTGGGTATATTATTACCTGTTACTGACGTTTGCTTTCAGGCTACTGAGGTCAACTGAGCTCTACAATGTAGTTTAGGGCACAATCCTATGCTGGTTGGGGCATGCTGGGAGTTGTAGGCCTTTTTTCTGTCTAAACTTGCATAGGATTGTGCCTTTAGATATGTATGTTACCCCCTCCTTCCCTTGTTAGCTGTGTCCCTGTGTTCCTGCTTCCAGCCCTCGTTTTCACTTGCATTTGATCCATTCCTCCTTATTTTCAGGTGCCAATAGAGAAACTGGCATTAATATAAGACCAGTGGCGTAGGGGGAAACCTCTTGCAGGTACTGTTAGTTTGGGTATTGTGGACTCATTCTGTTTTCTCCTTGAACGATACTGTTTTTAGCACAGTTCACCCGTCTTTGACTAGGTCTCTTAATTAAAGTACAGTAATACCTTAGATCAGGGATGTTGAAGAGTCCTTGGACTCGAGTCACGAGTCGAGTCACGAGTCTTTGGACCCGAGTCTCGAGTCCGAGTCCTTGGTCCAAAATGGTGACTCACAAGCCACGAGTCACAAGTCACTCCCAAAGCAGACTCCACGAGTCCCTATTAAAATCAATGGGGGGTTTTCCCAACAAAATAAGGCTACTTCAGATGTGTGGTTTAAATAAATTCTAGGCACAAGTGTGCCTTTTTATTTCAAAACTCTGCAACTGATTTTGGCAAGAACAGACCAGGCAGAAAAACCCAAAATAACCAGGCAGGCAGAGGAGGCAGGGAACCCCAAAGCAGGCAGGCAGAGGTGTTTGTCTTGGACAATTCAACTGTTGAACTGGTCAAGAAGAGACCAGGCAGGCAGAGGAGGCTGGGAACCCCAGACAGGCAGGCAGAGGCAGCCAAACCCAAAATGTCTGAAAGGTTGCATTTTAGAAAAATGATTTTAAAAAATAAACTTGCTGTACTTCCTAAAACTTATCCATGTTGCATTTGAGGAACATGATTTTTTCGAAATGTTTGGCCCCCATTCTGGAATGGTGAGATTTCATCACAATTCCACCCTCACTGAACACCCGCTCCACTGGTGATGAACTTGCTGGAACCAGAAACACACTCAGAGCAGCCACACAGAGTAATCTCGGGTCCTTCTTCTGCCTCTCCCAAGTACGCAACACATCAATCAAAATAAATCTTGACACACTGTTGGGGCTGCACTCCTGGTAGCCGTCCATAGTGGCCGAGCAGCGGCACACCTCGCTTCCATGTGCTCTTCGCCGGCAACCACGCTCCTCTCCACTCCTTCTGGCACAGCCCAGGGATGTTGAAGAGTCCTTGGTCTCGAGTCCCGAGTCGAGTCTCGAGTCCCATTAAAAATATTGGGACTCGAGTCCGAGTTGAGTCAGAGGGGGACTCAGTCCGACTCACGAGTCGAGTCCTCGAGTCCGAGTCCCCATCCCTGCCTTAAATTGCAAGTAACTAACTTGGTCTGAGAGCATTTTGCAAGACAAGCATTTTTTAAAAATAAATTTTGACTTGATAAACAAGCGATGTCTTGCAATACAAGTAGGGATGTAACCACTCGACCTCAAGTGGGCGTAGCGGGCCAAAATCGGTCCCGCTCACATCCGCCAGAGACTCGCTTTGATATAAGAATGTTTTTGATTACAAGCACGGTTCCGGAACGAATTATGCTTGCAATCCAAGGTATTACTGTAATATACAATGTAGCTCCAATACAATCCACAGAGCAAAAGGCAATTCATTTGTGCCTAGGCTCAGTTCGGAAACTGATATTCTGTGCCAGGGGTGAACCCTGAAACGTGTGAAATAATTAATGAGTGCCTCTGAGTACGTGCAGAATGCCGTTCCCTCCCTGGTGAGTAACTACAGTCTGTGTATAGGCAGAAGGAAGAAGGACCAGGGCTTCCCAGGAAAACCTCAAGGTTGTATGTATCCAGTGGAGGCTGCTGGCTCCAGTGTCAGCAGGTCAGTGCATCCACTCTGGGCCGCAGGCGGAACTTTAAAGGCGCTGTCTATGGTGCTGAACCCGATTTTAAAGAAGTTTAGCACCATGGGTAGTTCCTTAAAAGTTCAGACTAAAACACAGAGTGGATGCACCACCCCGCTGACTGTATCCAATATTAGCCCTCCTTGGAGTAGATCCATCGAAATGAATGGGATTTAAATTAGACTAACAGGTTGCAGTTTTTTATTCTGACAAGCAAATGACCTCTCAGTGCAATAATCGACACTGAGTTCTATCTACCAGGCAAACCTAAGCAACTTTCTGCTTCGAATCTGATACAGAAGTTGAGAACCTTATACTGTGGTGAAAATGGGGAGATCTGGGTGGGCTTTCATAACAGTGGAGTGCCACAGAAGACCTAGCAGCATTATAAATTGAGAGAGAATTGAACTTAGAGGAGAGAGCTGGGTTCAAGTCCATGCTCAGCCAGAAAGATTGCTGGGTGACCTTGGGCCAGTCACTAGCTCTTGGCTCAATCTACCTTACATGGTTGTTGCGAGGATAAAAGGAGGGATTGGAAACCGCTCTGAGCTCCTAGGAAGAAAGGTAGGATTTAGAAAATCCAACTGATATCTGGATATATGAGTCATCTAGGAAGTTCAGAGTGTGGCTTCATTTGAATCAAAGCTTCTTTCAACAGATTCCATGTGCTCTTCCTATGCATAAATAAGGAATCCAGGTTCTTCTTGTATGCCCAGCATCACTTTTAATTGAGGCCTAAATCTCTGAATGATGGTGGATGCACCTGCCATTTCATATTTATTATTAAGCTTTATGTACCAGTACTGTAATGGTTAGAGTGTTGGACTAGGACTCACGTGATCCAGGTTCTACTCTGCATTCAGTCATGAAGGTGACTCTGGGTCAGTCACTGACTCTCTCAGCCTAATCTACCTCACAGGGTTGTAAGAATAAAATGGAGAGGAGGATTTCATAGATTTCATAGATCATAGAGTTGGAAAGAGCCTACAAGGCTATCGAGTCCAACCCCCTGCTCAATGCAGGAAACTAGAGGAGGGGTCTCCCATCCAAGTAATAACCAGGCTTGACCCTGCTTAGCTTTCCACGCTCAGACAAGCTGAGCCAGCGTAAGAACCATGTAAGCCACATTGGGTTCTTTGCAAGAGGAAAAAAGGGGATAGAAATGTAATAATAAATTAAAAATATTTTTTTAAAAAAGGTAAGCATAAATAAATAATAAATAATATTATAAATAATAAATAATAAAAATAATAAAAAATACCCCCTCAATTGCTAAAATACCCCCTCAATTGCTAAAAAGCCATCAAGGCAGCATACAAGAAAACAATAAAACCTTAACACAATAAAAACAATTATTGAAACATTAAAGTAACAACATAATTTAAAAAGCTAAATTAAATATGAAGTGGGCCCCTGTATGGTAATTCTAGCAGCCCACGTTCAGAAATTATGTATGTTTCCTTGCATCTATTTGCTTGTTGTTGTTGTTTTCTATATTAGTACAGTCTTGTTGACCTTCATGGACAAGTTGAACCATTACTTTCATGGCATTGGTGAATATTAAATAATTGACTTAAAAACACTTGCAAAGAGTATTTTTTAAAAACAAAACAAAAACCATGGCTAACAAAATGGAGCTCAATCTAGCACATTTTACAATATTTGCCACTTGGGGGCACCACAACTCCACTTCTTACATTTTGCATTGATAAACCAGCTCCTTTTCAAGTGCCTTCTAGTGAGCCTTGTAGGCGGCATCCTGCTGGCTGTGTGGGTTTTTTTTTTTTTTTTTTTAAAGCAAAAACTGATTTTAACTTCAGTTGGCACAATATTATCACAGTGCTGCACAGCGTGATCCAATTTAATCTTATGCCTAAACTTAAGGGCTATTGGTTCTTTCTTTCCTGTGTTTGCAAAACTACTCTCTGAACACTGGAAATGTTCTTATCCAAACAACATTAGGATTAGTGCCTCTGATGCAGATTAGTTTAGTTGTTGTTTATCATTAGGAATGTTATGAACATTTCAACTGCTCAGGTAGCAGCACTGTCACTGCTTGCAGTCCAACTTTTGTGAGAAAGGAAAGTTGGTTGGGATTTAACCTGGCACAGGCCCTAGGAACAGAGGCTGAGGTGAAGACTTGAAAGAGGCCCCAGGAAGTAGCAAAAGTAAGGGTCAGGGAGGCAAACTAGAAGGTGGGGAGGGTAAGCAAGAGACTAAGAAATGGGAACCTGAGGGAAGGGTCCATCTGGAGCAGGGCTCTCCAACCTTGGGTCCCCAGATGTTGCTGGACTACAGCTCCCAGAATCCCTTGCCATTAGCCATGCTGGCTGGGTATGCTGGGAGCTGTAGACCAGCAACATCTGGGGACCCAAAGTTGGAGAGCCCTGGTCTGGAGGAAAAGGACACTGGAGCAACAGCAAAAAGGGGGTCTGAATAAACTACAGAGGTTAAGGTCCGGAGGGCTATGAATACTACCAGGCAGAGAAACAGAGGAAGCTGGCTAAGGGGCAAAGGGGGCAGTGGTCTGAGGAAACAAGAGACATGGAACTAAATAAAGCACACACTAACAAGAAAGTAGGATAAGGTGAAACCTGACTGCAGAGATGGGGACAGGAGAGTCACTCATTTTCACAACGTTCAATGTGAAATGAAACACTCAGCCTCTGAAGTACACCAAATAAACTGCATATCTTTACAGAAAGGTATGGGCATGAAGGGACACGCTTGTCACTAAAAACACAAAGGCATAGGAACTGCATCAGGAATGATGGGTAAGAACTATTTAGTCTAGTACTGGGTTTTCTGACAGCAGCCAGTCAAATGTCTCTGGAAGCTCAGAAGCAGAAGCGCACGAAGGCGACAGCCTTTCCTCGTTGGTCACCAGTATCTGGTGTTCAAAGGTTTACTCCCCCCATAGCTGGAAGTTCCATTAGCTTTCCCAGATGATAGATTTTAGTATGTCCCCACAGTCATCAGGACTATAAACTGAATTGTCTAAGAAGTATTAATGGAACGTTTGATTATTTTTTAAAAAATTTATATACCTCCTTTCATCATATTAGATTTCAGGGCAGTGATGCTAATGAAAATCAGGGCTACCCACATGGCTCCAGGTTAGACAGCAGGAATGAAAATCAGTGTCAGGTTCAACTCCTTTTAACAGCCCATAACTGTCATTGCCTGACACAGCAAATATGTGTTTGCCCAAGATCAAAAGAGCAAACGAGACAAAAGATGAAGTATACTTAAAAAGGCACTCGAACACCGACTGGTAAGACTGATATGCAAATCTCACACAATAGTTCCATAAGTCAACACTACCATAACAACACCAAAGCTATGTTGTTTTTTTGTCTCCATAGCTCAAACGCCTGAGTTCTGGGACACCGGGTGACTTCTTTTGGTGGGTCAGGCTCTGTTCAGACTTATCCTAGTTATGGTCTTGCTAAGAAATCTAAACTGAGTGACTTTCAAGGCACCTGACTGTTGTAAAAGATCCTTGTGCACCAAAAGCTTTGATGAAGAATTCAGGGCAGCAAAGCAAATGCTGATTTCACTGACTTAAAATTAACAGTGTGCTGCAGATTCCAAACTTTAGCTTAAAAAAAAATAATGTTCAGAACTGGAAGGCGACAACTTTGGAAACAAAGCGTTAACAGAGTTTTAAAGGTAAGAGATGTGGAACAGAGCTCAAATTATGGGGGCGGCGGGGGCGGAAGGTAGGGGCCCCCTTAATGAAATCCACAAAGCCCATCCCCGAACTCCCATTCCATTTTGGCCAAATAATGCCCCCCTCTAGCCTCCCCAAACCAGTAGCTAATGGGGCAAAATGTAAGGGCTGGGCCGCCTTACCTGTAGTTCAAACACTGAGTTAAAGTCAGACTTAGTTCAAAATCCATGTGTTCCTTTCTATAATCAGTTCAACTGCCAAGCCCATAAAATAATGATTTCATTTATTTAAAATACTAAATGTGCGAAACAGTTGCACAAACAGAAAAAGTACAGGATTGCTTAGAACTGTGTTGTTGTTGTTGTTGTTTTGAGGTGTCATATACTTGCATTCAATTTGTTTTAGCCACACATGCAGTATATGACCAAATTGGTTTGTAAATGCTGGAAAACAGGCAGACTGCTGTCCACCTGCAGGGGTGTAGTCGCTATGCTAAAGTGTTCTTATAGAAGGCTTTTAAAAAACACTTCCCTTCTCCATTTGGAGAAGAGTGACAGATTACTATTAGTGCTTAATTTAAATTATTACTTTGTGAATGAACCTTCCATCCTTTATGGACCGATGATTTATGTATTTTGTATGATAAAAATGGTCACGGTGTGTATATATAATATAATTGCTTCTTATATAAGATATTTAGATATAAAATGAAGGCTTATATTCATATAGTTAATATGGATGATGGATTGAGCTGTATATATTGGAATCTTTATTATATCATATATTTTGATTCATAATCTGATATTAGAGAGTTGTTTATTACATGATGGATGACTTTTTATCCATCATGGTACCTTCATTGATGGGTTGCAATTTCCCCCTCCCCTATTTTTTGGGGTCTTTTTACTATTAAGGGATCAGCACAATTAATTGAAACAGATCAAGAACATCTACCAGCTATGGTAGCTAAATGTAAAGAGGTACTCTGCCTCTGAATGCATGTACTGCGGGTAAATAACAGTGGAGGCCCATTGCCTTAGGGCCCTGCTTGTGAGCTTCCTAGTCCAACTCCCTCTTCCATGCAGGAAACCCAGAGCTTGAGCATCCCCTGCAGATGGTTGTCTGGCCTTGGCTTGAGTATCTCCAGGGAGGGAGAACCCATCACCCTTTTGTCACTTGGTTGAATGCTGAAATCATGCTCTTACCAATGGGAAGTTTTCCCTAGTGTTCAACCAATATTGGCTCACCTGTAGTGGGCTTAGGTCTAGTCCTGTGCTCTGGGGCAGTAGAGAACAAGCCTTTGCCCTCATCTATATGACGGCCACAGCCCTCAAGGTACCTGGAGAGTGCTATTATGTCCTCTCTGGAGATGTGAAGGCCTGGAAAAATCCCAGGAAAAATGGGGAGGGGGGAACACCAGAAAATAATTATACCTTTTTCCCCATTTCCCCTCAGGGATTTTTGGAAAATTTAAAAAACACACCAAACAACAGTTTCCCCCTGTTTAACCCCCTGTTTTTTCCCATTTTCCCCCAGTCGTCACATCTCTACTTCTACCTCAGGCAGAACAGATCCAGTTCCTTCATCCGTTCCTCATAGGCTTGTTTTCCATACTGCTGACCTCCTTTGTGGCCCTTCTCTGTCTACATCGGTGGTGGGCAACTTGCGGCCCTCCAGATGTTGTTGGACTAGAACTCCCATCACACCTAGCCAGCATAGTTAGTGGTGAGGGATGATGGGAATTACACTCCAACAACATCTGGTCAACACTTCTTAAAATGCACCCAGCACCCAGAACTGGACACAGTACTCCAGATGAGGTCTGCCTAGTGCAAGATAAAGTGGAAAATCCTGGAGATCATCTGGCTGGCTACTTTTCAAAACAGTGTGCTAGTTCTTCAATTTTGTTCCCTTTCTCATGTTTTTATGGAATAGTGGAGGACACCACCCACCCCCACTTCATTTTCTGACGATAAGCTTTGGCCACAACTGAAAATTATAGCTTGAGAAGAGAAATTGGCACACCACTTTCGGTAGTGTTTTGTTTACAGCAGCTTCAGTAACCTGTTGCTTAGCAGCTTTGGCTGCTGCTTTTGTCAACCTGTTGAAGGCAATTTGCTGCCAGGGTGAAATGGGAGCTTTCATTCTTTCAGGTTGCTCTATCAAATCATTGGCTTTGTTTCCTAACCCCATAGTGAGAAGAAGTCTCCAAAAAGCCAAATGATGCATTGTTTGGGAATGCACCCTCTCAGACCCAATTTATACCTCATTTTGGGAAACATGAATGGTAGATCTGTTAAAGGCAAGACTTTGGGGGCTTCCCAATGGAGGGCTCCTAGTGCTACCAGCCGAAAGACATTGTGCAGCTATTCCATTGTTCCCTCCTTAATGTGTGTGTGTGTGTGTGTGTGTGTAAAAAGACAGGAGAAACAGTGGGAAAACACAGCAGGCTTACAAGTGGAAGGCTGTGTCATCTGGAGCCGCCCACCCCCGATTATGTACATGAGGCAGCGTGATTGCACAATAGAAGTTTCCTCTGGATGCACCCCGAGTTGTAAACACGTTCATTCCACCCAGTCAGCCACTAAGAAAACAGGCAGCAAATCAATGCATGTGCAATGCAGCAGTCAGGCTCTACTGTTTACAGTCAAAATCTGATCAGAAGTGGTCTGCAAGGGGTTTGGGAACCAGTTCAGCAGTGAGAAGCCCTAGAGGGCTTAAGGGTTTGGCTATGCCTAGTTATTCAGGTAATGGCAAGAGGAAGGGGGGTGGCTGGTTTGGGCCTAGTCAGCCTGTGGAAAGTCAGAATAAATGAGAGCGTCTCTCTCTCAGTTCTCTCAGAGGAAAGCAGGGGGGAGTTGAGTCACTCCCGTCCAGCTGCTGAATGTCATGCCCATAGTTATGATAGTTAGCAGCCTCTCCATGAGAAACTAACAGAAGGGGCGGGAGTTTTCAGAGGTGTCACATAGGTTGATACGTCAACTCAAGGGTGAAGTAGAAATGCCCTGTTTGGCATAGGGCTTGTGGATGGGTTAAAATCCCCTGTCAATTAGATCATTAGGAGATGTGTCATTGCAGCCCCACACCTGGACCCATGTCGTGTCATCGAAATCTCTACGTGTGTGGGTTTGCTTTGGACGTACTCCTGAACCTATGTTTTTGATTCTTGGATTCTGATAGAACTGGACCCATGTAGTGTGGAGATACTGACAGTTGGGTGTGTGATGTTAGGCGCGTGACAATAGCCTGAACATTACCATGAATCCTTTAGAACAGTGTTCTCCAACCTTTAGAACAGTGTTCTCCAACCTTTAGAACAGTGTTCTCCAACCTTGAACAGTGTTCTCCAACCTTTAGAACAGTGTTCTCCAACCTTGAACAGTGTTCTCCAACCTTTAGAACAGTGTTCTCCAACCTTGGGTCCCCAGATGTTTTTGGCCTACAACTCCCAGCATGCCCCAGCCAGCGTAGCTGGCTGGGGCATGCTGGGAGTTGTAGGCCAAAAAACATCTGGGGACCCAAGGTTGGAGAACACTGCTTTAGAAGCCATTTATAGAGGTCTTTAGTGGCCCTCTCCTCTCCATGCATACTATGCAAGTTGCTTGTATGTTTTGTGAGAGGCCCCTGGAGTGGAGCGGACTGCACAGAGAATGTTAATGGAGCAGCAATTCTCTAGATGCCTACACAGAAGTAAGTTCCACTGAGTTCAGTGGGGCTTACTTCCATATAAGTGGGTATGGGATTGCGGTCTAAATCAATTTAATTTTACTACTTTATTTTCCCATCAGTTTTCCAGGTGCCACTTTAAATCACCAACAGAACAATGGTAGATTTGCCACAAACACACACACACAAACCCCCCCAACCCCACGTGCGGTTTTAATTAAAAACAAACAGTAAATAAAGCTTTTCAATCTTCAATGGCTTGAACTCAAGAAAGATGGGCCACACATTGCTGCCCTTGACATATGCATTTTTTTAAAAAGTACCCTCCCCCTAAGTCATGAAGATACAAAGATAATCCTTTTCCCACCATAATTAACAAAATCTGAAAACAGCTAAGCGGAAGTATGATAATAATCACAGTAAAATATATCTCTTCAAGAGGATCAATTTTGGCTCTGAAGTAAGGCTGCAATCTTATATGCACTTACCTGGGAGAACACAGTAGGACTTACTTTTGAGTAGCTATGCATAGGGTTGCACTGCAAGTTCCACTGTGTACAGCAGGACTTACTTCCAAGTAAATGTGCATAGGGTTGCAACCAGGGCCGGTGCTACCATTAGGCCAACTAGGCAGCTGCCTAGGGCGCAGGGCTAAAGGGGGCGCCAGGAGCATAGGGCTGGAGGGATGGAGGGCTCACGTGGGAAGGGGTGTGTGCTAAATATCTGATCTTGCCTAGGGCACCAAACTGCCTTGCACTGGCCCTGGTTGCAACCGGCGGAGGCTGGTGACTCCTGTGTCAGTGGGGCTCCTTATCCACTGGATCTTTTTGTCTGAGGCTCTGAGCTTTATAGGAGCTATCCATGGTGCTCCATGGTGGCGAACCTATTTTGGGGATGGAGTTCAGCATCATGGATAGCTCCTATAAAGCTCAGAATAAAAGCTGCAATGGATAATGAGCCCCACTGACATAGGAGTCAGGCCAGCAGCCTCCTTGCAACTATGCACTGTAATCCTAAACACATTGATTCAGAAGTGAGGTATTCTGATTTCAATGGGACCGGGTGTGTTTAGGATTACAGCCTTAGAATGCTTTTATATGGAGGATGAGGATTAAGGGCTTCCAGACCCATAAGAAGCTTAGCTTATGTTTGATAATAACAAACAATGTATAAAATGTTATAGAGCATTTTATTTATCTGAAAAAAATCTAACCTGCTTTTCATGGTATGCTGCCCTCATAAGGCAGTTTACAATTAAAACATGCAGATAATAATATCCATTAAAATACCACATCGACCACACTAATTTATAAGCAGTAACAATAAAAAATTTCTTAATAGTACAGCACATTAAATTAACCAAACACAGACTGAAATAGGAATGTATTTAAGGTCCTCTTGAAGACCAGCAATGACAGAGCAATGCATATTTCCCTTGGGAGTTCCAAAGGTGTGGGACTCCCTAAAGCACGGGGTGGGCAGAAAGTAGATCTCCAGATGTTTTGGACTTCAACTCACAGCATTCGTGACCATTGGCCTTTCTGGTGGGGTCTCTGGGAGTTGAAGTCCCAAACATCTGGAGATCTGCCCACCCCTGCCCTAAAGCACAGTGTAAATGTGAAATATGTCACTTTTATGAATAATCTTTACAACAGCCTTGTTAGTAAGTCACGTATTGCAGACTGTGTGTGTCCTGAAGACGAGAAGAGTAGTTTTGCCTAAGCTCATGTAATGCATTCATGGCAAAGATGAGATTTGAAAAGGGGCTTCCTGGTTCATAGTTCAGGCTCTTTGCCACTATGCTGTGCTAGCTCTCAGACAAATCACGTCTTTATTCAAAATTGGTTTATTTGTCACACCCTTTGGCCTGTTCCTTTAAGGTGATTGTAATAAATATTGTAGACCAAGGATGCACAACCTTTTTGGTCCCAAGGGCCACATGTAGTACTTGCTTGTGGGGCGGGGTGGTGGTGCATGCACACATCCCAGTGATTTGTATGAGGATTGCTGGGAAAGTGAGTGGGAAGCCCTCTTTCTACCCCCTTCCCCAGTGATCCAGGGGGAAAGTGCAACCTGTATGAGGATCACTGGGGGAAGGAATGGAAAGCTCTTCATCATTTCCTTTGAAAGCCCCGGGAATACCCTATAAAATATTGCTGGCGAATGGAGTTTTTGAGGATTTCTGGAGGAGGGAGTACCTGCACACCTGAAACCCGTCCTTTGGGAATTATGAATGCTTAATTTGAAACACATGTACCGTAATACATTCATACTCCTGTGCTCAGAAAGCTTGACGTTGGTTGGGTAAGGAAACTGATACATTATTAATAGAATTTGCTCTCTTGTTTCCTACTTCCTGTCTCTCTTCATAGCCCAATTCCATGTATGTTTACATGGAAGTAAGTCCCACTGAATGAATTCAAAGGAATTGCTCCTAAGTACATGTGCATAGGATCCTAGCCTTATGCTGGAAGGAACATGCAGATTTTCCTGTGCTGCCCCCCTCCCCATAAACTCACCTGAGGTTCAGCACCCGATTTGGTTCCAGCACTTTGGAATGAGGATATGTTGAGTTTTACTGACCAGTGTGTTCAAAGATCAGGAATGGTTTGCGCTTCTAATGCAGTGAGTGGAGAGAAATGTTGAGTTCCCTATAAGGTAATAATGGAGACTTTGCCCCTACAGCAAAAGCTGAAAGAGGAGAAAGAGGCCAAACGAGCTCACCTGGATGGTAGACATGATTATATATTGTCGATTGTTGCTTCCTGTGTGGATCTAGAGAAAGCTGAAGTAGAAGATGCTATCCTTGAAGGAGATCAGGTATGTTGTTGAAAGGTAGTTTCAATAGCCAGAATCCCACCAGGTGCAGAAATGATTTGATGCCACATAGATTGCCGATGCGTTTGGAATAGGCATGGGGAACCAGTGTGAGGTGGGCGCCCAATTGCCCCCACCGGGCCCTCCATGGACCGGATGATCTTAGTGGGCTTGGTCATGGTCACTGACATCATTGCTGTGCTCCCACACTTTTTACTTTTCTCTGTGCTGCTCCTCCCAGCACCGTCCGAGTGCCCGGCCTCATGCAGTGTGCACCGTCCCCACGAGGGTGGCATGCACTGCACAAAGGGACTTGGCTGCAGCTGGGAAGAGTGGCTGCTCCTCCCAGTGCCAGCTGAGTCCCTGGCTTTGCCTGCCCTGTGCCTTCCCCCGTTGGGGATGATGTGAAGTGGACAAACCCAGTCCCTGGCCAAAGAGGTGGCTGGGGAATCTCCAGCCACCGCTTCAGCCAGAAACTGGCTTCTCCTGACCCATGTCTTCCCCTCTTGAGAATGATGCAGGGCAGGCAAAGCACTGCTCCCCCTCCCCATTAAGTAAGGGAAATCCCCTCATTATCTCCAATCCCCCAGATAACACGGGGATTCCCCTGCCTGCTGCTCACCCTTTCAATTGGAAGGGGGAGTGGCACACAGGGGAATTCCCTTGTTATCTCCCATTTGTGCTTGGAAATCACAAGGGGATTCCTCTCCCTGCCTTCTCCCCAAGCCCTTGGTAGTCTCCAGGCTAGGGTGTGGGGCCCTTGGAGGGATCCCCAGTCTCTGCGTTCCAGATAATGAACTTCTTCAGGCCAGGGATTCTCCAGCACTGATTTAGGATATGCAGGTAGGATTTTACCACATGTTAGTACATTTTGCTGAAAGTAATGCTTACAAGGAGCAAAATGTTTCCTGAAAAATCCCTGCATTATGTGAATATTGAATTTTCTTCCATGCCTGTTCCCTCCCATTGTTTCTTTTATTGCTCTTTGGCATTTCTTTCCTATAATTACTGGGTCATCTTCCTGGGAATGGGTGATCCCAGTCAATCAGGAATCATGTAGTGAACATGATGGGTTCGCAGTGCTGTATAGCCATTTGGATCTGGTGACTTGATGACATAACTGAATTGAGGGCAGTCTATGCTTCTTAAATCAGCATTGTTCTCATGGTGGATGGTGAACATCTTTTAACCCTCTTTTGGACCAGTCCCTGAAATATAGTTGAAAAGTGCCCACTCATCATTCCTCAGGGAAACAATAAATTATAGCAACAGAAGAATTGATAAGGACATCCTAAAGCCATTTCACAGACATTATGATGCACACTATTAAAATACCCCCCTTTGGGGATGGAGTTCAGCACCGATAGCGCCTATAAAGCTCAGGATAACCTGCAACGGATAAGGAGCCTCACTGACATAGGAGTATGTTCAGGATTGCGGCCCTAGATAGCAGGCAGGCGCCTTCCTGTTTTGGGCTTGAGACAAATATTGTCCTAGGCCTGCTTCACAAGCCACCCATTTCAATTTCAAAATTAATTTCCATGTCTAAAAGTATGAACTTTAACCCGTGAATGGCCGTATATATCTGCAGGAACACAGATCTGGAAGTAGATGACTGTGCGCTTCTTGATCTGCATACCTGTGCTTGGTGCATTGATTCAAATGTTCAGTGCATCTTTTTGTTTTGTCATGGAGATAAATCTCCACATTGGAATAAGTGACATATAAAGCAGGCATTAAACTGCAGCAGACCCAGCTATACTATCTGTGTGTTCAGAATATGTGCAGATTGCTGAAGGGCCTGATTTCTTTCTCTCTCTCTCTCTCTCTCTCTCTCTCTCTGCATACTAAAATTCAGGAATGTTCCGTCTGAGTGGTGTTTAGCAGTTGATTGCGTATACTGCTTCTAGCAGCCTATGCATGTGCATCTCACGTCAAATTGCTTTGAATGCTTAATTTTTAACAGATTGAGCGTATTGATCAATTCTTCACTGCTGGAGGCTTTCGTCATGTCATGTTCTACTATCAGGATGTGGAGGCATCTGAAACGGGTAGGCAAAGTCATGTCCATAGTATTTCACTAGAATATCCCTAGGGACATAGGGCGCACTCCATCGTCTCCTGGCATGCACGGGATGGGCCCCAACAGGGCTCGTTGGAGCCCTCTACGCCTCCCCACCCCATCTGCGAATTCATAGTATCAAGCCTATTACAGCGCACCCAGTGGAGACTGGTGGCTCCAATATCAGTGGGGCAGTGAGTCCACTCTGAGTTGTAGTCTGAACTGTTAAGGAGCTATCACCTCACCACCATTAAGGTGGTGAGCCTATTTGGGGTTGGGGGTAGGGTTCAACACCATGGATAGCTCCTTTAAAGTTACAAGTAAGGGGTGGTTTGTTTGTATGTTCCTTCTATAGAGCAATCCAGGTGTCTTATTCCTCTCCAGGGCCAAATGTGTGGGTTATTCATGCTTGGAGCCCTCCCTGTGTGGATCCACTTCCATGCACAGCTCTGTGAGCGGCATACAGTGGCAGGGATAGATAACACTCGTAGTGTGTCTGGATTATTTGTAGATGAGTAGAATTTGAACAAGGTAATGACATGCCCATGCCTGTTCCCAAATGTTTCAGTGCAGATGTCACAATAGTGTAGAAGCACACAGATGGTGCTCTGTGTGCCCTCAGGTGGGCACAGCTGGATGAGAAAATGTTGTGCACTTTTTATGGGGAACATGAATCCCTAAGGCAAGGGTGCCGAACCTCTGGACTCCAGGCCATATCTGGCCCGCTTGGGGTCCCAAGATGGCCTCCGGGGTTCCCCAGATGGCCCTGCCCCCTTTCCACCCACCACTGATCGTTTGGTGGTTTCCTGGCTTTTGCACAGTTTTCCCCATTCTCAAAGGTTGAAATGCCTCTCTTAAGGCCTGTTACTGGCAGTAAGAACTTTAAGCTAAAATATGCTGGTATTTTTGGTACTGTTGCCCGGCCCCTGTTGCCTTTGACCAGTACCCACCACTGGAATGTGACCCCCAAGAGCTTCTCCCAAATTGAATTTGGCCCTTGGGCTGAAAGAGGTTTGACACCCCTCCCCCTAAGAGGTTCACACATGCATATAAGTCAGTGGTTGGTTGTAGCATCAAGTGATGGCCTGCATGCATGAATGTACCATGAAAGATCAAACACAACAGACAGATTATTGTTATCATCTTGCACAACCCCCACAGTTACAATATGTGACTCCCTTGTTACAACAGCTTCACTGGCTACCCATCTGTTTCCAGGTACAATTAAAAGTGCTGGTTATGACCAATAAAGCCCTATATGGCTTCATTGGCTTGCGACCAGGCTACCTGAAAAAAACCTGCCTTCTCTCATATGAGCCTTCCTGGGTTTTAAGATCTTCAGGAGAGGCTCTTCTTTTGGCATTGCCATCTTCAGAGGTGCAAATTGTGGTGATACAAGAGTGGGTCTTCTTGGTGGCGGCTCTCAGGCTGCGGAACTCCCTGCCGAGGGAGGTTAGTTCAGCTCCATTTCTGTTGTCCTTCCGTCGGCAGGCAAAGACATTTTTATTCAAGCAGGCCTTTGGCATGTAAGTGGGTCTGTAGGGTTGCTGTTTTTATTCTGTTGTGTTTTTAATAATAATAATAATAATAATAATAATAATAATAGTAGTAGTAGTTTATTTCTTACCCGCCTCTCCACTCAGATCGAGGCGGGGAACAACCATAAATAAAAAATACATAACTAGTTAAAACATAGTAAATATTATTAAAATATTCTTAAAAACCTTTAAAAGTATCCTAAAAACTCTTAAAATTCCACTGGGTAGGCCTGTCGGAAGAGGTCAGTCTTTATGGCCTTTTTAAAAGCCAAGAGACTATCTAGTTGACAAGTCTCCTCCGACAGGCCATTCCACAGTCTGGGAGCAGCAGAAGGGAAGGTCCTCTGGGTAGTACCCAGCAGCCTAGTCTTGGCTGACTGGAGTAAATTCCTCCCAGAGGACCTAAGTGTGCGGGCTGGATTGTACGGGAGAAGGCGATCCTGCAGGTAACCCGGACCCAAACCATGTAGGGCTTCAAAGGTAATAACCAACACTTTATACTTCTCCTGGAAACTGATTGGCAGACAGTGTAATGCTTTTAAAGCTGGTGTAATATGGGCACCTCTAGATGTGCTTTTAATGTATTTCATTTATTACTGTTTCAAACAAGTTTTTTTTAAAATTATTTAACTATGGTTGTAAGCCGCTTTGAGTGCCATTTTCTTTGTAGAAAGGTGGGGTTACGAATCAATCAAACAAACAAACAAACAAACATGCTGCTTTTCTGTGGAAGTGGTTCACACATTCAGCTGTGAGTGTTGAGTAATCAGGTGAAGAGAAATTTGGGAGATGCATAATACACGTGTGTGTGAAGCAGCCCTGAGCGACTACCTGTAGAGAACTTTGCTAATTAGTGAGAACTTTGCTCATTCCCCTGTGCCTGTGCTTTTGCTCAGCGGGCTCTACTAACTTTTTCCTCTCTCTCCTGAAATATTACAGGACTTGGAGGCACAGCAGGCACTAACCCTCACACTGCTAAGAGCAAAAGGGCCAAATTATTTGTGACTGAAGGGAATGATGTTGCTTTAACTGGCATGTGCATTTTCTTCATTAGAACGAATCCTTCCAAAGCCATCACTGCAGAGAATATCCACCGTGTACGTATTCTGCACGTCTTCCATCTTTTGATCATGCTGAGCTTCAGTATAGTTTGTGGGTCATCTGTGCCCCGGCCCTTGCTCATCATGGGCAATAACTTCTCTATCCATGTGAGTTCTTCCGGTTTGGTTTACACTTTCTCATTTCTGGAGTGAAACAACCTGGGATTGTACACTTAGGGCCGGTTCACATGACCCAGGCTGCGAGCGGGGGAGGCACCACGGGGCCGCCTGCGGGATCTGGCGGGGCGCCGCAGACGACCTGTGCCCCACACGTGTGGGCGGACCCCCGCAGTCCCCGCACCGCAGTGCAGGCCTCCCGGTGCTAGGGGGTGAGGCCCTGGGATGGCCAGAGGGGCCGTTTGCCCCTACAGGCTGGAGCGGTGGCCGCTCCAGCCGCTCTGGGCTGCCACCTCTGTGGGGACCCCGCGGGGCGGCCGCCCGCTGTTCTCACGGCACAGTGACCACACACGGTAGGGGCTTACCCCTCTACCGACCATGGTCACTTTGCGTGCGTCCCACGCACGGCTGTCCCGCGGGGGCATCCCCGGTCGGTGTTCACATGACACGGGAACCGCGGGGGACTTGCGGTCCCCGTGTTGTGCGAACAAGCCCTTAATCTCATGACTTAATCTCATTACCTAGGGAGGTGGTGGGCTCTCCCACATTGGAGGCATTCAAGATGCAGATGGACGGCCATCTGTCAGGGATGCTTTGACTTGGATTCCTGCTTTGAGGAGGGGGTTGGACTCGATGGATTTATAGGCCCTTTCCAACTCTACTGTTCTATGATTCTGTGACTTGAGGCTCCAATCCTAAATATACTTTCATTCATAGATTAAGCCCAAAGAAAGACAATGGCCAAACTAACAACTAATGATGATACTATTTGCTATTTCATTGTCAGGAAGTGGCTTTCAATATGATGGATACAGCTCATGGTGGTTTACTGAACAGTGTCCAGAACTTGCTGTCTGACATCTTTATTCCGGCCCTGAAGACTATGAACTATGGTTGGGGAGAGCTGAGTGGCCCCCAGAAAGGGGCTAACATTAAGCAGGACTTCCTTGCTTCTCTGGAGGGATTTGTCAGTGTCCTTTCAGGAGCTCAGCAGAGCCTGATGGAGAAGGTACACTTGCATGTCTATATACTCTAATAAAATTAACTGTGCAGGGCACAGAAAGGGTTATACAGGATACTGAAAGAAAATATGTGTTGGTAGCACTGTAACACTGATACAATGGTAGATGTGTAGAAGAGGTACACCTGCTGAAATTCCCTCTTCTACACATGTAATAAAACCTTGTCTTCCTCTTGTATGTGCCCATGCTAAATGCGCTCCTGGGATAAATAAGGGTATGGTAAAAGTTCTAGCATATGTTGGAGGTGCCCAAGGGATGATCATGGAACAGCTACTGCGCATATCTGGTGGAACTGTAATATACAAGAGCTTTAAGGCCCATACGTGCCTGTCCGAACCTTGAGATCCTCTTCAGAGGTCCTTCTCAGAGAGCCCCCTCTAAAGGAAGTTAGGAAGGTGGCTGCTAGGGGAAGGGCCTTCTCAGTTGTGGCACCCCATTTGTGGAACTGAGCTCCCCAAAGAGGTGCGCCTGGTGCCCACTCTGTATTCTTTCAGGCGCCAGGTGAAAACCTTTTTATTTGCCCAATATTTCAATGGTTGATTTTTTATTCATTTTTATTATTCTACTGTACCTCTGGACTGATTATTTTTGGCTGCTTGGTTTTATTGTGTAATTTTATGTTGTTCTGTATTTTATTTTATGTTCTTTTGTTTTTAAGATAACTGTTTTTATCCTGTTTCTTTTTGTAAACCACCCAGGGAGCCCTTTGGCTGATGGGTGGTGAATAAACATTTTAAATAAATAAATAAATAAATAAATAAGGCTGAAATCCTGTACACCAGGTATGGGGAACATGCGACCCTCCAGCTGTTGTTGGATTGCAACTCCGATGATCCCTTGCCATTGGTTATGCTGACCAGGGCTGATGGGAGCTGCAGTCCAGCAACATCTGGAGGGATACAAATTCCTCACCCCTGCTATGCACACTTCTCTAGGAGAAAGGGTGCAATCCTATGCAAGTTTAGACAGAAAAAAGGCCTACAAGTCCCAGCATGCCCCACCCTGAGTCTCATTGAATTAAATTTGGCTTACTTCTGAATAGGCATGTATAGGATTGCATGGTAAGTGTCTGAATTAATTGGTTCTGAAATTCCAATTAACCTTTCAGTAATTCTTTGCAGATATCTGAAAGCCTGTGTCATAGGGAAACTTTGATTGTGAACCTACTGGTTGTAATCACAGTAATATTGGAAAAATATTGGAAAAAAATAAATTGATACTAGGAGCAAAAGAGTAGAGAAGTAGGGTGGCTGAGTTCACTGTCCTAGATCTTTGTAGGAAAAATGGCAGCCTTCTGCTGAATTTTGGAACAGGGTTAGATCAGATGGAAGTGTGACACGACAAATCTTTGCAATGATTTAACACTGTCAAAGTGAAAGCTTTCTATTGATACATATTATATATATGGTCTCCAATCCAGTATAAAGTTAGTTAGTTGCGACTAAGGCATAGTTCTTATTGAGGTGGTCTGTCGGCTTGTTTGCGTTGGGGTGGAAGAAAAACGGGGAAGGCTCAAGCAGGCTTTTCAAACACATTTATAATTAATTCCTACCCAACAGACCTTCGCCTATGAGCCACGGGAACAAGAAGAACTACAGGAGCCCAATAGGTTCAGAAAGCACTAACTTTGAACGACACTGTCCCCAGTATACATATCAGGACTGTATCATTTTAGACTGCAACTGGGGATTCTCATGATTGATTGCACCTCCATGTCCTTCCCCCACCCCCCACATCCCTCTACATAGGAAGCTTGCATGTGGGGGTGGGGGCAGGGAAACTAGGCTAGAACCCTTCTCCCCGGTATCTTGTTTTCTAAAGCGGAAAGAATCTTTTGTGGAGGAGCATTCAGTCATGTAGGCCCACACCTGCAGTCTGAAGTGGTACAGCCCAGGGCCAAACTAGAAGTGATGGTGGCAACCATGTTTGCTTATTCAAATGTCTGCCCTGTCCATGTATAAAGTGGGATTGGCAGGTCTAACTAAAAAGTGGCACATGGGTGAGGGGAGCTTTTGGGCCTCACTGTCACTCTGCGTGATCTGAGAGTGCACCCTAAAAAGCACTCAGCACTCCTCTTTAGTTGTACACTGTAGGAGAAGATCAGCACTGGAGGACAAGCTATCTTTCAATGAAGTTCCTTCACCATTGCTGATCTTCTCATAGAGGAACCCTGGTAAGATTTTAAGGCAGCCTTCCCCAACCTGGTGCCATCCAGATGTATTGGACTATGATTCCCACTATCCCCAGCCAGCATGGCCAATGGTCATGATGGCTGGGGATGATGTGAGTTGTAGTCCAGTACACCTGGAGGGCACCAGGTTGGGGAAGGCTGTTCTAAAGTTACTGAGTGCCCAAACCCAGAATTTCCTGGAACAGAGTTTGAAAGCCATAGATTAAAAACAAGAAGAGCCATGCTGGACCAGGCTAAAGGCCTATATTCCTACAGTTGCCCAACAAATGTCTCTTGGAAGACCACAAGTAGGGCACAAGGGCAATAGCCCTCTGCTACTATTATTTTCCAGAAAATGATATGCAGTTATTCAGCTGCTGTCTGGACTGGAGCAGGGCAGCATGGAGTACTAAGTGACTAGGTCATTGGTTTGGCACGGATAACAGCTTTGAGCTTAAACTGTGTTCCAGCTAGCCTATATGCAGCCATAAGTTCTCAGGTGATTTAGTTCTCAGGTACTAAAAGTATACTTGGAACAATAACTTCTTAAAATGTTGCTTAGGTGAATTTGAAGAAGTGTGAAACCTATGATTTGAAGACCCTAAAAGGACCTGCAGACTTCCTGGCTGCAGCAAACAGTATGGATGCTCTGGAACGAATAGAGGCCTGCATGAAAGTGTGGATTAAACAAATTGAACAGGTGATGTTCAGATGACTACTGCTGCTGAACATGGAATTCTGGGGACTTGCAACCAATCTGAGTCATTGACTCACAGAAGATCCTCAGTACTGACATAGTCCAGGGATTGACAAGAAGTAAACCATGAAACAGTAGTGAAGATTTTACTGTATGATGTGTTCTTTATTTTTAACAGTGCATTTCTTTCTTATGACACTAAAGGCCTAACTAACTGTTACACGGATGATATGTGTCTGGATCTCTGCGTGTACCAGAGCTAGCCCTTCCATGAGGCGGAGTGAATCCCCTGCCAGGCAGCAGAGTGGGCAAAATGGTGAATTGTGTGCTCTTCCTTGCTGGGAGGGCCCCCTGTGGGTGCTGCCGGGCAATGGGATGGATGGGGGGGGGAGAAAGATGTGGTGGATGCGGGTGGCAGCGGCAATGGCAGCAATAGGGGTGGCGAGACGCTGTGGCCACAGCCACAATGGCAGGGTGCGGAGGGAGATGTGGCAGTGGCGCACGGCGTATGTTCTCCTGCCTCAAGTGGTGGGAGAGCTTTTGCCAGGCCTGGCATCTACTACTTTTCTTTTTCTAAAAGCAGCTGTGGTGTGTGTGTGTGTGGGGGGGGATTGAGGCCATGGAATGGGGGGAGGCAGGGGTCTAACCCTCCTCCCCCTGTGTGCACAAAGAAGGCCTTGATTCAAATCACACATCCCTGGAGCTGCTATTAGCTGAGGAGGAGGGGAAAACATACAGGCACATAGGAACATTAGAAGAGCCATGCTGGATCAAAACAGGGGTCCATCCAGTCCAGCATTCTGCTCACCTACTGACCAACCATCGGCCTGTGGGAAGCCCACAAATAGGACACGAGTGCAATAGTACCATCCCACTTGTGTGCCCCAGCAACAGGTATACAGAGGTATACTGCCTCTGATCGTGGAGGTAGCATATAGCCATCAAGACTAGTAGCCACTGATAGCCCTATCTTCCAATAGCCTATGGGCTGGATCCAATGGTGGCTGTCTGCCAGCGGAACAAACTGCTGGCAGTTTTGGATTTCCCCTCCCCTTTGCAAGCCCTCATGTGCCCCCAAATCTGCTCTGGACAGCCCCTCCAGGGCAGATTTGGGCACTGCATGGGGGAGGACAGCAAGGGTAAATCCCAGGGAAGGTTGGTGACTCCTATTTTGGTGGGGCTCCTTTTCCATTGCAGGTTTTGCAGGTTTTATTTGGAGGTTCATAGGAGCTATCCATGGTGCTGAACGCCATCCACCAAATAGGTTCACCACTATGGAGCACCATGGAGAGCTCCGATGAAGCTCCAAATAAAAGCTGCAAAACCTGCAATAGAAAAGGAATAAGAGTCATACCAGCCTCCCCTGGTAAATCCCCTTAGCAGCTCAAGGGGGCAATTTACACCAGGGAATCTGTGCAGAGGGGAGGATTAAACCCCCTTCTGTTGCACTATGCCTCCTGTTCAAATTAGCTTTCCAACAGCTGCATTGTAGCAACAGCAATAATAAATAAATACATAAAAGCCATGCATCTCTAACATCACATCTAGTTTAGCTCAAAATGACATGGAAAGTATAAACCCCACTGCACCCTCCTTCTAAACTTATGCCATATTCAAAGCAGTGATTGTTTCAGACTGCAGTGAGCGTTTGTGTTGGAAATAGATAAATAGATTCATAGATTATAGCGTTGGAAGGGGCCTACAGGCCACCGAGTCCAACCCCCCTGCTCAATGCAGGAAACTAGAGGAGGGGTCTCCCATCCAAGTAATAACCAGGACTGACCCTGCTTAGCTTTCCACACTCAGACAAGCTGAGCCAGCGTGATATGCACTGTATTTTTCAGTTCATGGCCTTATTACTTATGTTAACTGCTGAATACTCAGGTCAGTGGTCCCTTTGGTTCTGGGAGGATGCTGACGGTTAGACCATGGGAGTTTCTATCACAGTATTGCCAAACATTTGTCCCAGAGCACAATGCAAACAGATATTTGATACTCCCTGGAATGCCTTGAGGAATGTAAGCAAATGTTAAGTTCATTCCACTGGGTTGTTAGGGCAACTTTTCCAGTTCAGTCTAATGATGCAGCAAGTGTCTTCCTGTAAATTGCTTGTATGTCTGAAAATGCCATCTGCAAATGGTTAACACATGTTAAAAGCTTGGAGAACATTTAATATGAAATGGCAGCCTACTTTTTTGCGGCTTTTAAGCAGCTACATGCAACTTAGTTGGAGCTACTTCAGTGTATTGATGAGTCTGTTTTGATGCTATCCAACCTGGGTGTGGCTCAGTAGATGGCTTCGTTGTTTATAGTTTGTTTGTCTGTTTGTCTGTTTGTTTGTTTGTTTATCTATTTATTATATTTATACCCCACCTTTTTTCCTGAAAGGAGCCCAAGGTGGCTTACATAATCCTCATCCTCCTCTCCATTTTATCCTCACAACAACCCTGTGAGGTAGGTTAGGCTGAGAGTCAGTGACTGGCCCAAAGTCACCCAGTGAGTTGCATGGCCGAGCGGGGACTAGAAATAGGGTGTTCCCCATAAACTTGATTGCATCAGCACTATATTAAAGTAGAGAGTGAATCTCTGTAGTGTTGAATGACCATCTGCTTGGGAGTGAAATTATGGCAACTGAAAGTCAAATTAAGCATGGGTCAGTGACTCAGTATTCAGTACCATTGTTGTGCCGCTGCTGTTTTCAATGTGCTCGCGGGACTCACCACAAACTCAACAGGAAGTAGCGCTTCCTAAAGCAATCCTGGAAATGCGCAGAAATGTTTGTTTCTGGAACGGAACAGGTCAACAGAGCTCCCTTATGCTAGGTCTGTTGACCTGTACCAATTCCAGAAATAAGTATTTCCACTAATTTCCGATTGCTTTGGGCACTGCTGGTTCTCATTGCGCTAGCGGTAGGCCCCACTAGTGTGTGGGCAGTATTGCATACTGCCCATGATATTAAATTTAACGTGCACATTTTAAGCAGCTGGGAAGGCTGATCATTTTGGGGATCAGAGCAGGTGGGGAGGTGAGTTTAACCCTTTCCTCCCTGCTGCGGTACTGATGCACATTGCTCCTTTGAAGCTGCTGTCTGCATTGGGATGGTGCCAATGGGGGATTTTCTTCCAATGCAAAAGTAGCTTCAAGGGAGTTATTTGTATTAGGACCATAGCAGGGGAGGAAAGGGTTAAACTCACCTCCTCCACCAGCTGTGTTTCCAGAAATGATCAGCCCCCCCACAACTCCTATTTGCATTTTTTAAAAATGTGCACATTAAATGTAAAAGCTCATTTAACATTACAATTAGTTTGGCCCTGGTTTTATTTGTTTCTTCTTCAACACAGTTTTGTGCCTCTAGGCTAGGCACTGAAAGAGTGCAAACTTCCTGAATAAACACATTTTTAAGGGGTATATGATGTGATTGAAAGGGAAGATCCAACAGCACAACTCTACACATGCCTACCTGGAAATATGTACTGGTGGGTTTAATGGGGCTTACTTTCAGATAAGCGTGCTTTGGATTGCAGCTCAAATGAGCTGTTTCCTTCTTAGTCTGTACTGCTTTTGTTCATCTGCAGGATGTATCATCTCTTATTCTGTCCCCCCCCCCCCAGCATCTGCATCTGTCATCTCTGATTTTATTACCTTGGGGTAGGGTACCACTCTAAACAAATCCAGGCATTGTGCTCAATTAGCTCTATTGAGCCTATTGGTTGTATGATTTTGTAGAGACTATGGTGAATCAAAAGAGGGCAGATATTTCATGAGTGTGGATCAGGGTGATGTATGGGCCTTTTCCCATTTCCACAATTTTCTTGGTTTTCATTGCTGTTGAGGATTTTGTTCTGGTAAATGAATTGTGCTGTATGTTGTGCCTCTGTTCGGAAAGACATGGGACAGCTGTGCCAGAGTGTGTTTGGGGTGGGGCCAGGTGCGTGTCATCGGCAGCCTGACCAAGCTGGGATGCCTTACCACTCAGCGCCTGCTCAAAAGGCAGCTCAGTCACGGCACACATCAGTCGCTGGAATCAATTGTTGCCTCTAACAGCCGTAGCTTGACACTCCTGACTGCCCCAGCCCGAGACAAGTGATTTACAACTTTTGGAATGACCTTGACTATGCCATTTGCCTGCTCCTGAACTGCTCCTGGTTATCTTGTTTTCGGACTTATCTTGTTGACTTGAACTTTGGCTGTATTGACAATGGCTTTCTCTGAACCAGACTGAATTACAACACTGTCTATCCTTTGGGGTGCCAACTCTTGTGGCCTGTACGCTTAGCTAGACTGCCCCTTGATGACTGAGATACTAAGGACACAATCCTACGCATGTTTAGAGAGAAAAAAGTCCTACAAATCCCATGCTGGCTGGGGAATGCTGGGAGTTGTAGGTCTTTTTTCTGTCTAAGCATGCATAGGATTGTGCCTGAAGGAACGTTGTGTCACTGAGGATACATACATACATACATACATATTCAACACCTTCTCAGCTTGATTGGACTGACCCTGCTGTAAACTCTGCTGGGGGAGTTAGGCATAAGTTACCCATGAGTGGCTACGTTCATATGTACTGTAAGCTTAGACTGGGTGATGATCAATATTCTAAGAATAAGTCACAAGCAAGTACAAATTCTTAGTTTTTATCTAGTGTCTTTAAGCACGAAGTTATAATGGAAATCCATCAGAAGCAAAAAAAGAAAAGAAAAAGACTCAAACAAAATGCCAGTTTTTCCCGATTTTTTATTTATTTATTAGCTTACTGAGCATTAAGGACTTGCCATCCACCTAGTCTCACGATGCTCATGTTGGAAGCCCAGCAGCTCACACAGTACTGTGCTCTTTCACTTTATTGAAATAAATTGGCTCCTTCCATCTTTGATGGATAACAACCATTGCATGAATTATAGGTCATTGCTGAAAACAGCCAACTACGGAAGGAAGCAGATGACCTTGGGCCACGAGCAGAGCTGGATCACTGGAAGAAGCGACTGTCCAAGTTTAATTACCTATTGGACCAGCTCAAGACCTCAGATGTAAAGGCTGTGCTTGGAGTGCTTACAGCTGCTAAATCCAAACTTCTAAAGGTGTGTCTGTTTCTATGTAAGATTCAAAACAACTTCCTTTACATCTAAAAGTAATACATGTGTATATCGTAATGCACACATGCATACAGCCATTCAACCCAATGAGCTCACAAGGCAGCTTAGAATAAAATCTACAACTTTAATAATTAGAATAATAAAGTAACACAACACACATAACTTACAAAAAAAATAGCGCTGGAAATCATGCTTGTTGAAAAACAAAGGCCTAACCCTGCATCCTAAACATGCAATAGAAAACTTGCCCCACAGGCTAGTAGGATACCTTGATGGTAGAACTTATCTTTGGCCTTATTAAACATTTCCTGAGTACAAAGTGACCTGTGGCAATTTCCTAGTGTATAAATTACTGGTAAATATACATTGGTGCTACCCTTATAAGTGGGACCATTTCACACTCCGGAATAAGGTTTTATTGCTCTCACAGAATGAGCTACTCTAGTTCCTTTATATGAGATAGAGAATTTTCTTCATTACCTATGAATTGC
Source organism: Shinisaurus crocodilurus (assembly GCA_021292165.1). Classification (NCBI taxonomy): domain Eukaryota; kingdom Metazoa; phylum Chordata; class Lepidosauria; order Squamata; family Shinisauridae; genus Shinisaurus; species Shinisaurus crocodilurus. The sequence goes on along the minus strand of CM037880.1, from coordinate 114,011,652 downwards.
CCTTTCTTCATTACCCTGAATTGCCCTTTAAAAAATTGACTGAAAATAAGAAGAGCTGTGCTGTGTCAGACCAAAGTCTTCTCTAGTCCAGTGTTCTGTTCCCACAGTGGCCATCTATCCCCTTTTAAAGCCATCCACATTCGTGGCCATCACTTTATCTTCCAGTAGTGAATTCCATAGTTTAACTATGCACTGTGTGGAGAAGTACTTCCCTTTGTCTGTCCTGCACCTCCCACCAATCAGCTTCATGGGATGACCACGGGTTCTAGCATTATGAGAGTGGGAGAAAAAGGTCTCCCTGTCCACTTTCTCCACACCATGCATAATGTATAGACCTCTATCATGCCCCCCCTTACTTGACATTTTTTTCTATGCTAAATACTGTGACATCTGTTTTTAAAATAAATTATATCACTTTCATTTTGATTTCCCAAGACTTGGCGGGAGCTGGACACTCGGATCACTGATGCAGCGAACGAAGCCAAAGACAATGTAAAGTATCTGTACACCCTTGAGAAATGCTGTGATCCTCTATACCACAGTGACCCTGTAAGTAAAAAAGAGTTTGCTCATTGTACAGAAACACTTCTATATAACAAAGGGCTTTCCAAGTCACAAGCTAATGATAGTGAATATAGCTTAAAAATACATGTAATCCTAAACCAAATAAACAGTTTTTTGAGTTGTGACTTCAAAATGATACCTCTTAGCTCATGGTGTATAGCGTAAAATGATATATTTAGCCAAATGGCATTGGAGACTTTGCATTGAATTCTTTTCGGCATTTCAGGGGACCATGGTAGATGCTATTCCAGGACTCATACATGCTATCAAAATGATCCACAGCATCTCACGCTATTACAACACTTCAGAGAAGATAACTTCCCTGTTTGTGAAGGTAAGGGCACAGACAGCTCTTTTGAATTTCCCCCCTTTTGTTGGGAATTGGAATGAGGCTATTATGAAGTATTTTGAAACTTACAGTGTATTATATGATCGGATAAATAAGCTTTCTTTCAATAGCAAACATAATGTCTGAAAAATAAAAATAAATTATGCGAAGTTGCAAAAAGTAAACATGATTTAGCTTTGAAGTGGAGATCCATTGACACATTGCTCAGACCTGATTTTCAAGCTTAGATAGAGATGTGCGAATCAGCAAAAACTTGAGCTTGCCGAAGTTCTCCGATTTCCATCTCAAAGCTCGTTCCAACTTGAGTTTGTATCAGATTATGAGCTTTGTTTGTTTCTTTTCACATGAAAATCCGTGCGTATTTCCATATATATTTTTCCAAATCTATGCATCAATTGTGCTCATCTTTGAAATGTACGCCTTCTTCTCCCATTGATTAAAGTGTATTTGTGCGCATCTTCAAAAGTACACATTTTTTCATGTGCATTTTTCAAACATACATATGCTGTTGAATGCATTTTTTTTTTTTTTTTGGTCTGAAAATCACATTGCAAACTTGGAAATGTATGGACTTCGACCGCAGATTACGTCCGAGTCTGTGTTCAGTCCAGAGGGTGTGAACTAGGAAAATTCTGATCAAAAACAGAAACGAATTTCTCATACATCCCTATTAAATGGAGACTTGTTTGTCACCACATGGTATCCTATTGAAGCTAAGCATTTTCTTCTGTCTAAAAGCTGGCCTCCACATTATGCTTACCATGTGACATTTCCTGTTGCACCTAATTTTTCCTAGCAGTTGGGGAGGGGAGAAGAACAGGATAAATAAGCCCTTTAGCTAATGGAAGCTACACAGCAGCAGGAGGAAGCTGGCCAGCAGCTCCTCCTTCCCCATAAAAATGACTTCCAACCCCTCCAGCTTTCTTTGCTTGTTGTGACGGAGGCTTCAAAGGTTTGAACAAGCAGGGGTGGCCTACTTTTTACATGGTAAGTATAATGGGTAGCCTGGCTCTAACAGTAATGAGGGATCAACAGTGTTTATTTTACAACAGTTTAGTGAGATGAAGCCTTTTGTTTTACATGTAGGTTACAAATCAAATGATAACAGCTTGCAAGGCTCATATTACCAATAGCAATACTGCCACCATCTGGGATCAACCACAAGATGTAGTTTTGGAAAAAATACAAGCTGCTATAAGACTGAAGCAGGTAACCGCATAACTCATTTATTTAATTTATATCCCACTTTTCCGCCAAAAAATGGCGCTCAAAGTCTTAATTAAATCAAAATCTTAATTAAAACACAAAAATAAATAAACAACACAATTAAAAACAACAATAAAAGGAATAAAAAGTACCCAACCAATTAACCCCCCCTTAAGAATGTAAGAAGAGTCAAGCTGGATCAGACCAAGGGTCCATTTTGTCCAGCATTCTGTTCAGGCAGTAGCCAACCAGCTACCCACAGGAAACCCACAAGTAGGACATGGGCAACAGCACCCTCCCACCCATGTTCCCCAGCAACTGGTGTACATATTTATTATCTATTTATTATATATTTAAATCGCCCATCTGGCTGGTCACCCAACCACCCTGCCTCTACTGGAAGTAGCATATAGCCATCAGGACTAGTAGCTATTGATAACCTTATCCTCCATGAAAAACAACAGACCAGCTTATATGCCAAAGGCCTGCCTGAATAAAAACTTGGTATAAGATACAACAAGAAGCAAATACAAATTCTACAGCTCTGGGTTTAAGAAACTGAGGGGATGAGGAAGAGTGTGAAGAGAGTATCAAGAAAAATTCTGAAAAATTCCGTTATGGTAGAATGTCACCATAGAATATACCTTTTAAGAGTCTATTTGGCATATGCCAATATGGCAATACTATGATGAACATAGTATTGGTCATCATGAGTGTTGTAAACAAGTTGACCATTTTGTCATGGTACCTAGTTCCACTTATTTATTTTTTTACTTTGACTCATATTCTTAAGGAATACCAAAACTGTTTTCACAAGACCAAACAAAAACTGGAACAGAGTCCGGCTGAACGTCAGTTTGATTTTAGCGAGATGTATATCTTTGGAAAATTTGAAACCTTTCATCGCCGCCTACTTAAAATTATACAAATCTTTGATACCATCAAAACCTATTCAGTTTTACAAGACTCCAAGATGGAAGGGCTAGAAGTGATGGCAACGAAATATCAGGTAAGCAAAATGCCTGTCTTAATGAATTTCATCATCAGTAGTCGGGCCCTACCCAATGATACATCTACCTAATCCCTATGTAGCAGCACATGTTAAGGGACAGGATTTAAAAGGAAGTGTCTGTCAGTTTAAGGCAACATCCTGTCAGTTTGATGAGACAGACCCTATCTTATAGGGCTTGTTTTTAGGTCAAGTGAAGGCCCTTTCTGCTCCACTTCCCTCTTATTCTCCTTGCTCATGCTGGGTTTGGAGCTCTCCAACCCCAGGGCAGGTGGGGAGTGGGAATCACAGAGCCACACATCTCTCCTGCCAGTTCTGTCCTGCTCCCGTGTCCGTGTGTGATGCAAGTGAGCTGATAGACCATGTGGGAAAATGTCTACATGCTGGTAAAAGCAAGAAGTCCTTAGTTTGGAATATCACTTAAACCATTAAAAAAAATCTAAAATATGAGGGTCTGCTTTTCAAGCAGACCACAACTAAAGTCGGTGGGTGGACATTTGTTGTTTGCTGTTTTGTAAGGAAGTTGATCAATTTACATTTCCACAAAAGTTTCTGATATTGTGAGCAAAATCTGAGAATGGGAGTATAAAGAGCCAGTGTGGCGTAGTGGTTAGAGTGTTGGACTGGGACCCGGGAGATCCGGGTTCTAGTCCCCGCTTGGCCATGAAGTTCACTGGGTGACTTTGAGCCAGTCACTGACTCTCAGCCTAAGCTACCTCACAGGGTTGTTGTGAGGATAAAATGGAGAGGAGGCGGCAGCTTATGTAAGCCGCCTTGGGTTCCTTTCAGGAAAAAAGGCGGGGTATAAATATAATAAATAAATACAAATAAAATAAAATGCTATAAATATTATAGCACCGTTTAACATACAGGATGTTTTACAATCCTGACTCCACTACTTTTCCCTTACTGTTCTTCCTATTTTACAGATAGGCAACTGAGAGTAAGGCTGAGCTGCATATGCACGCACATGCTACATGTCACCTCGTTGTCTTGCTATTCAGTGGCTACTTAGCTGATCACAAGAGCTGCCTCAGCTGCAGTGTCTGAGGCAGTGCGGATCGGAAGCTGTTTGTGGAACCAGCTCTGCGATTTCTTGCATAAATCATCACTTAAATTTGCTGTCGAGTGACAAACACACATATGTAAATTCAGCCTGACAAGGGGCTTGCCCAAATTCACTTGCTGTGCTCGTAAACTGAGGACGAGTTGCCACTGAATCGGAAAATTGGTCGGGCCTGCACCACTTGTCCTTTTTTATGTTCCGGCCTGGCTCCATGGTTTGGGCCCCCTCAGGCAAGTTGCCCTTGGGGCTTCCCTGTAGGTGGCAGAGTCGTCCCCCCAGTTTAATAGTTCACAGGTAGGCAGCCTGCCATGCCCACCCACCTCTGCCTTAATTACTCCAGCCCTGTCCCTGACGTGTGCACGTTGGGGGTGGGACCAACATTGTCAAGACTGCGCCACTGTCGCATTTGGGTGTGCGGGCCTGGCACTCTGCTCAATGCTGCCGCCAGGTGGGGAAGCGGGCAGTCTGCCCACCCACACCCTCCCGCCTGGTGTCCACAACAGTGGAGGTTTGGCAGCACTGCTGCCACCATCTTAATTACGCTGCTGGAGAGTCCAGGCATGTGGGCTCAGAGTTCTGCCTAACTCTAGTGCAGGTCGCCCCACCCACAGATCTCTTCTGACTGCTGCTGTGGGCTAGCAGGCAGCTTGCTGTAGCAGCAGGAAGAGCTGTGGCAGAGGCCTCTAGCCTTTTGAACTCTTCCCTCTCTGCCTAGTTTTATATGGGAAGTGAATTTCTTTCTTTTTTGTATGAAGGAGCATTCAGTCACACGAGTCCCCCCCTGTGGTCAGAAGTGGTACAACACATTGATTTAGTACTTCGGTGAGAGAGAACAAGGCCTTAATCGGGCTGAAATTGAGTCTTTCTGGTCTCTGTCTGTTTATTAGAAATGTGTATATAGGTCTTCTACCAAGTTTAACTGTAAGAGGTTCCCCAAAGAATCCTGGGAATTGTAGTTTGCTGAGGCTGTTAGAGCTCCCTAAGTCCCTAGCTGACGCTGACTATTCATGTAGTAAGATTTCTTATTGTACTTTCATTTGTGCAGACTGCGGCAATGCAGGAACAATGGGAGGTAACTTATGCCAGGGCTGTTAATGCTGTGACTTGTGGTTATGAAAATGACTTCTTGCTTCTCACTGGAGGCCTTTCAATAACGGAGAATAACACTGAGATGTTGTGTTTAGCTTCCTACAAACTAGTATATTTCTCTGCTTCTATATATCTTCTGTCCAAAACGCCACTGATTGCAACAGAGTGTGCTCTACAGAAGTGTGGCACATTTTTGCATGCTTGAATACCCATTTTACTTGAAATAAATGTATTGTTTTTCTAAAAATAAGAACTTGTTGGGCTGAGACTCTTGTGTGAAAAACGTTATCTAATTAATGGATGCAGCCTTACTTCTCATGTTATAAACCTACCCTGCTGTAGATTTAAAATGTGTAGTTTGGCCTTTTCTGTTTCTATGCTTTGAGAAAAAAGCAAATGTTTAGCCCTCTGTTACTAGCCTTTTCTGATGAGGCTATTATCACCATTATAACAATATTCATGTTCCCGATTATATTTAGAGCATTGTTGCTACCATGAAGAAAAAGCAATACAACTTCTTAGATCAGAGGAAAACCGATTTTGACCAAGACTATGAAGAGTTTTGCAAGCAAACAAATGATCTTCATGTAGGTTTGATACTTGCCAGACTGCCAGTTTTAGACATTATCAGCTCTCTATTTGGGTAGATATATTCTTTAAAGGCGCAATCCTATGCAAGTTTAGACAGAAAAAAGACCAACAACTCCAAGCATACCCCAGCCAGCTGGCTGGGGCATGCTGGGAGTTGTAGGCCTTTTTTCTGTCTAAACTTGCATAGGATTGTGCGCTAAAAGTTTTATTTTCACCAGCATGAATAAATGCACAGTTACAGAATGGGGGACACTTGGCTTAACAATACTACAAGTGAGAAGGATCTTGGAATTGTTGTAGATCACAAACTGAATATGAGCCAGCAATGCAATGTGGCTGCAAAGAAGGCAAATGCTATTTTGGGCTGCATTAATAGAAGTATAGTTTCCAAATCACGTGAAGTGATAATTCCCCTTTACTCAGCACTGGTTAGGCCTCATCTTGAGTACTGCGTCCAGTTCTGGGCACCACACTTTAAGAAGGATATAGACAGACTGGAGAGGGTTCAGCGGAGGCAACAAAGATGATACAGGGACTGGAAACAAGGCCCTATGAGGAGAGACTGAAAGAACTGGGCATGTTTAGCCTTCAGAAGAGGAGACTGAGGGGGGAGATATGATAGCACTCTTCCAGTACTTGAAGAGTTGTCACAAAGAGGAGGGCCAGGATCTCTTCTCGATCATCCCAGTTTGCAGGACACGGAATAATGGGCTCAAGTTACAGCAACCCAGATTCCACCTAAACATCAGGAAAAATTTCCTGATTGTTAGAGCAATAAGACAATAGAACCAACTACCTAGGGAGGTGGTAGGCTTTCCCACTCTGGAGGCATTCAAGGTGCAGCTGGACAGCCATCTGTCAGGGATTCCTACATTGAGCAGGGGGTTGGACCCGATGGCCTTATAGGCCCCTTCCAACTCTACTTTTTATGATTCTATGATTTACATTCTTCTGTTTATTATGAAGAGATTTCTCAGATATCAGGATTTGCTCCTCCTGGTTATGAATATTCCATCCAACACATTTTCTATACAATATAATATAGGAACGTCTTCCCTTTTCAATTTCTCGGTGGAATTACACACTGTCAGCAAAGACGTGCCCCTTTACACATGAGAGCCTACTTCCCCCATGCATTCAAGCCAAGTGTCCTCAATTGAAGCGATTCAGTTTTTCCTATAGGATTTAATGGCAACTATTCATTTATGTGGAAGAAAGTGAAAGGTGGCATTCTGCAGGATAAATATAGTTTCTTCCCATGGTGACCCTAGCCCAGGGGTGGGTAGCCTCAGGCTACATGCAGTCTGCAGGGCCTTCCTTACTGACCCCATCATCTGAGCACCAATTAGGCTTGAAAAATGTTTCCATTGGCAGTGACGGAAGCCTTGTTTCAATTGTGCACAGAGGGGATTTTGGGGCAGCAGGTGTGTGTGTTTGTGTGTGTGTGTGTGTCACAGCCATGGGGACCCCCTCTCCCAATCATTCCCCCACATGGCAATTAAGCTTGAAAACAGCTCTCGATCAGTGCCAGTGGAAGACTTTTTAATAGTCTAACTTTTTAGGCTAATAAAAAAACCTCCCATAGGCTCCAATGGGAGGTTTTTTTCAAGTTAAATTGCTGTGCGGGGTGTATGTATCAGTGAGTCACTGTGTGTGTGTGTGTGTGTGAGAGAGAGAGAGAGAGAGAGAGAGAGAGAGAGGATGGCCCTGCCCACTTTTGCTTTGGCTCCACCTGCTAGTGGCATGTGGCCCCCAGAAGCTTAGCTGGAAGGGAATGCGGCCTTGGACTGAAAAAGATTCCCCACTCCTGTCATAGCCATTGAGAAAAAAGGTACCCCCATCTGACTAGTCCTTCCCAGGTTCTTTTTCTTGGTCACGCAGGAGTGTGATGGAATCTTGGTACCCAGCTTATATAATATGCTTAATCAACATCCTCCATCTTCATGTTTTCCTTCTGCAGCAACAATTACAGACGTTTATGGACATTACCTTTGAAAAGATGACGAACACTGAAAGAGCCCTTAATGTGTTGAAGAAATTTGAAAGGTAAAAATGATTAGTTTTAATATGGGGTATCCTGGAGTAGGAAAATACCAGTACAGTACATTTGTAACCTTTCCCTCCCTTACTTTTAAATCAGATTTTGAAAGTGTTGCTCACGGACACAGAACATGAATTTCCATGGTATATAGCTTCTCAGATTACCAAGAAACATCTTGGCAGGAACAGTAAGGTCCAGTTATCTCAGCATGTGAAATAGGCACATCCTGTGTGCCTATCTGAAGTTCTGTTGATACTGGATGAATGGTACAGTTTGTCTATTCATAAACAAAACAGTATTGATCGTATCTGGTATTAGTTTTCTCTTCATTCATTATAAATGAGTTACTGTGCAATCCTATACATGCGTAGTCAGAAGTAAAACTTACTGAGTTCAGTGGAGCCTACTCCCAGGTAAGTGGGCATAGGATTGCAGCCTAAATTTATTTTGGGCCACTCTTCATTATTATGTCTGGAAATCAATGCATATTAGTGGCTCAGACAGGTAGCATAATATTTAATAGCATTACATGTGAGTGTGATTTGTTAACTTTGACTGAATCTGCACTGATTATCCTTTTACAGGAGTGAACAATTTATTATTATTGTTACTGTTGTTGTTGTTGTTGTTCTTCTTCTTCTTCTTGTTCTTCTTCTTCTTCTTCTTCTTCTTCTTCTTCTTCTTCTTGTATACAGTGGCATCAGTGTCATGGTACCTTTGAGTTTCATAGGCAAAAAATAAACAGGTCCATGCCTGTGAGAAACTTACAATCTAAAATAGGTAATGGGGTAAACAATAGCGGGAGATGTACAACTTCTTTCAGCTGAGCTGTGTTCATGGTCAGACAATTACCCAGGTATGTTCAGCCCAACTTCTTGGCATATCAGTTTGTTTGTGTTAATTTACTTATGGAACCACGCAATAAGAGGGAAATATGATTGCATGGGGTTGCTGTAGAAGCAACTTTTCTGCATCTGCTGAGGGCTAGACTGGATAACTGTTGAGGTCCCTTCAAACTGTATGATTCTCTGACCATAAACTGATGCACTGAACATCTCCATAAACCTCTTCTGATTGTGTGATGCATCCTCTTTGAAGGCTAGGAATCCCTAACCTTGGCATCAATGACAAATACCAGATAATCCTTCAAAACTACGGCCATGACATTGAGATGGTCTCCAAGCTGTACTCCAAGCAAAAGAACGACCCCCCACTGGCTCGTAACCTCCCTCCCATGGCTGGTAAGATCTTGTGGGCACGGCAGCTGTTCCACAGAATCCAGGAACCCATGAGTCTTTTCCAAAAGCATTCCACCGTTCTACTGACAGCAGAAGCGAAGCCTATAATCCACAACTATAACCGGGTGGCTAAAGTCCTTCTGGAATTTGAGGTTGTCTACCACAGGGGATGGCTTCAGCAGGTAATGTAGCCTGCTGCATATTTTCATAGTGGATTTCATGCCTTGCTGCTAATGCCAATTAAATGTAATAGCTGTCCAGTTAATTTATTGCAGTAGTCTTCCTAGTTTTCTAAAAAAGCGCAAATCACACATGCTGCTCTTGGTTTGGTCTCCATATTCTGTGGTTGGTTTTCAGTGTATTGGCTAGCAGCACAACTATCCCCAAAGTGTTACTAGAAGTACAGATTAATGACAAAAAAATTATCAAGAGGTACTTCTGACAGAGTGCTCTTTGTAGCTACATGTTGTATCAATCTGTTGATGATAGGTTGGATCAAAAGTATAATGCAGTGGTACCCAACTTTTAGTACATCCGTGTAAAAAGATGATGTTACTAGTTAAATCTGGGTAGAATTCTACTAGGTAGGTTTACTGCTGCCGACTAGAGATGGGACCATAGCTCAGTGGTAAAACACAAACTTTGCATGTAGAAGGCTTAGTCCTCTGTATCCCTCAATTAAAAGGCTGTGGAGAGGGACCTTGGATGGAGGCCTTGAAGAGCTACTACCAGTGGGTGTAGACAGCACTGGGCTTGATGGACCAATGGTCTGAGTCAGTATAAAGGAGCTTCATATGGGACCTTCAATAAACAATGATTTCTGAGTGTACAGCAAGTGAGAATGTACATACAGTTGTTGCTTCTGGATACCCTAGGAGAGAAGAACTAAGATCAACATTGGTTCCGAGCTGGGCTTGTTCTGCTGCTGTGAAGTGTAGCAAATGCCACTGATCCTCCAGCTTTTGCTGGTGAAGAAGGTTGACGTGTAGTTCTATAGAAGTGTAGACCCATAGAACTGTCCTGTAGCTTTCTGAGGTGGTGCTTCCTGTTCCTGACATGGACACTAAGGATGCTTCTAGATCTACTAGTGGGGTTCCACACTGCTGAAAAGGAGGTGTTGTGGCTGTATATTCCATGCAGGCTGACTTCCTCAAGTGAATGTGTAAGGGAAAAGATATAACTTAGGCCAGGGTGGGCAACCTGTGGTCCTCCGGATGTTATTGGACTATAAGTCCCATCAGACCTAGCCAGCACAGTCAATGTTGAGGGATGATGGGAGTTGGAAGTCCAACAACATCTGGAGGGTTACAAGTTTTCCAGTTCTGACTTAGGCACACCCAGCTATGTTAGCAGCTAGTTTCATCCTCAAGCAAGTCTATGGCAATATAATGTGACTTATCACTGCATCACCTAATATATGTAATAAATAATAATATATGTAATAAATAAATAAAAGCATAATACCACTGTGAGTGCACCATTTATGATAATGAAGTTAGTGGTGCTTAATAGTGCTTAATCGAGATGGTGGTGGGTAGTAGGTAGGCAGGAATTCCAGGGCTTTCTTGAAGAAATTACTTAATCTGTCAGTGTGGAAGCTACTGCTGTAGTTACTAGGATCAAAAACTGGTCTTCATCAGTTTTATGCTGTCACAAGCTCTATGAGCAGGCCACAAATACCTGGGCTAGAAGAGTTTCTGTAAAAATTCACGGATTGTTCCAAAAATCAATGGAAATTTCTTTCAAAATAGTTCCAGCTGATTGGAAGAGCAGGATTCTGACACTGGCCTGCATCATAGTTGATCAGACATTTTAAGTCTGGCTACATCTGTTTATAATGTTAGTTTGGAAAAACACCAATTTGAGCTAGTCTTGTTTTTGATGAAAATAACATCTGGAGCATTTCTCGTCTGCAGGTTCAACTAACTAAAGCAGGACTTCAGGCATCATTATTGGTGAAAGCTCCAGAGACTGCAGAAATATTTGTGAATTTTGACCCAGAGATCCCCACCTTAATACGGGAAACGGAGTGCATGTCACGCATGGGACTAGAAATTCCGCCACTCGCCGTTGCTCTTCAACAAAACTGCGACTCCTACAAGCAGAACTTCAATAAGCTGCAGGTATCCTTACCCTGCTTAGATATATCTGTTGGACCTATGGGAAACTCCAGCACTTTGCAAGCAAGTCCCTTGGCAATTCCAAATTAAATATGGGGCAGGTAGCCTGTCATCTTGCTGGTTTAAAAGGAAATCTGATATCCCTGGTAAAAAAAAGTCCTCCTGCACAGTCATGTTAGCCTACTTAATTGAGCTGTTACTGATTGATAATAGTGTTATGAAAACCATGTTGTTTAAGAATCTCTTGGACTTTTGATTTTGACTGAGTCATTTCCTGCTTTGTTTAAATGTCTATGTGGTATTTGCTGATGAATTTATCCATACGCTGCTAAATTTGATCAAGTTTTCTACCCGATAAAACTTGGCAATATATCATCACCTGGGGAGTAGCTCTGGATATACTCAGTTGCCTAACGCGGCAGATGAAGGGCCACTCCTGGACTGGTGGTGGGCCCTGGAGGCTGCAGACGCTACTGGCAGTGCCCAGCTTAAAACTGTAGGCTGGCTCAGACATTGGCTGGAGGATCAGTTGGGACTTGGGAGGTGGGGTGGGCAGAGCCGCTAAGGCAGGGGTGTTGAACCTCTTTCAGCCCAAGGGCCCAATTCCAGGGGTGGGTGGGGCAAAAATACAGCATATTTTAGCGTAACGTTCTTACTGCTAGCAACTAAGAGGTATTTCAGCCCTTTAGAATGGGGAAAAACCTGCACAAAAGCCAGAAACCACTAAATGATTGATAGTCAGTGGAAAGGGGGTGGGGGCCAATGAAAGGGGGCATGACCATCTGGGCAACACTGGAGGGCCGGATTGGGATCCCTGGAGGGCCAAATTTGGTCCCCGGGCCTGAGACTCTGCATCCCTGTGCTAAGGGATGCTGTGACATTTAAACCTGGCAGAAGGAAGGACCAGGGCAGAGGGTCTAGCAGGGTGGAGAGGTGGTAAATGATAGCAGAGATTAGAGACAGTAGCATAAATGGGGAGAGTCCAACAGAGAACCAGGAGGGACAAAAGAAGAGGAGACAAGATGAAGAAAAGGAGCGATGGGGGAAAAGGGAAGGGAGGAGAACCGGTGAGGATGACGTTGATGTGCCATCATACAGTACGAGGGAGTGGCTGGGGGAAAGAGCCAGGCTGGAAGAACAGGGCCAAGCTGCTGGGGCCACATTGAGGGGGTTAAGAACATAAGAAGAAGGGGAAGGAGGGCGTCATTTTGAGAAAGAGGGAAATTATCCCTGAGAAGAGACCCATTCCTTGGAAGACAAGCAAATATCCTCTTGTGCCAAGGATGTGCCTCTGGGGGGGCAGGGGCTAGTTGTGGTAATGGTAGATTTGATCTTTAGACACATAGACAGCTGGGTCTGTGATGGGCGTGTAGACCGCATGGTAAATTGCCTGCCTGGTGCTAGTGGTGTTCACGTACCTGTGGGGGGGCTTGCCTCTCCGCCGCCTCGATTCTCCGCAGCGGTGCCCCCCCGCCTTGTTCTTCTGAGCGGCGCGGCGTGTTCTCCGCGCCGCTCGAGCTGCCGCTGACGGGCGCTCCGGTCACGTCATTTCCGGCGCACCAGAAGTGATGCGACAGGACCGGCGCGGGCAGCTCGCCTCTCCACGGTGAGCCGCCACCACAAAAAGGTGGGTTTGCGCGAACCTCGCGCAAGCATTAGCGGGCCCGATTTTGGCCTGCGACGCTCGTGCGAGGCGATTGGTTACATCACTATGTGTGAAAGTTGCGGATATCACGCACTGTCTAGTTAGCTTTGTAGATAGTGCTGGGCTGGAGTCAGTCAGTGGTTGTGGTCCATGTTCGTACCAATGACGTGGGGAAATGTAATCGAGAGGCCCTGGAAGCCAAATTTAGGTTGCTAGGTAGAAGGTTGAAATCCAGGACCACCAAGATGGCTTTCTCTGAAATGCTATCTGTTCCACACATGGAGCCAGCTAGGCAGGCAAAGCTGAGGAGTCTCAATGCGTGGATGAGATGGTGGCGCAGGGAAGAGGGGTTCAGATTTGTTAGGCACTGGGGAACATGTTGGGCAACCCAAAAAGATTGAAAAGACGCCTTGCAGACAAGATGTTAAAGCAGTGAAACATGATAGACTCAGTTCATACTAGAGGCACCAGGAGTGTGTGTGTGTGTGTGTGTGTGTGTGTGTGTGTGAGAGAGAGAGAGAGAGAGAGAGAGAGAGAAATGCTTCTCTGTGGTGATGGAAACAGCCAGGCAAAAGCAGGAAAAGAGACAGGCGGAGAAGCATGGGGCAACAAACACAGGAATCATCCCCCCCCCAATGGGAACAGACAACAAAAGGGATATTGATCAGCTACAGTGAGGTAGAGAAAGGGTTAAAGATTCCTGCAGGAGGAGGGAGAGGGTGGGCTCAGCGGACCAATCATGAACAGGCTGCCTATGAAGAGAGGGCACGATGGCCCCTGGGATGCATGCCTGGAGGTGGAGGGAGGACTGGGTGGGAACAAAACAACAATGACCAGAAACAATGATTGTCTGTCAGAACCATCATTGTAAGTTACCACTAATCATGGTAACTTACAACGATAGCTTGTGTCGTGCAAACCCACCCTGTATGTGACTGCCTACCAGGAGCTTGAGAAATCTGGTTTTGCTGCCTGCCTGGGACTGCAAAAACAAGGTGGTTGTCAAGCACCTCTCAGGTCAAAATACGTGGTTGATGGGCTTTGTTCAGCTTACTGGGTTACAGGTTGTGCAGATATGCCATGAAATGTAGAGCAGAACTTAGCAACTTGAGTCAATGAAGGCTTACACTGTGTGTTTAGAGTTCTTGGGCCTCATTTCAGATGATGCTGGCAGAATACAAGCGGGTAAAATCCAAAATCCAAGCTCCCCTTCATATGCTAATGGCCCCTCACGTGGCTAAAGTGGATGATGCTATCCAGCCTGGTATGACTACACTGACCTGGACATCCCTGAACATTGAGAACTACTTACAGCATATTTTGGATAAACTTGGTAAGACTATTCAGGACCTAGGAATAAGATGGACACTTTTCCTATAGAATTGGTAAATGATGAGCCCACAAACGTAGAGCTGAATTAACCCCCTGGGGCTGCAGTTCAAGCTTTACATATGTTTGATCTTGATGGCACACAGTGCGGTCCAGTAGTACTGACTTTCATGAGGTCATGTTAAATGACAGCAGCAAGAAAGAAGTCAGCTAAGATGATTACCAAGTTCACATTTTGTTTGACCTTCGTTGTTCTCTCTAGATCAAATGCCGGGATAGATACTTTGAGCTTCAGGAAGGAGGAATGCTTCCTGAACAGGAGAACTCTCATTATTGCTGCAGATAATTAATCCTCCTCCTTTTCACTGATAATGGAGTGTTGGAAATTTGAGCCGCCGGGGGGTGGGGGGGAAACAAAGTTAAACAACTTTGTCCCAGCAGCTGCAGAAGTTGCAGCGGAGAGAGATTGTGGCGTGAGAAGCGAGTGCTAGGCCAGTAGGTAAAAAGCAAAACACAAGTCTGTTTCTTTAAACACAGAGGTTTACTAACAGAACATATACAGAGTGCTAATTACAAAAGTGAAAGAGAACAGTATGTCAGACAAAAACAGATATAGTCTAGACATACATAAACTATCTCTTTATTTACAGAATGCTTATAATCAATAACTTTTTCATACAATTAACTCTTTATTTTTTCAACAAGAACACAGAGGCTTTGCACACTTTATATACAATTTTGTACAGTCACACTTATAGATGATGCAGTGCCAGCTGCACTCATAGCATGATGTCATTTCAGCTGAAAGCAATTTATTATGACTTCTGCTCCAGATTTTTTGAAGACAGAAAAAACTGTACACCCACTACACTGGGCCAAAGGTGACAATTAGCTCAGGCATGACTTTGATTATGTTTGCTGGCTTTTTGGTTTTGTTGCTTCTTTGCCCAAAGGCAAACTTGAATATGAGACTCCATATTCCAACATGGAGAAACCATGCTAATGTAGAGTTTGATATTTTGGGGGCCAAATGAGATATGGGGCTGAGTAGCTCCGGCAGGATCGGTGCAGGGCAGTTTGGCGTCCTAGGCGAAATTATATTTAGCGCCCCCCCTCTCGTGCCGTGGGGGGGGCCCTCCAGAGCAAAGCAGCCCTGCAAAAAAAAAAACCCCGCGCCGCCACCACCTACCTACCTACCTACCTTCCCCCCGCCCTGGCTGCTGCCGCCACCTCCGAGCAGGAAGTGACGCGACGGGACCCCCGCGCTGTTTTTTGCCGGGGAAACCAGGGCAATAGGGCTGTTTAAGCCCTGTTGCCCTGGTTCCTCCCGCAAAAACAACACGGGCGGGGCTCCGGAAGCGATGCGGAGAAGGTAGGTGGGGGGGAGGCGCGGGGGGCGGGGGAGGCGTGGCGGCGGGGGGGCGGGGGAGGCACGGCGGCGGGCAGGCGGGGAGGCGCGGCGGGGGCTTTGGCGGGCGGGCGGGGAGGCGGCTTCGGCGGGTGGGCGGGGTGGTGGTGGGGAGGCCCGGCGGGGGCGGCGCGGCGGGGGTGGCATGGCGGCGGCAGCGAAGAGGGGCGCAGCGTTTCTGCGCCCTCTTCAGCCACGCGCCCTAGGCAACCGCCTAGTTTGCCTAGCGGTAGCGCCGACCCTGAGCTCCAGTCACTGACCAGACAGTAGCAAAGCAAATGGAAAGGGTCTGGTTTGCAAGGGGAAAGTGTGTGTCTTTGTGTGTGCTTATCCCTTGCCTCATCTGTCTTTTTAACCCCACTGAGAGTTCCAGTGCGTGCTTTCCTGCTACAGGGAAAAGTGACCTGTGTGTGTGTGTGTGGGCGTGCCTGCTATTTCCCTGCTGCAAGTCACACCTTTCCATATTGCTATGCTGCAGTTGCCTGGTAGCAACCAGGGTTTCAAGGTCTGTGTCAGCCATTGCACTTTCTAGGCCTTTTGAGGGCTGCCTCAAAACAACTTGTGTGGTTTTGTTGCATTTCCAAGCTTCTTAAAAAGAGTGATTGGATTTGATAATTTTCTGTTGCCCTCTTGAATGTTTTGATGATGACAAAGCAAAAGCTCTGTCTTGTGTCTGACTGCTGTGTTGGCAGGGTCCCCTTTAATGATGGTTTTAAAAGTTGCCACACTCGGCTAACACATTCATATTTAAAGGAGGGGAAAGTGGTTTCTGAAAGTACCTGTCTTGTTAACTGTATTCATTCTCCTCTTTGCCCTTCAAGCTGACCTTGAGCTGCTGCTTGATCGAGTAAACGACTTGATAGAATTTCGTATCAATGCTGTTCTTCAAGAAATGAGCAGCGTGCCTCTCTGCAACCTCCCTGAAGATGATCCGCTGACCTGTGAGCAATTCCTTCACATGACAAAGGTATAATAATAATGGCCTACTTTTCAATGCAGCATCAACCTAGAGCTATAATGGTCAGCCTCTCACTGAAGCAAGAGGCATCAGCATCAGCAAGAGGTCACAATGGCCAGTCTCTTCCTCTTGAGGCAAGAGGTATCAGCATGAGGGCATAATGGCTAGTCTCATCCTCTTCAGACAGGCAGCAGCAGTAGCAGCAGTAGCAAGAGGTGATATTAGCCAGACTTTCATTGAAGCAGGCAGCAGGAGCATTTTCTAGTCACAATGTCTCCCTTTCTCACTGAGGCAGGCAGAAGAATCAGGGACATGTGGGCACAGTCTCTTTCATTGAGGTGTGCATATGTAGGGTCATGTAGGCACAGTCTCTCTCCCTTTTGCTGAAAAACATTACGGTAATGGCAACTTTGAAACTGCCATGCTTGCCTAATATTATATTTGCAATTGGCATACATTCGTTTTTATTATTGAACTTATGAAATGGAAGATTTTCCACGGAAAAATAAAGCACTGAAAAACATTCTGCCCCACATCACCGGCTGGGTCCGATCTGTCCAGTTGATAACCAGATTTAAACCTAACTAGTATTGGGTGTTTCACATTTTGTTTTCAGGAACTCTGTACTAAGGGAGCATACATGTTGCACCTGAAAAGCTCATTGGTAGAGGAAGCAACAAATGAGCTTATTAACATGTTATTAGACATGGATGCACAGTACAAAGGGGATGCTGATGAGAAGTTTCTGAGTGGAAGTAGAACTGAGGAAATTAACGACGGTAAGGACGGACAATCATTCTATTGCTTTTTCTTATTAAACCATTAGTAGCATAATCAGGCTTGTGCGCATCTGTGCTAACAAATAAAATGAAATGAAATTATGCATCAAGGTAATCCAAGTTTATGCCCCACAAAACTGTGCGAGCTGTAAAAATAATGCAACCTGAACCTTTTTTGTATAAATTGTTCAAATTCTGCTAGTCAAGGGGAGGAGCAAGGAACTATGTAGGCAGGGCTTGAATCCCTGCCGCCTCTTGTTCAGCTGCTCCTCTGGCTTCTGAGACTTGATGAGGCATTGCGCACACACTTTTAAGCATGTCTTTTTGCAAGCGTAAGGGCTAGATACTTGTTCTTTAAACACACACACACACACAAAAGCTGAGATGCTTAGGAAGCCTGTTACAGAGAAACTCAGCCATAGTGACTTTTACACATTATTTGTGGGTATCACCCTAGCACCTTGTATAAAGTATCTTTGTTGTTCTGGGAGCCTGTTTAAGGAAGAATGTCATGGGAAGCCAGGAGCATAAGGTTCCAAATGGTAGTATGTGAGCTACAGTCATCCAGTGTTTATTACCTATGTGTCCTCTACTCTAACTGAAATAACAGGAGTCACCCTCATGCAAATATGCAGTGCATGGGAATTCCAGATATATGTAGATGCCTTTCTCATCACCCTAGTCAAGCCAATCAAGGGGTAACCTAAATTGGCTGATCTACAGCCCTGGTGGGAAATTGGCTCCAGTCCTGAAGTGCCCCTACCTCCGTAAAAATCATTAAAGCTAACTGTAGATGGCAACCATTAATGTTAAAGCATCACAACCTAATTCACTTCTGCATGCCTTAAAACTTATGATATACTGAGATCCCCCAACAAATCACTGAAGGTCTAATACCCTCAGACTCCTCAGAAGATGGGGCTTAAAGGATGCAGAACGTGTGTTAGAGATCAGTGAATGTTTCCTTGAAGTCAGTCAGACTTTGTTTGGTTCAGCAGCAGAGAATTATACTATGAAAGAGCAAAAGGCCATAAATTCCAAACCTCCTTCTGTTAAAGGTAGGGTCTTCCACACCCCAGATTGCCATATATTACATTTAGTCAGAGCACACTCATTTTCTATCTCTTGACCTGGAAGACCATATTCCTTGAGCATATGTCTATGTTCTAGCTGCCTCACAGTAGCAAAACATCAAGGTGAGTATCTCAGCAGACATCTTGAGAAATGGTGGGATTGGGGACCTCCACTTTAGATTTTGCTTTCCCTGTTTAGGATTTGACTTTAGTAGTGTTGTGTTCCTCACTTTTAAAAAAGGCAGAATTTACTCACTTTTTGTAGGCCTAAATCACAAGCTATTTATTGAAGCAGCAGCAAAGAAAACTGAATAGGAAAATGAAAGTGATACACAAGAACAGTCTGAGGATGGAATCTTTACCTCCAACCCAATATAGTGAAATTTTAACCGCATCATTTCCTATTACTACAAATAGTATTATCAGTTGTACAGTTCCAGTATTTAGAAGCCTTAGACAGGCAGGGTCCCCAAACTTTATGGGTTGCTGGGCACATTTGGAATTTTGAGAGTGTGTTGTGGGCACTCTCACAAAATAGCTGCCATGGGGGGCCTTGCTCATTCATAAAATGGTGGGCATGGCCAGTCACAAAACACTTCTCTGCCAGAAGAAATGTAACCTTTCCAAGAACCTAAGTACAAGGCAGAGGTAAGGTCTGAGCTCCATAATGGAAACCCCTCTTTTGAACCCAAATAAACATGGTGCTAGAGGGCAACACTTTGCTTTGCAGCATGGCAACCTCCCTGTTAATTTTTTAGAATTATAATCAGGAGGAGCTGGGAGCCTGGTGGGCTCCAAGAGAGGTCTCCTGGAGTTCCCAGGACTACCAGTTAATTACCTATAGTTTATTAAAATGATTCTTCCAATGAAGCTTATACTTAGCACCAGTTTTGGTGAGTTTACTTCAGGGTTTTCTTACTAACAAGAATTAGTAAAGAAGAATTTTTAAATCAATTTTTCACTTTTATTCATACATAATATACAATAAAACATAGGCAACAATTTTTTTAAAAAAACAGCCTAAGATTAAAAAAAAGTGTTTCCTAAATATTACTTGTTACAAATTTCAAGACTTAATAGGAGGGCAGAATTCGAGGAATCTTACTCCAGTTTGTGTCAAGCTGTTCCAGATGACAGCTTCATAGGCCAGAGAGCTTCATATGGTAGAGAGCTGCCTCACTCCAAAATCACAGCATTTTTATACTGTTCCTGAAAATTATATCATGTCGGAATCATTTTTAACATAATTTAAGTGTCCCATAAATTAGGCTCCCATTCTCACTATTTCATTGTTTTTAAACATTCCTATAAGATTAAAACATTTGCAAGGGAAAATGTGTGTATATGTGTGATATCTATATATAGCTATATCTCCTAAGTAAGATAAGTTCTAAATGCATGCAATGTTACTATTTTCTTACCGAAATATAGATATTTCAGTTTTATAGTTTCTCTAACAGTTTCCTAGCACACATTTATTTATGGACATTAACAGATAATGGACATTACCAGATAATTTATGTTATAGACATTAACGGATAATGTTATGGACATTAACAGATAACTGCCTGTCTATTCGCTACTGGGCCAGGTTTAAGGTTTTGTTACTGTGTATAAAGCACTAAACAACTTGGGACCAGGATACTTGAGAGTATGCTTTCTCCTGCATGCTGGCTCAGCTTGCCTGAGTGTGGAAAGCTAAGCAGGGTCAGGCCTGACTATTACTTGGATGGGAGACCTCTCCTCTAGTTTCCTGCATTGAGCAGGGGGTTGGACTCAATGGCCTTGTAGGCCCCTTCCAACTCTATGATCTATGAATCTATAAAATCTGCCCAGTCACAGAGGTCATCAGATGGTATGCTCCTGGTGGTTCCGCATGGACCTATGACCCGACTGGAATCCACCCAGAGAAGAGCCTTCAGCACAATGACTCAATTTCTGTTGAACTCCTTGCCTCTGGAGGTCAGGGAGGCACCAACATTGTGCAGTTTTTGGTGCCTCTTGAAAACATATTTATTCTAAGAAGCCTTCCTAGTTTGACCAGCCACAGGTTTTTATTGATATTCTATTTTAATATAGGGTTTTATTCTTTTTATCTTTTTAATCTTTTATTGTTCACTTCTCCAGAATCTGTTTAGCTGTGGAGCGGTATATGACTGTTGTAAATAAAATAAAATTAAATTAAAAAATAAGGAAAAGTTTACGTAAAGCTTTGACCTGGGAGTGATTAGAGTTTTACAACCCTACATTCTTTAAGTAATTCTTTTGCCCTTGTTAATTATTTTCCTTTAGTTTATACAAATTAACCGGAACACATCATGAGCTTGCTTTGTGTCTTTCCTAATAGACTACATATTTTCACTTATTCATATCTCCAAAGTCTCAATTATTTCTTATGAACCAATTCCAGTTGCCCTTTGCTTGCCATTTCATAACAACACATCTTACATTGTTTTGACGACAGAGGTGAATTAGTGATTTCTCCAGTAACCATTCTCAGCCTACTTCGGAATGCTAAACCAAGGGTGGGGAACCTCAGGCCTGGGTTCCCAAATCTGGCTCCCTTGGGATCCCAATCCAGCCCTTCAGGGTTCTGCAGATGGCCCATGCCCCCTTCACCGGGCTCCACCTCCTTTCCCCTAGCCACTGACCATTTGGTGGTTTCCTGGCTTTTGTGCAGTTTTCCCCCAATCTGTAAGGTTGAAATGCTGCTCCCAAGGAAGTAAGAGCTTCAAGTTCAAATATGCTGGATTTGACTTTGACCTTGCCCTCCACTGGAATGTGACGCCTGGGAGCTTCTCCAAAATTGAATTTGGCCCTCAGGCTAGACGAGATCCGCCACCTCTTCGCTAAACCAACCATTTTTGCCTTTTGTCAAGTCCATGACATCCCCACAGTCATTCTTGAAATGGATCACTGAATGGTGCTTCCGCATGGGATTTAGTGCGCACTGCAGCACTGCCCCTTGTCTTGTAGCAATCCTTGCCAGACTAATTCCAGCTCCCATGCTGGTGGAAGGTGTGGAGTAGCTAATGGTCAGTTTCATGAGACATCCTCATCAAGGAGACCGATGGAGTCAAATGGTGGATATAGAGCTGCATCTGTAAGGCATCATATCTCTGCAAATAGTACTAAGTTTTTGCTTGATGGCTGGCCAGAAAGGTACTGATATTAACTCCATTGATTGTTATTCCCAGCAGCAGAAGAGGAAGGGCCATTGGACACCTTGGCATCCTCGCACACTGCTAGCCAGATTTCAGCAGGATTGTCTTCCCCTTTAACTAAGAGGAAAAAGAAGGAGATGGAAATGCTGGAGGAAGAAGCCCAAGAACTGCTGTCCCATTTCAGTCACCGCAATGTGGATGCTCTTCTGAAGGTCACTCGCAACACCCTGGAAGCCATGCGCAAGCGCATCCAGGCCTCTTCTACAATCAACTTCTTAGGTAGCAACTCTCTTCCTTCTGCTTTCAGCAGAAGCAGCTGGCTGTAACATTTCCTCTCAAAACTATGGCTAATATTTTGAACATTCCCTTGCTTTTTAATCGAGGTTGGCAGTGATGGTAATGTATTCATTCATTCAAAGCATTTTTATCCTGCTCTTCAGTCCAAAGGCTCCCAGGGTGACTTACAAGAATTAATAACTAGACAGTCCCTGCCCTCAGGGTTACAATCTAGAAAGACACAAGGAAAGGGGTTGGGAGGGAGGGAGGGAGGAAGGAAGGAGGGGGAAGTGCACAGTGGTGGTGCTTGACTCAGTTGCCCAATTGGATGGAAATATACCAATTAAGCTCAGGTTTGCACTGCATCCATTGTCCTTCTGGGCTGGCCTGTTCCTCTTTTCTTTCTTCTCTTCTGCAGTTTCTCTTCTTTTGAGTTCAAGTTGTTTTTTCTCCCACCCCCTCAGGACAAGCTGTTTCTTCAGATGCCCTTTTGGTGACAGTTGAGGGAGGGAGGGGCCACCACTGAGAGCTAGGTCATAGTAACTCACCAACTTGTGTCGTCTTTTCCCATCCCCTCATGGCAAGATGATGGCAATGATAGATGAGACTGCACTGTTTGGTGTACAAAAGTCTATAACGTTTGGCTTGCTTAAGGTGAGAATAGAACAGTTGTCTCCCAGGCCAGTTGTCTCCCACTGAAAATGTATTGATTGATCCTATGTAATACCAGCTCAGCCTGATCACTTACATTTAGGTACCCTAGAAATGTATCTTCAGCAACTTTCATGTCATAAAAGATAGGACCAGCTGTTCCATTTGATTTCCCTGTGATGGTGGTGATGAAGCCATGCCATAAATGTGGCATGTATCAAGGAGGATGCAGCCATGTTAGCATAGCAGCTAGGAAGTGGCACTATTTGGCATACAGTGGAGTTTCTCTGACACTGGAGGAAGGGGGCAAAGAAGTGATCTTTCCAATTCCTTTCCCTGCAAGCCCCTTGTGCCTCCTGAAAAGCTGCTCCTGGAGGCTGCAGGTGAATTGGCAAATATCACCTCCTTGCCCCCTTCCTCCAGTGGGAATCCTCTGCTGGATTCTGGGGCTTTCTGTGAACAGAAGGAGCCCTTCTATTCACAGAATGGCCAATCTGGGTCCAATCCACTGAGGGGGGCACAGTGCAGATGCTGAAAGCCCTGTGAATTTGTTCTAGTGAAAACACATCTTAGACAAGTTTATAGAACTGAGGAACTGAGGGACTCGGGAGATCCGCGTTCTAGTCCCCGCTCGGCCATGAAACTCACTGGGTGACTTTGGGCCAGTCACGGACTCTCAGCCTAACCTACCTCACAGGGTTGTTGTGAGGGTAAAATGGAGAGGAGGATTATGTAAACCGCCTTGGGTTCCTTTCAGGAAAAAGGGCGGGGTATAAATATAATAAATAAATAAATAAATAAATAAATTTGTGGGTGTTGGTTGTGCAGTGAAAGCCCATCCAGTTCCCACAGACTACATGTTGGTCCTCTCCTCTTCATGATTGCATGGCCAACATGGGCCAGATAGTGTAGATGACCTAATGGACCTCATCTGTGCAGAGTCATCTTGTGCTATATATCATATCAATATTTACTAGGAACACTTCTCTTAAATTTAGTACCACAAACCAAACCAAACCAAACCAGGACAATGGGCACCTCCAGTTCAACCACTTTTTTAGCGTTGCAAAATCAGTGGACCTGTTATTTTTTTCAGTCTAAGAAGATGAATCCCTGGGGTTGTTTGGAAGACATGGGTCTTATTTTTCTTCAGCAGTTGATAAGTGAAGTAATAAGGATTGTATTTTGCATTTCCATTTAGAAAGTGAGAATGCCTCCATGCAGAAACAGAGTGCTCAGCCCATCTTTAAGGCTAGTGTTATCCTTTCTATTCCACATTTTGCTATGATGCCAACCCTTGATGAAGTACAGCAAACACTCAACAAAGCTGTGGACAGTATTGTAAGCATCATGAAAGGAGTTGGCCAGTGGAGTAAGGAGAGACTATCAAAGGTAGGGGTATGTGTGTGTTTCTGAGAACTTTTGTGATAATCTATATTCAGTTTTCGATATTGCAGAATCTCCCCCCCCCCATTTTTGCATAGAAAAAGATGCTAGAAAGAAAAATGGCTGCTTTACAGAGTGACGGAGACAGCGATTCTGAGAATGAAATGAGAGCAAATGAAGTTGGAAACATCCGTGGTAATGTTTTGACTCTTCAGTATTCAATTATGTATGAATCCTGCCTGCCTTTGTTAGGCTTTAAATACAAAGGGTGCATCAAGATGAGGCTTTTATTGTGCAATTGCTCTGCCTCATTCATGGAATGTTACAGGGGGTCCAGTTTTCTTCAACCTGTAACCCTCCCATGTTTTCCCACTGCTTCTTCCATCCCCCCTGCCCATCTATTAAGGAAGAAAAGACATAATAGCTACACAGTGACCTGATTCGTTCAATCACCACAGCCCAACATGGCTTATTTAATGGAGTGAGGGCCACCATTTTGAATATTCACCCCCCCCCCCAGTGGGTGTTGCCATGGTTTGTTGTATCATCCAAATCCTCAAACAACCCTTGCCACCTGGATTTGGACAACATGACAAACAAAGGCAACCCTCCCGCCAGGGTTTAAGCTATATTTAAGCTATAGTGGGTTGTGGTGCATGTGGGAGGTCATTTTGAATTTTGAATATTCAAAATGACCTCCCACATGCACCACAACCCACTATAGCTTAAATAAGCCATGGTGGGCTGCAGTGATTGTGCGAACCTGCTCAGTGTCTTTTGATTGGGAGCCCTCTGTAAGGAAGCACCCAAAGCCTGTTTACTGCTATGTAACAGCATATCACTGATGTAGCAATTGGCCACTAGGTAAATACACTAAAAAAATTCCAGGCATAATGTACCTACATTTTCATAGATTCATAGATCATAGAGTTGGAAGGGGCCTACACAAAGCCATCGAGTCCAACCCCCTGCTCAATGCAGGAAACTAGAGGAGGGGTCTCCCATCCAAGTAATAACCAGGCCTGACCCTGCTTAGCTTTCCACGCTCAGACAAGCTGAGCCAGCGTGAGCCACAGGCCTGTATGTGGGAAAGATAATTTCTCATCCCACTGTAAGTGTGATATGCAAGTTCCAGAGCCAGAGTACCTCAGAATTATGGACTGAGAGTACAAAGTAAGGAAAAAGAAGAGACTGACAATCAAGACATATGGAAAGAGGAGAGTGATTGCAACACAAAGCCCTCTTTTCATGCTTAGTAGTGTCATTTAAAGCTATCACTAGGTCCTCTCATTCCTAACTCAGTGCAAACATATATGATGTAAAATGATGTGCAAGAGGTATATGGGCTGTCTGGTATAGGGCCAATTCACTCATTCACTTACATTCCTAAAGAGGGGATGTATTTGAGTCCTCCTCTGCCTGAATTGGAATTCCAAAGAGGGTGTGTAGACCCTCTTCCACCAGCAGTCAGAACAAAAAAGGTGGTAAATGAGAAGCAACCCCCTTTAAATGTGAAAAGAGTCCTTTGCACAGTAGTATATGCCTTGTTTTGTCTTAAATATAACTATAGAGATTTGTACTTCTTTTATTTATTTATTTTTTAGCTTAGAAAGGCTCATGATAACTTATTTATTTATTTTATTTATTTATTATATTTATCAATCGCCCATCTGGCCGGCCACCCGGCCACCCTGGGCGATGTACAATTAAAATACAACAAAACAACACAATAAAATATAATAATTAAAACAATATAAAAAATTCTCATTAAAAACCTAACCCACCCCATATTCCCGCCTGAACAGCCATGTTTTTAATGCACGGCGGAAGCTCATCACGGAGGGGGCATGGCGAAGGTCACTAGGGAGGGAGTTCCATAATGTGGGGGCCGCCACAGAGAAGGCCCTCTTCCTAGTCCCCACCAGCCTGGCTGCTCTGGCTGATGGGATAAGGAGAAGGCCATCCGTGGCAGACCTTGTTGAGCGGCCTACTTGATGTTGCTGGAGGCGCTCCTTGAGATTATTAGGACTTAGGACCCCAAACAAGCAAACTTTGCAAATGTTCTCGATAATAACTGAAAGTAGATAAGCGGGCTCTTGCAAGCATGCCGAAGTCTCCGACAAAGGCAGCGAAAGCAGATAAGCTAGTCCCCTTGTGCATTTTTTTTTGGCCACATGCTGTGAAGCTATTCAAATCTTGGTGTGAAGTTTAGCGTACCATCAGCTGCAGAAACTCAAAAAGCTCTCAGGAAAACAGTTTATCTGATCTAGAGTCCTCTATTTAACTTAGCATCAATACATGGCATAACTGTTGGCATGGAATTTTAGGCTGCTCTTGGGTTTTTCACACAGACATACCAAACCCCAGTCTAGAACAAATATGTTTTGGAAAAGCTTCTTCTTCTTCTTTCTTTCTTTTTTTTTTTTTGTGCCCCTCTGAGGCCTACTGTATAAATGGGACGTTTGTAATTGTGTGTATGTGGTGTTTGTTTGTTTTTTAAAGATACTGCAGATACAGGCTCCCTGATCTTGCCTTCTCCTATCCAAAG
Organism: Shinisaurus crocodilurus; assembly: GCA_021292165.1. Classification (NCBI taxonomy): domain Eukaryota; kingdom Metazoa; phylum Chordata; class Lepidosauria; order Squamata; family Shinisauridae; genus Shinisaurus; species Shinisaurus crocodilurus. The sequence goes on along the minus strand of CM037880.1, from coordinate 113,985,162 downwards.
CAAGAACTACTACAAAACCATTTCAGAGAATAAGGAAATAATTAAACTGATGTCTGTTCTTAGTACTACTATCAATTCTACCAAAAGGGTAAGCAATGTAGACAGGGGGAACCTTGCCTTCAAATGGGAATGGGGAAAGGGTCACAGGGCAGGGGACGGAAAGGAAAGAGCGAGAAGAAGAAAGATGAAGAGGGGTTGCTGCAGCGACCGACAGAAAAAGCAAAGTGTTTGGTAGAAAAAAAGGGGTTTGTTTAATCGAGGAGAGGCTGCAAAGCATAGTTAGGAAAGTGGGGGTGGCAACACAGCTTTTGCAGAGCCAAGCTCTGCCAAGTCTGAGTTTGGCAGCATGCTATGCTACTCCACCGGCTTCCAAATGTGAAAGCTTATCCTGGTGAAGAAGGATAAATCTTCTGGGGCCATTAGAGTGCTTTCCTACTTTTGACTTTGGCTTTGTTACTTTCCTTATGGTGCGAAGGAAAAAAAAAATACCCAGTACTGTATCTGGACAGAATTGTATGAAAATTTATTATCGCCCTATGTTCCTTGCAGACTGTCGTTCCAAAAATGACAGACAGCTTAGAGGTTGCCCTTAGTAAGACACCTGCAAAGTTTCAGAAGGATAGGTGCACTGGTTCGTGTAAAAGGGGAGCACTCCAATTTTGGGGGTGAGGAATTAATTCTCTTCCTCTTTCCTCCTTGTGTGGGTTTTTTTTGGGGGGGGCAATTTGTATGAGCATGGCACACATCCTAGAGGTGTCTGCAAGCAAGAAGGTGTCTGCAACCCCTGTTTTAGAGAAACAAAAGCAATAAGTTGCTCTTTGGAGACTAAGGCCAGGTTTGCACAATCACAGAGAAAGTAAGCCATGGTGGCATATTTTCCCTCCCTGCGTGTGCCAGTCGTGAGCAGCCTAATTAGCATTGTTCTAATGGCTTATTCTAGGGTTTCGGGGTGGTTTGTAAACCCAACCCTCACTGGGTTTGGACGTTACAACAACCTGTGCATTGCAAGAGTAATTATTTAAATTAGGCGGCTCGCAACCAGAATGTGCGGGGCGGGAAAATAAACCACCGTAGCCTATTTTTGCTCTGTGATGGTGTGAACCTACCCATAGAGAGCTGGTTCACATGTAATGACACGCCACCGTGGGTTAGTTTCCCCGTGGAGCTTGTCGTTGCATCACAACGACATTTTAGAATACAAGCCTCGGTGGGGGCACACCGTTGCTTGTTGTTATGTGTGAACCTGGCCAAGGAGGAGTTCTTGGGGTGGTTAACAAACCACCCAGAACCCATTTCCTGTTTTAGGGTTGTCTGGCACATCTCTGAAACATTAGGTGCTGATGAAATTTTGTTCTGGGGCAGCTTCTGTTCTCTCAGCTTCAGAGAGAAGCCTGCTTTGCCTCAGGAACCAACAGAACAGGAATGAAGCAGCCTGCTTCTGTTTGGGCTTTGGATTTCATCCAAATCTGATGCACATCCCTAAGTATGAGACAAAATATTGCAATGGAATTGGCTGTATAGAATCACCTTCTGAATGTTTCAGGAAGTCCTTGCAGCCTTGGAACGCTTCAAATGTTACCATCATATCTGGCAGAGGGAGAAAGAAGAAACCATTGAAGGCTTCATCAAAGAAAGCCCTTTGTTGTCTGAATTTGAATCCCAAATCCTTTATTACAGAGACTTAGAAGTTGAAATTAACTCGGAGCCTGAATACATATGTGTGGGAACCGTTGCACTATATACTGGTACAGTAATTTAATAATTCAGTTGTCAGCAAATTCTGTTTAGCTGCTCTCACTCTGAGAACACTGCTTAAAACAACATGAAGGCTGAAATCCGGTACACACTTACCAGGGAGTAAGCCCCATTAAATTCAGTGGGATTTAATTCGGAGTAGGCATGCATAGAAACATGCTGTAACTCTCCTTTTGCTCTACTTGTTAATTATAATGTATCATAACGCCATTTTTGTCAACTCTGTGGAATGGAATGAAGGGGGAAAGATGGATGCAGGAAAAGATTTGGTGCTACTTCCTTAGCATTTTGGTGCTACTTCCTTAACTAGCTGTCACTGATTGAATTTCCCCCCTAGCGGACCTAAAGCTGGCACTTACAACAGAAACCAAGGCTTGGATGATTGCATTTGGACGTCACTGTAACAAGAATTACAGGACAGAAATGGAAAACATTTTTACCTTTGTAGAAGAAATCAGCAAGAAACTGAACCGTCAAATCAAAGACTTGGATGATATAAGGATAGCTATGGCTGCGCTGAAAGAGATCCGGGAGCAACAGATCCCCATAGATTTCCAAGTGGGACCAATTGAGGTAACTGGAAAGAGAACCTATGGCCATTACCTGCCCTGCTCTCTGGCACGTAATTGTGTCTGTTCCCCCAAACTAGCCCACAATTAGGGTTCTGTCACAGTCTGTTCTGCTCTATTATTATTATTATTATTATTATTATTATTATTATTATTATTATTATTGATTCACTCTATTTATATCCCACCTTTCCCTCCTAGTGGGAATTCAAGGCAGTGTAAGAGCATCAAAACAACAATTTAAATTTCACATACAAACTCATTGGATCTTACTGGCTTGGCTCGATGCCTGTTGGTTCTTGCTGTAACCATTAGAAATGAGAAGCAATGCCAGAAAGAGGCTTGTCCTCCCTACCCACCCATTCTTTCATGAGCTGATCTCTTCAGTTATCCTGTAAGATATTACCTTGTTCACTTTGCCCAACGTGCTTCCAGCAGTTCTGATTGATAGTTGGGCAATTGGAGCAGGAGCCACCTTTGGACTGTAACCTGGAATTGAGCAGGCAGAATGTAGTTTTCGTGTTTCCCCTCTTTGTACTCCTGGTCTTGAGGCTTTCCTGAATTCCTGGTCCCACTTGTGATTACCTACTTGTCCTGAGTGAGCTTGATCCTGAAAAATAGAAAATCTAAGTGGACCTTGATAGAATTCTGACTTTGGTATGGGGGTTGACACCTTCGCCTCATTGCTCAGGATTACCTTTTGGTTCATGATCCTGTAAAAGTGTGTCCTGCCAGCTGGTTCCTTCCTTAACAAATATTCTCCATTCTTTTTGAGACGACACCCTTGCTGGATGGTGACTTTGTTCTCAGTAAGTGAAATCACAACCTGTGTGAAGATTTCCATAGCCAGTATCTTTGAATCCCCCCCCCCCCCAGGGAGATTAAGAGTTTCTAGTGGTATTGATGCCAAGTTATGAATTCTTTAGTATTGTGGAGAAAGAATGAGATTCTCACTTTTTAATTCCACCCCACTTTTTTATTTGTATTATTTTACGCACAAATACATAGATGACCCCTTCATATATTTTTCCATGGCTCCAACTTTTATTGTATGTTGAAAGGGTGGCCTGAAGTCATCTTAGTCAGCAGTGATTGAGATGGAATGTCAATTAGTTTATCATGGTTCTGATTTAACTGTTAGCAACACATAGGGATGTGTGAAACCTTCCTTGTTGTTTTTATGGGTATTTCTGCATTGTTGAAAAGTGACATTGTATTTTTAGTGCATTTATCTGATCACGTGGATATGCAATTTCCGCAAATGCAGGATTTTCTGATTTGCAGCTTAGCTCAGATCCTAGTGATGGCACACAGTTCGCTATTCATTTAAAGGCAAGGATACCTTATTTATTAACAGAAGCACATATATGCATATATCCTTCATCTTGTAAAAAATAAAAATAAATAAACAAATAAAAAGGCTGCTTCTGATTGGTGGAGAAGCAGTTTAATTGTGCATAGTTCTCCAAATGAAACTGCTGAGCAGCTTTCTATTGCTCACCCAGTTCCCATTCAAAGCCCTGATGAGTTTGCTGTTGCTTGGGGTGTCAGCTATTGCTCAATACAGCCCAGACTTAATTGTGCACCAGCTTGTGCACCAAAGCAGCACTTTTTTGCAAATCTTCCATACCTGTTGGGAAATAACTGTATTTGGGGCATTATCTGCAGCTGTAAATACGTTTGCTCTCAAAACCAAACATTCTAGATCAGTGTTCTCCAACCTTGGGTCCCCAGATGTTTTTGGCCTACAACTCCCAGCATGCTGGGAATTGTAGGCCAAAAACATCTGGGGACCCAAGGTTGGAGAACACTGATCTAGATAGTAGATATTCACTGCATTCACACGTATCTCTTATATATATATAATACTCTGTTTTTGATGGACTATGGAGGAGGACTATGTAAGCCGCCTTGAGTTCCTTGCAGGAAAAAAGGCGGGGTATAAATATAATAAATAAATAAATAAATAAATTGGGGGCTACTCTTTGATTCATTTTCTTCTATTCTGTTTTAATATACGTATCTCTTATATATATATATATATATATATATATATATAATACTCTGTTTTTGATGAACTTCGAATACAGGCTGTATCTGGTAGAAGAACATGAACTAGTTAGTTTAAAACTCCATGTCATTGTTGATTTTTAAGATACCTTTTGCACTAGCCTAGCTCTCTTGCATTTTATACAGGACCACTTGGTGCTATTTTGATCTTGATGTTCCCAAAGGAATGTTTCATTATGCACATACCTGCATGTAGACTTTTTGATGATCATAGATAACGACCTTTGTCTTGGCAGGAATCCTATGCAATGTTAAACAAGTATGAATTACTGGTGGCAAAGGAAGAGATGGAAAAGATAGACACGCTGCGCTACACCTGGGAGAAATTGCTGGTCCGAGCAAATGAGGTGCAGAATAAATTGGTAGCATTACAGCCCAAGTTCAGAGGAGAGCTAATAAGCACGGTGGAGATATTTGTCGAAGACTGTGATCAGTACTACTTAGACTATGACAAGGTACAGGACTTTATATATTGGGAAAAATCATTTTCATTCTCTGATACAGGTATTTTTGGGAAGCTGCCTGAAAATACATCAAGGGTTAAAACCCGAAAGTAGATCGTACTCTTCTGATGGTGGTGACTTAACTGCCATCTTGTCTTGATCCTCAGCTCAGGCCTTTTTCTTTCCTTTTTTTAAATATGGGGCAGGTAATGGGGAAGTCCACATTCCACTGAGAACTTTGGATTATGGAGTGCAAAGAGCTAGGCTTCAGGCAAAAAGGCAGTGAAGGATGGTGCCCAGAGCTCTCTGGTGGTCTATGGATGCCTTCCTCTTAATTGGTTGTAAAGAAAAAGAGGCCTGCTCAAATTGTACTTATTTACAATTTATAATCTGTTTTTCCATCCTTATGGAAAGGTGGTTCACAAAACACATTAAAGATAACAAATAAAATCAGTCTTAGAAATAATAATTATCCTCTTAAAAGGCAGCATCAGCCAGCAAATACCTGTACAGATTTTTTTTAAAAAATCTCCGCATCAGGCTTTTTAGGTCTTGTAGGGCTGGAATTCCAGAATTATGGTGTTACATCCAATAAGATTCTGACATCTCTAAAGAAACAGCAGTGCCTACTTTGAGAATGGTAACATGTGACCAGATGGCTCTAAGATAATATGCATGTATATCATTCTATACCTGGATACAGTCCATTTGATGTGTCGTGTTCCCCATTGAGTCAGCTAATAATGGTGGATACCTTGCTGACACAAGCAGAAGTTGGCTTAATTCGATGTGGGAGAGAACTCCATGATGGACCAGAGGCTATGCTTACACTTTACCCTCCTTTTCCTCTATATCATCTTTACAAAGCAAGAGACAGTAAAAAAAAACAGCAAGGCCGTAGTGCTGATAGCTTCTGAGAACAGAGAGAGCGCTTTAGCTATAACAATAAATCTGCGTTCTAGGAGGAAGGTAAGGCTGGTTGCTAGGAGACCGTGGGGCAAGTTGACCTTATTGATGGTGAAGAGAAAAACTTTAAAAGGACAGTTAAAAGGAGATGGAGGGGAAAGAAAATTGAGAGTTTTGCCTACCTGTTTTTTTGGGATGGAATTATCCCAAAGTTTTGTACCAGTCAGATTTAAAAAGACAGTGAAGGACATTGGCGTAAGTGTGGCGTAGTGGTGAGAGTGTTGGACTGGGACTCGGGAGATCCGGGTTCTATTCCCCGCTCGACCATGAAACTCACTGGGTGACTTTGGGCCAGTCACTGCCTCTCAGCCTAAGCTACCTCACAGGGTTGTTGTGAGGATAAAATGGAGAGGAGGAGGAGGACTATGTAAGCCGCCTTGAGTTCCTTGCAGGAAAAAAGGCGGGGTATAAATATAATAAATAAATAAATAAATAAATTGAATCTTTGATTCATTTTCTTCTATTCTGTTTTAATATACGTATCTCTTATATATATATAATACTCTGTTTTTGTATAAAATAAATAGCTTCAAGGAAGAGCCCACATCTATAAATGCAGTCTGGACCCTGAGCTAAAGGTGGTTCATTGTGTCAGGGGATATATCAATCTCAAATTCAAGAAGGGGTTTTCCTTCTAAATTTTTGGAGATAGGTTATTCAGGTTGCAGAAATGGTTATATCCATGACAGATGATTTGCAGCTAAATATGTGAACTAACTGCACTGAAAAGCTTTATGTTAGAAGTGACAATGGATAATATGAAAGTGCTAGTTGTCGTGTAATGGCTCATTCCCCCATGAAAGGCATCATTTGATACTGAAGGTATCAGGTGACAAAGATGCACACGTGGTGAACCATCCCTCAGTGAGTGGATTTGCCACAAAGATTGAGTGCTTCATTCTCCACAGGCTCCTAATCAATCCACATGGCACAAACTGTATGATCCATTTACTTGGGCCCCTATGGTGAATGCAAGGGGTCGTGGCCTGGGCGAAAAAGTATTGCCTTTTCCTAGGGTACCTAACACACTCTTGATTGTCCACTCCACTGTCAAATCTGGGAGCTTTTGAAGCTGTTGTCTGCATGTGCCAAGGGAAGCACAGCTTTCAGCAGTACTCCTAGTTGTGTTAACATAAAGCCTAACTAATGATGTAGCCTGTGACAGGGATGACAGATTGGAAGTTCTTAAAACCAAGGGTGGTCTGTTTTTCTGAAAGAGTTTATATAAATTGATGTGTGTCTTTATGAATGCGATCCATCTTTTCTTCCTCTTCCAGAACGGTCCCATGTTGGATGGTCTTGAGCCTCAGGAAGCTAGTGACAGGCTTATCATGTTTCAGGTATCCTACTTGTCTTTTTGCTCCATTAATATAAAGCTTCTGTAAATCTACCTGAATCATTGGGTTAATGAAATACTACAGCAGCAGCATCCCAATGTCTCACTAAAAATATATGCTTGGCTCCAAAAGTACCCTTCTGCTAGTGGAAAGCCTGTTCTGCTAATGGAAGGGCTGTTTCTGACCTAGCAGAAAAGCACTGCATGGGGAAAATGACCCCCAGATCATAACAAGAGCCCTACTAGATCAGAGACCAATCTAGTTCAGTGTCATGTCTCCAACTTTCCTTAGTGGTCAATTAGATGCTTCTAGGAATCCCACAAGCATGGCATGAAGGCAATAGACCTCTTCTGCTGTTGTTCCCCAGCAACTGGTATTCAGAGGCATGCTGGCTGCCTGGCTCTGACCCTGGAGGTAATATATAGCCATTATGACGAGTAGCCTTGGATACCTTCCATGAATTTGTCTAATCCCCTTTTAAAGCTGTCCAAACTGGTGACGATCACTATTACATATTCCTGCACATATCCAAATGTCTCAGTGGTTTGGTAATATTGTTGCAGTTGGATGTAATGTGGGAATGCATGGTAAGATCCAAAAGTTACACTTGCCAAAACAGGTGGGATTTAGGCCAGTTTGTGAATGTATGCATAGATCTCCCTATGTATTTCTTTATTGCATGAGTATGACAGACAGTTTTTAAGGAGATGAGGGCTCATTTTTTCAGCCGAATTTAAAACCTAGCATGTCCAAGTGGGACTTCAGAGAGCTCTCTAGTGCAGGAAGGAATAACAAAACCTGTGACCAATTCCACCTTTTGCATTTGCCTCTTTAGTCTTGTTTACTTGGGCCATGGACTATTCCTGTTTTAGATGAATGACATTCTTGATACATTTTATTCCTTGTGATTTCAAGCACTGTATGTTCAGACTTTCAATTTTAAACCTTAGAATCGATTTGACAACCTTTATCGGAAGTATGTCACCTACACTGGAGGTGAAGAGCTTTTCGGCTTGCCTGTTACTCAGTACCCTCAGCTCCTCGAGATCAAGAAGAAGCTGAACTTGTTACAGAAGCTTTACAGCCTGTACAACAATGTCATTGACACTGTAAATGGATACTATGATATCCTCTGGTCAGAAGTGAACATTGAGAAGATTAATAATGAACTCCTTGAGTTTCAAAACAGGTGGGGAAAACATGGGGATTCTGAATCTGTATTTAGCATAAGTTGCTGTGATCTGTTATCAGGGCCGGGTGGAGTGAGGCATATATTTGCTCCTTGAAATTGGGTGCTAATCTTTAGCTGCTTAAAGCAGATCTTTGAAAGAGCAATGGAAGGAAGATTTAGCCTCAGTTCATTGCTTTTTATTTATTTAATCTCCTGTCTTTGTTTCACTCATTTCATTATTATCCTTTGTGGTGTTGCTCCCAGATTAAGTTTTCAACACTTCTGGTAATTGCAAAGGTATTGTGACTTTTCACTGAGAAGTAGATGTGTCTTGTGTATAAATGGGAAAATTGATGATGGGACCTCTTTTAAGAAAAAGTTTATTAAGCCATAAAGTGGATTTTCTTTCATTTACTACAAATAGAAAGTCCTCTAATCCACCACAGAAGCATGTGTGCATTTTTCAAATAAGAATCAAACCATAATTCTTCCCCGCCTCGATCTGAGTGGAGAGGCGGGTAAGAAATAAAATTTGATGATGATGATGATGATGATGATGGAGAAGAAAACGAATTGTTAAAAATCCTTTCATTTGCTTATATACGTTTTGCTGCTTTATTTTAGCAATTTTAATTCTGTATCCTTGTGTTTTTAAATCTAAAAAGTTGGAGTAATAGAATAGAATAGAACTTGGTTTTCATCACCCCATTCAGAGAAATCTGCTGACTATAGCAGGGATGGGCAACTTGTGGCCCTCCAGATGTTTTGGCCTACAACTCCCACCAGCCCTAACCAGCATAGCCAATGGTAAGGGATGATGGCAGTTGCAGTCCAACATCATCTAGAGGGCTACAAATTGCTGATTCCTGGACCACAGTCTTGGATGCCCTACATATAACTTTCTTAAGTTCTCTTGTTCTTCTTTGGACCTCAGCCTTTGCACTGGCATAGATTTTTTCTTGGCAGCACAATTAATATCATTTTGCCATATTTGGAAGGCTTTCCTTTTTTTGTCAATTATATATTTAATCTCATTATCATTTTCATCAAACCAATCCTGATGTTTCTTAGTTTCATATTCAATAGTTTGTTCACAAGCTGCAGTAATGGAGGTTTTCAGCTTAGACCAATGGTCCTCAGTGTTATCAGGAGTTAATGTTAATGGTCCTCAATGTTCTGTAGGTAGATGTTCCCTAAGAAATGATTGAAGGCGAGTTTGGTTAATAGGGTCTTGAAGGGCATGGATATTCATTTTACACCTTGGTTTCCTTCCTTGAAGCCTACGTTGGGGAGCAATATTGATAACCATAGTGGACTGGATTAGTCGATGGTCTGTCCAACAGTCGTCGGCACTCACCCTTTATTTGGCATTTATTGATTTGGCTAAGGCCTTTGATACTGTAGACCGAACGGCTCTCTGGACTATCGTTATGAAAATTGGATGCCCCAATAAATTTGTGAATATCTTGCGACTTCTCCATGACAACATGACAGCAACGGTTTTGGACAACAACGACTCTCATGGTGCTCCATTTAAAGTGGGATCAGGTGTTAAACAGGGATGTGTTATCGCCCCAACATTATTTGCTATTTTAATCACCATGATTTTACATCTTGTCGAGGGGAAACTTCCCACTGGTGTAGGAATTATATATCGAACAGATGGAAAGCTTTTTAATCTCAGTAAGCTGAAAGCAAAAAGTAAGGTAGTTACAACCTTCGTTGTGGAACTTCAGTATGCTGATGATAATGTGGTCTTTGCACATTCAGAGGATGATCTCCAAACTATCCTAAATGCTTTTGCAGAAGCATACGAAAAACTTGGTCTCTCACTTAACATCAAAAAACCCAAAGTGCTTTATCAGCAAGTGCTTCATCAGCAAGTGCAAGTTAACCCTTTGATGATGCCATCTATCCAGCTTGGCGGGGCAATACTGGAAAATGTCGATCATTTTCTCTATCTTGGCAGCTATCTTTCTGTTATAGCTAACATTGACAGTGAAATCCAGCATCGTTTGAGCTCCGCAAGTGCCGCGTTTTCTCGAATGAAACATAGGGTGTTCGAGGATTGGGATATTTGTAAGAAGACCAAAACACTGGTTTATGAAGCCATTGTATTATCAACTTTATTGTATGCCTGCGAAACATGGAATATCTATAAACGTCACTTCCACCTCCTTGAAAGATTTCATCAACGTTGCCTCTGGAAAATCCTGCGAATTACTTGGGAAGATAGGCGAACAAATGTCAGTGTACGGGAAAAAGCAAAGACTACTAGCGTTGAAAAAATGATCCTTCAACGCCAACTTCAGTGGACCGATCATGTTGTTCGAATGTCTGACTGCCGTCTCCCAAAGCAGTTACTTTATTCCCAACTCAAGGATGGAAAGCGGAATATCGGTGGGTCAGTATAAGAGATTTAAAGATGTTCTTAAGGCTAATCTAAAAAAAATTCAATATAAACATTGAGAACTGGGAAGCTCTGGCCCATGAACGCTTTAACTGGAGGTTGGCCTTTCACAAAGGTTCTATGGGACTTTGAAGAAGCCCGAGTGCAAGGTGAAAGGGAGAAATGTGCTAAGCGAAAAGCACGTCAAACGAATCCTTTACAGGACCATCTTCCATCTAGTAACCTGTGTCCTCACTGTGGGAAGCTGTGTGGATCTAGAATTGGCCTCCACTTATGGACCCATTGCTGGAGTCTACACAATTTTATATAATTTCCTCTTTATATAATTTTCTTTTTGTAATTTTATCTTGGAAGACAATCTTACTCGGTCACGACTCACGAGTGATCACCTACTACTACTACTACTACTACAACATATAACTTTATACTATTCCTTTAAAATATGTATAAGTTATGCTGTGCTTTGTTCTACTTTGACCAGGTGGGTCATGGCTAAAATGCTATCATACTCTAATCTACCTCACAGAGTTTAAGGATAAATAATTATATGGTGCTCTGCACGCTGCAAAGTTTAGAAGTGATTAAAAGGGCAATCCTATACACACTTATCTGGGAATAGTTCCTGTTGAATTTGTGGGGCTTGCCTCTGACTAGACATAGATTTCATAGATTTCATAGATCATAGAGTTGGAAGGAGCCTACAAGGCTATCGAGTCCAACCCCCTGCACAATGCAGGAAACTAGAGGAGGGGTCTCCCATCCAAGTAATAACCAGGCCTGACCCTGCTTAGCTTCCATGCTCAGACAAGCTGAGCCAGCGTGAGCCACAGGCCTGTATGCTTAGGATTATGATTGCACTGTGAAACTATTTCAAATACAGTAATACCTTGGATTGCAAGTAACTTGGTTTGAGAGCGTTTTGCAAGACAAGCAAATTTTTAAATATTTATTTAATTTTTTTTTACTTGATATACAAGCGACGTCTTGCAATACAAGTACTGTAGTATGGCTTAAATTAAAAATCTCTGTACAATTTTTTTGGGGGGATTTCGTTTTGATATAAGAGTGTTTGGGATTACAAGCACGCTTCCGGAATGAATTATGCTCTCAATCCAAGGCATGACTGTAGTGTTAAAATTATTTTGTTGTGGGGGTTGTTGTGTGTGTATGCAGGTGCCGTAAACTGCCCCGAGCTTTGAAGGAGTGGCAAGCATTTCTGGATCTTAAGAAAACAATTGATGACTTCAATGAATGTTGCCCTTTGCTTGAGATGATGTCCAGTAGAGCCATGATGGCGCGTCACTGGAAGCGCATCACTGATCTCACTGACCACAATTTTGATGTTGAAAATGAGACTTTTAAATTGAGTAACATCATGGAAGCACCTTTGTTGAAATATAAAGAAGAGATAGAGGTATTAATGTTGAGAGGATTGAGACTGGTCCAGGTCCAGTAGTAAGTGATGTAACAACATGCCCAATATAGAAATGTAGGATCTACCTAATTGTATTCTCCCTTCCACTCCACCCAGTCCCAAACAATATATTAGCATTTCAGTCAGCATATTCTGTAGCAGAAGAACTGAAGGTAGGCAAAACATTATTTTGTTACATTTGGGACAATACTTTGGCCTGTCTCATTTACTTGCTTGTAGGGTTGTCAAAATGATGGCACTTCCTTAAAAAATAGATAGCTGAACTTTGGTACACATAGTCGAAGGGTGCAACTAAGGGTGCAATCCTATGCATGTTTAGACAGAAAAAGACCTACAACTCCCAGCGCTCTGGGAGTTGTAGGCCTTTTTTTCTGTCTAAACATGCATAGAATTGCACCTTAAAAGTCTGAAAACAGGACACCTTTGTGTTTGCTCAGAAGCCAGGATGTTCATTCAGCCCATCTTGGGCTAGCAGCCAAGAGATGAGGCAGGATGGAAGGTGTGGGAGCTACATATTCACACACTTAGAATGGGGTAGAGGGTTTTCCATGGACATCCAAGGACAGGGTGGTTTCAACTGACTATCCAGAACATATTGATGCTTGCAGAATGCTAGCAGTATGTATTAGTTTATTATATTCATTAGGTGCTGTTCTTCTTCCAGTGAGCTCTCAGTAGTGCATATGGGGTTTCCATGTGGTCCATGCGTATCTGGGTCAGGCTTGTAGCTTGAAAAGATGCAGCATTGCAACAGTGTCAGGAAACTTGAGAATATTTTCTGTGGCCATTTTCTAGTTAGATGCCTTGAATTCAGATACCTACTTTATTGTATTGTTGAGAGAGAGTGAACTGACTGGCTGATCAGCCATGCATAGGAATTCATGTGTTGTGTTCATCCCCAGAAAAACATGTTGCCTTGGATGAGGAGGAGTGGCATTGGGGTGTGTTTGGGCTCTGATGGTCCTGATAGGTCCGTCATGAATACAAACAATTGCTGCTAGAACAGTTGTTAAATGTATTGATCATGCAAGAGCTAATTGAAATTGTATGGCAATAAGAAGCACACAACTTGGCTCCTAAGTGTTTTGTGCTCTGCAGGTTTGTGTCCACCAGCTGTTCCTACTCCTCCGCCAGCCCCCATATCAATCATATCTCCCTTGGTAGCTCCGTGCCCTCTTTTCTTTCCCCACAATTCTATAGGTAATTTCCCCCAGAATCCTGCTGCCATCCAGCAGCAGCCAGTGAGGCAGATTGCTAGGCAAAACTGCTGGCAGAGGCTGTGTGGCAAGCAATTGAGGTGGGAGAGGAATTCCCACCCATTCCTTTAAGCACTGGGAGGTGGTGCTGGAGGCAGGGGGTGCCTCCATCAGCACCCTGAAAGCACATGATTTCTGCACAAGTGGTGACTATCCTGTCAGCTACCATGTGCTTGCAGAGTATTGACTGGAACAGCCTCCGTCTCCACTGCTGCCTGCCAGTGCCAGCAGGGCCGGATTAACATAGGGGCTATTGGAGCGGCAGCCCCAGGCCCAGATCCCAAAATAGGCCCACAACAAATAGGGACGCCGCACGCGCGGCGCTGCGCCGCGCCGGGGAAATGAGGACGCTCAGAGCAAGGTGACGTCCAGTCGCTCACCTGCGTGGGGCGTTGCCGGAGGCGAGCACGCCGGGGAGCAGAGGTTGCCGCCCATTGCTTCGCTTGCTGGCTGCGGCGCCTCGCCCCACTCTGCCGCCCCAGCCGGATTCTTGCCTCCTTGGGCTGCGCCGCCTCTCCTTGCCGCTCTGTAATGAGGAGGCCTCGAGGTTTGTGCAAGAGACTGAGAGGAGAGTCTACTTTCGTGAGGAAGTTAGTTTGCCTTTCTTCCTCCATCCTCCCAGCCCAACTTTCCTAGGCTTGCATAACTTGCTTACTATGTCTTTTTTGCACTTCCCTTTCTTCATGTGTCCAATACTTTTTCCCTGTGCCATTCAATTTTATTACACATAACTTCATTTCTGAACTTCTTGGTTTATGTTTCTGTTTTGGCACTTTAATGGTAATTAAAATATTTAATTTGTTTTAATATGAAATTGCGTCTTCATTTTATTTATTTCCATAAAAAGGCCCACCAAAATCCTCAGCACCAGGCCCATAATGCTCTTAATCCAGCCCTGAGTGCCAGTGCCTAACGACATATGGGTGTGAATCTCCCCCACTGCCTAATCACTGTGCAGTGTCCACTTGCGGGTTCACCTAGTGAAATGTCTCACTGTCAGCTGCCGTTCTCAACTATCCAGAAAGCATAGGTTTAATTCACCAACTAATCTTCAAGCAAAGACCAGATTAATTGACTCACTACCAGTGCATTGGATGATCATTCAGCAGGGGCATCAGCTCATCGTTCAAATGAAATATGCTGTTGCAGAGCATTAACTATGGCTTTGCTGACCACATCAAACAGCTGGAAACTTCCACATGGACCACCTTAAGAGCATTGGGTCTTCCCTGAAATGATGTGTGTGCAGCCTCTTCTAGGTCCTGTTGCACTGGAAGACATTCCAATATTCTAGGTATAAAGTAGTTAAGTTCTATGGAGTAATGTTGCAATTGATTTGGTAGGATATCTGCATCAGTGCAGTGAAGGAGAGGGACATTGAACAGAAGCTGAAGCAAGTGATTGCTGAGTGGGACAACAAAACATTTACTTTTGCTAACTTTAAAACCCGTGGGGAACTGCTCTTGCGGGGAGACAGCACTTCTGAAACTATTGCAAGCATGGAAGACAGCTTAATGGTTCTCGGCTCCCTAATGAGCAACAGGTAACATGGTAGACCTTTTACTTTTCTTCTCATTGGATATTTATGTGATCATTTTTAATGACCTTGCTGAGCACTCGTCATTATTTCAGGTACAACACCCCATTCAAGGCTCAGATACAGAAGTGGGTACAGTACCTGTCTAACACAACTGACATAATTGAGAACTGGATGACGGTGCAGAATTTGTGGATATACTTAGAGGCTGTCTTTGTGGGTGGAGACATTGCCAAACAGCTTCCAAAGGTAAGAGCCTTTACTTTGCCTTAAAGGATCTGCAGATGGTGTTAAGGCAACTTGAAGACTTAAAATGTTTGGCCCCAGCCGTTTAATATACAACATGTGGCCAGCGATCCGCTTAATGTGGCCATAACAGAAGAGCATGAGAAATGGAACATATTGACTGCTGAACATAAATCTTCTCTTAAGTCCTCATATCTATGGACCTTATAGCAATGGGGATGCCTTCATCAGTTCTATCTTAAAACAGGAAGCCAAACGTTTCTCTAACATCGACAAATCGTGGGTGAAGATCATGACACGAGCCCATGAAATACCGAATGTGGTCCAATGCTGTGTTGGGGATGAAACCATGGGACAGCTGCTGCCCCATTTGTTGGATCAGTTGGAAATTTGTCAAAAGTCTCTCACAGGGTAAGGCTGCTTATGGATAAATGTTTCAGTAGTGGGCAATCAAGTACAATAGCACTCAGAAGAAATTATAGCCCATTTATTGCTTGTGTCCCACCAGCATGCACCATGCTTCACCACTTTCTTAAGTGGCTGGAATAGATCAGGCCTGCAGTTGTTGATATTATCATGCTCAGAACTAGAAACTGAGGCAATTATATAGGGGTTGAGAAGTAATATTAATTTATAATAATCCTTATGAAATGAGAGAACAATATAGCCTACAGTTTAAGGCCATTCTCAGAGCATGTCAGTTGTTTGAATGCCCACTTAAAGCTAAATGATGATGATGATGATGATGATGATGATGATGAAGCATTTAAGTATATTTGTTCCGTTCTTTATAAGTATTATGGTATACTAGTCTTGAATATCAAAAAGCAGAGCCCATATTGTTTTGCTTTTGACAGAAAACGCCCTTAGCCAGTAAAATATATTTTTGGGGTAGGGAGATTAGTAGGTTTTTTTGCTTGTATGTTTGAAATTTCCTAACTGATGGTAATGGCAAATTCATTATTTAAAAAACAAAACAAAAAAACCCACATGCCTAGTACCAAAATAGGCAACTGGCTGAGGTCAATTGTCATGTTTGAACAATCATCTCTCAGCTTTATAAACCAATATATAAATGAGCCTTTTGGCTGTATAGGAAGCCCTTTTGCTCCTCATTTGTGTGCGCTGGCAAACAAACCAGAATGTCTTCAATTAACTATAATTTTGTGTGTGTTCTGAACTGAAAAACTATGGTTAATGGCTTTGGAACAAAGCTAACTTTCAACCATGGCTTATTAAGCCAAGATATGATTGTTCTGAATGTGGTCAATGGTCCAGATAGGACCTAACACTAAACTAAGATTTAGAATTATGTCATGTGCATGAGAGCACTGGGCTTATGTGCTCCCCATGGCTTGAGGAATAGATTGGAAGCATCTGCTTCCAAACTAACTGGAGTTCCCTATGATGTCTGAACTTGGGAAACTCTTGTTAGTTTTAGGGATAGGCTTTTTGGTGCCTTCCAGATGTTTTGGACCACAACTCTCATGATCCCTGTCTGTTGGCCATGCTGACTGGGGCTTATGGGAGTTGTAGTTCCAAAAATCTGAAAGGCACCAGGTTGCCAACCCTTTGTTTAAATAAGTTTGGACATCAGAGGGAACTCTCTTTAAAAAGAAGCAAAAACTTATGATCTTCTTGCAGTCAAACCAGAGGAGGAGGGAGAATGCATGAGCCTGAGGATTGTGCACATAATGCTAAAAAAACCCATGCTTGCCTTGTTTTCAGACTATTTATTTGAATGAAGTGTGGATCCTGAAATCCTTTAAAGTTGAGTGAAACCAAAAGTTAGTTATAGGAGTAACAGTACTTTAAGCCCATTTAGCTAGTTATTCTAGCTGTGGCTCTGGCTTTTTCTTGCTAGCTCCTCATCATTTAAATTAGGTACATCTGGGTGATAAGGAGCCTTCATTAGCTCATGCAGCAAATGGCTTGCAATGCCAGGCAGTAACATCAAAGCATTTGTAAGCCCCGTGGAGCAGGGTGAGGCTCAATTTCTATCATTAATGATGTATTCTCTAGTCTAATGGGATGATGAGAAGACTTGATCATTGAAAGGCTATGGTGAAGTTGTGTTATATAACTTGGCACATTTCTTTTCTTTTTGTTCAAATTCAGGTACTTGGAGAAAAAGCGGCTTTCATTTCCCCGTTTCTTCTTTGTGTCAGATCCTGCTCTCCTGGAGATCCTGGGCCAAGCTTCGGATTCTCACACAATACAGGCTCACTTGCTAAATGTCTTTGATAACATCAAAACTGTGAAATTCCATGAAAAGGTTTGTGAAACTGTAATATCGGTCTTACAAGGGAAGCAGTGCTTGTCTGAGGTTCGGGGTACAATTCATTCCCTTGTGAACCCCACCCTAACCTCAGAGGGTCCCAATACAGGACGTCATCTTGGAACCCAGTGAAATCATCATTCACTTTGCTGCTCACCACTCAGGGCCCCTGCCCACCTGTGTATCTACTGGCCTGTTGAGCTTAGGGTAGACAAAGAGGTTGCTGTCTCAGGTGAGGCTCAGCGGCTGCTGTCATCATGCACAGCCCAAACAAATTACCTAAGGAAGTCCAGGGAAGTCTATGTTTATTCAGTTTTCAACATCTAGGCCAGCCTTCCCCAACCTGGTGTCCTCCAGATGTTTTGGACTCAACCCCCAGCTAATATGGCCAATGGTTAGGAATGCTGGGAGATGTAGTCCAGAACATCTGGAGGGCACCAGGTTGGGGAAGGCTCGTCTAGGCCACCCCACCTGTTCCCCTTCCCATAAAGCTGGAGGGGATAGAAGATCCAAGCATATACCGACGTGTCAGATTTGGTGTTCTAATTATGGTAAGCAAGGGGGGAGGGCCGCTCGTGAAATCCACATGCCCCACTCCCTGACTCTTCCCAGTTGTAACCAAATCATCCCTCCCACTCTCCTCCAAAAAGGGGGAGGACCTAAGGGGGCCCTCACAAAAGGTAAGGGGAGGGTGGGCGCCCTCTGGCACCCCTGTAATTCTTCAAACACTGGTCAGATTTGAAAGTTAAGCTACTACAAGCTTGTAAACACCAGAAGCTAGCTCAAGTAGAAAGGGTCCATAGGGATGTGTGACACTGGAAAATCCATTCTGTTTGAGCTCGACGGACTTTCGACACATTTCCGACCCAGTGGCCCAAAGCGGGCTGAGTCAGGTTTTTTCCCTGGCATAAATTTGCGTAAATGTGTACAATTTGCAGAGCGGAGGCCTGGATTTTGTGCACGTTTCCCCAGCTTAAAAAAAATATATTACGCAAATCGCAGCCCATTTTAAAAACGGACATCCACGTGCTGGCACAACTTGTGTCAGATCGAGTCAGCACCAGTGCAGGGTTGACGGAACAGAATCCATGGGACTGGGTTGAGCAAATCCATAGGATTTTCAGCCCCCTGTCATATTCCTTGCACATCCCTAGAAAGGGAAGCTTGGTCTGAGGCTCTGGGAAAGGGTACTGCACTGCATAGCTGTGAGAGGACAACTGAAAATGCTACTCTGTGTGTGCTTCATGTCCACAGTTGTCGTGACGATGGAATAAGTAGGAAGTCTTGGCACACCTAAGATGTTATGTTGGGAGGTAGGCTGCAGCCTAAGGTGACAGGGAGAGAAATAATGGGGGGCTAGTTTTCAGAATGAAGGCTGGAAGACTCAGTCCACACCCCTATCCCTTTGGTGATTGCTTGCATGCCTGGAGTGGGCAGTTGAACAGGCAGTGACAAAAGCACCAAAGGTTGGCCCCCTATTGGGGCATGGGCGTTAGCAGGTGCCTGATGATGCTGGCCCCTAGAATCGTAGAACTAGAAGGGACCTTGGAGGTCACCTGATCAATGCAAGGTCTACAATGCAGGGTGCTGGGCCTTCCCACACATGTCCACATTGCTATGATCTGTTTGCTTATTTTTTTTGTTGCATAGATTTGTACACCACGAGAGCGCACCAACATAACAGTGTCTGCAGAGGCACCATAGCTTGGTGGTCGAGCACATGCTTTGCATATAGAAAGTCCCAGGTTAAATTCTGATATCTTCAGCTCAAAGTATTTGCAGTACTGGGAAAGAGAGCTGCCGCCAGCCAGAGTAGACAATACAGGGCTTGAAGGACTAATTATCTGATTCTGTATCGGGGCCAACCTAAACATGTTGTTGGAAGGATCTCCTCTGTGTGTGCACGTGTGAAATAATTAGCAGCTTCCATGCAGTTGCTTTGAGTATCAGAAATAGTGCTGGGAGGGCAATTAATCCTTTCCCTCTGTGCTGTGTCCCTGATCTAAATCACCCCCCACCCTACTCAGAGCTGCTATTCAGTTCCACAGGGAGAGTCCACATGTGGTAAGTCTTCCTATGGTAGTCCCCATGTTAAATTTAGAACTTAGTCTGGAGTAAGGGAAATACTACTCAAATAAGGAGTTCAACTCAGTTGTTAAGAGTAGTGTAGAAGAACCTGAGGAACACAAGGACTGAACAGTTTGATGCAAAATACGTTTGGCTTACAGGTTTATGATCGGATCCTTTCCATTTCCTCTCGAGAGGGTGAGACAATTGAACTGGAAAAGCCTGTAGTGGCGGAAGGTAATGTAGAGGTTTGGCTCAATTCTCTCTTGAAGGAGTCCCAGTCCTCGCTGCATCTTGTGATTCGACAGGCGGCTGCAGCTATTCAGGAAGCGGACTTCCAGCTAATTGAATTTCTTTCTTCTTATCCCGCCCAGGCAAGTTTCTTCTTTAAAAAAGAAATTAGGGATGGGATGACGGTTGCAATTTTTGAAATGTTGGGTTTAATACAAAAAGGGGTGTGCCTTACTGGATATACAACTACATTTGCCGCAGAGTCTCTCCAATATCCACTCCAGTGGCTACTCGGACTTTCTCCATTAAGTTCATTAGGGCTAAACAACTAGTGGATATTTAACTGGGGTACTGCAGTTTTTCTTTAGTTCTTAACTCAGCTTTTGGGCTCTTGGGAAATAACAATTCATACCTTGGTATCTGCCAAGGAAAGGAGATACCAAGAGAATTATTGGTAGAGCTTAACTAACTATGTTGTTAAATGTGTCACTTTCAGGGACATCAGGCTTTAATATTTTTTTTTAAACCATGGGTGGCGGGAACCAATCCTTTGGAGAAACAATGTGTGTGGAGGGGAGGTTTAACCCTTCCCTCCCCCACTGCAATCCTGATTGCCCTCCTGCACTGCAAATAGTGATAAAAAAAAAAAGAGTTCCTGTTGTTGTTAGTGGGATATTTCTTTCCTATTGCTATTTGCGAAGTGGGGAGGAAGGAACCCAATTTTTCAGGATCGTGGCAGGGGTGGGAAAGGTAAACCTCCCCCACACAGTGTGGTCCAGATCCAGATCACTTGCTGCAAACTTGTTTTTAATGATAATGATGATGATGATAATAATAATAATAATACAGCTGATGTTACTGCAAGGAACATATTTAACATCACTTGTAGTTAGGCCCAAAGAAAGAAAGAAAGAAACCCTTTGGTCGTTATTATCTGGAGTGGGTTTCTGTCAAATCATCAGATCCCAGCTGGCACAGGGATGATTGCTCGCTTGTTTACATATTTTTGTGAATCAAACACAGCTGTAAGAAGAAATCAAGCTTTTTTTTTTCATTTTCAGAATTTAACTTGCCTTGTCCAAGGCTGAGCTTTCTTTTATTCTGCTGGTGCTTTTCTCCCTGTACTCCTCTCCGAGGCTTTTGTAGCAGCATGGCTGTGTTGGGTTGCCAGTATACTGGCTCTGGTGTATTATTTCTGGCCTAGTCATGTTTACATCTGGCTGAGGTTCTCTCGATGTAGTACAGCTGCTAAACCATGCACCACCTTGCTCTCCTCAAATCCTTTGACATGATCAATTAGGGCTGGTGCAGATATAATAATCATGGATAAGGTATTGGGAACGGTGTGCAGGTTCACATGCTTTTTCTCCATAGCTCCTCTCTTGTCTAATAAGATTGCTCCCTAGCCTTTTCCCATCTGCCTTAGCTATGTTTAAGGCTTATGTCTACACTGACTTCAACTGTGAGTAAGGCAAACCAGGGTTTACTATTAATTAGGCTTTGAGAAACCCGCTTTAAATAATGATTAACAACAAACCCTGGGTGCTAATTTAAGTCTTCAGCAATGGTTAAGGCTGGACAGAAGAGAGGCTTGGAGCAGGGGAATGCAATCTTGCAGTCCACTCTCAATCCCCTAACCCTAGAAAATTAAAAGCCCAAAGATGAGACACAGTAAAAGCAAAATAAGCACACTGGCTGGATAAGCAAAAAGGGGTTTGGAAAGCTTGACTATTTGAACATCGCAAAACTTATGATTTCCCCCCCTTAAGGTTGGCTTGCTGGGAATTCAGATGATCTGGACACGAGATGCGGAAGAAGCTTTAACAAATGCAAAGTACGACAAGAAAATAATGCAGAAAACAAATCAGTTCTTCTTGGACCTTTTGAACACTCTGATAGACATGACTACAAAGGATCTGAGTCCCGTGGAGCGCATTAAATATGAGACACTAATCACAATTCATGTGCACCAGAGGGACATATTTGATGATCTGGTAAAATAATTCTTATTCATTGTAAATTTCTGCCAGAGAAAGGCAGATGTGTGTTTAATAGGGTGTATGTTTTGTACACATTTGTTCAATATAACCAGCCAGGGCCAGCAAATCTCCCTTGGGGCTGACTTGGCTGACCAGTCCTGGTAATGTTTTTATCTTGGCTCTGTGGCTGCTTCAATTTGCCCCAGAAACATTGTCTTGGTATCTAAAGCTTTGCTGTCTCTTTTCAACAGTATTATCAGACCTGCCTCTTGTTACGCTTAGTAACAGCTACTCATATAACCCTGTTCTCAGCAAGAGACAATAATTTCAAGGTTTTTCCTGCACAATGAGTCCTCTATACTTTTTTCCTCTCCCTACCCCCACTGCCCATAGGGTGTCCAGATTGCAAAGGATGACAGGGCTGCAGCAGCTTTAATAGCTGTGTATAGAACAGGGAATTTGAGTGGAAGCAGTCCATGATGGGAATGAGAAAATGGCACATGTTGAAAGAAACCTCTCTGTTTAAAACTATGCGCCAAATCTGGCACTCCTGGGGTTCCAATCTGGTGCTCTGGAGCTACCCAGATGGCCACACCCCCTTCCCCTGACCCCACCCCTTCTCCCATTCTAAAAGGTCAAGGCTTAATTACTGGCAGTAAGAGCATTAAGCTAAAATAAGCTGGAATGATTCGTTCCACTCTTTTTGCTTTTGGCTCCGCCCACCCCTGGAATGTGGCCCCCAAGAGCTTCTCTGAAATAGAATTTGGCCCTTTGGCTGAAAGAGGTCCAACACCCCTAGTTTAAAAGTACAGGATCTCTGACCGTGTCTGTACCTGGTCAGCTGAACTGCCTATGTTACTGTCAACTGTCATCTGTTGAATGACTTGGCAAAGTTACAATAATTTCAGAGAAGGTTAAAATGGGACTTGGTGAAATTTATATTGGGGTAAATGGGATTAAGGTACAAGAGTTGGTCTTGGAGAATTATCCTCACTATAAAAATGTAAAACCAGTGTTTTATGAGCTGGTGTGGTGTAGTGGTTATAGAGTTAGACTAGGAGCTGGGAGAACTAGATTCAAACCTAGCCATGAAGCTCACTGGGTGACCTTCAGCCAGTCACTATCTCTTAATTATCTTATGGGGTTAAATTATCTCATGGAGTTGTTGTGAGGATAAAAGGGGGTGAGGCAATAATGTATGCTGTGCTGAGCTTCTTGGAGGAAGGGCAGGGTATGTATGAATGGCAGTGGAAGCTGATGACGCCTATTTCAGTGGGGATCCTAATTCGTTGCAGGTTCTATTTGGAGCTTTATAGGAGCTATCCATGGTACTCCATGGTGGTGAACCTATTTTGGGGATGGAGTTCAGCACCATTAGGAGCCCCACTGAAATAGGAGTTACCAGCCTCCCCTGATGAATGGTATACTTTTGCATTCCCTGGGACTATTTTCTAGACCAGGGCTCTCCAACCTTGGGTCCCCAGATGTTGCTGGACTACAGCTCCCAGAATCCCTTGCCATTAGCCATGCTGGCTGGGTATGCTGGGAGCTGTAGGCCAGCAACATCTGGGGACCCAAGGTTGGAGAGCCCTGTTCTAGACAGTTGTTTGGCGGGCTATAAGTGTATAGCATTTACACCTGACTCCTCCCCAAAATTACACTACTAAAGGATTAAACTATGGTAAAATATTTCTCCTGTGTTGGTCTTTCCATCCCTTGAAGAACTGCTAGAATTGCTTTAGGAGCCAGGTTGGTCTGTGGACCCCCATTTGGCCATCTCTGACTTAAAACAGTACATCATTCATGCTGTTAATGGTCTTTTGTATGCAGATCAGGTCAACTCCACAATATCTCTCTGCCTGCTTAGCCAGATCTTTCTCATAATTACAGGGCTGTTATCTTTAGCCACTGTTCATAGACACCTGATTTGAACTTAATTGTTCTTTTGAATAACATCTGGGAGTTGGAGGCTGAAGAATATGTGCTCTTATAATTTCTTATTTTGATAAACAATCAGTGTTATTAGCACAAAGGGTATTTACTAAACCTTCCATTCCATACCCAAACAACAAAGGTTTTTGGATGTCCAGATCTGACTGCATTTACAAGTCCCTGATGAACTGAATGCATACTCATTCAGCTGTTTTATATAGCTCTTGATATAGCATGATTTCTCGCCCCCAGTGCCGTATGCACATTAAGAATCCTACAGATTTTGAGTGGCTGAAGCAATGCAGATTTTATTTCAATGAAGATGCAGACAAGATGATGATTAACATCACTGATGTGGCCTTCACGTATCAGAACGAATTTTTGGGCTGTACAGACAGGCTTGTCATCACACCTCTCACAGATAGGTGAGAAATACTTATGCCATTAAACCTACTTGAAGGATTATATACTCTGTATGCTAATGTCATTCCCCAGCTGCTTATTTGGGAGTCTTGGGCACAATCCTATGGATGTTTAGACAGACAAAAGGCCCACAACTCCCAGCATTCCCCAGCCAACCCTTATTCTGTCTTGCTTAGTGGAGTATTAACTTCAGGGTTTGCAAGGTTTGGAAATCAAGGCAGAAAAGAGATGTTGGGGAACTTTTAGTTGCATTCACATTAATCTACTGTGGAAAGTTAAGACTCACCCTCTGGAATTCCAGTGTATGGTTGCTGCCTTCAGCATAGTTTCTCGGGATTCAGTGAACTCTGAAATAGGGAGGAGAGGGTTCCAGATTCCAAATGTCCACCTGCTGGATCCATTTCAGATTGAACATCAGATCATCTAGGGTCAACAGGATGCATAGTGGCCTCTGTCCATGCTGCAGTGTTTCTTTTCCTCTCCCTCCACCCACCCCACGCTGCAACTTACCAGATGTGAAGGGGGCACATCAGGGACTGAAGCCCCTGGATTGTGGCATGTAGTATTGATGTAACGATGCTGTGCGACAGCTCCCAGGTCCCCAATCCACTGGATCAATGACCCTGGATCAGTTGTTCAGCAGATGTCCTGAAAATTAATCTGGTTCTTTGGATTAGTACCAGAACAAAATGAGTGCCTCTGCCAATCACTATTATTTTTCGACTGCTTGACTAGAATAATTTAAAAATAAACTTTAGCTACTGAAGCTTTTATTTTATTTGTTAAATTTGTATCCCGATTTCCACCAAATAGTGCTTAAGGCAGTTTACCTGTAATGTAAGAGTCAAAACAGGTAGGTAAAACATCAAAACTGTGCCTCCCTTACTGTGTGACACCAGTGTTTTAGTGGCACTACTCTGACAGATGGGGCTGCTTCATTATATATGTTAGTTTCTGATTAGAATAAATGTTGCTCCAACATGCAGTGAGAGGGGGATACTGTCTAACTTCCTCCCCTTTTATACTAGCTTCTTCATTGCTTAACGACCATCCCTAGGAATGCTTTCATCATGCTTTAGAATAACTTTTAAGGCTGCCATTTGGGCATAGTAAGCATATACTTGAGAATGAATGGTTATTAAGTTCCGTTGCTTGTAGGTGTTACATTACTTTAGCTCAAGCTTTAGGTATGAGCATGGGCGGAGCACCGGCAGGACCAGCAGGAACTGGCAAAACCGAAACAACGAAAGACATGGGAAGGTGCCTTGGAAAATATGTTGTGGTCTTCAACTGTTCTGACCAGATGGATTTTCGAGGGCTGGGGAGAATCTTTAAAGGTCAGGATGTCTTCTGCTCTGGGAAACTGTGACCATTTTGTAAAACCAGTGTTCAGTGGCAAGTAAGGATGTACTGAATATGTGTTAACAGTTACTTTGGGTGTGAAAATGAGAGATTCAAAATAGACGTTTTTCAAAACTCAAATCATTTAATTTCATTGCTTAATCTTTGTTATGTGTTTTATTTGTAATTGTATTTTTTTTGGTGCGTTTATATTATATTTTAACAATTCTTATGTACGCTGCCCAGAGAACTTTGGCTATGGGGTGGCATTGAGATGCTGCAAATAGATAGATAGATAGATAAATTGGCATGTACAGAAAATGTCCCAACCCAACGTCTGATGACATTTCTGCGTCTCCCCTGCCCCTTCAGCATGGGTTTCTCAGTTGATGTTGGCATGATGTTGCCTCATCTCACATTTCTCCTGCCAAAGTGTATTCATTTAAAAACTGAACTTCCACTGACATGAAAGATCTGCCACGGATGGCCTTGCCTTCTCCCTGTCCCATCAGCCAGAGAAACCAGGCTGGTGGGGACTAGGAGGAGGGCCTTTTCTGTGGCAGCCCCCAATTTATGGAACTCTCTCCCCAGTGACCTCCGCCATGCCCCTTCCTTGATTAGCTTCCGCCGGGCATTAAAAACGTGGCTTTTCAGGCGGGAATATGGGATGGGTTAGGATTTTTAAGTTTTGTACTGTTTTTAATTGTGTTTTATACTGTGTGTGTGTGTTTGTGTGTGTTCTCCCCCTCTTGTGTTTTATTGGACTGTACATCGCTCAGAGTGGCTGGATGTCTGGCCAGATGGGCGATTCATAAATATAATAAATAAATAAATAATTAAATAAATGAAAGACATCAGTCCTGTGAGTTTGTGGTTGTGGCCAGATGGATGATCCTATTCTCAGATGTATCTGATGTCTTTGATTTGAATCAGTTCCTGGTTAATTATTGCTAATGATCACATTACATAGCAGATGCAAGCAGTAACATGGTTATAAACAGTAAGGCCAAGTAGTTAGTGAAAATGTAGATGGCCTCATAGAACCATAGAGTTGGAAGGAACCAAAGACTTTCTAGTTCAGAAACCTGCCCAATGTGACAACAACGCACCTGTTCTTCCCCAGCCAACTTACACAACATCAAAAGAGCCCGTGTGGTGTAGTGGTTAGAGTGTTGGACTAGGATTGGGGAGACCCAGGTTCTAGTCCCCATTTGGCCATAAAGCTCACTGAGTGACTTTGGGCCAGTCACTGATTCTCAGCCTAATCTACCACACAGGGTTGTTGTGAGGATAAAATGAACCAGAGGATTGTGCACGCCTCCTTGGGCTCCTTGGAGGAAAGGTGGAATATAAATGTAGCAAATAAGTAAATAATAAATAAACCACCCTAGACTCTAAAGTTCATTTTGTCTGATGGAATCAGAAACATACCTTAAGCATCTAGAGTTGAGCTCCACTTTTGTGACTGCCTTCATTAGAATTGCTTCAAGTTAACTTTTGTTAATCCTTGAAAGCACTGTGGATTGTGTTGTTCTTGTCATCTAACCATGTAAAATGAGCATAGCATTTGCTCCTTTTCACCTGAAGCCTTTTTTCCTTTGATTTAAGGTCTTGCTCAGTCTGGGTCCTGGGGCTGCTTTGACGAGTTTAACCGCATTGATTTGCCAGTATTATCCGTTGCTGCACAGCAAATTGCAATAGTTCTGACATGTAAGAAGGAGCGCAAGAAGAGCTTCATTTTTACGGATGGCGATAATGTGGAAATGAATCCTGAATTTGGGCTTTTTTTGACGATGGTAAGCACTTGCAGGCAGCCTCTGTGGTTTAATTCATGAAATGCGTGTCAGAGTTAAGGCTTGCCTGGAAATTCCACCCCAGTCAAGGAGTGCCACCCTATCCAGAACAGCCTTCCCCAACCTGGTGCCTTCCAGATGTTTGACTAAATCCCATCATCCCTGATCACTGGCCCTGCTGGCTGGGGTTGATGGGAGTTGGAGTCTAAAACATCTGGAGGGCACCAGGTTGGGGAAGGCTGCTCCAGAAGCACCAAGGATCTCTGATCTGGTGTTGGGAAAACCATTCTGTACCTTCTTGTTTGTGTTCTTGTTCTGGATTCTTGTTTGAATTCTGTTCTGGATTCGGCCCTGAACCTGGATGCCCAGGTTTCGGTGGTGGCCAGGAGTGCATTTGCAAGGTTTAAGCTAGTGCGCCAGCTGCGCCCGTTCCTGGAGATGTCTGATTTGGCCACAGTGACACATACCTTAGTTACATCCCGTTTGGATTACTGTAACATGCTCTACGTGAGGCTGCCTTTGAAGAGTGTTTGGAAACTTCAGCTGGTTCAAAGAGCTGCTGCCAGACTGCTGACTGGGGCTGGCTACAGGGAGCACACAACTCCTCTGTTACAACAGCTTCGCTTGCTCCCAGTCTGTTTCCGTGCACAATTAAAAGTGCTGGTTATGACCTATAAGGCCCTATACAGCTTGGGTCCAGGTTATCTCAAATACCATATTCTCCCTTATGAGCCTGCCTGTACAGTAATACCTTGGATTGCAAGCATAATTCGTTCTGGAACCGTGCTTGTAATCCAAAACACTCTTATATCAAAGCGAGTCTCTGGTGGGCGTGAGCGGGGCTTTCAGCCTGCTACACCCGCTCGAGGCGAGCGGTTACATCCCTACACTACTTGTCTTGCAAGACCTTGCTCGTTTATCAAGTCAAATTTTTAAAAATTTTTTGCTTGTCTTGCAAAACACTCTCAGACCAAGTTACTTGCAATCCAAGGTATTACTGTACCCTGAAGTCTTCAGGGGAGGCCCTCTCTTAGTTCCACCACCATGTCAGGCATGCCTGGCAGGAACTCGGCAGAGGGCCTTCTCGGTGGCTGCTCCAATGCTCTGGAATTCCCTTTCCAGGGAGGCTAGAATGGTGCCCTCCTTGGTATGTTTCTGGAGGCAAGCAAAAACTTTTTTGTTCTGACAGGCTTTTGGGAATAGTCTGGACCTGTGAAAATGCGATGGATTACACTGTTTTATATTGTTATTGCTGTTTCAACTTTTATATAATTTTAATATTATAGGTGATTTAATTATATTTTTAACTTTTGTATATTTCTGTTTATATGTTTTAATTGTACAAGTTTTAATGTTGTAAAGCCACCTTGAGTCCCAGTACTGGGGAAAAGGTGGGTAGTAGTAGTAGTAGTAGTAGTAGTTGTCGTCGTCGTAATAATAATAATAATAATAATAATAATAATAATAATAATAATAACCGTCCTGTATGGTCATGCTGCAGACATAGAAAATATTCTGAGGTTTTGTATGACACAAGATGTAGGTTTCAGAAAAGAGCTGCTGGCACACTTTCCAGGGACCAACATTTGATTGGTTTCAAATTGAACATGGAAGAGGGAAGCCCACAGCAACACAAGGCCTAGCCTTACTTAAGGCGCCTTTATGTAATGTAGGGGCAGACTGAAGGGAAGAGGCACTGCAGTCTGCCCAAGTCTTCCCCACTTCTAAAGCCAGTCCAAGTTAGGCTGCTTTACCAAGTAGGTGGGACAACCTGTAGGAACAATGAAAGCTGGGGGGCCAAAGTCACACTCTTTCTCACCTCCCCATGCTCTACCTGCACTGGGCGCAAGGTGGGGCACCTGGATTCCCCTTCTGCTCGTGGTCGTTTGGATGGAAGCCTGTAATATGTCTGTGCTTATGAAATATAAGTGACATTTTGGAATGTTTCTTTTGATACAAAGAGTAAAATACAGCTTGTTTGCTCCTTTTGCTCAGTTTTTCTAACCCAAATAGCATAATGCTGTAAAGGAAGACAGATCTTCTATAAACTATTGAAAAGAGACATATTCCTATGTAAGGAACATGTGGGGAAGAGATTGGGAGTTTTAGGGTCATTTCCTGAGACAGATGATATTGGATGTCAGGTTTCAAATACACATGCCAGCCCTGCATGCAAAGTAGAACTTGTAAAGGAAATTCTAAGAAATTTCGCTGTTAGGCAAATGGTGAGACTGTTTTGAACAAGCATCCAATTGATAAGTATCTGTTCAATCAGAACCCTGGCTATGCTGGCCGTCAAGAGCTTCCTGAAAACCTGAAGATCAACTTCCGCTCGGTGGCAATGATGGTTCCTGATCGGCAGATCATCATCCGTGTCAAACTGGCTAGCTGTGGCTTTATTGATAACATTGTGCTCGCAAGGAAGTTCTTTACCCTGTACAAACTCTGTGAAGAGCAATTATCCAAGCAGGTAGGAGTTGTTATGTTTTATGAAAAACTTCGTTCTATCAATAAGCTGAAGAACCAGTAGCCTTCCTAAATGCTGGAGACAGCAGCATAGATGTTGGTGTTTAATATTGGTAGTGCTATTATAAAATATCCATGAGCTTCAGTATCTCTTTTGGGGTATTCTTGACGCAGAAGGAATAGCACATTATGAGGTTTTGAAACTTTTACTGCAGTTGGAATATTCTGGTAGGAGAGGATTTTAAATAAAACAGAGAGGAGAAGGTTATGCACACTGCCTTGGGCTCTTTGGAGGAAAGATGGGATATAAATGTAATAAATAAATTAAATAAAATATAATCTAAAATTTAAAAAAAAGACATGCTTCTGCAGAAGGGGGAAAATACTCCTTTGAGGTTTCATTTTAAATGTGGCCTTTATGCAGATGTGAACCAGGTGTATGCCTTCAGGAAAAAATATATATAATAAAACATTAAAAACTAATGATTTTCTTCTGGGGAAGCAGTGTATTTTTAAAAGACTTATTTATTATTGTTTTAATTTTTACTGCTACTGGATCACTGGTGCATTTCATCAAGAGTAAAAACAACAACAAAAAGTCAAATGTTTTACATTAAAAAAAAAAGAAAAAAGCTCTGTTTTTAAATTCCCTGCTCAGTTATGAAGCTTACGTGGGTGATCATGAGTCTGCTGTTATGTCTGCCAAGTGTACCTTACAGGCTGGTTGTGAAAATAGAATGGGATAGCACCATGTCCTGTGTTCTTGGAAGAAGTGCATTGTAGAAGTGCTACAATTAGGGCATAAAGTGGTCTTTTGAGACCTTCGTGCATTTTTCTGCCTGTTCACAGCCCTAATCTTCTGGTACTTTGGTGCCAGCTGTAGAGTAATTTTTTAATCCTAGCCAATCAGGGACCATGTCAGGAATGTGATGATATCATGGTATCATGTAGGCAATCAGATTTGATGATGTAACTGCGGAAAAATGAAGGCTGTTGTTTAGAGTATCAAAAAAATTGTAAGTTCATCAGTGGGAAGCATTTTATGATGGGCTTAATATCATGACTTCGTTGCTTTCTCTAACATATGTTAGCCATATCTTTTATATTCCTTTTTGGGGGTGATTTCTAAATCAGACCTTAGAACAAAGTTGTCCTACACTTTCCCTGAAGTTCTATCAAAAATGCCTTGCAAATTAGGCTGCAAGCCTGTACACACTTACCAGGGAGTAAGTAACTTTGAATTCAGTAAGACTTTCTTCTAAGTAGATGGGTCTTGGATTGTACTGGCAATGTGTAAGTGGCACTTTCCCTTGGAGAAATGCAGATGATACCATTTTATTGGGTATACAGTCATGCCTTGGATTGAGAGCATAATTCGTTCCGGAAACGTGCTTGCAAATCCCCCAACAAAATTTGCACAGAGATTTTTA
The DNA here is from genome assembly GCA_021292165.1 of Shinisaurus crocodilurus. Classification (NCBI taxonomy): domain Eukaryota; kingdom Metazoa; phylum Chordata; class Lepidosauria; order Squamata; family Shinisauridae; genus Shinisaurus; species Shinisaurus crocodilurus. The sequence goes on along the minus strand of CM037880.1, from coordinate 113,954,027 downwards.
ATTTAAGCCGTACTACAGTACTTGTATTGCAAGACGTCGCTTGTATATCAAGTCAAATTTTTTAAATAAATATTTTAAAATTTGCTTGTCTTGCAAAACGCTCTCAAACCAAGCTACTTGCAATCCAAGGTATTACTGTAGTTCCCTTTTAAAATACTGCATAGTTGCTATGCCGTATGCTTAATCTCTTTTTCCAGATGGAAGAGAGGTATGTTATGAGCCAGAGCCAGAGCCAGAGCCATCACAGCAGTGATGCAAGGCAGACAACTGAACTTCCATTTTGGCAGGAGAACACAGAAGGCTCAATTTCCCCTCTTGGAATTTTTTTGAAAAAATAGTATTAAAGTCTTAGACTGGTGACAGACAATAGTTTTTTCAGCAGTTAACATAGAATCATTGTTTGACAGGGAATGGACACTTATTTTTATTTGTCCCTCTATTGTCTTGGACAAAAATAATTGTGCAGGTTTTTGTAGTGCTTCAGCATTAAGCCATCCATCAGGCGATCACTCGTGACCGAGTAAGATTGTCTTCTGGGATAAAAGGAGGAAATTCTAAAGAAGATTGTGTAGACTCTAGCGATGGGTCCGTAAGTGACTGTGGAGGCCAATTCTAGATCCACACAGCTTCCCACAGTGAGGACACAGGTTACCAGATAGAAGATGGTCCTGTAAAGGATTCATTTGACGTGCTTTTCGCTTAGCACGTTTCTCCCTTTCACCTTGCACTCGGGCTTCTTCAAAGTCCATGGAACCTTTGTGAAAGGCCAACCTCCATTTAGATCGTTCATGGGCCAGAGCTTCCCAGTTTTTGATGTTTATATTGCATTTTTTTAGATTAGCCTTATGAACATCTTTAAACCTCTTATATTGACCACCGATATTCCGCTTTCCATCCTTGAGTTGGGAGTAAAGTAACTGCTTTGGGAGACGGCAGTCAGGCATTCGAACAACATGACCGGTCCACTGAAGTTGGCGTTGAAGGATCATTTTTTCAATGCTAGTAGTCTTTGCTTCTTCCAGTACACTGACATTTGTTCGCCTATCTTCCCAAGTAATTTAGGCTTCCACGAGAGGGCAGAACTCGACACAATAAAGAACTCAGGGCTGCCACTGAAAATGGCAACTCCATCAAAGTCCTCCTTCTCTCCATTGTAACATACACTGTTGGAAGTGCAGGACATGTTTTTCCATGCCTGCTTCAATACTGCTGCTTTGGGGGCTGGGAAATGCATGTCATATCACACATTTCCACAACTACACATTATAGGCAAAAGGGGTTGCCATTTTTTAATGGTAGCCCCATGTTCTTAATCATGTTTGGTTCCATCCTAAGAGACCTATACTTTCTGGATCCAATTTCTGTTGGAATATGCAAGCCACTGAATTGCATAGAACTCTGAAACCAGGCTCCTTCTTCAAAATATTCAAATGAGTTTTTCCATCATTGGTGCACGCTTGCACCGCTCGTGATGGCTTATCTAAAACCCTTTAACCTATCCCTAGGTACATTATGACTTTGGACTAAGGAATATATTGTCGGTATTGCGGACCTTGGGAGCAGCCAAAAGATCAAACCCTGATGACACAGAATCAACGATCGTAATGCGTGTTTTGAGAGACATGAATCTTTCTAAGCTGGTAAGCATGGAATTGACGTATCAGCACACTAAAACATTGCTGGGGACCATTCTCTGGGTACCTTTACTCTCAACGGTGGTGGGTGACAATGAGGTATCGATAGCCACTGGGGTGTGGCATTGTGCTACTCCACCTCCTTGATTCTGCTGGGGCTGTCCTGGGCTGGCCGCTGGCCCAGATGTCTGCAAGGTATGTCAGCAATGGGCACTGGCAGTATGTGGGCTGACCCGGAAGTCAGATGTGGCTGTTGGGGTAATGCGGGGAGGTGAGGGGAAGTGGCTAGCCGGGCAGCCAGAAATATTGAAGCCCTAGCTAGAGACAGAGTAGGGGAAGGAAGGACGAGAAGTGTGCAAGTGTGGGCGAGTAGGGGGAGAACTAGAACAAGAGCTGGAGATAGACAAGATTGTCAGTAAAAGAGACTTGATAGGAGAAAGAGAAAGGGAGGACTGGAGACAACCGTTACAGAGAAGAAAAGGGGTAGAGGGAGCAGGAAGTGAAGAAGAACAAAGGCTGGAGGACAGCAAGATACCCAAGCTGTCTGTAGGAGAAAGAAGTTCTCAGAACATTTGTTGGGGCTATGGGCATGGCTGCTGGGCGCAGGGTCAGCTTGGGCCCCCTCATCTTGGAGTAACACAAACACAAAGCCCTGGACAAGGACTCCCAGATAGCAGTACTGTAAGGATTACTCGAATAAGGGGATCTTCTTTAATTTTCTTGGGGAGCAGAAGGAGAAGACATCTCCATTAAAAAAAACCCAAGGAAAGACTGTTCCATTGTGACAAATTTCCTTTTGCCCAGGAATTCTCTGAGATGGACCAGCAATTAACTGATGACACTTGATTTCCCCAGAGCAAAGTGTCATCTACAATAATGCCGGTTCTATCCTGAGATACAGACACACAGACATTGTGCATGTCTGGTTTTTTAGGAACTGTTTTTTCCAGAGCTGGTGCTTGTCTTTCCTTCTTTTACATCAAAATATCAAACAACATTTACATGATAACAAGATATGGCACGGGAGCATAGAACATAACCAAAAATAAAAAGTGGTAGTTGTAACAATGTTGTAACAATTTTAAAAGTTTTAAGAATTGTTTCAAGAGCTGATATGGTATTAAAATGGTAAAAACAGTAAGGGTGCAATCCTACGCATGTTTAGACTGCAAAAAGTTCTACAACTCCTGGCATCCCCCAGCCAGCCATGCTGGGAGTTGTAGGACGTCTAAACTTGCATAGGATTGCACCCTAAAACACAATAAAAACAGCAACAGCAGCATCCCCCCCCCCTAAAATACAGCAAACACAAAAATGCCAGAATAAGAATGCAAAGACTTTGGGGGCAAAAATGAATCTAATGAGTGTCCACATTTTCTCTAATATCCATGGCGCTGTCCTGCAGAGGGAGAAGTCCTCTAGTGCTAGAAACTAAAAAGAACTGATGCTCATATTTGTTTGAAAAGACAGTGTCCTCTTGTGATTTACCAGGAAGGATGGCAGGCATGGCTTTGAGGTACCCCACCCCCAGAACCCATGGCACCAGAGAAAGGGCTTTCTTTGCCATGCTGCCCCACCTATGGCATGCCTTTCCCAGGAAGTTTTGCCTGGTGCCCACTCTAAGGACTTTTCAGTGTCAGACAACAATCTTTTTAATTGCTTAGGCCTTTTAAAAATCATGGGTGTTTTTTAGATTTTATTTCACTGTTGAGATTTTATGTTTTCCCCCCTGCCTTCCTGTTTTTATATCATTGTTTTAATGGTATATTTTCTGCTTATATTGTTAATATGTTTATTTCTGTTAGCTGCCCTGCGAGTAGCAATAGTGCACGGTGGCATATCAATCTTTCAAAAGAGTGAGTGAATGCTTTTTGCAAATATATTCTTTTGGCATGTTGGAATAGGTTAGAATAATATAGGAAGTAAGGTTTTTTTTTAGGCTATTCCTTTGGAATTCTCTACATTAGGCTTTTACCCCGTTTTACCCCGCCACTTTACTGAGGCTTCTGCTTCCAGATTCTTTGGAGGATTAAGATCAGCTCCTTTACACATTTCCCCCCGGGGGGGGTGTGTTCTTTCTCTGCCTTTCTATATGTTCCATTACACAACCACAAGGTGGCACTGTGGTGTAGCGGAATTGCGAAAATATACAACCATTTTGTATTGTTTTATAGCGTGCTAACCCTTGAATAGCTCATGTTGTAGTGTTTTATAGTGTGCTAGCCCTTTAATAGCCATGGAAATGCTTGGAAAGCACAGGAGAGGCCCTGGAGGATGGCAACGTTGTGTAAAGCACCCACAAACTACTGTGGGTGAGGAATCATGAGAGCACAATAAATGCCTTGTGTAGAGAAGCCCTTTATCTTAAATTGTGCTTTCAAAATAGCTTCTGCAGCAGATTACTACTTATTCTCTGGTTTGCTTAAAGCAGTTACCAGTATTAAATCCACATTCTCTTGATGAACTAGTATTTCTCTGTCTTTTCCTGGCTTCTTTAGAATCCCTTCTTTTGGCATCATCCAGTATATATTCTCATCCCAAGGCTCTCTAAGCCACCTTATCTGTCTTATTTTTGCCTTCCTGTTTGGCTACAAGTGTTACCGAAATGGTTTCTGAAACTTGGTTTTTCACTCACAATGTACGTACAGTATGTCTATGAAACCACCTTGAGCACCATTTTTGGTGGAAAGGCGGGATGTAAATTTAATACATCAAATAATGAAATCAATGAAAGCTGGTAGATGCAGACTGATTACCGTCGCTATGCACATTGCACTTTTTCAGAAATATTTTTTTTCAAGCACTACAGATGGGACAGGACTCCTGTGTCACAAGCTTCCAGTGCCTCCAAATTCCATCATTTTCAGGTCATCTACCTGTCTTTTCCTTACTGTTCTTGCCTTGGCTGTGTTTCAGTTTTTCTTGCACTATCCTTTCTCTTGCCTATCAGTGTTTCCCTCTTTCCTCTCCAGGATGCTTTGACTAGAAAGTGTGCATGATCTTTGCCATCAATGCAGTGGATATGTATGCATATTGGTGAGTTGAGGCTCTTCTGTTCTGTTGAGGCTCAGTTCACAATTGAGCAGAACATTATTATTCAGCATGTAAAGAAGCACTGCATGATAGAAAATAATAACCTTTCCAATATGGTTTTGTATATATGTATTGATAGATTGATGAAGATGAACCCTTATTTTTGAGTCTGATTGAAGATCTTTTCCCAAGCATTCAGCTTGACAAGGCAGGCTATCCAGAGCTAGAAGCTGCCATTAGCAAACAGGTAATTCTAACAAATGCTTCACTTGATCAACAGTCTCTCGTTAAATTAATGAATCCTTGAAAAACTGCATCAACTGCAAATTCCCAATGCAAAAATTAAAAAAAAATGTGTCAAAATTATCTGTCAAAAGAATGAATAAATTACCAGGAGGGGGATACTTCACTTTGGTTTATAAATGAAGTTGTCAAATGGGCTGTGTTTGTGCATGCACACACATCCAAAAATATACCCTGAAACTGAGGGAGCTTATGATGCTAGAACAGGAACATGTAGCATGCACATGAATCTGATGTCTGTAGTTTGTAGAATCTGATGTTAGAAATTCAAGTGTTAAAATGTCTTATTTCATATGAGGGCATGAAACTCATAACCAAGGGTGCAACTCAAGTTTTCACCAGCTAAGAGGCAGTAAGATTCGGTGGAAGCCCTGCTGCATTGGTGGAATGGCAGATATGCCATCCCCATGTCACGTATGAAGACAAATGGTCCAGATACACTTAGTGGAACACTTCACCGGTGTAGCTGTTCTTCTGGTGAAGATACACTGGCAGAATGGTTAAATTATTTAACAGAGTGAGGCATGGGTGGGAGTGGGAAGCACAGGGGAGGAGAACACTTACACTCTATCTCTCAGGGCTCTCCAACCTTGGGTCCCCAGATGTTGCTGGACTGCAGCTCCCAGAATCCCTTGCCGTTAGCCATGTTGGCTGGGTATGCTGGGAGCTGTAGGCCAGCAACATCTGGGGACCCTGCTGTCTATCTTATACCCCTCCAGATCATGGCTAGGCCCTGAGTGATAGTGCTACTTTATACCAGCCCCAGAATTACCAGCCCCAGAATTACCAGCCCCAGAATTGCTGGGATTTGATACTGCATAGTAAGTGGTTGGTGTTGGTTATTTTATTGTATTGTTATGTTTACTGTATACGTTATTTGTCCCGCCCTTTGGTATAAGGGGCGTTATAAATAAACGTTTATTATTATTATTATTATTATTATATTATTATTATTATTATTATTATTATTATTATTATTAATTTGATGCAAGGAATTTCCTTCCACGGACTCCAATGGGTGTGTGTGTGTTTAACTGGCCAACAAGCCTTGTTCAAATAGGGTACATCAACACATGTCAGGGCCATGGGGCCATGTGCTTTGGCCGTGCTCTGAATGTACCTGTGCATGCTGGCCCATTCCCTCCCCTTCTGATGTTGAGAGGAAAGGTCTGAAGGGGCTTCTATGTGCATTTGCCTGAATATCAGTAGAAGCCTCCGTACAATTGGGAGCCCTGATAAAGCAGAGTTCCTCCTGCAACACAGGCTTCTACGCATGTTCCAGCCCTTTTCAGATTATCCCGCACAACATGGGCAGGTTGGGGACTTGAGTGGGCAGGGCTGGGGATGTTGGGGTGGGTCCCTGTGCCCCTTACATGCATCAGTGTCCCCTGTTCAGTCCTAATGCTTGAACAGGGCTTCTGCGTAGGTGAAATGATCAATAATGTGATTCTTGGTGGTCATGATAGGTGGAAGAGGCTGGCTTAATTAATCACCCCCCGTGGAGACTGAAAGTGATCCAGCTGTTTGAAACACAAAGAGTGAGGCATGGCATGATGGCCCTGGGGCCTAGCGGGGCAGGAAAAACCACATGCATCCACACACTGATGAAATCCATGACAGGTATGGAAAACACTTACACTTGTTCACCAAATCAGTCAAAGGATACCTTTAGTTAGGATAACTATGGCAATATGGGTGAGTTCATTGTCCAAATGGTCTAATCTTGCCCAAAGAACAGGTGTTTGGAACTGCATGGTGACTGTTTCTGAAGATATTAAGGTTCTTTGTTTTGAGGAATGAATGACGGTGGTGTTCTAGACACGGTGGCAGAATTAAATTACTGTGACAGCAGCAGCAGAAATCAGACAAATCATTTCCCCTAAGGATTATATGACAATTAGAGAATACCGGAATATGGGAAGGGTAACAACAAATGTATGTCAGGAAGAAAGATGAGAATACCGTAGGTAAAAATTATTTAATGGCATTCATTCCAGGAGTGTATTTTTTAATGCAAGATTCCAAATACAATAGAAATTCTTCCATCAGAGTATGATCAGAGGATATTAAATGAAATTGTGCATTAGGTCCTATCAAAATGGCTGGTTTGTGCTGGGTTGGCTGGAGCATTGCTAGGCCTTGTCCCATGGGGCCGTGGCAACAAATCTATTTCACAGGGCCCTGGATCTATTCCCCAGAGCCCTGAGTGTCCATTGGTGCCAATGGAAGGTGTTTTTCTTAGCTGAATTACCATACAGATGGTGATTGTCAAAGGAGATTGCAGCTGGGGAGGGAAGCATTAACTCATGCACTGCACCCCACACCACCCGAAATCTCTCCCTCCATGGCAATTAAGCATAGAAAGAAAAGCTTTTCCATTGGTTTGGGAAAATCTGGGGCAGGCTGCAAATAAATTTATTATTTATTTATTTATTATATTTATACCCTGCCTTTTTTCTTGCAAGGAACTGAAGGCGGCTTACATAATCCTCCTCCTCCTCTCCATTTTATCCTCACAACAACCCTGTGAGGTAGGTTAGGCTGAGAGTCAGTGACTGGCCCAAAGTCACCCAGTGAGTTTCATGGCCGAGCGGGGACTTGAACCCGGATCTCCCGAGTCCCAGTCCAACACTCTCACCACTGTGCCACACTGGCTCTTGAAGTATTTATTTTATTTGAGATTATTTGGATGAGAAATTAATTGGCTGGCTTTGCCTCCTGTGAAACTTAAATAAATTCTAGTATTTATTTCTTCATTTGCATATAAGTATATAAATCAACATATACACATTTTATGAGCTTGTTCCTCGAGTAGTTTAAGTGCCTAGCAACACCCCTAGGTTCATTTTTCTGAGGTAGGTTAGATCTCAGACAAAGGATATTAAGTTGAACAAGAGGAATGGATGGCAAGATATTATTGATGCAGCAGGATTCCCTTTGGGTCAACTTAGTGGATAACTGGGATGGCCAATAAAAAGATGTGTGATGCTCATTACTGGGAGAGGGGGTTTTTTTTCTATGTTTTTTCCTCACCTCTCCCCCAAAGAAGGGATGTGTATTCAAAGAGTTTGTGATGAAACCTGCAAGCAAGAAACTAGGAGGCAAGGGAAGAGGCCAAATGTTTAAGAAATGGCTGCCAAAGCCACTTAGGATTTTCTTAGGATTTCTTCTTCCCCCTTAACTCTGAGCAAACACACACACTGGCTTTTCAGTTAACATACCAGCTTAGTCATAATTTAGATAATTACCTCTTCAGTGGCTTGTCTAAATTCTTCTCTTTACTGGTGACTTCAATCTTTTCTCCATCCAGCCATGGAGAAGAGCAGCCCAACTATGCCAGGAAGGATGCTTTGTGACCTTTAGATTGTGGTGACCTCAGTGCTGACTTCATAATGCCAAGCTTTAAACTGACAGTTTCCTGTACTAGTTGTGCATCTGATCTCAAGGTCAACCTTTCTGTGCCACATAAACAATATGCTTCAATTCTATATTTATTTAGAATAGCTACCACACACGTGGTTCCATGTTGATAATGGCTAAAGCTAATTAGAATTCACCAAAAAAAGCCATAAACACACATTGCGAAAGATGAACATTTTTATCATTTTAACTTTAGAATTGTAAGGAGTAAAATGTTAATAGAGCAGTCCTAAGCATGCTTAGACAGAAAAAGTCCTACAACTCCCAGCATGCACCAGACAGTTGTAAGACGTCTAAACATGCATAGGATAGTGCTTAAGGGTGCAATCCTATGCAAGTTTAGACAGAAAAAAGACCTACAACTCCCAGCATGCCCCAGTCAGCACTGCTGGCTGGGGCATGCTGGGAATAGAAGGCCTTTTTTCTGTCTAAACTTGCATAGGATTGCACCCTTAAGTTGCCTTTGTAGATGCCCCTAGTCAGTTTGAACCAGGGAAAAGCTAGCTGTGGTGGGTGCCTATTAATTCATGCCTACAATATCACCAACGCAACACCCCTGATTCCGAGAGCAGCTTTGTAATGCTCTTTAATAATGTGTAAGATGTATATAAGGTGTATATAAACAGGCACACATATATACAAGTCTGTATATAAACACGCTTTAATTAATTTATTTTTAAATGGCAGACAGCTCACTGAAGAATGATAAGAGACTCAAGTCTGAGAGCTTCAACCAGTGTCTAACTTAATATGCACATGTGTAAAGCAAGTTATGAAGCACACACAGTCCTGCCCCCGTCGCCATTCGCCAGTCGCCATGGGACTTTTTTGGTTGGTTGGTTGGGTTGGGTTGGAAGACGCCTGTGCGTGAAGCTGTTTTCTGTGCGGAGATCGGTGCACAACGAATCACCACACAAACTTGACAGAGGACAGCAATGATCCAATGGCATGGTTACCCTGACGATTGGAAAACCATTCTCTTCTGCAGCCTTCATCCGCCTTCACAGCCATTGTAATTTAGGTTTAAATTATCTTCCGCCTGTTCTGCTATTGAGGACTTTTTGTTTTTGGATCGTTCACAGATCATACCTTAACATGAAGCACCTGATATGACCAGTATTACATCTCAAGAACAAACTAACGTATACAGTTGCAGCCTTTTGCAACCTTGGGTCCGCAGATGTTTATTTATTTGTAGTATTTATATACGCTAAGTATAATAAAATCCCTAAGCAGTTGTTGGACTACACTTCCCGTCATACCTGACATTTGGCCATGCTGGCTTGGGATGATGGGAATTATGGGGAGGGACTATAGCTGAGTGGTAGAGTACATGCTTTGCATGCAAAAAAATCCCAGGTTCAATCCCTGGCATCTCCAGGTAAGACTAGGAAAGACTCTTGCTTGAAATGCTGGAGAGATGCTGCCAGAGCTTCCTAATACCTGGGTATCCAAGGTTGGGGAAAGCTGGTATACACACACTGTTTATTTATTTATTTATTTATTTTATTTCATTTCATTTCTATACCACCCAATAGCCGAAGCTCTCTGGGCAGTTTACAACAATTATAAAATATACACAATAAAATACAATTATACAATAAAAATGCAATGTTACAATAAAATACAGTATAAAAAATACAAGCAATAAAAACATCGAAAATTTTACACAAACATTTTAAAAACACTTTCAAAATTCCTTAAATAGCTAAGACAGATTTAAGCCTTTTATATTTCCTTTTCCCAGTTTGTCTTCAATCAGTATATCAGACTTCCAAACCTGACACCCTCCATCTGTGTTAGATTGCAGCACCCATCATCCCCAGCCAGCAAGGATCATGCTTGGGAGTTGTAGTTGAGCACAGATGGAGGGTGCCTGGTTGTGGAAGGCTGCTGTATATTTATAAGTAATTTTAACATTTCCAAGAAACGTGGTCCGTTGAAATGAATTGGACTGCCAAATTCAGGGGCTCAAGTGTCACGCTATGCTACACTACCTGTCAATCATCATCATCATCATCATCATCATCATCATCATCATCATCATCATCATCATCTATTTTTTTAAATTGACTGTTACAGATTGTGGGCAGCCCCACCGTGAAATGCGAATGAATCCTAAGGCCATCACTGCACCTCAGATGTTTGGACGGCTTGATGTTGCAACCAATGATTGGACAGATGGGATTTTCTCCACACTTTGGAGGAAAACGTTGAGAGCTAAGAAAGGTACTTGAAATTTGAGTGGAGGCAGGGCTTTGATATATGAACTATCACCAGTGCTTCCTCCATTAATAGAGAGGAGTACCTTTTACATCTGAATGCTGCAAAATATGCTGTAGTCCAGGATTTCTCCTCCTCACCCCCACTTGTTACAAAACCAACCCAGCAGCCTGCCTTCAGCACCACAGCAATGTCTTAATGGACAGGGAGCCCTTGTCTTGAGACCATGTTAGGAAAGGGGACAGAAGGAAATAGTGGTGATAGCAGATGAGATGATGTTAGAAGCAGTGGTTCCCAACCCCGAGTCTCCAAGATGATGTTGGAGTACAACCTCCATCACCCCTGACCACTAACCATGCCGATTGGGTGTGATAGGAGTTGCAGTCCAGCGATATCTGGGAAGACCACCGGCTACTCAGGAAGACATAATTTCCATCCCTGCTGGCTGCTACGCTACCTTCCTGTGCCATGCACAGCGCTGGCTCCCTTTCTTTAGGTTCTGGAATAACCTGCTACTTTGCAGAGGAACAATCGGTGTTCTCGTAGAGCCATGATAAATGTCCAGGTTATCTAAAACCCATTGTGCAAGATCCCTGAAGCCACATCTACCTGCTTTGTGATGGCTGAAAGGAACAGCGTGTGCACTTTGAATGTAGCCAGAGAAAGAGAAATATTCCCCAAATATTGAACTATCTGAGGACCAAACTAGAACTGACATTAAACATGTCTTTCCATTTTAAGACTGCAAATTGCATCAGCCGGGAGCAGGGTGATAATTAGTGCAGTTGGAACAGGCAGCGGAGGGGGGAATTTAACTCTTTCCTTCCCCGCTGTGGTGCTGAGGAAAATCCCTCTTCTTTTGCATGGTGGGAAGAGATGATTGTCCTTTGGTGCCCATGGGTGATTTCCTCCCAACCCAAAGCATATACTAGCTTCAGAAGATGGATTTTCCTTAGAACCGCAGCATGGGAAGAAAGGTTAAATTCCCCCTGCACTGCCTGCTCTGATCCCATTAAATATCACCCTGCCCCCAGCTGATGCAAAGACTCATTTAATGTCACCTCACATTTGGCCCAGTGAGAAGCAGTTTTAGTAATCTCCAGAGGTACCGTACTACTTTTGCTTTTGGTACTAATGCTGCATTGGGACTAGGAGTGCTTGCCTAGTTGTTACCCACCTGCTCAACCTATATATTTGCAAATAAACAGGTACTGCAAAACACTGCAGGTCTTCAAAACTTTCCCCTCACGAGGAAACTGACCATGCAAATGCTGCCCTGGAACATTGCATTGCTTGGGGGAACTGTGAAATAGTAGGTTCGACCAATTGTTACACCAGCAGAAGTTACTTCAAGAGAATTTATTTTATGTCTAGAACTTTAGCTATACAATTAAAAAATTGTAAGCAAGCACAGTTTGTGACATTGCACAACATCATTACTGATCACGGGGCAGTCGGGGCACGTCTGTTAAGGCATGAGCCTTAGCTTCCAATTTCCTGGCTTTGTGGAGCTTGAGCCAACACGAAATAGCCTTAACTCTGGTCTTAAACCAGCAGGTTTTTTGATCATCGAATATTATAGGTGATTAAGCATGTTTGATGTATTACATTTTTTTTAACCCTTTGGATTATAGGGGAGCACATTTGGATAGTTCTTGATGGACCTGTTGATGCAATTTGGATTGAGAACCTGAATTCAGTTCTTGACGATAACAAAACATTGACATTAGCTAATGGAGATCGGATCCCTATGGCCCCAAACTGTAAAATTGTCTTTGAGCCTCATAATATTGACAACGCTTCTCCTGCCACGGTGTCAAGGAATGGCATGGTGTTTATGAGCTCCTCCGTTCTCAACTGGAGCCCTGTTCTTGAGGTATAAATGTTTGCATGAGTTCAAATCCCTTAAGTCATTTATATTGATGGATATCAACTTGTTAATTGCCTTCAGGCCATTAAAAGTTCATTTTTGGATGCCTGGCTCTGTTCTCACATTGGGCGATGTTCTGAAGGATCTGGCTGACTATGTAAGTCCTCCATGTGATCTGGAGCCTTATGTGATCAGGGCTCCTAATAATGTGGAGGAGTTTTCACAAGTACAATGTACATGGACTTGGGTGCAGGGCCAGTGGCGCAGCCTTGTTCCACCTTACTCACATGTTAGCTCTTCCTGCCTTCATGTGGCTAATGAGTGAATGGCTATATTATCCACACAGAACTGATGTGATATGAGTCATAACAGGGGTAGGCAACCTTTTGGGACCATGGGCAAATTTGGCAATTTGAGAAATTGTCCTGGGCACCACCACAACATGGCTGCGATGGGAGGTGAGGCAAAGGACAGGTGAGGCAAAGGACAAACTTGCCCAAAAGGCTGAGTACAAGGCAGAGGTGTGGTCTGAGCCCCAACACACTAAACAGCTCCTTTAAACCCACAGTTTTCAGCACCAAAAGAAACTTATTTCATATCAGTTCCCAGCTGCCAGTATGAAAATGTGTTAATTAAAAAATAAGTGGGAGAGGTAGGGCACCTTGGCTGGCACCAATAAAGATGTCTGGGGGTCCATTGATGCCTGCAGGCACCACGTTGCCTACCCCTGGGTTATAAGAAGAGAGACAGTGACTTAACCAAGACCGATCTTCATAGTTGAACAGGGAGTTGAGTGCACGTTCCTCATATCTAAGCCCAGCATTCTGTGGGATGAAAGTGTGTCCACATTGGTATTTAAAGTTGAGCTAAACTCACTTTTTCAAAATATTTTCAGCAGTGCCAGAATATGCCTCCTTTTTGGAGTTTTGGCACTCCTTGTGAAAGTGTTCATTTATATAGCCTTCACTTGCATGCGCTTGTCATCGATGACACTGGTAGCCACATAGTCTTGTGATATTTGATTAGCCATTTCTTTCATCATCCCTTGTTGGGTGATATCACTTACATGACTAATGGATAAGGAAAAAATGGCACCAAACAGGGTCAAAAGAGGATTTCCTCCTTGCACAAATCATGTGTTTTCAGGGGGGAAATGGCTAAGTTCTGTCTATAAATTAAAACTAGTGAACATGCAGTACAACTCTAGTTTTAAGTTGATACTATAAATTTGGTTATATTTTGAAAGGTCACATGGTTATTCTGTCTCTGTTATAACAGGGCTTCCTGAAGAAGCGTTCTCCACAGGAAGCTGAGATTGTGCGAGAGCTGTACACAGCATCTTTCCCAGACCTGTACCGGTTTAGCATCCAGTCCTTGGAATACAAGATAGAGATGCTGGAGGCCTTTGTGATAATGCAGAGCATTAATATGCTGAAAGGCCTTATCCCTTGTAAGGTAAATGATTTTTATGCTGTTGAAGAATCATTTTTGCAAAACTCACTTGTTACAATTATGGCCTTTACTGGATGTGCCAAATCAAAATATTCAGATACTTCCTTAGGACATCTCTTGAGCGGTCCTGCTCAGTGGTAGAACACATGCCTTGCACGCAGAAAGTCCCAGGCTGAATCCCTGCGATCTCCAAATTAAAGGGTGATGAGAAAGACCTCTGCCTGATGCTCTGGAGAGCCACTACCAGTGAGAGTAGGCTAGGCCAAATGGACCAATGGTCGAGTACAGTATAATGCAGCTCCATATGTTCACATGTGTCATGTTAAGCTTCAAGTGATGGGTTTGTGGACCAATCCAGAGAAATATCATGCTTTACTACAGGGGTGGGCAAGTTGTTGCTCTCCAGATGTTTTGGCCCACAATTCCCATCTGCCCTAGCAAGCATAGCCAATGGTGAGGGATGATGGGCCAAAACATCTGGAGGGCCACACAAGTTGCCCACCTCTGCCTTACTAGAAATTCCAGGTGAAATCCGGGAATTGATCATGACAGCAATGTTCTTTTCTACATTTATTTGGCAATGTCCAGTATGGGAACATAATGTACCGTGTGTGTGTGTGTGTTTATACAGGCTCTTTGTGAGGAAGGGTGGGATATAAATACAATAAATAAATAAATAAAATGTCATTCTGTAGGCAAATTTGTGATAAAAAAGTGGAGATGCCATTTGATTCAGGATATCTAGGGTAGGAATGTGAAAATGTGGCCCTCCAGAAGTTCTTGGAATGCCACTCCCATCATCCATCACCACTGGCTGTGCTGGCTATGGCTGATGGGAGTTGCACTCCAACAACAGTTGGAGGGCCACACATTCCCCACCCCTGAACTACAGAATTGGAATGATTATGGTGTGGTATGGTGGGGGCCTCTTTTCCTGAGCAAAGGGAATCGTAACATGATGTTGTCAAAACTGTGCCAGGTTATCATTTGAAAGCCCCTTTCCTCACTAACCTAATGGTTGTGTCTCATGGGACTGAAGGCATTTACTCATCTCTGTCATCATTGCTGTCAACTCCCTGTCAGGCCCTGTTACTGGACACATTATTACAGTGCTCTGTGCCTGCACTGCGTTTGCTCATCTCTGTTTGAGGCAGGCTGTGGTCCAAACCTTTTCAGGATGGCCAGCATCCAGTCTTTGCACAAGAGCACTTGATTAGCTGTAGGACTGACTAGGAAGCACAAGTTATTTCACAAATAATGATGTGATCAGTCCATTTTCCAAGAACCATGTGTGTCTTGACAGGGGAAGATAATTGTGGATCCGCTTGATTCCATTGCTCAATAGTTTTCCTCTTTGATCACATGTAAAGAAGGAAGTAAGAGGGGGGGGAGTATTACAGAGTTAACTGCAGGTAGGTAATTGCTTGCATATCTTCCTGTACCCCCTGCCCCTGCCAAGGGCTCCATCTAAGAGATCTTCCATCTAAGAAGGGTCAACACCAAGATTTCTGTTTGGCTGATGGTGGTAGAAAACTCAACTCTAAGTCAGTTCTGTGATGGGGTCAGCAGCCCTTAATAGGCCCCTGAAGAAGTTAAATATTTAACTCTAACAACATAAGGACCAATGAAAACATGCCACAACGATAAATTATATCCAGGACATAGCCAAAGTACTTAAGTAAAAAGGGCTATTTTGGAAGGAAACATATTCTTTCTCCTAGCCATCTCAAAATTTCATTGATCTAGCAACATTGACCCAGTGAGACTTCAGGAAGCTACAAGTTATCTACGGTATCATGAGTGCTTTCAAATGATACCTAACTTGATCCAATTCTGATGACATTCTATTATGATGTCCACCACTAATAGGGGCCTGGAAGCCCACAAACCACAGAGGGTGAAACTATTACTGATACTGATCACTGAAAATAATTTACTGACTTCGCAGATTTTTCTAAGTCAAATGACACCTTCTGTCATTTCTGTCACAACCTGCCTACGGAACTACACTTGTCCTTAGACAGAATATCCAAAGTTTTGGCTTTCCCTATAAGTTCTGGATGAATTTGAGTGAAAATGCCCCCCAAAAGGCCAGGCAGGAGCACATGTGGCCTGTGAGCCACACATTGCCCACCCCTCTACTATGGACTCATGCCAAACTTCTGTCTTCAGAATATTTCTTGGCTCTCAGTGGTTAAATGACTAAAAGTAATGCTGCATTGCTACTCAGGAGCAGGGTGGAGAAATAACAGCAGAATTCCTGGAAAGATTGTACATCTTCTCCCTGATGTGGAGTGTTGGGGCACTGCTGGAATTGGAAGACCGTCGCAAGCTGGAGCACTGGCTTCGTGGTCATGAAACTATAAAACTTGATCTTCCTAATATCCCAGAAGGAAGTGAAGACACTATGTTTGACTACTACGTTACCAATGATGGTTAGTGAACTACTGAGAAGTTGCTAGGTGTAACTGATTACCATCTTCAAAAAGATTAGCATGAGTATTGCAGCCTTCTGAGTTATAAACCATGTGGGAGGCCTCTTCCAGTTGTCAGAGGCTTGAGTCCTCAGCTTACCTGGGGGCTACAGTTTGCGCCGTGGTGTGGGAGGCCGTGGAAGAAAATGGGAGGTGGTCCTGGTGTGGTGGTGAGCCAGGCAGTGGGCGATCCAGCAGTTTCCCACTGGCGTGCTCTCCCTCCCAATCAGCTGTGCGGTGGGCTGGTGGGAGGAGGCCCCTCCCGGGAGTGGGCTGGGAGGGAGTTTTCTCTCCGGTCCGCATCGTGGCTATAAAAAGGGGCTGCGGTCCAGGCTCAGCCTTCCCCCCCACCTTTCCCCCCGCCTTTGTTTTTGCCAGAACCCACCCTCCTCGGGAGCAAGGTCACATTGCTGTGGACATTAGTCAGCCGCTGGTTGACAGTGCTAGGAAGGAATTTTACCTGACGAGGCTTATTGGCCTGGCCTCACAGGGTTCCGCCTTTCTCACAGCAATGCAAGTTGGTCAGTTGGAATTGACAGGCAAATTGTCACAACTTTTCTAGGCGGATGGCATTGGGCTGGATCCAAGTAAAATGGGGAAGGGGGTACACGTCCCGTCCCTTAGCAGGATGGGGGGGTTTCCTGGGGGTGGGGCTACAGGGCTACAGCCCAGCTCAGGGGCTCTGTGCCAGCACCATCTCCGGGCGAGCAGGGAAACATGCACACAGCACATACTGTGGCAGGATCAATGCAGGCTCTGGTAAACCTCCCCTCCCCAAAAAGGGGGCCACCCAGCACATGGATTAACGGATTCTCCCATATGCCATGTCAAACTCTAGCTGTAACCAATAAAGTTCTCTGGTGTGATTTATGGCTGACTTTCCTGGAACAGCTACCCAATTAGGCGCTTTGGGTGCAAATCTCCAGCTGCATTTTGCTCATTGATGACTGCACCTCACGTTTTGTTGAGGAGACTTCAGTATTTGAAACATCTGTGTTGTATCCACTTTGCCCTCGCCAGTCTTCATTCTGTCAGTTCTAAGACATTTTAGGTGCAATCCTATGTTTATTTAGACAGAAAAAAGGCCTACATCTCCCAGCATGCCGCAGCCAGCTATGCTGTACTGTAGGCCTTTTTTCTGTCTAAACTTATATAGGATTGCACCCTTGTTGTCATATTCTTTTCCCAAGCTGGGCCATTCCCTTTCTCTTTCTGGTTCCTGAATGTCCATCACACCTAATGGCTGCACAACTTAGCTATATTTAAAATCGGCCATGACTGGCATTACAGGTTTCAGTTACATCTGTCCTTTTGTTGATTCAGATGGGAAAAGCTGTCAAAAATTTCTCTCAGAATGGCTGTGACTACTTTCTTGTGTAGTAACTAAATATAGATACAATATGTAAGTTTAAATACAAGGCATGATGAATATATAATGGCATAATATTCATTGCCGTTATATTGTGAGGAAATATCTGTTGTTGGAATTGGGAATTTGGTGATGTTACCTAACTATACAGTTCAGTAATGTTGATATGGCCCTTAGTGGCAAAGCAGTTGCTTTAATTTAGTTTCACTTTTGTTTCCCTTTGATAGTAGCTTTTAGTTATGCCCAAGCAGGAACAAGAAGAAGCCTTGCCTTGGCTCTGCTGAAAGTCCCAATCCCTGTTCTACTGAAGTCTTATTCAAAATTTTACTTACTTTACAGGGAACAGGCCACTGCCCCCTCACCCCCCCCCCAATGTTGTGCACGTGTGGACGTTGGCATTCACATGTATGGTGTAAACATCTGCAGAAGGGAGGCCTACATGCATACAGCTATATGCACGTAGGTCTGCCTTCTACAGATGTTTGTACCATATGTGTGAATGCCATGGGGAGGCCTACTTTATTTATTTATTTATTATATTTATACCCCGCCTTTTTTCCTGCAAGGAACCCAAGGCGACTTACATAATCCTCCTCCTCCTCTCCATTTTTCCCCTCACAACAACCCTGTGAGGTAGGTTAGGCTGAGAGCCAGTGACTGGCCCAGAGTCCCCCAGTGAGTTTCGTGGCAGAGCGGGGACTAGAACCCGGATCTCCTGAGTCCCAGTCCAACACTCTCACCACTATACCACACTGGCTCCAATGCATGTGACGTTGGGGATGTGGCTATACAGCACAGCCCCGTTAACTGCTTGTGTTATTAGGTAAAACTTTGAACACCCAAATAGGCCATGGGTGCTTGTGAAATCATTACAGTTGTTTCCTTTTTTCTTTTTTCTTTTGCTAGGTAAATGGATGCATTGGAATACTTGCATTGAAGAATACGTGTATCCTACTAACAGCATTCCAGAGTATGGCTCTATCTTGGTGCCAAATGTTGATAATGTGAGAACTGACTTCCTTATCCAAACTATTGCCAAGCAAGGCAAGGTAATATTTTACTGTCTTGTATTAGGATGTTAGTAATGCCCCTTTGTGGAGGGAAGGGATCTAGAAGGCCAGGCAGTTTTATTTTGTAAATATGACTGCTATTACTATAGCACGGCTAATTGTCCATACAGTAAGTTTGTGAATTAGGTTAGACTGAAGGATAATGACATGCTTGTAGCTCCAAAGTAATCTTTGTGGATATGAATGTGGGTCTTCCACATCCGGCACTGTCCATTGCACTATGCTGATCCTCTTTCAAAAGTAAAAGGTCATCACTTTCAAAAATAAAATAAAATTGCCCTTGCATGTTAGCAGCTCTTGATGTTTCCTCCTGCTTGTAAGTCAAGTTAGCCTGCCTAGAGCTGATTAAAACAGGAAGCAATAATTACACTCTATTCTGCACCGGTCAGGAAGTACTGAGTGTACTTCCAGTTCTGTGTCTGGAGTACAATGTCCAGTTCTGGGTGCCACAGTATCAGAGTATATCTAGAGGAGGGTGACCAGGATGATGAGGCGCCTGAAGACCAAGTCCTATGAGGAATGGTTGAAAGAGTAGGACATGTTCAGTCTGGAGTACAGAAGATTAAGGGGAGACATGCTAGTGGTCTTCAAATATCTGAAGGGCTGCCACACAAAAGATGGAGCAGAGTTGTTCTCTGTTGCCCCAGGGGGCAGGACTAAAACCAAGGGGTGGAAATTTACAGGAAGCAGATTTTGGCTAAATATTAGGAGAAGTTTCCTAACAGTGAGAACTGCTGAACACTGGAACAGGCTGCCTTGGAAGGTGGTGAGCTCACTTTCGCTGGAGGTATTTAAGTGGAGGCTGAATGGCCACCTGTTAGGGTTGCTTCAGTTGTAGTCTGCATTGCAGATCCTGCATTCAAGCACAGGAGTGGACTAGACAGCCTCCAAGGTACCTTCCAACTCTGTGTTCCTAGGAACTTGGGTGACCAAATATCTCAGATGCTTGATTGTGCAAATGGTACAGTGTCGGTATCTCAAGCCGCACCAGAGGCCTGCATCCAAAGACAGGGCTGGTTATTTCAAAACAACTCTATTATATACACAGTGCCATCAGTGTATCTAAAATAGTGGGGAAATAACAGGGAGCAGGGTAAAGGAAGAATGTGGGCAGATGTCGTTACACTTACACATACATCTTCTCCTTTATTGCCCATGCTCTTTCCCACTTTTACTTCCCCCCTCAGATTTCTACTCCGGTCTTCTTTTCTCCACCTGACCATTCTTTTCCTCTGGACTATTCCTTTTCTCCTGCCCAAGCGCCTTCCCCTCGCCACATCCCTTGGCCTTCTCAGGCTCCAACCTTCTTTCCCCATTGGCTCTTATTTCTATCCCACCTTGCATAGGCCATCATGTCTGCCCTGCTCTTCTCTAGGATCAGAGCAGCTCTACCAATAGGAGCCAATGAATGTTCTGCCCCTCCCACCCCTCTTATTTATTTATTTACAACATTTATATACTGCTCCACATCTAAACAGATTCTTGACAATAGAGTGGCTCACCCAATCGGTGTCAGTCAGGCTTCATCGCAGTCACAAAATCCCTTAGTGTGTTACAATACAAATACCACTGATGATAACTCCGTTTTGTTTATGGATGGGCACAGCCAAAATAAATAGTAATGCTGAAAGGGATGGTGTAGTTTTTGTGAAAGTTACATTTTTACTTCCTCATTAGTTGAAATGATTTATTTTTTTTTGGAGAATTGAATCTTGGCCAATATATTTGGTTCTCATATCCCCAAACTCATTTGAATTCTCTTTTCATCTTCAGGCAGTGCTGCTAATTGGTGAACAAGGGACTGCTAAGACTGTCATCATCAAAGGGTACATGTCAAAATATAATCCGGAAAGTCACATGGCCAAGAGTCTGAACTTCTCATCAGCAACAACTCCTTTAATGTTTCAGGTAGTACTTAAAATTATATTTGTCTAAAATGAAAGTAAAGCTGGCCTTTGGGTTGACTGTCAATCCACAGGAAAGAGGTTAATCAAAAATATTTTATTAAAGAGCAGAGGTCCATATTCTCATAGCCTGCTATCTTGTTCCTTTGGCACTGGTGGCAAAATCTTAATTCCTTTAGGATGCCATATCTTCTTTGTTCTTACAATTTTAAGACAAACAATTTCAGCCAATTCCTAATTCTGAAACCTCCCCTTGAGAGGTCTCCTGGTTGTTGCCATGTTCTCGGACAGAACAAGATCATTTTCTTGGAAATGCATGTCAGCCTTAACAAAAAGAAATCTCATTGGGTTAAATCCAACATTGGGCTTCTGGAAGTCTGCTAGCATGATGGGACTTTTTCGTTCTCTTTCCTTCCCCCTGCAGCCCTCAGCACCACCTGAAAATCTGCTCCAGGGGGTTTCCCAGCCCTCTAGAGCAGTGTTCTCCAACCTTGGGTCCCAGCGTAGCTGGCTGGGGCATGCTGGGAGTTGTAGGCCAAAAACATCTGGGAACCCAAGGTTGGAGAACACTGCTCTAGAGCAAATGTTGAGGGTGCACGGGAAGCTTTGTGGAGGAAGGCGGAATTGCACCCTTCCTGGTTCCACTGATGGAACAGCTTCTGTCGCTGGAACAACTCCATTGGATACAACGCACTAAATTCTCATTAACAACTTATGGAAGAATAAGTAATGAAGTGCATTCTATAGAAGCCATAAAAGCTAGACTAAAGAGTCACAGAAAACATAAACTGAACATCTACATGTGTAGTACTTTCAGCTTCTTGCTCTTTAAATGGTACACTTCTCTCCAGTCAAACACACAGCAGATTCACACATGCATGTCCATCACACTTTGATTGTTGTAGTCAATGGAGGGAGGGAGGGTAAGCAGCATGTAATGAAATTTAGAACTTGACAGCCTCTTTTTGTGTATGACAGATATAATCTAGAATGGAGATAGACAACCTGGTGCCCTCCAGATGTTTCGGACTACAAGATACATCCGCTCCAGTCATCATCGTCAATGGTCAGGGATTATGGTAGTTGTAGTGTGAAACATCTGCTGGGCCCCAAGTTGCCTACCCCTGTTCTAGATGTGGACAGGTATGCGAGTGTTTTTATACTATGATTTACAGTGCAATCCTGTGCATCTCCACTTAGAAGTAAGTCTTCCCAGGTAAGTGTGTATAGGGCTGCAACTGGCTGATGGGTTATAGGGTTTAGCAGAAGCCCCGCTACACTGGTGAAACATACGGTATCTGAGCTGAACACCTCAGATATGCTGACAGAATACTCCTCAAGTCAGCGGTGGTGCAAGATGTCCTGCTGCCTGAAGTGGGAGCACCCGCCCCCCACCCCCAACAGGCCTGAATGCTGCACTTTGAAGGATATTTCCTCAGAGCGAAGCATTGTGAGGTGGCCCTGGAGACTGCCTGTACAGCCTTATATAGAGGCGGTGGGGATGGGCAGTGGGGACGTTCGCTCAGTTTTTCTGAGCATCAACTTGATGCTTGTCTCTCCTTCAGTTTCCACGAGCGCTTGTGCTTAATGTTCGATTTGCGGGAATGGGAAAATTCATTGAACAAAAACCTGAGTATTTTTCAAAGTTGTGCAACTTTCCCCCATAGACTAAAGTGTGAAATTATGCATTATTTAAATTACACAGTTTCTAACTGCATTTTCTCTGAAATTTGTGCAATTTTTGAACATGAGCCCATGTTTGAAAATTCGTGAACATTTTTGGAGAGAATGTTCTCCTGCCCGTGCTTGTGTTGTGTTTGGGGTTACAATGGGGCAAGCTTGCCGCCCACCCGCCCGATCACTTGCTTTGGGAGAGTCCTCTGAGCGAGCGATTGGGTGGGCAGGCAGGTGTGCGGACGGCCTCTCCAGAGAGCCCACCTGCCTGATCTCTTGCTTTGGAAGCCGGTTACAGCACGAGAGATTGGGGAGGTGGCACCTGCTCCTTCAAGGAGCCCTGTTTGCTTACCACAGGAGGGGAGCAGGGCTGGTGCGGCAGTGGTGGCAGTGTCCGCAGGGGCCCTCTCAGTGGTGGTGGGGGATCCGTCACGCCTCCCAATCTGCCGCCTGAGCAGGGGATTCACTCTTCCTGATTGCCCTGCTGCCAGTGTAGCTGTTCCACTGACTAATATTCACCAGCAGGACATCTAAAAAGGGGCAGAGTCATGCGTGGTATGGGAGGTGGCACAGGGAAGGGGTACACTTACACCGTATCCTATATTCCCACAGACCACAGTCACACCCTGTGTGCATTCTCACACAGAACAGTGCATTCTCAGACTTGGTGCAAAGAATTTCCTTCCCATTGACTTCAATAGGAGGTTTTAATAAAAAAAAAAGGTTGCTCCTGCACCAACAGCTGCTCTCCCCACGTTGCTGCAACAGAGCATAGGATATGTGGTGTAGCTCATCACCCTAAATCCAAAGGGACACTGCTGGAGTGTCTGCCATTTTTGCACTGTTTTTCATTTTTTGTATTGTATTCCCTTCCTTTACCGGGCTGAGCGTATACAGGGCATGGCATCCATTTCAATGGACGCAGTAGCAGCATATCTGTCTCCCCCACCCACCCCAGTGTAAGTAGTGTATGGGATTGATCTGTTAAAGCAGGGCTCTCCAACCTTGGGTCCCCAGATGTTGCTGGCCTACAGCTCCCAGCATACCCAGCCAGCATGGCTAATGGCAAGGGATTCTGGGAGCTGTAGTCCAGCAACATCTGGGGACCCAAGGTTGGAGAGCCCTGAGTTAAAGTCTTAATAGGACTATATTCTTATAAGTGAACAGGTAAGGAATATTTTATTGGCTATGGGAGTCCTGATGTTGATGTTTATTGACGTAACTTCTGATTTAGGATTTTCTATTGTATACTGTACTTACCATAAAATGCAATTATTAAAATATACACTGTTTCTGCATACTATCCACACTTGTCTTTTAGTTTCTTAATGCTTCTTTGTCCTAAGCAGACTGTACATAAAATACGCAACTATCACATTAAAGGCATGGGGAGATTGCTAGATTTTATGTAAATATGCATATTTTACTTACAGCGCACAATAGAAAGTTATGTGGACAAACGAATGGGCACAACATATGGCCCTCCTGCAGGAAAGAAAATGACAGTCTTCATTGATGATGTGAATATGCCTATAATCAATGAATGGGGAGACCAGGTCAGCTACATGACAGTATCTTTATATTATACAAGATACCGTATTTTTCCATCTATAAGATGCCCCCATGTATAAGACGCCCCCCACTGGGCAGTTTCGCAACCGTGCGGTTCTCTCCTTGGCTTACTTCCGTGTATAAGACGACCCTCAATTTTTAGTCTAACAATTTTAGGAAAAAGTATAGTCTTATACATGGAAAAATACTGTAATGCCTTGGTTTGAATGACTGGCTAATATCAGGATGATAATTTTTACCAGATTTTTGTTTATATTAGAAATTGTTTCAATTATGCTTCCAACAGAGGTCCTTTTATGTTGGCAGAGAATGTTGTCTGATTTTATTTGGAATGGACAACATCCTAGATTGGCTGTAGCAGTTTCACAAAGTCCTAAAGAGGAAGGTGGAATAGCATATCCTGATACGGTAATCAAATATGATCAAACTCTGAAATTAAAGATCCCAAAATGGTTCCATTCAATATGAACATACCATGCTTACTGTGGTAGATACAGGAGTAATAAACACAGGAGATGTGCAAATCCATTTATTGCAGGAACTGCAAATCTGAGATAAATTGGAAATATCACTTAGTCTATCTGTATCTTTATTGCCTTTATTTACAACTAGCTGCTGTGCGTGGCTGTGCTTGCGTGGATTTTAGGATTTGGTATAATTATTTTTAAAAGAAACATGTATGGAAAAGATGCAGTGTCTCTGACTGAAAGTGTAACGTTTAGGCTGGGTGCTGGCAGCAGAAATCTTTTGTGACAGAAATATCTGTTCTTAAAGAAAAATCAGGTTAATCCTGAGAGTCTACAGGTGATGAAGAGTGACCATGCCAAGTTTGGGGTAGATCCGTCTAAATGTGATGGAGCCTATGCGACGCCCCCCCCCCACAACAGTCAGTCAGTTATTTAAAAAGTTTCCCTCCCTTTTCACCCCGTCATTTAAAAAGTTCCCCTCCCTTTTCACCCCCTCAGAGAACATTCTAAATGGCCTAGGGGAGATTTGCATACCCAGCCCTATTGGCCCCTGCAGGAATTCATATGAACATTCTAAGTGTGGTATGGGCTATTTGCATAACTGCTGCTATTGACTCCTGCAGCAAGTTGGCTCCTGCAGCAATTATGAGGTGAGGCCTATTTGCAGAACTGCAGATATGAGAGTGGGGCGATTTTGCTCCCTTTTTTCACCCCCTTAGGGACGGAATTTCCCAAAATCCTTCCTTAGTGGGTGTTTACGTCATAAAAGCAATGTCCCTTCAAAATTTCACATTCCTAGATTAAACGGTTTGAGCTGGGCGTTGATGAGTCAGTCAGTCAGTCAGGACACCTTTTATATATATAGATGACAACTTTAAAGTAGCACATAAAATCTCTGTATGGATAAAATTTGCGATTGTAAGTTACATTCACATAGTGAATAATGATCATTATACAAGATTTGATTAAATTAAAAGAAGCATGTATCCGAAAGTACCTCAGTGGTATCAGTATTTTAAACTTTGGGACTATGTAAATACTAGCTCCAGAGATGAGTTTTTAAAGACATTGTTATCAAACGTTGAAATATTCCCTGTTTAAAAAGCATACTTTTAAAGGCATAGGGATACAAGGCATACTTTAAAAGCATTATTACTTTATAATAATGAAAGGCATACGTACAGGAGATAGTTTCAAAACTTGTTGGGAGGGAAAATGATAGGTTTCTCAGTTAGGGAGCCTGGGGAGAAGAGATTATCTATAGCAGGTGCAGCAAAATCCATTAAGCTACCCCACATGGATAATCTACTGTGTGAACTGTAGATATCTACATGAATGTCTGATTGGTTTCTTTTTAACCACAAGGAATTCTTTTACAGGTCACCAATGAGATAGTTAGGCAGCTGATGGAACAAAGTGGGTTTTATAATCTGGAAAAGCCTGGAGAGTTTACCAACATTGTGGACATCCAGTTCTTGGCTGCCATGATCCATCCTGGTGGTGGACGCAATGACATCCCTCAGAGACTGAAGAGGCAGTTCTCTGTATTTAATTGCACTCTGCCTTCTAATTCATCCATTGACAAGATTTTTGGTAATGTGGAACAGCTTTTTAGCTTTATTACTCATATGAGGTACTTAGGGTTTGTCTTACTTCGATGATGAGTGTAAGAAATCGACAACCCTGGGATTTAACTATCCTTGTTTATGTGAGCAGGGATTTTTTCCTTGCCTGTGGCATGCATAGACTTGGTGTTAGTTTCTGGAGGCATTTGGTTTCTGCTTGTGTCATGCTTGCAAGATTGCATAGATTGATGGTGGGAGTGGAGTCTGAGATGCACGGATTTTTCAAATTTTCAAACTTGGCTTCTTCAGGTGTGATTGGCATAGGACATTATTGTAGCCAGAGGGGCTTTGTGGAAGAGGTGAGAGCAACAGTTACCAAGCTGGTGCCACTGACACGCCGGCTGTGGCAAATGACTAAGATCAAGATGCTGCCAACCCCAGCCAAATTCCATTATGTGTTCAATCTTCGAGACCTTTCCAGGATTTGGCAAGGGATGCTTAATACCATTTCAGAAGTAATCAATGAGTCTAATGTAAGTAGTGCATGTAATACCCTCATGTATTACTATTGTCATCATGATCTTTGTGATCCTGTTCATATTTTTCACTTTGGATGGAGGTTGATAATAAACAGTAGGTACTAGAGGGGACAGAAGTGTAGACAGCCCCATAAATAAACCATCAAATTGGACACCATGGTTAAGATTCACAAATGATTAAATAAAATCCTGGGATAGGTGTAAACACTGGTACAGAACACTTGTGGGGCTAAAACCAGTGGGGGGGGGGCCTCAGGGAAAAAGCAGTTGCCAGGGGAAGGATTAAGCATCCTCTTTCTCTCCTGTCCTACTCTGATGTAAATCATTCCTCCTCACAAAAGAGAAGAGGCAAACTAACATTACATGCAGTGCAATATAATATGTTGTTTGGCCCTTTTGTTTGGTTTGTTTGGGCAGTATCCAAAGTGACACTACCGGTAACGTAAATTATGTTGCACTAGCATAAACAATCTCTAGCTTAATAGCACTGGCTGGTGTGACAGGTTTCTCAGAAGTCGTTTGCACTAGCTAGCGCAATGTAATTTATGTTAGCGGTAGTGTCAGCTTGGATACTGTCCTTTGTTTGAAGTGCTTATTAGTTGCTTTTGGTGAAAGCAATCAGACCAGCTTACATAAAAAATAAAATTACAAATGAAACAATAACACCACAGATAATTACAATAAAAAGAATGCACCACAGCAGTATGAACATACCTCTAAAAATCCCACCCATCCATTCTAAAGTATCTAGAAGGCCTGAGCAAAGAAAAAAAAAAGTTATCACCTGGTGTTGAAAAGAAAACAATGCTCCTCCCTCCCCAATACACAAAGCTGCCATCAATCTGAATTGGCTTTGTTACATCACAACACTGTCGACATGATTCCCAGTTGGCTGGGATCATGGAGTTGGGAAGAAGAGATCAAAATTGGTGCCCACATTTCAGATTGGGGAAACAAGCAACTTAAACAGGAGGCAAACAAAAGACAGATAAGTTAAGTGTGCAGAAGGAGATGAGCACAGGGCCATTCCACCAGCCCTGCTGAAAGGCCTCCCTCATGAAGGCTCCTCCTCCCTCAACTGTCACCAGCAGCAGCCATTCCAGCGGGCTGTGCAGAGGGAGATGAGAGGGAGCGCAGGGCAATTCCTCCAGCTCTGCCAGAAGAATTAATTCCCCCCTTCCCATCCCATTCCTTTTTCCTTGTGTGTTGTGTCTTTTTTAGATTGTAAGCCTGTGGGCAGGGACTGTCTTGTTTAATTGATTATATGTAAGCTGCTCTGGGAGCCGTTTTGGCTGAGGAGCGGCATAAAAATGTTTGAAATAAATAAAATAATTAATAAATAAGTGGGTGAGGGTTCTGGAAACATTTTGCCCTCCTGAACACACCCATAAAAATGTTTGCACATGAACATTTGGTGCAGCCTAATCTCCACACAGAAACAAAGGCACTTTTAGAGATATGAGATTTGTGCTGGTGTCGTATGTATCTTGTACATAGGTCCATTTAGGTATTTATAATAACTGTCAGTCAATGCATAAAACCAGGGAGCTGGCCAGAAATATTAGTACTCATAATGAAGAACCGTACATGACCTGAAACACAGAGTGGAGAGCGATGGATGGCCACCCATATTTAATCACTCATATGGAAATCAGCCTCTCACAAGAGAAAAAAATTATCTCAACACATTCTTGTACTGCATCCAGCAATCTTTTAGAAACAAATTCTATGTATCTTTGGATGTTGCAATATCCTCTGCTACGGTGAAAAGTAGCATCCAGTTTTCCTTTCCTTCTATTTACCTCTGAACAGGTGCTCATAAAACTATGGAAGCATGAATGTAAGCGTGTTATCGCTGACCGTTTTACAACTCCCGAGGATGTGGATTGGTTTGATCTGGCATTGGCAAAACTTGTTGAAGGGGAATTTGGTAGTGATAAAAAGGCACTGGTAGATCCCAACATTGACACCTACTTTGTTGACTTCTTAAGAGATGCACCTGAAGCAACAGGTAATAATCCAAATGGAAAACCATCTGTTTGACATAAGTGACCGAAGAAAAAGTAATGGGTCTTGGACTGGGGAT
Source organism: Shinisaurus crocodilurus (assembly GCA_021292165.1). Classification (NCBI taxonomy): domain Eukaryota; kingdom Metazoa; phylum Chordata; class Lepidosauria; order Squamata; family Shinisauridae; genus Shinisaurus; species Shinisaurus crocodilurus. Next base: position 113,925,372 of record CM037880.1, on the reverse strand, counting down.
GTCTACAAGATGACTAATGTGGACAGACTGAACAGAATGACAGCAAAATGGAGTAGTGGGTGTGAGGAAGCAGAGAACAGGAATATTAATACCATTTATAATGTATAACGTGCCTTAACTAGGCAAGGCACAGTAATGATAAGGATGATCTAAAGTTGTTTCCCCCTTCCCCATTGTGAGAAATCACTAAGGAAAGGCAGAGAATAAGTTTATGCATTGCCCTAATAATACAGCATACATACAGTCGCAAGAAATCGTTCTGTCGATCTGCGCTCTATTTGCTTTATAGCAACCATTCCAGAAGGGACCTAGGGTTTAAAACTGGACAGTAAGGGTGCAATCCTGTGGCCACTAGACAGAGTCTAGGTGGCTGTAGGGTAATTTGGAGTCCCAGTTCCGACCTCAGAAATGCGCTCTGAGGCTGGAGCTGGGGCTCCGCACGTGAAGCACCCTCCCTCTGCCCTTGCCGCCGGCGTAGAAAGAATTGCGCCGGCAGCAGTTCCCAGGTCACAAGAGCAACCTTGGAAATGATATTTTGTGGGCAGGGAGGGGGGTGGGGAGGGGAAGAGACAGGCTCCGCCAGCATATGCAGTATCCTAGTGGCGCCTCAGCCTCCTCTCCTTGCGCACCGGGGCAAAATGCTTAGACGTCCAAAATCTGCTGTCTGTTTTGCAGGGTGGGAGAAGCGCGGAGGCGACCTTTGCCTCTGCGCTCCTTCTGGCCTCCATAGGATGTCTATAATCCTCCAAGCTTGAACAGTTACAGGCACCCCCATAGGACTGCACTGTAAGAGAGTGTTGGAGAGCACAGGCGTGCTGTGGAGCTCACTGCCATCCTGTGCTCTTCTCGTTGCTCAGTAGCGGAGCACCTGCTTTGAATGCAGAAGGTCCCAGGTACCCTGGAGACTATTGCCAGTCAGTGTAGACAAAACTGACCTAGATGGACTTGGTATGAGGCAGCGTCTATGGAGCTGCTAATCGGGTATGAAGGGAGCCATTTAGAATTTGGCACTGGTTCCTTTAAAGCAGTGTTCTCCAACCTTGGGTCCCCAGATGTTTTTGGCCTACAACTCCCAGCATGCCCCAGCCAGTGGAGAACACTGCTTTAAAGTATTTTGGAAATGGGGGAATGAACCATTCTCTAAGGCAGGAGTGCAGAACCTCAGGCCCAGAGCCGCAATCTAGCCCCCTGGGGTTTCTCAAATGTTGAACTGGCTCTCTAAGGCTTAGCTACTGGCAGTAAGAGCTTTAAGATGCAATATGCTGGTAATTTGGCCCCACCCAAATTACTGTGAATCAAGCCCCAGTGGTTTCGGTGATCCTTGCCACCTAAGTGCGCTTAGGATGTCAGTTTCGCTCTATGCACACTTGGAAGTAAGCTCCAAGTTGAACTCAGTGGGATTGCCTTCTAGGTTAACATGTGTAGGCTTGAGCTGTGTATTTCCCAGTCTAACACAGTTATTCATCCTGCAAAAGTTCTGTGCTAGAATGGAAAGAAGCAAACATGCAGTGTCTGATATGTTGCTTGATAACTCTCAAGAGCTGCAGCACCAATTAAGTGGAAAAACCGCAAAAATACTCATTACGGAAAAAGATTGTGATCCCCCCCCACACACCCCTTTTCCTAAAAAGAAACACATTTTATTTCAAACTAGGTCTGGAGAAGGAAAAGTCTCTAAAAGGTAAGCTTACAGATGCCTGAGCCAGCCAGATGTGTCTAGACCTTTAAGGGCTTGAGCTCTGCACCAGCTGTGCATGTTTAGTGCCATAGAAATCAGTGCACATGAGCATGTCTAATTGTTCAAAAGATGGTGGCCATTTTTTGTTGTCTCTTTGAAACAACTGTAGTTTAACAGAGAATGACTTAAGCACATAGCATGCTTGGCTGAAACAACCTTCATCTTGCTAGCTGACACTGCAGTCTGACAGAGCTGCAATTAAGTGTTGATACACTGTTTAGCAAATGTAAATACTTCAGCTTCATAAATGAGCTTTCTCCATATAGGCAAAGGTAACTGCTAAATACATTTGTCATAATGAATTTTAAAAAATCACGCAAATCCTTACAAGTTTTGAAGTATTTCCCGAATGGCATTTTTAAAGAGCTTTTCCTATGTGGGAGAAATAAAATAAGAACTCTGTAGTCTGCATAATTTTACTGTATCAAAATTTTATAAGCTGTTTTAAATAATAGCATGAAATGCTTGATTCAGCTTTTGAGCTGAACTTATGTTCAATTAACAGTAGTGTTAGCATTTTTTTTCTTTTTGCATGCTTCAAAGCTACTAATTGTAGGATTTCATTTCCATTGACTGTTTATGGGAAATCACAGTGTCTGCTTTTAAATAAATGAATTTGTGCTAAAAATAGAGAGGTTTAACATGCAAACAGTGCATAGTATATAGAGAAATGACTGAATGTCTTGCAGAGATGTTCTCTTTTGAACTTAAAAAGTATGTCTAGAAAGAACCATTATTATTTCTTCAGTGTCTATGTTGCTCAACATTGTTTGGTAACTCCTTCCATAAATCATGATATGTTGAAGTTGTTGACACTGTAATAGTGAGGGGCAGATGAACTGGAAGTGAATTGGCTAACTCTTCCATGTTGAATTGAACATCAGGAACATGACTTGACTATATAAAATAATAGTTCAACTTGGGTTGTGTGAATCAACAAAACTCAAACTCACCGAAGTTCTCCAAATTCCACCTCAAAGCTCATTCTGACTCGAGTCTGTATCCAATTGCAAGCTTTGTTTTTTTCTTTTCGCATGGAAAATCCATGCATATTTTTGTGCATATTTTTCCAAATGTATGCACCAGTTGTGTGCATCATTGAAATGTATGCATTCTTCTACCACTCACTGATTAAAGCATATTTGTGGGCATTTTTCAAAAGTACACATTTTTTCATCACATTTTTCAAACGTATGCCTGCTGTCGTACGCATTTTTTGGGTGTGTGTGTCTGCGAATCACGTTGCAAGCTCAGAAATGTACAGACTTCTACTGCAGAGTGCGTCCAAGTTTGTGTTCGATCCAAAAGGTGCCAACTGGGTAAATCCTGATCAAAAACAAACTGAAACAAATTTCTCATACATCCTTAAATCTTGAAATCCTCTCAGATAGCCCAGGCTTGTTTTTGTTTTTTTTAAAGTGTTTTTTAAAAATCTTCCATCATATTTTATTCTGTTTGATGCTTGTACAAACAAATAATAATATGATGCCCTAAGTTTAGATCAATATTTTATAGAACTAATTGAAATAACTAAATTATTTGACTCAATATTATGAAAAAGTGCAGTATACACAAATGTTTAATAGCAAGTATAAAAAGTTGAAATGAACTATTCTAATATTGCAGTTGAAATACAAACACCCAGAATATGTTTAATTACTCCTGCAATGATATAAAGCATCTGTTGTTTTTAAGTTAATAAATTGTTGCAAACACAAGCTTGAATCTAATGGTGCCCAAAACAGTCGAAAAGATTTCCCCTTCCCCATGAAGCACCTCCCCAACCCTCCAGAGGGTTGTGGGATCCTCTGGAGCAGATTTGGTGTCTGTGTGTGTGTGTGGGGGGGCTTCAGGGGGAAGGACAGGAAAGGGAAGTCCACTTGCGTGACATTGGATTTAAGCCACAGATATAAGTGTAACTGTTCTAGTAGAACAAAATGTCCATGAGCCAGCTAAACAGAAGCGATATGAAACCCTACTGATTACAATGGGAAAATTAAGCACGTGCTTAAAGTTTCTTATGGAAGTCAGTGTGACTTCAAAGTCCTTATGTTTAGCTGCATTGTGCCTATGATATTGGAGATAATTATTTAAATGTACTGAATATATTTCCCCCCAAATCAAATCCATGTTAACGAGTTGTATTAATCCCTTAAATTTCGAATGAAGCGGTCTAGTACTCTCCACAGTAGCCTTCCCTTACCCGGTGACCTCTAAATGAACCAGAATTCCTGACCATGCTGGATGGGGGCTCATGGGAGTTGAAGGCCCAACCTGGAGGGCACCTGGTTGGGGAAGACTGTTCTGCAGCTCAGGTGGGCAGCCTGTGACCTAACGGCTACATGTGGCTGCCAGATTTCAAGAGCCTTCTGCAAATGACCAGTCCGGATCTGGCCAGAGTAATCTGTCCTTCCCCTGGCTGCCTACCCCTGGCATGCAGCCACAACTGATTATCTCCAGGGAAATGCAGCCCTCAACAGGACAAACTTACGCACCCCTGCACTATAGTCACCACTGTTATAATTGCTCTCAGATTTGCCTTCATCAATGCGAGGATTATTATTTTCATTTGGGCTAGCAGTCCCTTTCTCAGTTCCTTAGGCCAAGAGAAGACCTGACAGATAAAAGATACACAAAAACAGTGCAGTGTGTAAAGATCACCCCTTGTCCCGAATTTGGACTAATGATTTGTCATTTCTTACCACAGGAGAGGAGCTGGAGGAAGCAGAGGTTGACATGCCTAAAGTATATGAGCCCACTGAATCTTTTGATCAGCTGAAGGACCGTTTGAACATGTTCTTACAAGTATACAATGAGAGTATCCGTGGGGCAGGAATGGATTTGGTGTTTTTTGGAGATGCTATGATTCATTTAGTAAAGGTACTGGTGGGCAACGGCAATTGCTTTACTTTAGAATTTATTTATTTATTATATTTATACCCTGCCTTTTTTCCTGCAAGGAACCCAAGGCGGCTTACATAATCCTCCTCCTCCTCTCCATTTTATCCTCACAACAACCCTGGCTGTGAGGTAGGTTCGGCTGAGAGTCAGTGACTGGCCCAAAATCACCCAGTGAGTTTCATGGCTGAGCGGGAACTAGAACCCAGATCTCCCGAGTCCCAGTCCAACACTGTCACCACTACGCCACACTGGCTTAATTCTGGAATATTTCAAGGGAACGAGGCTAAGCTTGCATCCTCTTTCAATTTCATATCTATCTATCTATCCATCCATCCATCCATCCATCCATCTATTCTATCTATCTATCTATCTATCTATCTATCTATCTATCTATCCATCCATCCATCCATCCATCCATCTATCCATCCATCCATCCATCATCTATCTGTGATGAGACCACAAACGGAAACAGTATAAAGCTAGACCTTTCTGTATGAAGCCTTGACCAGGTTGCAATATCTAAAATGCTCCAGAAGATGTCACTAGCATGCCAGTTCTTTATGACTATAGTTCTAGAATTTGAAATGCAGAAGGTTGCAACTAGCAGGTAGATGCCTGTTGTTTCCACAGGCCTCTGACACTTGTAAAGCAATAATCAAGTGGCTTCCCTGAGAAAACTAAGGGCAGTATCCAACGCTGCCGCTGTGTTAGCAGGAATAACTGCCAGCACAACAGGAAGCTAGTACTGGCTAGCACAATTCAGAAAACTAGCTGAAACTACTGCTTATGGAATGGGACAATTCTGTGGAGTTTGTGGAAGGAGCTCCACAGACTTGTCCTGTTCCAGAAGCGATAGTTTTTCAGTACATTTCTTGGGTTGCACCAGCAAGTGCTAGCTTCCTGTTGTGCTTGTGGTTGTACCCACTAGCACAATGTTTTTAGTGCTGGCAGATTGGTAGCATTGGATACTACCCTAAATAGCCAGTATTGGTGGGCATAAGGAACAGAATGGATATAAAGCCACCCCTTCCATTATTTGTACGGCAACAGAGAGAAAGCTGTAGGCATGGATCCCTGTTGCTCCATTGGAAGTCATATCATACACAGATACTGTGCCATCCAGGTCCAGTTCAGATACTCTCCAGCCCACATGCAATCACCTGCTGCTGGGCTTACACCCTGTCTGGAATTGCATGGAGGTGCGAAATGTGTGACCTGACACCTCAGCATAGGGGGGTTATTTGTATGGATACCGTAATTTAAATACATATTTTGAGAGGAGTTGGGTTTTTTTTTTTTAATTGCAGGTTAATGCAGGAATAGAATTATGAGTAAAAGCATGTGAAAGTGACAATGACCTGGTTTGCATGACACAGCAAGCGACCAAGGGTTTTCACCTATGTTGGGGTTGTCGTGTCATGTGAACCTGGAGCAGTTTCTGCAGGGTGGCTTGTTCTTTCATGAACAGGCCACCCTGAGAACCCACGGCTTGTTTTAGGGTTGTTGACACCCATGGTGGCTTGTACCCGGCAGGGCGACTTCATTGTGGGTTGTCAGGAATGGCTACAGAGCCGCCTGGCAAGAGTGGTGAAAACCCCTGCCGCTCCTTGCAATCTCGCTAGTGCCACTGCCGCCATCCTCCTTTATCCCTTCTCAGCATCCTCTGCCCCGTGCTCCTAAAAATAGCAAAGAAAGGACACCGGAGAGTGTCCCGAACGCTTTCTCAACTTTTTTTCCCAGTCCTGCGCAAGTGTGCAGGAGCAGTTGACAGCCGCCTTGAGATTTGCACAATTTTCACCTCCATTTACTTTTTTGCCTTGACATTTGTGCAATTTCCCCCTCCGTGTTACTGCTTTGCCCTGACATTTGCATATGTTTGGTGATATTGCCGACTGCTCTGTAACCCATATGTAGATGTGACAGCTAGCAACAGATGTATGGATCTGGGAAGTGACAAGCAGGAAGGCGGGGGAGCCAAAAGTGGCTGGAGAGGAGGTGCTTTGCCAGCGGATGTGCTTCCTTAGTTGTAAAATGAAGCAGCCTTTACAAAAAAAAGGTGTACACTAGGAAGGGAAGCGCTGAAGTGGAGGACATTGACAGGAGGGGGATATGGGGATGTTTGCCTAAATATTGGAGAGGCGGACTTGCTCTTGGCCAGCAGTGCAAGTCCCCCCAAATATTTTTGTTTTTTTTAAAAGCTGGTGAACGTGTTCCTGCATTCATAAGGGCTCAGAAAATTATTTTGTTTTTGCAATTTGACATGGGAAGGTGGGTGGGGAAGAAGCTGAAAGCGTCTGGAGGAGAGAAGGCCCTTTGCAGGCGGGAGTTCTTCCATGTAACATGAAGTAGTAGTCTTTTTTAAAAACAGTGTTTGCTAGAAAGGCAAGCATTGAAATGAAGAATGAAATTGACAAGGATATTGACAAGAGAGGGAGATTGGTATGCTGGGCTAAATATCAGAGGGGCGGTCTTGCGCAAGAGCACAATTGCCCCCCAAAAAAGAAAAGTTTGTGAACACATTACTAAATTCATAAGGGATCAGTAAATTAATTAATGCAGGGAGTGGAGTTTCCCTCAGTAGCCAGCAGCCCCAGCAGACCAGTTGCAGAAAGGGTGCTGACATAGGGACCAAGGCAATGAGGAGTTCTGTTGCAAAGGTGCCTGGGATGCATGCTGGAGCCAGTAGGAGGACTGAGGGGGGAAAGAAGCCATGGCAAGCCACAGAGCACCCAGTCATCTTCCGCAATTTCCATGGATTGTTCAGCAAATAGCCAACCCGTGGTGGCTTATTTGCAGGGTGGTATAGGGATTGGGCCCACTCTTCCTACAAAGGAGGATCTGGGAACAGATTCTGAGTCTGACGGGGAGGAGGAGGAGATGGAGGGGAGGGACCTGGCAGCTGGTGCCCCAAGGCCAGTGGACTTAGAGTTAGACCCAGCAGTCAGGGAGGATCTATCGGTGTCAAATTTCGTGGGAAAGCAATCTGAGCTCTCTGATCAGGAGGAGGGTGAACCAAGCGTCACTACCAGGGATGTTGAAGAGTCCTTGGTTTCGAGTCACGAGTCCTTGGACCTGAGTCTCGAGTCCGAGTCCTTGGTCCAAAATGGTGACTCACGAGTCCTTAGTCCCGAGTCATTCCCAAAGCTGACTCCATGAGTCCCTATTAAAATTAATGGGGGTTTTCCCCAACAAAATAAGGCTACTTCAGGTGTGTGGCTTAAATAAATTCTAGGTACAAGTGTGCCTTTTTATTTCAAAACTCTGCCACTGATTTTGACAAGAACAGACCAGGCAGACAAACCCAAAATAACCAGGCAGGCAGAGGAGGCAGGGAACCCCAAAGTAGGCAGGCAGGCAGAGAGGCGTTTGTCTTGGACAATTCAAACTATGGAACTGGTTAAGAAGAGACCAGGCAGAGGAGGCAGGGAACCATAGAATCATAGAATCATAGAAAAGTAGAGTTGGAAGGGGCCTACAAGGCCATCAAGTCCAACCCCCTGCTCAATGCAGGGATCCAGGTCAAAGCATCCCTGACAGATGACTGTCCAGCCGCACCTTGAATGCCTCCAGAGTGGGAGAGCTCACCACCTCCCTAGGTAGTAGATTCCATTGTCTTATTGCTCTGACCATCAGGAAATTTTTCCTGATATTTAGGTGGAATCTGGGTTCCTGTAATTTGAGCCCATTATTCCGTGTCCTGCAAACTGGGATGATCGAGAAGAGATTCTGGCCCTCCTCTGTGTGACAACCCTTCAAGTACTGGAAGAGTACTATCATATCCCAAACAGGCAGGCAGAGGCAGCCAAACCCAAAATGTCTGAAAGGTTGCATTTTAGGAAAATGATTTTAAAAAATAAACTTGCTGTACTTCCTAAAACCTATCCATGTTGCATTTGAGGAACATGATTTTTTCTAAATGTTTGCCCCCCATTCTGGAATGGTGAGGTCTCATCACAATTTCACCCTTACTCTTCGCCAGCGATCACACTCCTCTCCACTCCTTCTGGCACAGCCCAGGGATGTTGAAGAGTCCTTGGTCTCGAGTCCCGAGTCGAGTGTCGAGTCCCATTAAAAATATTGGGACTCGAGTCTGAGTCGAGTCAGAGGGGGACTCAGTCCAACTCACGAGTTGAGTCCCCGAGTCCGAGTCCCCATCCCTGGTCACTACCCCCCCCAGATGTCAGCTAAGGAGGATGGGATGGACCAACTGAGCAGTGTCAGGCGCTCCAAGAGATTGGCCCTTAAGAATAAGGAACCGCCTTAGGGGTGTGGGTACTTTGAGTCTGGAAGGGAGGAGAGGTTCCCAGTTTGGAATCAACTTCTCAACAATAGGCCAATCTTCCTTAATGGCTAGTATTCTAAGTAAGCTTGTCTCCTTTGTGACTGATTTCTGCAATCCACTTTTTTTGTAAGGCTGGATGTCCCACCTAGCGGCCTTCTTGTAAGGCATCACTGACAGTCAGCCCAGGTTGTGCATTCCAGCCTGCCCTGTGACCCCAAAGCTAGCCTGCTGCCCACAGATGTGGTGGTAGTGGTTGTCCCCTCACCAGTGTTGAAGTAAGGTTCATCTGCCAGTCTGTTTGGCTTCTGTACATGGAATGGGGAAGGCTGGCACCACCTTGTCCTTCGTTTCAGGCAGCAAAGTGACTTGGGCCAGCCCTGGAGGTTAAGTTGGCTGAATGGATCCACTGAATGGTCTGTGGAATCAGTGTGTTGCTGGCAATATCAAATAAGCCACTGCAAGAGCCTGTTTACTATTTTGTGGTACACACACGCACAAACACACACACACACACACACACACACGCCTAACAAAATAGTTTCTGTGTTTTGCAGATCTCTCGTGTCATCCGCACGCCTCGTGGAAATGCGCTGCTTGTTGGAGTCGGTGGGTCTGGAAAGCAGAGTTTGACTAAATTGGCATCATTCATTGCTGGCTATGATATGTTCCAGATCACGTTAACAAGGTAGGCTGCTGAACAAAATGTTTTTTAAGCCTTTGCAATAATAGATCATGTGTTTTGTTCATGCTGGACGTTATTCGTATGTAAAGATTGCTCAGATTTCTTTGTTTCCAAAATATTTCCTGCAAAGAACCATTTGATTCTGTATTAGAATATCATCTAATGTTTTTATTTGTAAAACACTATCAAGTGATTAATATGAAAAAAAGCCCTTTCTGTGCTGCTTGTGTCGAAAAACACATTCTTTCCCCCAAAACCACATGGTGTATGGTATTGTCAAGACCAGCTCCAAACTGTGGTGAGTTCAGGGAGTGCTGGGCACTAACACTGGCAAAGGGGCCACCACCCGTATAGCCCTGCCATTCTGTATTTGCCTCTAAGTCAGGGGTGGGCAACTTGTGGCCCACCAGATGTCATGGCCTACAACTCCCATCAGCCCTAGCAAATGTAGCCAATGGTGAGGGATCATGGGAGTTGTAGGCCAAAAATCTGGAGGGCCACAAATTGCCCACCCATGAGCTAAGTGCTCATGAAGTTCTCAGGCATGAGAGAATTCTCAGTCTCTGTTCCCCTTCTCTTCCAGGTTAAGAGGGACACTAAGGGACCCCTAAATCCCTTAGGCAGCAATCAATATTATAAGAACAGTTCTACTCTTTAGGAGCATGATCTAATGCAGCCTTGCAAATAAGTCTACAAAAATTATTAGCTCACTTTATGTAAAAACTTGCCTGCCTGCCCAAACATTGGTGAATGTCAACACAATTTTCCAAGTCCAAAAAGTTCTCTAATCCCAAAATCTTAAAATTCACCAGTGTGGGGGGAAAATAGCTGTTTTGCAATTATGAAATGTAATAAAGGGGAGGGCACATGTGGAATTTTTCCCCGCTTGAGGCAGCGTCAAATGAATATTTTTTTCTGCACAGAGAAAAGAATGCATAGGTAAGCTTTTCTGATAGTTGTATTGGAAGCTTGTATTGCTACCAGCAGCTTTCCATATGTCCACAAAGAAAATATGTATTGCTCTTCTCCCCGCACCCCATCAGCTGCTCACACAGCTGTTCACAGCAGGACTTTGAAGCTGAAGGTGGAATCCCTGTCTACGTGCCTAATCCATCTATTTTTGTAATAAGCCATATATTTGATTACTCTGATCTCTGGCTTGTTGCTGATTCTCTCTACTTGGTGTCCCAGTTCCTGCACCGGCCACAGTGACTTTTGGTTAAAGATCCTAGCATGTGTTGTTTGGGTGTAAATTTACACATGTGTAAATGATGACATATGGTAACATTCTCTTGTAGTGTGACATGGCTTTTGGGGGGAAAAGTACTAGTTGCCAATCACAGATTTACAGTTTTGCTGTGTGGCCGCCCCTCCCTCCAGCTACAATAGTGTAAATCAGCAGTGTGTGTGATATAATCCCACCCCCCTCTTTTGTAGATTTTCTAACACAGTAACAGAAGTGGGATTAGCATTTGAGAAACTGATAAGGACTTTTCAGTCTTTCCAAAATGGCTCAATGAAAATTCTACACGAACTGTATAAATTGATTTTGTTTGTTTGTTTCTCCTTTGCCTCATCAATTTTTTTGAAATGGTTTATGAACAATAAAGAAACAAAAGTTTAAACATTTAAAATAAAACAGTAAGCCAACTTACAAATATGTAACATAAAACAGCAGGGAGCTAATTGAAACTAGATTAAAATCCTAGACAGTGGCAGATAAAAACAACAGCAGCAACTAAGGCTACAATTCGATTACTTACTTACCTGGGAGTAAGCCTCACTGAATTCAGTGGCTTAGATCCAATGTTGTCCTTCTGCCAGTGGCATGGAAACCACTGGTGGAAGGGATTGCCCCTCCTGTGTGTCCCCCAAATCAGGTGTGTGCAGGGGGCTACAGGGGACAGGAGAGCATGGGGAAGTTCCGTCACATGAGTGGAAGTGTGCTCATGCGATGTTGGATTTAGGTCAATGGGAATTTCAATGGGCAGGCCTGTTTAGGATTGCTCTGCAAGGCTGCAATCCTGTGCACACTTACCTAAGAGTAAGTCCCACTGAATCCAATGGGATTTACTTCTGAGTAGACTTGCATAAGATTGCGATGCGTAACTTTAAAAGCAATGGCCAATAAAACAACAAGAAACTGAATGGAAAGGCCTGGGCAAAGAAAACTCTCTCTCTTTTTCTTTTTTAATTTGAAGCATCTTTTGCGGCACAGATTTCTTTGCTGACAGCAAGGCCGATAAGCTTTGACTGCCTTGTTTTGTTCTTTCTCTAGGTCTTACAACACATCCAACCTGATGGAAGACCTGAAACATTTATATAGGACTGCCGGACAACAAGGAAAAGGGATCAGCTTCATTTTTACAGACAATGAGATAAAAGATGAGGCTTTCTTGGAGTACATGAACAATGTCCTGTCATCAGGCGAAGTATGATATATATATATATATATATATATATATATTTCTTGCTCCTGGCTTTTTGTTAATCACTCTTTCCTTCTGCCCTTGGTGTCCAAACAGCAGGGAAAGGGCCCTGGTGAATGAATGCTTTAGGATGATGGTGGGATTAAGCACTTGACTTAAAAGTAGGACAAGAACTTTTAATGGTAGATCAAGCCATTAAAGCTGCATTCTCAAGCACAAACTTATTAGGAAACCAGACCCAGTGAAACTTACTTCTGAGTGAACATGCTGAGGATCAAGCTCTGTATCTTGAGTTGATATAATTTTAATCCTAGACATACTTACTTTGGAGTAAGCCCCATTGGGTGGGATGCAGTTTTTAATCAGTGAGGGCAAACTTGTAATTTGGTGGGGATTTTTATGAGAAGCACACATTTATTTATTGAGGACATTTTAGTTCTGTTGTGTTAAAATATTATGGAATGAAAAAGAAAATTACCGTAAATATGGTCTAATGATCAGCACTCTACCTTCACTATCTTGAAAGGGTGCCTCTGTTAGGTTTTTGAGTAATATACGAATTATTTAACTGATCGATGGAGTCAATCAGTTAGAAAGCAGATGATTAAATAAAAATTATTTAGGATGCAAACCTATACATGTTTAGACAGAAGTAAGTCCTACAATGTCCGACATTCCCCAGCCAGCATGGCTGGCTGGGGCATGCTGGGAGTTGTAGGACTTTTTTCTGTCTAAACATGTATAGGATTGCACCCTGAATCTTTTGATGGATGGATCTACCTGGGATACATCAGTTCATTTTTTCTTTTAAATTCCCCCATAAGGTTTCCAACTTGTTTGCCCGTGATGAAATAGATGAAATCACTGGTGATCTCATACCGATTATGAAGAAGGAGTATCCGCGTCGGCCTCCGACCAATGAGAATTTGTACAATTATTTCATGGGTAGAGTGCATCAGAACCTGCATGTAGTTCTCTGCTTTTCACCAGTGGGTGAAAAATTCCGAAATCGAGCTTTGAAGTTCCCTGCCCTTATTTCTGGTTGTACTATAGACTGGTTCAGCCGCTGGCCTAAAGATGCTCTGGTTGCAGGTGAGTTGAGATCCTTTGCTCTTGTAATTGATTGCAATAGATGGTAATGTTGCCAGTGGCTCCAATGTGATAAGGAGACTGCAACTGTCTTGGAGGCATCAGTTTTGAAACAAAGTTGTGCCCCAAACTTGTAAGATATTGAGGAATTGTTCTGAATGCATAAGGTACTGATTTTATCCCCACCGCAAACAAACATTAGAACATTTACAATGTCTCTAAAAGTTGTGCTGTTTTTTTACAACTCGGTTCTAGAAATGTTTGGAATGATTCAAGCAGCCCCATCCTATGAGGGTGCCTATAACCCTCCAAACCTGGAGGATTACGGGGATCCAATTGAAGGAGGGGGGAGCGTGGCGGATAGGATTGCCGCCACGCTCCCCTCGCCCTTGAAAACATTTAGATGGACGATTTTGGCTGTCTAAATGTTTTATGAGGAGGAGACGCTGAGGCACCGCCTGGATTCCTTGGAAGCCAGTGGTGCCTTGCTCTTCCCCTCCCTGCCCCCGGGAATGCCCCCCCCCCGAACTGAAGCTGGTCTTCCAGCTTTGGTTCCCAGCTGGCACAGAAAGAACTGTGCCGGCAGGTGGGGGAGGGCACTCCATAGGCGGAATGCCCACTGTGACCTCTGAAGGGATTTCCGAGGTAGCAGTGGGGAGTCCAGCTTCTCGTATGGCGCCCCAGGCAAGGTCAGAGGGCCATAGGATTGCGCCCAAAGTGTCTTAAAACCCATTTACAAGGAAATTAGTATATTCATTGCATTTCAATGGGACCTCTTTGTAATAGTGCATGAGACTGAGAATAAAATATAAGATATATTTAAAATATAAATGTTAAAATTCTAGAGGGTTTTGTCAGTCCATGTTGAAATGTTAGTGAAAGAGAAAGCATCCATAAAACCTACTGCACAATTGGATAGTTTCCTTAAAACAAATGCCTTGATGTGAAAATTGCAAATGCTAGAATTAAATGAAGCCCACTTACCTGTTCTCTCAGCAAAAGAATTCTTAATCCCATCAAGACAAGAATACTAGCATAACTACCCAATAATTACAAAAGGAGGATTACCCAGCAGTGAAAAAAGATAAGTGCTAAGCTGATTTCACTTCTGGGATGATAAGCAGAGAGCCCTCTGACATACATATTTAGAAGAGCCAGCAATAATAACTTGTAAAATGAAGGGGGTGGGGAGCCCAAACAGACATTAAATGCTTAAGTTCAGTTATTCAAAATCCTGAATTACCTTGGCCTATAATTCAGTTATTTAGAGAATCATATGGCTGCCTTCAGGTAAAAAAAAAATATTGATGTTAAGGTATATTGTTATTAATGCACTACTGTTGGAGGAAAGTGCGCCTGAAGCTGAGGCTCTGCATCAGAGGAGGGGCGTGTCTTGTGAAATCACACTGCTCTGCCAGGCAGGCATGTTGGGGGCAGGCTCTCAGAGACTGGGGACTGGTTGTTGACAAGAAAGGAGAGAAGCGATCCAAGACAGTGATACAGGGGAGAGGAGGTAAGGGGCAAGGGATGGGCTCAGGATAACTTCCTGATTTGAACAGGAGCAATTGGGCCTTGGGCGAGTTACCCTTCTCTCCCTCACAATTTTGTCTTGGGCTAATAAGGCCCTTGCCACTTGTGGCCTAAAGAGTGATGAACCAAGATTGTGCGGAAGCCCTTGAGGTCCTAGAAACGTGTCTTTTGCATTAAACATATCAGGGCTTTTACACTAATGTAATCTGCCAGGATACTACATCTGTGGCCTTTCTCCGGGTGCTACCTCCAAGGCTTGGAGGCTGGTGACAAGGGAGAGGGCCTTCTCAGTGGTGGCCCCCCAGTTTTGGAATGATCTCCCCACTGAGGCTAGCCTGGCACCAACATTGTCATCTTTTCGGTGCCAGGTTAAGACTGCCCTCTACTCCTAGCAGGGATGGGGACTCGAGGACTCGACTCGTGAGTCGGACTGAGTCCTTGCTCTGACTCGACTCGGACTCGAGTCCCAATATTTTTAATGGGACTCGAGACTCGACTCGGGACTTGAGACCAAGGACTCTTCAACATCCCTGGGCTGTGCCAGAAGGAGTGGAGAGGAGCGTGATTGCCGGCGAAGAGCGCATGGAAGCGAGGTGAGCCGCTGCTTGGCCACTATGGATGGCTACCAGGAGTGCAGCCCCAACAGTGTGTCAAGATTTATTTTGATTGATGTGTTGCGTACTTGGGAGAGGCAGAAGAAGGACCTGAGATTACTCTGTGTGGCTGCTCTGAGTGTGTTTCTGGTTCCAGCAAGTTCATCACCAGTGGAGCGGGTGTTCAGTGAGGGTGGAATTGTGATGAGATCTCACCGTTCCAGAATGGGGGCCAAACATTTAGAAAAAACCATGTTCCTCAAATGCAACATGGATAAGTTTTAGGAAGTACAGCAAGTTTATTTTTTAAAATCATTTTTCTAAAATGCAACCTTTCAGACTTTTTGGGTTTGGCAGTCTCTGCCTGCCTGTCTGGGGTTCCCTGCCTCCTCAGCCTGCCTGGTCTCTTCTTGACCAATTCAACAGTTGAATTGTCCAAGACAAACGCCTCTGCCTGCCTGCTTTGGGGTTCCCTGCCTCCTCTGCCTGCCTGGTTATTTTGGGTTTTTCTGCCTGGTCTGTTCTTGCCAAAATCAGTTGCAGAGTTTTGAAATAAAAAGGCACACTTGTGCCTAGAATTTATTTAAACCACACATCTGAAGTAGCCTTATTTTGTTGGGGAAAAAACCCATTGATTTTAATAGGGACTTGTGGAAGTCAGCTTTGGGAGTGACTCATGACTCGTGACTCATGAGTCACCATTTTGGACCAAGGACTCGGACTCGGACTCGAGACTCGGGTCCAAAGACTCGTGACTCGACTCGTGACTCGAGACCAAGGACTCTTCAACATCCCTGACTCCTAGGCATTTAATGGCATATGATGCGACATGTCAGCTGTTTTAGCAGGTCTAGTTTAACAGGTTTTTATTTTATTTTATTTTTTTAATAAATTTTATTTATATATTTTTTAAAAGAAGCACACATACAAAAAAAAAACATAAACCTACAAATCATACACTACAAGTGCACCCGTCACCCCGGGGCCAAAACCAATTCTATCCACATAATCCATTATTAATCTATATTCCAAAAATACATCATATCATGACATGGCTTACTCCCTTTCCCCTTTACTAAAACATAATCTAAAAATGACCCCCATATTTCCTTAAAATTATTTTTCTTTAATTGTCCCCTTTTACATTTAATACTACATGTTAGTTTATCATTTAAAGCAATATCCCAAACCTCTTTATATCAATCTATTATTAAATACTGATGTTGAACTTTCCAATTCCTTGCTATCAATAATCTCCCTGCCGCTAATAAACTTACAATTAGTTCCTTTTTCTCTTGTGAGCACAGAAGTTTCTCCGTTATTGATAACAATGCTAATTTTGGACAGACCTCCACATTAATACCAATAATTTCTGAAATTTCTCCAAAAATTTTATTCCAAAAATCCAATACGCTTTTACAACTCCACCACATATGACCATAAGTACCAAGTTCCTGGCATCCTCTCCAACACAATGGAGCACAATTACTATCTATTTTGTTTAATCTTACTGGAGTCAAATACCATCTCCAAACAGTTTTTAAAAAATTCTCTTTTATCCTTACTGACATATTTCTTAATGTACGTCTGCCCCAAATATTTCTCCACCCTGCATTCGATATCTCCTCCTTAAATTCCATTTCCCACATCATCTTAAGATTGTCTTTTTTCACTTCAATCCTCTGCATCATTTTATATATCTCCTTAGTTAACCCTCTAGAAGAAACATTCCCTTCTATAAGTTCTCTAGACAACACTTTCTTTTCAACTCCCTCTCATGCTCGTTTTTCTTCTTCCATTTCTTAGTCCACTGATCTAATTACATTAAATTTAACCACGAAATTCTATCTGGCCCAATCATTTCCATTATTTGTTGTCTAGTCTCAATTTTTCCCATCCAATCCATTAATTTGATAACCTTATTTTCCCTAAATATTGCCTCCCAATGCTGTGCATTTTCTGGAAAGTCCTCCATTGCTACAACTGGAGTTAACGGTGATATCCCTGGTATAAAGATCTGTCTGTTACTATTCCAAATCCCTACCATATTTTTCAGGAAGGGATTTTCTATTCTTTTTGCACTAGTAATACTTTTTTTTGAAAATAAAATTTTTTCCATCCCAATTTCTATTTCCTGCGTTTCTATTTCTAACCACAAAATATTCTTCCTAACTAAAATATCCATAATAAACCTTAACTGATTAGCTATATAATACCACTTGATATTAGGAAGGCCAAGCCCCCCTTCTTTTTGGGATTTATACCATTTACTCTTAGTAATCCTCGCCTTTTTCCCCCCATTACAAAAATTATAAATTATTGCTTGCCATTCCCTAATTTCCTTCTCTGGTAAACAACTTGGTATCATTCTAAATAAAAAATTTATCTTTGGTAATATCTTCATTTTTATCAAAGCTATTCTACCAAACCATGAAAGTCCAATTTTTTTAAATTCGGGTTTTTTTTTTAATTGAAATTGTTTTAGTTGTTTAAATTGTTTTAAAATTTTGCATATGGAAATTTTATGCTGTGTTTTACTGCACCTGTATTTTATGCTGTATTTTTATTATTGTATCTGTGTTTTATGAATTGCTGTGAACTGCCCAGAGAGCTTCGGCTATTGGGCAGTATAGAAATGAAATAAGTAAATAAATAATAAATCATAATAATGATGTTAAATCTTCTTCTCTTTTTAGTCTCTCAACATTTCTTGTCCTCTTATGAAGTTGATTGTACTGATGAGATCAAAAACGAGATGGTGCAGTGCATGGGTTCCTTCCAGGATGGAGTGGCTGAGAAGTGTGTCGAATATTTCCTGAGGTATCGTCGGTCTACGCACGTGACACCCAAGTCTTACCTGTCCTTTATTCAGGGATATAAAGCTATATACAAAGAAAAACATGCCGAGGTGCAGACTTTGGCCAACAGGTGCAGTGTTTACTTCTTTGATACTTTCACTTTCAGTTGATCTTCTCCAAATATCTATACAGAATAGCCAATTCCCAATACAGTAATACCTTGGATTGCAAGTAACTTGGTCTGAGAGCGTTTTGCAAGACAAGCAAATTTTTAAAATAAATTTTGACTTGTTAAACAAGCGACGTCTTGCAATACAAGTAGTGTAGAGATGTAACTGTTCGCCTCAAGTGGGTATAGCAGGCGAAAATCGGCCCCGCTCATGCCTGCCAGAGACTCGCTTTGATATAAGAGTGTTTTGAATTACAAGCACGGTTCCGGAACGAATTATGCTTGCAATCCAAGGTATTACTGTATTACATCTTTCTGGCGTATGCTGAGATGTCACGCTCAGGGCCAAAACCAGATAACCCTGTTGTCTGCCATCTAAAGCTGTGTCGTGAGACACAAGAAATGGTGGGTCGGTGAGGGGTACTTAACTCTTCTCCTATGTTCTGCCTCTTCATTGCACTCTTCTCCTCCAGTGGCTTTCCCCCAAGTGTGTGGGTGGGTGTTCCCAGAAGAATGTTTGCAGTGGAGTAAAACAGTTGGATGGAAAATGCTAAATGTCTAGTTTGGCTCTCAGGATGTGTCAAAGAAACAGGTGGGGGAGGGGGCACTGTGTCAAAGAGTATCTATGTCAAGAAGACAATAGCCGTTTTCAGACATTATAGTTGTGCAATTAATACTTGTGTGTGTTGTAGCATCAGGGTGGTCATTATCGCATGGTAATTCTAAGGTCTGAAATTATACCTGTTTAACTGTGTACAATACATAAAGGGCTCTCTACCTGCATTTGGAACTCTGACAGCCAGATTGGATCAGCCAAGGATTGGAGGGGGCCCCAGTTGGAGGGGACGCAATTTTCATCCCCATCATGGTGCGCTGGATGGGGAGGCTTCATTCAGTGTGCCATGATGGGAATAAAAATGCCCTGGGCCAGTCAGCTGAGAAGTGGAAGTCGGGGAAGGGTGTGCGTGTGTGAATAGGCAGAAATTCCCGGCCAGAGGCCCATTCAGCCTCTGAGGCTCAAACAGTTCCCCACACCTGGTATAAATGAATGATCGTTGTTTGGGCACAGTTGCTCTATTTTCTACTGTGAGCATGTGGTGGTGGTGATGCTGTCCTGAGCTGATGGGCGACACTGTACATGGTCAAACAAATGGTGTGTGTGTGTGTGTGTGTGTGTTTTCTGCACATTTGTCTTCCCTTACTCCACCTTGTCCCTTTGCCCATCCTCCCCCCAGTTGAACTGTTGGATTCTTGACAGAATGTTTTAGATAAAAGAAAAATAATCAGGAATTTTCTGGTTTCAAAACTGAGTTCAGAACTGAAATTTGGAGGAGGCATCTTCCAATCAGCTTTGTGCCCCTTGTGGGAACTTTAAAAAACAGATGGCTCTGTATGTTAAATTGCAGAATGAATACTGGCTTGGAGAAGCTGAAGGAGGCCTCTGAATCAGTGGCTGCTTTGAGCAAAGAGCTGGAAGCCAAGGAAAAAGAGCTCCAGGTGGCCAATGAAAAAGCTGATATGGTAAGGACAGCTTTCATTTCCCTTCCATAGCTAACGGGGAAAGGCCTGAAGAAAAAGAGCCTGTAGGATCTCGGACTGCTTGATCACTGAACTATGATCAGCCTTGATGACTCATGAACAGGAAATGAAATATTGTATGCAGAAAAGATGTTGGAGGATATGGTTAAAAGGAGTCAGTCCTAAATTGATTAGGACAAAGCAGAGTTTCCTCCTGAAGCGCAGCCTGCTTTATTGAATCTGGTTTCACCACGTGAGTTGCTAAACTCTTGTCTCTTAAGGCTAAGGAACAGAATGTCCACACAAGGTTTAAAACTAAAGACATTTATCAGTTCTTACTTACAGATCACTCACATATATGCAGGATGCATATAGGCAGAATAGTTTAATTACAGAAGATCTCTGGCTGGAAGCCAGCTCTGCCTTGCATCCTCCACGTTGGGAGAAGGGGAGAGCAGAGAGAGCCACCTAACTTCCACAAAGAAGCAGGAAGTAGATAGAGGGCAGCAGAGCTCTGGCCAGAGAGGCCGAAAAGTCAGGAGGAGAGGTTTCTTTAGTTAACCCATTCCTCCCACTCTAATCACTTTGTTGATTTTAAGCAGGCAACATTACTATTTCCAACAAAAGATTTCTACAGTAATTACAAATATCGCTCCATTTACATTTCCTTTTTCTCATTGGTGTTTCCTCCATAGGTGTTAAAAGAAGTCACAGTGAAAGCCCAGGCTGCTGAAAAGGTGAAGGCTGAAGTACAGAAAGTGAAAGACAAAGCCCAGGCGATTGTAGACAGCATCTCGGCAGACAAAGGGATTGCTGAGGAAAAACTACGGGCTGCCAAACCTGCTTTGGAAGAGGCTGAGGCTGCTTTGCAGGTTAATGCCAGACGAGTGAAGAATGTACTCTTTGCTTCCCGTTCAGATGCTTTTCCTCTCAGAAGTGGTGCCCAGTGAGAGATGGGGAGCAGGCTCCTGCACTCACTCTCCCGCCTTGCCCATCATGGGGAGAAATTAACATTCCTGTATTTGAATGCAGGATCTGAACCTGCAAGACAAAACACTTCGAGATCTAATCACACAGGGCCTGGGAAGGTCCCACATTCAAAGAGCGGCAGGATTTCCAGGTTTAGTCATGCAGTTCGTGCTGCAGTGGGAGGGGAGCCCACGAGCCAGTTGCCTTCTCTTGCCCAAGTACATCCTCAGTGGGAGGAACACATACATAGGCCATTTGTTTGTCCATTTTATACAGGGGTGGGAAACTTGTGGACCTCTCGATGTTGTTGGACTGCAATTCCCACCGTCTCTCACCATTGGCTATGCTGGCTAGGGCTGATGGGAGTTGCCATCAACAGCATCTGGAGGGCCAGATGTTACCTACCCCCAATCTTACCCTGATTTTAATTTTTTTATCGTAACAGTAGAGGCTTTCGTGCAGAAGACTAGATAAGCACCCGTCAATGATTTAGCGCTAGATCGTCCAGATGTGTTAGGGAGTTTGTGACACCTCCTAATACTGCTCTTTTTCAATAACCTAGACTATCAAGCCCGCAGACATTGCCACTGTCCGCACATTAGGTCGACCACCTCATCTCATCATGCGTATCATGGACTGCGTGCTGCTGCTGTTCCAGAGGAGGGTAAACGCTGTCAAAATAGACCCGGAGAAAAACTGCACTGTTCCATCTTGGCAGGCGTCCTTGATGCTGATGACAGCAGGCAACTTCTTACAGAACCTGCAGGTGTGTTGCTGAGACCAAAAACAGAGGATGGGCTGGAACAAAATATCCATGTGTAACGTTGCGTGAATTGTTGGAGGCAAAACACTAGGGAAAGACAACGGGAGGCCAAATCTCGCCCCCAAGGGCTTTCCCATCTGGCCCCCAGCAAAACCACATGCACACATACCAGAATGCATCAGCCACTCTCTTCCCAGCTGAAACCTTTGTCTCCACCTGTGTGGCCAGTGAGAGAGGCATTGGCAGTTCCATGCCCCCTGTTAAGCATTTCAGCTGCTCACTCCTGTTCAGACTCCCAGGCATGCCAATGGGGGAGAGCAACTGAGGTGCCCAAGGGAAGGGCTCCGCCAAGGCCAAGCAGCTGCTGCTATTGGGGGGGGGGGAGATAAGAGCCCTTTATCTCCATCAGTACTCAAGTGGGAGTGAATCACTAAGCGGAGCCAGTGCTGTTGCCCTTCAGCCCTTACTCAGTTGGAAATATGACCCCTAGTTGCTGACTAGGGGTGCGCATGCGCGCACGCATGCACACATGCACACACACACACACACCAATTTAACACTGTCTTGTGTGGGAGGTGTTGCTGTACATATGACAGATTAATATGAAACGATGAGTGCTTATTTTGGAGTTGTCTCTGTGTTCAGACACAGAGGACTGCAAAGGAAGCTCTGCCCCTTCTTTTGATCCTTCCTTTTATGTATGTGGCCTTATGTATATGAATAGTGAATGACTGCGGAGCTTTCCCTGAATTATTCCTACATAAGTGCCTGTAAACCAGAGCCTAATTAAGATGCATATGGATAAACTGGTCAAGGGCTGGTCATTGGTGATTAAATTGGAACATCAGTGAAGACTGCAGCTGTAGAAATTAAATAGCCAAGCTTTTATTAACACAAGCGGCAATATTACAGAATTAGTTGTTTTGTTTTGACATTAAACAATGTGCAAAATTTAGATTACAAAGCAAGGTGTAAAATTTAAGAGGTTTAAAAGAAGTTAGATGCAACAGAGAGCAAGAGTGTTTGCAATGCAAGGACAATAAAAGAGAGCAATCCTTAAGATGATTCAGGGAGCCAATTAGATGCTTTGCTCAAAACAACATTTACAACACACTCGTACAGAGCAAGCTGGACCTGCTAGAAGAAAGGAGCAAAAAAAGAACCTTGCCAGGGCAATTCATTGGGTGTTGAGCAGGAAAAAACAGGACCACGGACTGCCTAGGCATGTCCAATGCTCCTGTCCTATGTCACACTGGGAGCACTGATGAACCTATTATTCAGGAAATCAGGATTTTTCCTCCCTCACAGTTACAAAATAATGACTTTGAGGAGGATATGTAAACGATGCTTATAATTGAAACAAGGTACGTAGGGATAGAGCCAATTTAGCAAAGCAGTTTCACAAGGTGACAGCATGAGGAACAAAGCAAACTTGGTCACAGTAAGCTTTTAAAATAGCCTTTAGTGACCCTCCACATACTGTACTAGACCCAATATGGAGTGGCCTAAGATTTGCATGCCCACTGCTGTCCCTTTTTCTTTGCAAGAATGCACGTAGGAGTTACTACGACAATCTGTTTGATTCTGGGTGGTCAGTAATGTTAATTCATCTTCTTTATGGTATTTCTAGCAATTTCCAAAAGATACAATTAATGAAGAAGTGGTGGAGCTCTTGAGGCCTTACTTTGAAATGGGGGACTACAACATCGAGACAGCTAAGAGGGTTTGCGGTAATGTGGCTGGCCTTTGCTCGTGGACCAAAGCGATGGCTGCCTTCTTTTCTATCAACAAGGAAGTTCTACCTTTAAAGGTAAACCCAAACAAACACGGTGAGACTGAAACTAGAGTAAAACCAGGTCAGCTGCTATTTGTGGTCTAGGAGCATCCAATGCGAGAAGTTGATTATTTGTCTTAATCTTAGGAGATGATATTTTTTATATTTTTCATTGTTTTACAATTTAGTCTGACTCTTCGCATGCAGCAAAATGAGCGAAAGAGTGGTAGAATGGACTGTATGACTTCAATCTACAGGGAGGGTAGCGTATTTTTAAATGTTCCTTTACAGCACAGGTGGGTGAACAATGGAGGTTGCCGCTAATGGATACTTTTTTTCTTTTTTTTAACCCCCCCTGTGTGGGGGTTTAGGGGAAAAATGGGGAGGGAAGATTCAACCCTCCCCTTCCAGAGTGCAGTAGTCCCAATCCAAATTGGGGCCCTGCGTGCTTACAGTACAGTAAAAAAGACATGCCTCAGCTACGTGCTTAGCATAACATTTGACTTTCTGTCTAAAGCAGTGTAGACCCTCAAGATCATTAATATTTTGTAGTATTGGTTTTACTATTACCTCATTAATCATTCATTTATTCAGATTTATTCTCATATGCTGTCAGTTATGTTCATTGTTGTTGGTTCTTTCAAAAGAGGGGTGACGAGTTTTGTCTGCATGCTATTTCTCTCAGAATCAGTTGTTTAAGTGATGCAGTCCTGCTTTAAAACTTGTCCTGTGTGAATTTATGATTTTTAAAAAATAAATTTTGTTTAGTTGTAAACTAAACAACTGTTGTAAACTAAACAGTTGTTTACAGTTTTGTAAACTACATACAAAACTGTAAAACAAAAACATACAACTAGAATAAATCATAAGGTGCACCCCCCCCCACCCGCCTAGGGACCAACTAATATACTTCCATCCCCTTGATCAATTAAATTCCACGTTCCAAAAATATAACATATCCTGACAAGGCATACTCCCCTTCCCCTTTATTAATACATAGTCTAATAATTGATTCCATATATCCATAAAATTATTCTTCTTTAACTTTCCCTTTTTGCATTTGATACTACAAGTTAGTTTATCATAATTGATTCTATATATCCATAAAATTCTTCTTCTTTAACTGTCCCTGTGAATTTATGATGTTATAGGCTAACCTGGCAATCCAGCAGAACCGTCTGACTACGGCCATGTTAGATCTACAGAAAGCTCAAGCTGAGCTGGATGCCAAACAAGCTGAGCTAGATATTGTGCAAGCTGAGTATGAGAAGGCCATGAGGGAGAAACAGGTACGTTGTTCTGCTGGAGGGGCCTCCATAAGGTCCATAGAGACAGCCATTTACCAGGGGTTAACTTACCATAGTGTGCATACAGCCAGTTAGGAAAGCCAGAGATGCCTGGATGGTCTTGCCAAAAGAGGTGAGGAAAATCTTACCACGCTTCTCTGAGCCTGCTGAGAAATCCAGGGACGCCAAGGGAGGAGTAAGATTTCCCCCACCAAAGGTGGGCAGGACCATCCAGGTGACCAGCCTAGCAAGTTCATCTCATGTTTGCTTTTATTGTGCTGCCCTTCATTACACATATGCAAACTGAAAATCATCCTAATTACATTCTCATTTCCTTCTCTGATCGTTTTGTGTTTAATTAGTGCTGTCAGTATGCATGGTTTCCAGAAGTGGGGCTGCAGAAGGGGCTAGAGCCCCTGTAAGGATGGCCAGGAGGGTTTTGAGCCCCCCCCCCGGGATTATGAATCCACAAAAGACTGCTGATTGATGTTTGATACTTTTTCTATTATTTTTACTTTGATGACTACTTTTTCCATTTCTGTCTTTTTAAAATTCAAGTGAATGTATTATTGTGACATATGATTGTGATAAACTAACTTCATCAATATTCAATGTGGTCACTTATAATTTTATTATTGGCCTATTAAATAAGCAGATATAAAAAATGTGCCTGCAAAAGTAGGCAATATTCATCACATCCTGACTGCCTTGCCCCACCTTAAAAACATTTCCAGGCTCTGTGATATGCATGATGCTCATGAAAAGTTACCAGTCTTTTCTTAAAACAATCGAGTTTCAAGATGTTTCAACGAAACTGGGCACCTGGGCAAGAACCGGTCTTGGTGTGCAATCTGGATTCGAGGCATTATGGCAGGCAAATCTCAGAAGTCTTTGGCCAGAACTCTGATGGCAGTAAAATCTACATCCCAGATATATGCAGGGAGTAAATCCAGATGCATTTGTAATGTTTAATTTTAAGAAAAAGAATAGGCTGTTTATATTATTGGGCAGCACATTGTTTACAGTACTCCATATATAAGGACATTAAACCATTATGGATCGAGTTCCAGCCAAGCTGCTGCCTCCACTCATGTATGTTAATTTTTTATTTTGACAGACATTGCTTGAGGATGCAGAACGCTGCAGGCATAAAATGCAAACAGCCTCCAGTCTTATTAGTGGGCTGGCTGGTGAGAAAGAGAGGTGGACTGAACAAAGTAAAGAGTTTGCTGCACAAACAAAGAGACTTGTGGGTAAGGTGAATGTACTGCCATTTCAGTGCTCTGTAAAAATGTTGGTTGCATTGGCTATGGTGCTTGGGCATCCCTCATGCTTGTAGGTCTTAGCTCTAAGTTTAACCCAGGGTCTGCTTTGCTTCCAAGATCATTCCTTGTGATCTTTTCCTAGCATGATCCCCTGCTCCACTCTGGTGCCTACATTTCCAGGGACAGATCCCCCCATTTCTTGCTTTGAACCACCTTATTCCCTCATTTGCCTAGAGAGATACATTGGCTTTGTTATATCTAGAGAGAACAATTTACGAGGGGATAAAACTCCGGTTGAGTCCAAAGTTGGGTTCCATGTTTAACGGAGCCCAACCTATGAATTCCCTACTTCCATTTTTTATGCCTTGCAGGGCACTGCAATTTATGTATGAAATGGATAGATTTTAGTCCAATAATAGTGGTCAAGCAAAGAATCTAGAGCATCGGGAAGCTGCTACCAGAAGTCTCAAGTGGAGCGCAACCATTTTTGTGTAGGAAAATCATCTTACATGAACTGATTTAAATTAAGTAGTCTCTCCTGCTAATGCAGAAACTCTTGGGGTGTTTTAACGCATTAGGCTTAAAGCCGCTCTTGACTCTGTATAGAAACAATGTATGTCATGAGAATGTAAAACCTGTACAAGCCAGAATGCTCTAATTCAAATTACAAATCTCTCTCCTGTGCTTTCTTTTCTGCATGAACAATGGTCACATAGATGGTCACATAAAGAGCCAGAGGGAGGCTCAAAGGCGCTTTAAGCTTCATGAGTGAAAGCACCCTTAGGAGTGTGTGCTTGAAAGCCTAGCTTCCATTTTTGCTTTTATTTTCACTGCAAGCGTATGCATTTCTCAACAGTGCTTTTGCATAGCACCCATCAAATGTGATCTGTTTATGTGTTGATTTAGGGGATGTACTGCTGGCCACAGCCTTTCTGTCCTATTCTGGCCCTTTTAACCAAGAGTTCCGCAATCTGTTGTTAACTGGTTGGCAAAAAGAAATGAAAACCCGGAAAATCCCATTTGGAAACAATCTAAATCTCACCGAGATGCTGATTGATGCTCCAACTGTCAGTGAATGGAACCTTCAAGGGCTGCCGAACGATGATCTATCCATTCAGAATGGCATCATTGTCACAAAAGCAGCTCGTTACCCTTTGCTGATTGATCCACAGACTCAGGGCAAGATCTGGATTAAAAACAAGGAAACCCGGAATGAGCTGCAGGTAAAAAGATTCAATTTTGCTTATACTCAGTAATAAGAGTAATTTGGAAAGCAACTATGAGAATACAATCCGTGCATCAGACATTCCAAAGCAGCATCCGAATTAGGAAGATATGGTTGCTAAAATGAATTTGCTGGGAACTAGCAATATTGGGATACAAAGCTGGCACCCTTTCTGCATAGAATTTAGATGTAGCATGAAATTGTGGCCCAAGGTTGATGTCATGTTATTCACATTAACACTGTCATGCATGATCCCCCCCGCCCCATAAATAGCTGGCATGGGTGAGGCAAGGCAGAGCAGGAGCACAGCATGGGGGGAAGGGGGCTTTTGTCCCTGCCATGGTCCCAATCAGGCCCCCCCACACTAGCTATTTGTATTGGTATGAAAACTCCTATTGGCACCAATGGGAGCTTTCTTCCCATTGCAAATAGGTAGTGTGGGACCCCTGATTCAGATCAGACCATGGCAGAGCCAAATAATTAAAGCCCCCCATTACCCCACACTGTGGTCCTAATTTAGCTTGGCCTCTCCCCTCCCTGTCCTAGAGTTTTATGGAAAAATATCACGCACAACGGCTAAAGATGTGAATCATGTCGCATCTAGTTTGGCCAAGAGGCAAAATATTTCCTTCTCACCAGTGTAGCGTAGTGGTGAGAGTGTTGGACTGGGATTCGGGAGATCCGGGTTCTAGTCCCCGCTCGGCATGAAACTCACTGGGTGACTTTGGGCCAGTCACTGACTCTCAGCCTAACCTACCTCACAGCCAGGGTTGTTGTGAGGATAAAATGGAGAGGAGGAGGAGGATTATGACGTAAGCCGCCTTGGGTTCCTTGCAGGAAAAAAGGCGGGGTATAAATATAATAAATAAATAAATAAATAACATATAACTGTGTAATCATCTTGGTATCAATAATTCCTCCCTCCAAATGTGTAACTGGTTAGGGCATTTTCTCAAACGTTGTGTAATCTTTGTGCCCCTTTCTGATCCCCCACTCCCAACTAACCTAAATATATGTGTGTCCCTGGCTAGAAAGAGTACTGGGTACGTCTGCCATGTCCTACTGCTATCTTAATCTCTAGCCTGTGCTAATTGGGCCCACATCAGGTTCTTGTAACCGCAGTCCCCACTTTCAGAGATCCCAGGAGGGTTGCAATCCACACTTTGCCGTCTTGAAGTGATGGCTGTTTATATTTAAGCCTGTACAGTGTACATGGTGTAATATCTGCTATTTAAAGGCTTGCTGACACCAGTGTCAGGCCATATTCTTGTGAAGTTGAGGCTAAGGCAGTCAGCATCCAGCAAGAGGAGGTCTCTTAATTGATCAGACCAGCAAGCAGACTCCAGAAACCTTTATAGGGCTCAGGGAATATCACTTGCCCCTTGGTGTAAAGAGGCTTCCTCAGCTGATGGAGTTGGTTTCTTTGCAATTTCCTTTGGCCAGAGCTGGGTATTGCTGAATTCCTGCCTGACAACCTTCAGGTTACCAGTGCAAGACCTACTGTGGGCATAAATCCTAATAACTGGATGAATCAAGCACATTGAATTAAGTTTTGAGTGATACAGTGGTGAATCAAACTGGCTAATTTTTTGACCTGGCTTGCTAAGGAAGTTAGGAAAATGCTGGCTTTTGAATTTTTTGGGAAGGAAGTGCATTGCGAGTCGTTTTTTCCCCTGGTGACCAAACAGCATAATATATGGCCAGGATGGTTCTCTTTTCAGATCACCTCTCTAAATCACAAGTATTTTAGAAACCACTTGGAGGATAGCCTTTCTCTTGGAAGGCCGCTGTTAATTGAAGATGTTGGTGAAGAGCTGGATCCAGCTTTGGATAATGTGCTGGAAAGAAACTTCATCAAAACAGGTTCTACATACAAGGTGAGAGAAGTGGGATGTTCCCATATTTCAAAGAATTCAGTCACTTATTAAAATAACTCTACGCTCTATGTTCTTATCACAATCCTATCTTTTCGGCTTGGTGTAACCAAGTTACTTAACCTGTACTTTTAAGAGAAGAGTTTACAACAGTGGACTTTAATTCTTGCTGTACCTTGGACCAATATTCTGTTTAATTTGTTCTCTATGGAGCACCACACTTTCTTACCCTATGGTTATTACTAGGGGGATGCTGGAAAAGCAATGTTCAAGCTCACCAAGATTCTCCAAACATCAGCTTGCTGCTCATTTCTCCTTGATTTGCACTTGTGTTTGCAATTAGGGATGTATGAAAAAATCGATTGGGGATTGAAGCGGGGGCAAACTCGCCCTGCTCGACCCCCCCGAGCCCCGCGGAACTTACCTTTCCCTGGCTTGGCTCACGTTCCTCGCGAGCCGAGTCGGGGAAAGGAAGTTCCTGGTCCCCAGCGCTACGCTTCCGGGTCATGATCATGGTGTCTCCCCTGCCAGGAACTGACAAAGACCTGCAATGTTCAAGATGGCGACGGAGGAGGATGTTTTTCTTGGAGCTCTGAGTTTGTTTTAGTTTGTTTCCAGCCAGACCGGGTTTTATCAAGGTTTTATCAAGGTTTTTATAATTGTTTTAACTTCAGCTAACAGAGGCAGGTTGCTCCAGTTTGTTTTAGTTTGATTTTAGCCAGCCTGGGCTGTTATCAAGGTTTTTATAATTGTTCTAACTTCACTACTGAAGCTACTGACCGCCGCTGACGGAGGCAGGTTATTCTCTTATTGCTTACCTGATACTTGATAGGACTTTTACAAAAGGGGGGAGAGAGCACCTCAATCAAGCCCCATAGGCTTCCAGTGTTAAAGGCAAAGAATAATTACCACACTGCTTCATTATAACTTGTTTTAAATGGACTGGGGGCTTGACTTGGCTAACGGACAGCGTGTGTTCCTCTCCCTTTCTCTGAAACTCTCTGAAACCTCCCTAATTGGGATAACTTGACTGATATGGTGCTTACTAGAAAGGGATATAAAACACTGGGAATTAGGCCATCCCCTGTGAACATATCCCAAATTGAAAAGAAGGAGAGAAAAAGACAACTAAAAATTACACAATTTCTTACACCAGCAGAGGTAGAGGGAATGTTTGAGCCCGGGACAAAAGAAAAGGAAGGGGCATCCGAAGATCTACCCCAGTCTTTGAGCCCCCCTACATCCGTACTAGATTGGTCTCTAGACCTTAAGCATAAGAATTACAATTTAGACAAGGATCCATCCTCTTTAAACCTTGCTCTAGAATTGGCCTTAGCCGAGAATTTAAGACTACAGCAGCGGCCACCTGAGCAATTGGAAAAGGACAGTCAATTAAACCGATTGATACTAAAGCAAATCACGGAATTAGCTGACAGTGAAGAGCTTGTAAATGAGAAAGAACATCATAGTTGTGTTGTCAAAACAACGGGGGAAGGCCCATCGATAGAGGGATGGCTCTTTATGATAACACAAGATATTGAACACATTAAAACTTTCTTGTCCAAATGCAACAAACTTCTAACGTTACTTGTGGAAATGCAAAAAAAAGCTGGAACAGAGCATGCCATGCAGAGCATGTGGATAAGGTTCAGGCGGAGAGAAAGCCTAACAATGCTAGGGCCCAGACAGCTCACCCAATAGTTGGCAAATTAGGTAAGAAGAAGGGGATTAATTCCCAAATGAAGCCCCAAAACATCAAAAATACTAAAAATTTGAGGGCCATTCACTCTAAGAAAATGGACTTCAAGAAATTGTTTAGCCTCCTAGATAAAAGCCCTAAACAGAAAGTAAAGCTACATCAAAAAAATATACCTATGACCAAAGGGGAAAATGCTGCTAACTCAAAAATCCATCCTGACAAGGAAGCTATTCCAATACCACAAACCTCTCCAATCCCTCTAGCCCAGGCACAGGAACTTGTCTTAAAGGATCCCTGTGCCCTTTTGGCCACTGAAGTATGCCAGCAGAAAGGTGTCAATGGGAAAAAATTGGAGCCTAGTTCTGAATCGAGAAAAGCTGGTTCTAATAAATTATCCTAAACCAAAGGGAATGCTGACACAAATGGCTCGCAAACATAATCTTTTGAAGATCTTGGAGACAGCCCTCCCAGGCTTGTTCACTACAATGGATATAGTCTATGTGGAGTATCTTTATTATAACTATGTAAACACCCGTGTGGTGGTCACTTTTAGAGAGTAGGGGAAAGCTAGTTTATTATACTCACACAGAGATGTATTTGTTGAAAAGAATATACTAGTGGCAAGGCTTTTTGAAAATTCAGCACCCCCTCAACCTTTAGTCATCTCCCACACCCTTAATGGGAAAAACAGCCTGGCAACAGAGAATAACATCTCTACCAATCTAATTGATTTTGACTCAGCTAAAGTTGTCCCTCCCCACATCAAGGTTGTATGCATGCAAGAGCACAATGGGCCCAACTGCGCCTGGGATCAAGACCACACACAAATTTTGGGCAAGGGAAGGGACTTCTATGAGGAGGAAAAGACACTAATAAACACCTTTAGCAACCTCCCCTTGTTAGCCCAAAATGAAATCTTGACAAATTTGGACCACTTGAAATCCCACTTATGAATATCCAAGTAAGGAAAGGTGGAAGCCATACAACTGAGGAGGTGGCATGGCAGACTATTGATGATATTGTTGTTCCTCTCCCATGCCAATTTATAGAGCTACGGAATTCATATAAAAAGCTGATCCAAAAAAAAAAAAGATTGCATATTTCCAAACACAATGGGTTGAGTTAGAACACGCTCTTGGATGTAAAGACAGGACCAAATTCTGGCATGCTATAGCTGCCAAATGGTATATTGGATCCCCCTCTAATGATAATGCAATTTCAACACATGAATGGGAGAAGTATTTTCGCTCCCTTTTTTATGATGAAGCTGCTGGGGCTTTGCCTGCACCAGAGGCTGACTTGGACCTACCTGAGTGGCCTCCAGTTACTTGTGATGAAATCGTTGCATTACTCAAGAAACTTAAAAAGGGAAAGGCCCCTGGGTTTAATTGGATCCCACCTGAGCTTTTGGACACCAACTTTGGCCGCATTGTTCACATTTATTGATAAAACTGGATATTACCCAGACAACTGGTCATTGGCAAGAGTGGTCCCTATCCACAAGAAAGGCTCCCGATCTGACCCAAAGAACTACCGTCCAATAAGCCTCCTCGATGTGATCAGTAAACTCTACGCGAGGCACCTTCTGGACAAGTTAGACTTTTGGGTATCTTCTAATAACATCCTGGCAGAAGAGCAAGCTGGATTCCGACAGGGCAGATCAATGATTGATCACTGCTTTGTACTAAATCATCTAAGGGAAAAGTACACACGTCCTCCTCATCACTCCCTCTTTGCTGCTTTCATTGATTTGAGGGCTGCTTTTGACTCTATTTCCCGGCCTCGTTTATGGCATAAGCTGACTCTCCTAAACATAGATCGTAGACTCTTGAGTAGAATCCAGGGGCTCTATGAGAACTCATAACTTTGTGTCAGAGTTTCGTTGAGGAGTGGCCTCTCAGAACCTATCCCAGCGAATAAAGGTGTATGGCAAGGGTGCTTGTTGGCTCCCCTTTTATTTAATTTATATTTAAACGACATAGTCTCCTTTCTGTCAGACCTTGAGTTCTCCCCCCCCCCCCCCAGTGTAGGAGGTAAACTTATTTCCATCCTACTATATGCTGACAATGCTATACTGTTCTCATATGCTCAGGTAGGGCTACGTAGGCTCCTGAGAGCCCTAGGGGAGTACTGCCGGAAAGAACTCTTGGCTGTGAATTATTCCAAAACAAAAATCGGTATTTGGCAAGGGAAGACAGAGGTCCTCATGGCAGCTGGACAATCACCAGTTAGAACTGGTCACGGCTTATAAATATTTAGGGGTGACTTTCAAGAATACTGCGTCCTGGATTCCCCACCTGAAAACTGTCGCATCAACAGCAGGGGCAACTTCTAATGCCATTATTTGCTACGCAGCCGGTTTTGGGGGGAGGCCTGTGTTGCCCCTCCTTGAACTGTATAAAGCTAAACCATTGCCACAGATACTGTATGGGGCAGCCTTATGGGCATTTTCTGACACCTCAGTGCTAGACTCGGTACAGCACAAATTTTTAACAAGAGTCTTGGGGGTTCCTAGATCAACTCCCAAGGCGATAGTGCAAATAGAGTCAGCCTGTTGTTTAGTTAGAATTTTAGCCCTGAAAGCAGCTATCTATTATTGGCTCAAGATCATTTTCCAGTTGGCCCCTCCTCTAGTCTTAATGGCATATGAGGAAATGGACCAGGCTGCCTGGGTCTGTGCAATTGGCAACCTTGTATCGGAACTGGGCCTCTCGGCGGGCCATTTGATAGCTGGAGGCTATAATGGCGCTCGGCGGGTGGTTGCAAGGCGATTAGTTGAAGTGGATTTCCAAGATAGCACCTTGTTGATGATAAACTGCCGCTCCAATATTTTCTATAAATACTTCCCTGTCTTGCCAGGGAAGCTGCCTGCTTACCTGATTTCTGAGTGCCCGTATGACCTTAAAGGCCTTCTAACTAAATGCAGGTTGAATGTTATCCAGCTGATGGAAGTCTTGGGACGGTACGATGGGCTCCCTAAAGCAAAAAGACAATGCCCCTATGGCTGTAGACAAGTAGAGGATTTGTACCACTTCCTTTTAGAATGCCCCCAATATACAGATTTGAGAGCCCAATATCTTCTTCCTCTCATTGGTGTTTTAGTAGATGCTTCGCCATTAAGTAAACTTGTTTTCTGTTAGCTGGAATGGATTATTATATATCTTATTGAACTGCAAAGTTTGTAAAACTGGCCTTGATAAAGAGAAATAAGCCTTCTTAAATTTGCTTACTAGCCTCGTAATTTAATCAATTTTAATGATCGTTTTAAATAATAAGCAACAACTTTTTAACAAAAGCATTTGAGCTTTTTACGTTTTAACTTTGTATATAATTTAACATATATATTGCTGGTTAAGGATATATATGCATGTAAATACATATGTATATATGCATTTTAATAGTGTGTTTTGAATGTTTTTTTTTAATGGTCACTTTTAAACTATGTGTGTAGTCTGTTTTATCTATGTGTGCAACAGCCTGGTTGGCTAATGCAGAAATAAACTTGAACTTGACTTCCGGGTCTCTGGCACTACGTATTTTACATAGAAAACGAGGGGAAAACCAGCTTAAAGAGGCTGCGATTTGCGTTAGCGGGGCTTAAGGAGGTTTTCCCTGTTTTCTATGTAAATAATTAGGGGTGTTCATCCTACCTTTGGGGGGTGCTCGCCTTTTCTCGGCAAGCACCCCCCCGAAGGCTCGAATCCCCACGCCACTCGATCCACCTCACCGGCAGCGCGGGGTCCCGTCACGTCACTTCCGGCTGCCAGGAAGTGACGCGACGGGACCCCGCGCTACACTTTTAGCGTAAAAACCAGGGCAACCCAGTTTAAAACGGCTGCTAATAGCAAATCGCGGCCGTTTTAAGCTAGATTGCCCTGGTTTTTGCGCTAAAAATGTAGTGCGGGGTCCCGTCGCGTCACTTCCTGGCAGCCGGAAGTGACGCGCCGGGACCCCACGCTGTTGGCGTGGCATGGAGCGGTGGGACTGCAACCGCATCAGCTGGCGGTCGCCGAAGCAGCACCGGAGCGATTGCGGCGGGGGTGATCAACGAGCGCCCAGTGCACAGACAAACAGGTCAGTTTTCAATCTCTATGACACTGTTCATTTTGCATGAATATGAAAATTGCACAAAACAAACAGATATTGAGCGTGAAAACTGCGCAAACAATTCCCAAATTTGTTCAAATTTCCCCCATGAACTAAAGTGTGGGTGATTTAAAATGTGCACATTTTGAGAAAGTTGTGCATTGTTCAAGTACATTTTCCGAATGTGAAGGTGTATTCGTGAATTTGTGAACATTTTTTGAGAAAATGTGCTCCCGTTTGTGTTTGGGGGATTGTGAATGGGGCATTTTCAAGTGATTTGTGAACTGAAACAAAATTTTAGGGATGGAACTGCTCGCCTCGTGCAGGCTGAGCGGGGCCGACCTGGTCCTGGCGGCGGCTGCTCGGCTTGGCTCTGCTCTGCGTGGTGAGCCACCTGCACTGGCTGCGCTGGTCCCGTCGCGTCACTTCCGGCGTGGCAGAAATGACGTGGCGGGTAGGAGTGGGAGCAAGCCTGCAGCAGCTGGCTCACGAATTACTTCGAGCATGTCGAGTCTCTTCTCCCCCCTCCACTGCCATTCAAACCCAGCTGAGTCACGAACAGCAAGATCTTTTGTGTTTCTTCTTATCTTAATGCTTTTGTTTGTGTTTCTTAATTGACTTAAGTCTTAATTGACTTAATTACTAACTCTGACTGAGGAAAACCCTCGCTGCACTTATATGCTAAATTCCTTGCTAAATTCCTACTAACACCAGGGATGATTGTAATGCTGATTTGAACAGCAACAACAGCATCTCTGGCTGGGTAGATTGAAATAAATAAATAGTCCTTACATTCCTACTTAGAAAAAGTATTTTGTTATAGACATGTGGCAATTCTGGTGAGATGCATTCTTGTGAGATGCATACCTTTTTTCCAGAGGAATTTTTAATAAACGTAGGTGGTATAATTTATGATTTTAAGGTAACCTTTCTTCTAACTCTGACTGACTGAGAGGAAAGCCTGCTCAGTCATATGCTAACTAAGTTGGTTCTTCCTTCAAGGCTCCAGCCAGACTGGGCTCCAGCTGCTGTTTTTTGCATCTCAATATGCATAGCCAGACTGCTGTTTTTTGCATCTCAAAGGTAAAACCTGTTTAACAGCTCTGGCTCGCAGATCTCTGTTAATGGGGGACGAACTGCTGTTAACATCACAAGAATTGTTAATTATGCTGAGTGATAAGCGAGCAGAGCTTACTCGAAGAAAAAAAAACTCACGATTTTTTTAGCACATCTCTAGCGGCGGGACCCTGCTCCGGTGCGCTGGACCCCCGCGCTATGTTTTTGGTGGGGGAAACCAGGGCAACAGGGCTGTTTAAGCCCTGTTGCCCTGGTTCCCCCCGCCAAAAACATAGTGCGGGGGTCCAGCGCGCCGGCTGCGCCGGAAGAGACACGACGGGGGACGAGAGGCTCGAATAGCACCAGCAGCTCGAGCGGCGCGGAGAATGCTCTGCGCCGCTCAGAAGATTGAGATCGGGCGGGCAGTGCGGTGCAGTGCTGAGCCGCAGAGAACATCGAGCCGGCTACAGGTTCGTGTAACCCCCATAATTTTTGTTTCTCTCCATTTGGTTTCATTCATCATGATGCATCTTTCCCCTTCCTCCTCTTCTGGGCACTGCAGGAATGGAGGAAACGTTCTACAAATATAATATGAGAGGCTTCCTAGTCACTTGCCCAAATGCTTCCCGCACTAAAAACGGATGCTCTCCATTGGTTTCAGTTGTCATCCTTCCATTCTTTGTAGTTTCCTCTTCAACAGCTTGCAGTGTTGAAGAGGCAAGCTGCATTTCAATTTATTTTAACCTTTACACTGAAAAAAGTGGGTGTGACCTCTTCAGTGTGTTGTGTAAAATTGTAAGAGACTCTCCAGCAAACACTGTATTGTTGTGTACCGAGGGCCTATTTTCATGCCTGTCACATGAGGGGTGGAGGCAATCAAAATCCTCTTCTTCACATGAAATCTCTCTTTGCGAGGTGGTGGTCTACTTCATTCACTGTCCAAACGACCATTGGTGGGGACCATGGGTTAAGAACCACTGCTATACAAACATTGGGGTAGGGGGGAATGGCTCCACAAGCTTGCTTCTGTGTTGTTGTGTTGACCTGCCTGCTTATTATTCTAGAGTAACGTTACACACAAATGGCAGAAGTGGCCTTTTCTATTCCAAATGAAGATTTGGAAGACTATATAGAAATAGATTAGTTTTAGAAGCAGGTCACTTTCTGTGTGGTGCACCAGCGAACTTAAGCCATTACGTACATGGGAATTGTTTGAAATGTTAAGTATTGTTTTATTTAAGTAAAAATAAAATAGAAGCTAGGTGTATCATAAATGGCCAGCTGATAGTTGAAAGAGTACAATAGAGCTTGTCGGCTTCTAATTCCCTTTTACTCTCATAATTGTTTTTTGTTAATTAGGTAAAAGTTGGGGATAAAGAAGTGGATGTAATGAATGGCTTCAGACTTTATATTACCACCAAGCTTCCAAATCCAGCATATACCCCTGAGATTAGTGCTCGCACCTCGATCATAGATTTTACTGTCACTATGAAAGGTCTGGAAGATCAGCTTCTAGGGAGAGTCATTCTAATAGAAAAGCAGGTAGGTGGAAAAACCTTTGGCAACCATTTTAGAACTATCATTTACACATAGCTTTGTAACTTTTTACCAAGGTGATTTTTCCTCCTCCTTATATTGGAAAGACAAGCTTCCCAGCTCCCGGTGATGCAGTGAAGCCCCCACAAAATACTACTTAAAACAAGTAAGATACTGAAACAAAAGCCACACCATTCAGCAACATGCCCTCACTTGCTTCTTTCTTTTCCTCCTTTCCCATCAACTGTTTCTGTGTTTACATTTTTAAGATTTCTTATGAACATAGGAAATGGCCTTATAGTGTGAGTCAGACCTATTGTTTACTCTCACTGGCAGTGGCTCTCTAAGGTTTCAGGCAGAGGTCCCTTTCCTAGCCCTGCTACCATGAGATTTATTCACTGAAGATACCAGTTGAACTTGGGACTTTCTGCCTACAAAGTATGTTCTCTACCACTGAGTGCTCGCTCCTTGCATAAAAGTTTGATTTTTTGCAAAGGCCTCTCAAAGTAGTTTTCTTATAGCATAAGAATACTTCTCCCCCCCCCGAATTTTACCATACTACCTCTAATGTTTGAAGAACAACCCTTATCACAAGGACTTCCCTCATGTGCATCACTTTCAAAATCTCCTTCCAAAGATCCATAACATTAGTCCAGGGAGATGAAGGGCACACCTTCTGTACTAACCTAGCCAGTTTAGCTGCCATAGTACACAGTTGTGCACAAGTGCTCAAACTTCAGAGTGGGACATTACTAGGCCCATTCTAGAACCACATTTCTATAGTTCTATAGAGGGGTTATGATGACCATTGTGTGTGTATGTCCTGAACTGCAAGCTCAGATTACAAGATCTATACCAAATACGGTGCTGGTTTTGACCATGGTTCGACTTTTGGGTCTGAGCCTCAGAGGGCAACTGTAGTTTGAAATCAGAGGGATGGAATTGGAGTGCACAAGCCCGAAGCTCAGATGTCAGATCTGACAGCCAAATGGTCCTTTGACTTTTATATCCAAAGTAGCCCATTGTGTCTGTTCCTCTGACATTTCTGCACATGTTAGGCCAAACTAGATATGGCAATAAATGCATATTTGGATTTAACGTGCACCTTTAAAGAAAAGGAAATAGCAGCTGCTGGGGAGGGGGTTGATAATTTTTGGGATGTATGGGCAACCTAAGGGCCAAACTAGACGTGACATTAAATGCATCTTTGCATTTAATGTGTACATTTAAAAAAATGTAAACAGCAAACACAGGGGTGGGTGTTAATAATAACTGGGATCTCAGCAAGTGGGGAGGAGGAGTTTAACCATTTCCTTCCCTGCTGTGGTCTTGATGAAAATTGCTCCCCTGAATCTGCTATTTCCTTAGGGAGAAAGGAGATTTCTGCCCAATGCAAACAATGACTTTGAAGAAGTGATTTTCATCAGGACCACCGTAGCGAAGAAAGGATTAAACTCTCCCCCCCCCCCCGCCTGCTTGGATCCCAGTAATTATCATTCCCGCCCCAGCAGCAGCTGCTTGGATTTTCAAGAACGTGCACATTAAATGCAAAGATGCATTTAGTGTCATGTCCAGTTTGGCCCTTAAGTTGTCAGTTGCTTTTCTCACAGAAGCCAAATTGCTTCAGTTTGTGAAAGAGCTTTGGAATGAGTTGAACAGTGGTTCCCAACCTTGAGTCCCCAGATGTTGCTGGACTACAGCTCCCAGCAGACCCTGCCAGCATGGCTAATGACAGGGGATGCAGGGAGCTGTAGTCCAGCAACATCTGGGGACCCAAGGTTGGGAACCATTGCAGTAGAAGAATGAAGACTTCATAAAGTAACATGTATCCAGGCCTCCTCTAAATACCTCCATTAATGATTTGGACTGCTGTGTCAGTGATCAGGATGCCAATCCAATCAGAAAAAGTGCTTCATTGAGGCTTTACTAAAGAGCACATCACTTTTGGAAAGGTGCATAATAAGCTGTATCCGTGCTTCCAATTTTAATACAGTACTTCCTTTAAGTATCCCAACTAGCAGGATATGCTATGCGATGGTATCTAACACATCCATCCACACGAAAAGAGGAGCATCTTACACAGTTATGTTTGCAATGTAGTAGCAAAATGATTGTCCGTGCTATATATTGAAATTGTTGCTATTGTCCAGAAAAAACCCAGCAATGCTTTGTAGGCATGAGATCACATGGTGGAACTTTGCAGTTACACCTGTTGGTATTCTAGAGACATCTCTTCTCTGCAACCTTTTCATCTTGAAATGGAAACTAATTAAAACAAATGAAATGAGCAAATGTTCCCTCATTTCTTTCTGGATTACCTTTTCATCCTTCTGCGTCAAAGATATTTGCATTTTTAATGTTCAGATTTCCTATCACGGCTTGTCCAAAGAAAACTCATAATTCTCATAAATTGCTTTCACAATCCCCAATTACGTTTTCTTTTGTTTCTACAGATTGTGCATGCCACAGGTCTTTCTTTTATGCAAGGTTTTTCTTTTTTTAAAAAGCTTGTTATGGTCAAGACACATTCTACACAATGAGACCCTCTTTTGAATTAGATGCAAATTAACTTTTGGGTAGCACTAACAATGTGAAATTAATCATTCCCGTCTGTTCAGTACTTAGATATACTATGGTATTTTAATCACCCATAAATATAGCATAACATAGGTTGCTTGCATGTGTGTTCCTTGTGGTGTGGCAAAGAAAACTCCAGAATTTTGCCAATGGTGAAGAACTAATTGTTGCCTTTACTGCCCTTCTATCTAATAGTTAGACTACCTCTGTAATGTTTGCTGTGGGCTCCACAGTGTTCAGGAACTGCTTGAACTAGAAATGCCACCAAATTTAATAGCAGTTGGAGTCTGAGTTGGATTCTTGGGTTCCTCTTGCAGTCAGCAATAGCATGTGAGGCAAGTCCTGGTGTGGTCCAGGACTCTGAAATGGCCTCTACCACACTGAAGGGTTGATGATCTCCTTGACCCATTCATGAGCTGGATCTCTCCATACGTTGTGAGGCTGTTCTGGATTCCACTCTGGATTGATTGGGTGGGTGGCTGGAATGCATTTGTTCCATTGTCCATTTACTCCCGGTTCTTGGGTTGCTACCATTAGGCTCTAGGGTGAGAGAAGTTA
The DNA here is from genome assembly GCA_021292165.1 of Shinisaurus crocodilurus. Classification (NCBI taxonomy): domain Eukaryota; kingdom Metazoa; phylum Chordata; class Lepidosauria; order Squamata; family Shinisauridae; genus Shinisaurus; species Shinisaurus crocodilurus. The sequence goes on along the minus strand of CM037880.1, from coordinate 113,884,975 downwards.
GAATTAAAGAGCTGAGCAGAACTATGAAGACTAAATCATTCACACAACACCTACATTATGAGACCAGTCTAGGGTCTTTCAATTCATCATCCATCTGATGGATAAGTGAGTCATCACTAATTACTCAATTCCAGAGGCCCTGGATAAATCTCAGTTAGCAGAGTCTATAAAAGGGCAGGGCGAGTGGGGTGGATTTCTGCCGACTGTCTTCCCTAGAGATCCCTTTCTCCCCTTCTTTGCCTGCCAATCAATTTGTCAGGGTGGTCATGCAGGTCGTAGGGATTGTTGACATAGGAGGATCCCTATGTCTTGTCTTGCCTTGCCTTGTCCTTGTCTTCTGGACTGTCATGTGTATTAAGATGTCAGTAGACACATAGTACATGAAACAATATCTTTTATTTGGATCAGCTAGTGCTTAGAATACGGAGTGAAAGCTTTCAAGTCTCCTTCAGACAGGATGTTTCAGTTGCGGGGAGGAAGGTAAACAATGCTGTTAAGCCTGGGCAGGATGTTCATCCAGCACTCACATGTCTGTGATTATATGGGGGAAGCGAAATGAAGTCAACAGTTCATAAGAACTGCTTTGCCAAGATCTATCTAGTCCAGCATACTGTTTCCAATAGCGGACAGCCAAATGCCTCTGGGTGCTCATAAGGAGGACATGAAAGTGATAGTTCCCCTGTTATTTGTCCCCATCATGTGTTATTCAGAGGTGTATGACCCCTCCACATGAAGGTTCAATCTAGCTATCCATCGTCACACGGCTAATATCTGCTAACAAGAATATGTCTATTAAACCTTTAAAAAAAAGTTGTCTAAACTAGTAGCCGACAGCACATCTTGTGAACAATATGCTGTGTGAAGAAATACTACTTTTGCAAGTGCACTCCGTAACCGTAAGTTGTGTGAAGAGGTAGCAGGGGTAGGCAACCTGGTGTCCTCCAGATGATTTAGACTACAACTCCTATAATCTCTGACCATTGATCATGCTAGCTGGGGCTGATAGGTGTTGTAGTCCAAAACATCTGGATGGTGCCAGGTTGCCTACCCTGTAGTATAGTCTGCTTCATCAGAAGACCCAAGATTTCCCTCTACCAACCCTTTTCACACCGCTTATGAGTTTATAAACCTCTATTACCCTCCAATTTTCTATTCTTTTTTTCTAAACTGAAACCCACAGACATTTTAGCCTTTTTCTCATAGTGAGCATGCTCCAACCCTCTGTTTTAGGGGTGCCCTTTTCTGTACCTTTTCCAGACCATCATGACATCCTTTTTGAGAATGGGTAAATAGAGCTGGACGCAATATAGCCTACAAGGTTTCCAATTGGTCTTCCAGGACCAATGCTGACAAATACACTTAGATTGCTGACAAATGCATCTTCCCTTTGGAAATATAGGTCTGGCGTCAAGTCATGTCTCCCTCCCTCTAGCATTGCTTGGGCTAGCAGTTAAGTTGTTTGTTACCCTCAGTATTATACGGGATATACTACCTGTGTCTTGTATACATTTAATGAGCCTGCTTCCAACAATGCATGCCATTGATGTATGGCCTTCTGATGTGCTTTAACAGGAGTTGGAGAAAGAGCGAACTGATCTTATGGAAGATGTGACGGCTAACAAGAGGAAGATGAAAGAACTAGAAGATAACTTGCTCTATCGACTGACAAGCACACAATGCTCTCTGGTAGAGGATGAGAGTCTCATCATTGTACTTAGCAACACAAAGAAGACAGCAGAAGAGGTGACACAGAAATTGCAAATTTCTGCTGAAACTGAAATACAGATTAATTCAGCCCGGGAAGAATACAGACCGGGTGAGTTGACTGCCCCTAGTGATGGTGACCTAAACCTCTTGATCAGAACTGTGGCTGGAGCTGAGAGAGCAGTATTAGAATATGAAAGCATGAATCAAATGGATAATATGGCCAATACAAAGATGTGGTTTTCTCTGAATATAGCGTCTGTAGCCAATGGAACATTGACAGGTCCATAGGAACTTCCAGACAACAATGTTCCAATGATCACCAGTACTGAATTGAAAAAATGCATCTTGGTTCAATTTCGCTTTGTCCACATGAACAATCAGTATTGTCACTGCGTCCTTTTCTCCCCATCAGTACACAACTGTCATCTTTCAATTGGGCTTTCTCTTAAAAATGTGTTGGGCTCCTGTGCTATTTTTCTGCTCTCCCAGCAAATTTGTTTTAATCTATACATAGGTACGTATACATATGAAACTTAGTCTCATTATATTCATATTGTGAAATTTCTGCTATGGTGCATCAATGATGGATGCACCCACCCCAATCTGCACCAGAAATAATGTGCCAAAACCAGATTATTTTGCTGAGTGTCCAGTGGGTATTCAGAAAATAATCTGACCTCCAAATTGGTTCTGGAATAGATCAGGCCTCTAGACCCTGGCAATCTCAGTGATGAGATTGCTGGATGTTAGAGCCTGAGATCCCACTGCATAGATTCCTAAGAGCCCTCCTTGCAACTTCCCCTTTCCCAAATTTACTGAGGATGTGGGGAGGGGCAGTGAGGGAGGACCCCTGGGAATGGCCACAGGCTGAAATGGATTCCCAAACTTGACACAGGTCTGAATCAAATCACAAATAGAATCCAGGGTTATGAATTTTACTCTGATGTATCCATACTTCTGTGGTTTCCTTGATTGGTGTAATGGTGGGATTCCACCTACGGAGCAGCAAAGCAGCAACAACAAAAACGTTTTCAGCCTGGAGCTCAGACTGCAGCTTTTGAATAGGTAGATGCATGAATTCTTGTAGTGAAGTAAACAAGAAAAAACACATGGTCCCCCTACCCACCCCCAAATATAAATAGGCCAGTGTTCTCCAACCTTGGGTCCCCAGATGTTTTTGGCCTACAACTCCCAGCATGCCCCAGCCAGCATAGCTGGCTGGGGCATGCTGGGAGTTGTAGGCCAAAAACATCTGGGGACCCAAGGTTGGAGAACACTGAAATAGGCAGTGGTGTTTGTTGCAGAAAACAATTTTCTAGCTGTTTATTATGAGAAACATACTGTCAGTATGAGATCTTGCAACGATTGTTTCAAGAGGGAGCTTTTGTTCTGCATCCTTTATTGATCAAATTCAACCTTCTTTTCTTCAGTTGCAACAAGAGGCAGCATTCTCTATTTCCTGATAACCGAGATGAGTATGGTTAATGTCATGTATCAAACGTCACTTCGACAGTTCTTGGGCCTGTTTGACCTTTCACTTGCCAGGTAACTGCACATTCAAGAAATTGGATTAATCAGCACGGACAAACAATTTTCAAAGATCTGAAGCGGAGTGATAGAACCACTGTTGTTTGAAGCCTAAACTTCTCCACCCACACACTTCAGGGAGCTTTTTCTTCCAATGTTTGTCTCCTAACTATTGGGAGCTGGAAAAACAGAGCCAGGGAGATGAGCATTGAGCAGCATAATGAAAGCAAACCAAATTCCTACGTAGAATACCAAAATCCTCTTAGACTGTGTACTGATGCAGTAAGCATCAGGTTGTATTCAAAGGCTTGTTGAGCTTTCATTCTTTAAGATGGCAAAAACACTTCAGAGGAAACTGGATATCTAATATGGCATCCAGAGAGTTTGGGAGGCACTGTTTAGCTGCAAACAATTTGTCCTTAAGGAGCAAAGGATGCTGCTCTTCCTCCTTCTGAATAATGGTAAATGTGAATGGCAGGCAGGAATAATTGCCTTTGTCTTCATACACACAGTGAGGTGTGTTCTGAATCTGTTGCCTACCCCACCTTGTGGTGTGTGTTTCCAATTGAGTTGGAAGGAACCAATGGTACAGGAGGATTTTCAACCTACCCTATAGCAGAGAGCCCGTGTTTGGCTCAGCAATGCCCAACAATTCAGTAGCAAGTGAAAAGCTGAGATAATAGGAGGAATAGCCAGACAGGCCAAGGTTTCAGATGACAATTCCCTTTTATACTAGGGAACTTTTGATATAATTGTCAATGAATTATACAGCTGGTCTTTGGAATTCTTAGGGCGATGTATGTGTATATTGTATTGTTTGTTCCACAGGTATGGGTAGCAGATAGGAAGCTGCCTTACAGTGAGTCAGACCATTGGTCCATGGAGCCGAGCACTGTCCACCCTTACTAGCAGCAGCTTTCCAAATCCTCAAATTCTTTAACTGGAGATGCAGGGGACTGAACCTGCAAGCACTCAGTTATATCTATTGACAGATCCTCCCTGCCATGGAAAAATGCTGTTTGGCATGGCTTGCTCAAGCTCCATATTACAATAGGTGCGGTGGTGCTAGTCTGTAATACCCCTAAAACAAGTAGCCTACCTTTTATTCTTTGCATAGAGATTTTGTGTTATTATTTAGAATTCTGTCTTCAGAAGCTTTCCACCTGTGCCATGTTTTTCAAAAACAATAAGCATTCAGGCAGGACATGTAGGGATAAAGATCAAAAGAATCAACTATATATTCAGCCAAAATACTGTGTGTGTCAGTCCCTTAACGAGGTGGCTGAACTCCCAGCAATTCAGAGAGGTCTAGCCTGGTAAGAGAGCTCTGTGGGCCATGTGGGCTGATCAATATTCAGCATCCTGTAGATTCGGTCTCTTTGACCTTGTTTGCTCCTGTGGTAGCTCAGGATTATGAAGTGGAGCTTTGAAAATACGTCCTCCTTCTTTTCAGGAAAAAAAAAAGCATTCTAAAACCTTTATCTCAAATGCACTAGAAAGATTACACTTTCATTCCCTCCTTCCCCATCTCACTCCTTTCTTCTGAATAGGTCTCTCAAGAGCCCAATTACAAGCAAGAGAATAGCGAATATCATTGAGCATATGACCTACGAAGTGTACAAGTATGCTGCACGAGGGCTTTATGAAGAGCACAAGTTCCTGTTCACATTGCTACTTACCTTGAAGATTGACTTGCAGCGGGGCAGAGTCAAGCATGAGGAGTTCCTAACCTTGATTAAAGGTCAGACCCAGTGCAGACAATGCACAGCGTATGTGCTTAGTATTTCAGTCCTATGTAATACCTTTTCTGTTGTGGCACCCCAGTTGTGGAATGAGCTCCCCAGCGAGGCTTGCCTGGCGCCTACACTGGTCTTTTGGGCACTAGGTGAACACCTTCTTATTTTCCCAGTCTTTCAGTTTTTGTTATTTTAAAATATGTTACTGTATTCCAAATCTTTGCACTGCTGCTAGTTTTCATTTCGTTTTTTATTTTTCATTTTGGTTTTATACTGTAGCTTTAAACTTTTACATTGACTGGGTTTAGACAGCATGATAAGCCACACTCAAGGATTAAGTATGGGTTGAGTGTGGGTTGTTGTTGAACTGTGATTGTTGTTGAAATGTGGGTTAATAGAGATAACAGACCATGGTGAACAGCCCACAGTTCACAACCCAACAACAAGCCATGGGTTCTCTTCATGGCTTGTTTGTGGTTAACAAGCCATGGCGTGTTAGCACAACTGGGCTAAGACGATAAACCACGTTTCAACAGCAACCCACACTCAACCCGTACTCAACCCTTGAGTGTGGGTTATCGATCGTGTTGTCTGAACCCAGTCATTATGCTTTATCATGTTGTATTTTATGGTTTTAATTGTTGTGAACTGCCCAGAGAGCTTCAACTATTGGTTGGTATAGAAATGTAATAAATAAAAAAATAAAAATGTAGACATTCACATTCTATATGCAATAGGGGACCTGAAGCATGACCGTCCGCCCTGCCCCACATAATGTGCCCTCTCTGCCTATTGGATGTGCACTGGATATTTTTGCACATTGATCTGGAAATATATGTAAGCCCTGTCTGCAGAACCTGCACACTTTGATTTTGTGGTGTAGGCTTATTTATTTATTTATTTGTTTGTTATTATATTTATACCGCACCTTTTTCCTGCAAGGAACCCAAGGCGGCTTACATAATCCTCCTCCTCCTCTCTATTTTATCCTCACAACAACCCTGTGAGGGAGGTTAGGCTGAGAGTCAGTGACTGGCCCAAAGTCACCCAGTGAGTTTCATGGACGAGTGGGGACTTGAACCCGGATCTCCCGAGTCCCAGTCCAACACTCTAAGCACTACATCTATGCAAATGTGAAGTCCAACACATGAATAACAGATGGGGCAGTTGGCAGCATAATCTCAACCCCTTTCCACCACCATGAATACAGATATAATAATTAGTATTATTATTTATTTATTTATTTATTCCATTTCTATACTGCCCAATAGTCAAAGCTCTCTGGGTGGTTTACAACAATTATAAAATTACATAATAAAATACAATTATACAATAAAAATACTATTTTACAATACAATACAGTTAAAAAAAATTACCAACAATAAAACATCAAAAAATTTACTCAAACATTTAAAAAACACTTTATCTAACCTTAAAAAAAAAAAAAAGCTTTAGCAGCTCTTTTCAACCAGTTTTTGTTATAACATCTCTTTCTAGGTGGTGCTTCTTTGGATCTGAAAGCTTGTCCCCCTAAGCCAGCTAGATGGATTCTGGATATGACTTGGTTAAACTTGGTGGAGCTCAGCAAACTGAGACAATTCTCAGATGTTCTTGACCAAGTAGGTAACCGACAGGAGTCAAGGATTAATCAACTTGGCATATTTAGTTCTCATGGTTTGATTCTATTGATGGTTTCAACTTTCACGCCCCTTGCTTTTTGCATTTTGAGGCAATTGCTGATGCGAACCTGCCTCAGAATGTATTGCCTGTCTGACTGGGAGGTATAGGGCAAGCTGGTTGGAAGGTCGACATCTACATGCTGCGTGGATATTTCAGAAGCAAAGTTTTGGTTTTTGTTGTGGATCATGTTCTAATGCGGCGGGGGGTATTCCACAATTGTGGGACACACACAAACAAGAAAGGAGTGATTCTCAAAGTGCCTGAAATATTTATTTTGCCCAATGTGTTTCAGGAACTATTCCTTCAGGGGCTTCTAAAAACAAACAAAATTTATATCCACGTTTAAAACCTTTGAAAGGATGGCAACAAATTATTTTCCATAATACAACAAACTACAGACATATTGCATATCTACTATATAAATGTGAATGTTTGTCCGTCCGTCCGTTTGTTTGTTTGTCCGTTTGTTTGTCCGTGGGTCCGCGCAGCGGGTTTGCGTTGCCTTGGCTCCTACCCGGTTGGACGGATCCGCCCCAAACTTGGCACGCATACTCCCCATCACCCAAGGACAAAGACTGGCGGGTTAAAATCTCCGAAAAACCCTCGCCGCGCCGGTACGGCCCAAAATAGATGAGAGCCAATGGCGTCGCTTGGAATGCTCGCAGGGGCCATTCAGGAGGCGTTATGCAAATAGCTCCAACCGACATATAGAATGTTGGTATGCAGTGCCACCACAGGGCCCAATCAGCGGCGGATATGCAAATCTCTCCTACATCCAAACAGAATGTTCACATGAACCACAGCCGGGACAGCAGGGATTTGATTGTGTAGTCCCGGGGGGAAGGGACACAGGGATTTCATTGTGTGGTCCGGGGACACACACACAGGGATTTCATTGTTGCATAGTCCCGGCGGGGGGGGGAGGGAAGCAGGGATTTCATTGTGTAGTACTGGGGGGGCATTGTTGCATAGTCCTGGGGGCGGGAAAGCAGGGATTTCATTGTGTAGTACCGGGGGGGGGCACAGGGAATCATTGTTGTGCAGTCCCGGGGGAGGGGGGAAGCAGGGATTTGATTGCATAGTCCCGGGGGGGGGGGAAGCAGGGATTTCACTGTGTGATCCCGGGGGGGGCGGGAATTCATTGTTGCATAGTCCCAGGGGGGAGGGGAAGCAGGGATTTGATTGCGTAGTCCCAGGGGGGGCACACAGGGATTTCATTGTGTGGTCCTGGGGGGGGGGACACAGGGATTTCATTGTTGCATAGTCCCGGGGGGGGGGAAGCAGGGATTTCATTGTGTAGTACCGGGGGGGCACAAGGAATTCATTGTTGTGTAGTCCCGGGGGAGGGGCGAAGCAGGGATTTGATTGCATAGTCCCGGAGGGGGGGGAGAAGGGATTACATTGTGTGGTCCCGGGGGGGGGCGCGGAATTCATTGTTGCATAGTCCCAGGGGGGAGGGGAAGCAGGGATTTGATTGCGTAGTCCCGGGGGGGGGAGGGGAGCTGGGATTTCATTGTGTAGTACTGGTGGGGAGGGAAACAGGGAATTCATTGTTGCATAGTCCCGGGGAGAGGGGAAGCTGGAATTTCATTGTGTAGTCATGGGGGGAAGCAGGGAATTCATTGTGCAGTCCTGGGGCGGGGGGGGGGGACAGGGAATTCACAGCGGACAGCTACCTTAAGGAATTTTGAACAAAGAGTGCCTATAGGAAAAGGACGACCCGTGCAACGCCGGGTAAAGAAAAGCTAGTCACTGATAAATATAATATATTTATAATACCTATTAAAATGTTCACCAGAACTGTATAATGTTAACATTGTGTCCACCCACTTCTTTGAAAAGAGAGGCTCAAATTTGCAATAATAATGATGATGATAATAATTTTTTTTTTACCTGCCTCTCCATTTTGATCGAGGCAGGGAACAACAATAAACATAATATATATAAACTAATTAAAAAACATAGTATACATTATTAAGACATCTTAAAAACATCTTTAAAGCATCCTAAAATTCCACCGGATAGGCCTGCCGGAAGAGATCAGTCTTTATGGCTTTCTTGAATTCCAAAAGACTGCTAAGTTGAGGAATCTCCTCTGGCAGGCCTATCCTTTAATGTGGTGGCTTCATATTAGTGGACCTACTTGCATATATCTCGAGTCAAACCTACTGAAATCCACTGTCCTGTCTAATAAACCAAACTCATACACAATGGGCAGTATCCAACACGGCCACTGCGCTTGTGGGAATGACTGCTAGTGTAACAGGAAACTAGTGCTGGCTAGCACAACCGAGGATACTAGCCAAAACTACTGCTTCTGGAATGGGATATGTCAGCGGAGCTCATGGAAGGGTTTCCCGGATTGCACTAGAAAGCGCTAGCATCTTGTTGCACTAGTGGTCATTCCTGCTAGCACAATGTGGTTAGCACTGACAGATTGTCAGCACTGGATACTCCCCAAACACAGGAATTTTAATACTTTGGTGTTGCATTACCCAGAAAGAGAGAGAATTTTAAAAAAAATTACCTTCTTTACTCGTCTTCCCACAAATATTCAGCAATTAGCCTTTATGCTCCTTCGTCTGCTGAAACTAACTGAAAGGTAGGGAGAAGCTTACCCTGTTCTTATAGTCCTCACATGGCTACAGGTGTGTAAGGATGGTGCCATTTCATTCAGGGGAGAGTTCTTTTCATAATTATTTGTTCTGCCTCCTTTACTCATGAGTAATCCCCTGAAATCCTTGCCAAAAACTTACAACATTGGCAAGTATTCCAAATCCTCATTTAGACCTTTTGGGATAAGACTTTCAAGTTTCAGAATCCAAAAACATCTCCCTTCTGAGGAGAAACTTTGTGTCTGCTTTTTTGCTATTTTTCTGTTACCTAAAAGGATAATTCCTTATTGCTGCAGGCAATGATTTACTAAAGGGGCTCCTGATCTTTTGTTTCAAATGTTGCTGAAGTGCTCACTGATATGCTTCTGCAGCTGTTTTGAGTCTGACTTACATATATTCTTTGACATGGACATTGCATACACCAACGATTGTGGGGCCACCACTGAAAAAGACCATATTACTAATGGAGACCAATCTCGCCTCTGGGGGTGGGGGACCACAAAAAAGCCTGAATTCCAGATCCCAAGGCACAGGGACAAATATATGGGAGAAGACATTCTTTAAATATCCCAGGCTCAGGCTATAAAGATCTTTAAAGGTTCCTTGTATTTAGCTAAGAAACTAACTGGTAACCAGTGAAGCTCTTGCAGTGCTGATGCAATATGCTCCATGAGGTTTGCCCACAATAAAAGCCATACTATCACATTTTGGACCAAGTGAAATTTCCTAGCTGTCTTTAAGGACAGTAATACACAAAGTGCATTACAGTAATCAAGTTGAAGGGTTATCAAGGCATGAAAAACAGTAGCAAGGTCCTTCTTTTTTCCCAGAAAGGGACACAGTGGCCCACCATTAAGCTTCGAGGAACTATAAGGTCTTGTTATCTATGGAACGTAATAAATATCTCCCCCTTTGTGCTAACAGATTTCACGAACAGAAAAGCAGTGGAAAATCTGGTTTGACAAGGAAAAACCAGAAGAAGAACTTGTTCCCAGTGGCTATGACCAAGCTCTGGACTGCTTCAGACGTCTCCTCCTCATAAGGTCTTGGTGTCCTGATAGAACTATAGCTCAGGTAGGCAAGTATGTTTGACAAGCATGTGAATAAAATGTCACAAGGTGACAGATCTAGTCTAAAGTTTGGCTTCTCTGTATGAAACCTTTCAATAACAGAATGGTGAGAATTTATTAACTTCATTAATAAAACAATCTGAGGTATTTTAAGCCTAAAGTCAAGCTAATTAAAAAATAAAAATATCTTTTTTATTACTGTTTCTGTGCTCAATCCATGTTGCCTTGATTGATAATTAGAACATACTTGCTAAGACGGCTAATACTTAAAGTAGAATTATTGGGTGGATTCCGTCTTAGTGCCATGCCCAAACCCTGCCAGTTTCTCCTATACAGGAATCTTGGCTATTCCCAGCACTCCAAACCTAACTCTTTAAAAAAATAAATAAAACAAAGTAATGGAGATGGGGGATGAAGAGGGGGTGGCAAATTTCCCTTTATGGAAGGGAGGGAGAAGGATCTGTATTGGCCTGCTGTTGTGGGCTTCTTGTCTGGACTCGGCCTTAACTTAAGTTGCCCTGGGACTGGAGAGCAGAAGGGAAGCACACTCTGGTTTCTGCCATCAGCCAGGGGACCTAGGGGCATTGGGAGGGGCTGCACCCCCAGGAATGACATCTAGCCAAGTAGGAGACCAACCTGTCCCATCCACCCTCTGGAGAAGGAGCAATTGCAGGGAGCTCGCTTCCCCCTCCCTGCCGGAACAAACACTTGGCTCCAATTGACAGTTGCCCTGCTGGACCTGCAGAAAGGAAAGAACCCTCTGGCCCCACCCGTTTGCCTAAGGAACAAGAGCCTCATCCTAGCAAGAATATCAGCAAAGGAAGATCAGCCTGACTCAAACTGCATTTAAATGCCCGCTTATAGCTCACCACCTTGTTCTGGGCTTGAAAAAAAACGATATCCCTTCTATTCTTTTCCCCTCTACTCTTCTCTTGCATGCCTTGTCTTTTTAGTTTGTAAGCTTGGTGGCAGGGCCTGTTTCTCTTTTTCTTACTGATGTCAGCTGCTTTGGGAGACAAGAATTGTCTGAAAAGCAGGATTAAAATGAGTGATGAGTGAAACACACACACTGGCATTCTGACAAAGGACACCCAAACCAGTGAGACTCTTTTATTGTAACAATCCCACAGTAAAAGCTTAATGGTTACAGTCTTCAGAAATCATATAGCTGGTGACAATGACCTATAGGCTAATTCCTGAGGTCAACCTTCCCAGGCAATCAAAGACAAGGGTTCTAGAAGACCTGAACAAATCCACACCTGCAGTTTTACTCCAACCTCAAAATCTTCATTGGAACTGCCACGTTACATGGGTTACTATCACATCCAAGAGTCAAAACAGGTTCAATGGTCAGTCCAGAGGAATCCCACACACGCAGAGACTTTGACAACCACGCCTTCTACTGTGGTATCTCCATGCTACATGGGTCCAGGCATAGAAAAATCCAAGAGTCAGGGTCAGTCCTAGCCATCTGGCAACTCCGGGCTATTGACGATGAAGATCCACAATCTATTGCAAACAAGAATTTACGCTCTATGAAAAGTGTAGCAGTACTTTTCATGGCAGGTTTTCATGGCGGGTATGAACCATACAAAGTTCAAAAGACAAGAGTCCAAACTGGAAGGCGAGTCCATTTGAAGAGTGCCTCAAGAGGCTCAGGTGGTAGACTAAACAGAGAGGATTTCAGGCAGTGAAGATGAGAATGTTCCTCGCCCAGGCTCCCAGCCTGGGCACAAGCTTAAAAGGGAAGGTGTGGCTGCAAAAGCCCTCTTCCTAAAAACTAACTGACAAGGAATTGTGGTCCATCAACTCGGTCCCCTGCCCAAACAGGGCATTTCCCTTCTGCCCTTCAGGGGAGAAGCTTCAACCTATGTGACACCTCCGAAAACCCTGTTCTGTTAGGTTCTGACAAAGAGGCTGCCAACTTCCTTCCCTTCCAAGGCCGAAGCTAGTATTAAATAAATAAATAAATAAATAAAATAGCAGCTGGACGGGAATAAGTTGCCTCCTGCCTGCTTTCCCTTGAGAACACTGACAGAGATAAGCCCACACTGATTCCGACATTCCACAGGCTGAATAGGCCCAAACCCACCCAAACCACTCCTGATCAGATTCTGGCTACAAACTATAAGGGCCACTGCAGCTCTGGAGCTGGGTTCACCTGCTGGGTTCTTGTTTCTTTTTCCTTTCTAATAAGTAGTAGAAGAATCTACTCTTGTCCCCACTGGTGCTTTGCAGCATCTCGAGTAGGCGAGGCAAGGAAAGAGAGGCCATATTTATTACCAGAATTTGAAAAGGCTCCTTCCTATGTTTTGGGAAGAACCTGAATTTGGGAAAGGGTTGGAACAATTGCTAGATAGACTGATATTAGAAAAAGATGAGGGTACATCACATATGAATAGCCCCAACCATATGAATATATGTAGCTGACCTTGTTCTGAGTCAGACTACTGGTTCTTCTAGCCCAATATTGTTTATCCTAAAAATGTCCTTCCCCCCAATGCCTCTGCATTCATGTTTACAAATAAATATGAAAAGTTGGTGTGCATCTTTTTCTCTCACTAGGCTCGGAAGTACATTATGGATACCATGGGGGGAAAATATGCAGAAGGGGTCATCCTAGATTTGGAGAAGATTTGGGAGGAATCCGATCCACGCACACCTCTCATCTGCTTCCTTTCCATGGGCTCTGATCCTACTGATTCCATCATTGCCTTGGGGAAAAGATTGAAGATTGAGACACGTTACGTTTCCATGGGCCAAGGGCAAGAGGTCCATGCACGCAAACTTCTGCAGCAAACTATGGCACATGTAAGACAGAATCTGAATTCTGTTTTAGTGCAAATCAGTCTTTGAATTTTTTAGGACATTATCACTCATCAAGATAGGTTAGACTGCACATGAGCATAGCATAATTGGTTGCTGAACTATGCAGAACCAGTTCCTTTTTTTCTTCATAAAGGCCTAAATAGAATTTTTTCTAATCAATAGCATACTAGCACTTTTAGAACCAGCTTTGCGTGTGTAGCTGAGGGAGACATTTTAACAGTATTAGGAAACAGTGGGACTATAAAGTGTATTATTTGTACTATTGGTTGGGATGACATACACTTATGATATGCGTATGTCACATTGATAAGTTAGCTGATTAGTATTCTGAATATACAAATCATTTTTTTCATCTAAAAGTCTTTTGTTCAAAATAATTTCAGCCAAATTCTGATTCCTCACCTGCAAAATAAGACTAATCCCCCTTTTGTGAAGGAATCCAAGAGTGTATATTTTCCAGGATGGAATCCACAGTGTGTGGATTTGAATATCTACCTGGACTGGGGAGAAGGAGATTTGAGTCTGAGCCTGTTTTTTGGTCCCATTCTAAATCCCTTTGGGGATGGCGAGAAACAAAGTAACAAACATTAGAACACAACGGGCAGGTTCGCCACCTTGAGCTTAAAGTTAGCCTGGGGCCCTGGCTGTGCTCGACTAACCATCGGGCACAGCGTGGGTCCTCACTCAGGCACCTCCTCCACACTCTTCCCCCTCAGTCCTCCTGCCGTTATCCCAGGGGACACCGCGGGAGCACTGAGGGGAGCGGAGCGGGATGACAGCTGCCCCAAAGTGCCCAACCTGCACTTTGGGGCAGCTGTCAGAGGCTTATGCCCCGCTCCCCTTGCATGGCATGGCCGCTGCTCAGCCGAGCAAGGACAATGAGCCCTGTGCTGCTTGGCTTCCTTTCAAGGAAGCCAAGCACCACGGAGATCATCCCTGGCCCTTGCTTGGCACAGCTACCGCTCAGCTGAGCAGTGGCCCCACTGAGCAAGGGCAATGAGCCCTGTGCTGCAAGGCTTCCTCGAGAGGAAGCCGAGAGCCATGGCGCTCATCCCCAGCTCTTGCTCAGGGCAGCGGCCACTCAGCTGATTGTGCCAGTGGGTGGGTGGGTCACTTTTTCCTCAGGCTCCTCCCAGGGAGACTGAGGAGAAAGCAAATCCTGCCTCCCTCTCCGGTTCGCAAGCTCCTCGCCAGATGGAGGGGGTGGTGCCTCTGTTTGTCATCACTGCGTGTGTGTGTGTGGCGATGACAAACAGAAGCGCTCCCCCTCCGGCTCATCCACCCGCCCTTGCCCGATATGGTGCACATGGGCGCCACACCAAGCGAGGGCAGTGGGATGAGCTGCGCTCCCCTCGCTCACCGTGACGGCCACTCAGCGGCCAGGGCAGCGAGCAACAGGGGGATGAGCTGGTGTCTGCTGTGCACCAGCCCCTCAAGCCCCAACTGGGGCTTGGGGAGGCGGTGCGCGGTTGACAGCTGCCCAAAGTGCCGCTTGGGCACTTTGGGCGTCTGTCATCGGTGCTCACCCAAAGCCGCTTGGCCAGAAGGCAATGCTTTATGCCACTCTGGCCAAGCAGCTCTGTAGTTTTCTGGCTTGGCCGTGGCTTAGCGTGTCTTCTAGGTTCGAATGACATGCGAAGCCATGGAGGGTTAAGTAAACCCTAAAATAAGCCATGGCTTCTTGGGGTGGTTTTGTAGCCACCCTGAAGTCACCCTGTGGGAAGTGGGTCGGCTTGGTGTGTCGTGTGAATCCAGTCAACATGTTTATGCCACCATTGTGGGGATGTGAGCATTGGTATTGCTGGCAAAATAATAATAATAATAATAATAATAATAATAATAATAATAATAATAATAATAATAATAATATATATATATATATATATATATATATATATATATATAATCATCATCATCATCTGGATTGGGTTGACTTCTCCTATGGTTTCCTTGCCTTAGGGTGGATGGGCACTTCTGCAGAACTGCCACCTAGGGCTTGACTTTATGGATGAGTTGATGGACACCATTGTGGAAACAGAGATTGTTCACGAGGCTTTCCGCTTGTGGATGACGACAGAGGTTCACAAGCACTTTCCCATAACCCTTCTACAGATGTCTATTAAATTCACCAATGAGCCTCCCCAAGGACTCAAAGCTGGCCTAAAGAGGACCTATGGAGGTAACTGACTTGTCCTCCTCTCATCTTCTTCGTAGGTATTTCATAGAAATTTCAGCATATAGTAACATACTTTAAATCCAGCTGATTTCAGTGAGACAAAGCTATGCCTAAATTTCTCTGGATTACTGCTTTTTAGCAGTATCTTCAGTGGTCAACTTGTACTGGGCATTCTACTTTGTGCAGGTATTTAAATGTATAGGCTGTCCTCATGAATGGCTCTGGCTATGCCTATAAATAGAATGCTAGACAAGAATGTTGTAATTATTTATTTTCTCCCTGATTTATTATTAGTGATTAGTGTTTATTTTCTCCCTGATTAGCTAATTTGTCCGGGAAAATGTTGTGGGTGACTGCCAGCATGGTATTAGAAACTTTTACTATTCATTATTTCTTTATGAATGTTATTTCTATGTGTGGTGGGTTTACAGAATTAGGACTGCTACATTTCTATATCCCCCCTGCTCCAAACTTAAAAACATGTATTTTTGAAGCGTAACGTCTAGGGCTCATTTTTTTTTTGTTGGTTTTAAACTCTCTGCCCTGAAGAATGTAACTAATAAACACAGTGATGTAATGTGGTATTATTTTTGTGCACATTGTTGCTATATGAAAGTATGTGGAGAAATGAGTACGGGAGAGGAAAAATGCAGCTCTAGGAAGCAAAATGCAAGTACCTTCCATACGGGACTCTTTAAGGAGGTTCCACAGGACACTGTCTAAACCTCATGGTTTATGATGCTATCAAACCATGTCTTTGTAACAGGTGTGAGTCAGGATCTCTTGGATATCAGCAATATGGTACAGTGGAAGCCGATGCTGTATGCTGTAGCTTTCCTACACTCCACAGTCCAGGAAAGGAGAAAATTTGGACCTCTGGGATGGAACATTCCTTATGAATTCAATCAAGCTGATTTCAATGCCACAGTACAGTTTGTTCAGAACCATTTGGATGACATGGACATCAAAAAGGTACTTGGCACCACCTGGCTGAAAATAAGTGTCTAACTTTGTTGACTGAATTGTTTCAACAAAAGTCTTCTTTCTATAATTCTGCTTATAAGTGAATTGATCTTTTAAGTTAAAGGTGCATCAAGTTTGATGGGCTGGGGTGAAGCTGGGGGATGGGAAACTTCAACTCTTTCACCACACCCTCCACCTCTACGGCTTATTCACCAACTTCTTTGATGTTCATTAGAATGTATAGGGTGGAGGGAGGAAAGAGGCTAGTAGGTAGGGGATGAGGGATGGCTGAGGGGATTGGTGAAGGGATCCAGCTCTATAATGGGTCAAATTTGACTCGAACTGGCTCAGAATAAGCCAGGGAGTGAGGTATAGATCTCTTGGAATTCTCCGAACTGGCTTTTAAATATAAGAGAGACATTTTAGCACACTGCTGCATGAAATTCCCCATGTTTGTTTTCTGTTTTGTTTCAGGGTGTGTCATGGAATACTGTCCGTTACATGATAGGGGAGATTCAGTATGGTGGAAGGGTTACAGATGACTATGACAAGAGGCTGCTTAACACATTTGCTAAAGTGTGGTTCAGTGAAAACATGTTCAGCCAAGACTTCTCCTTCTACAAAGGCTACAGCATACCCAAGTGCACTGCAGTGGATCAGTATCTTCACTACGTACAGGTTTGTGTAATTAGCAAACCTATCAAAAGGAAAACTTAAGAGCGGTTCGGTTGCAGTTGGCCAAACAATAACTTCCTTCCTGCACAAGGACAATGTATTTGTTTACTTCCTATCTAATGGAGCTTCCTGTAGGGACATTTCAGGTAGGAAATCTGAGGTATAAAGGACTAGATGCCAAGATGTGGAGATTCCTACTAGTGGGCAAATCTGAACCTGTGCTGTATTGGTAGTCTTCCATTACTGCCTTTCATCTTCAGAGAGATAGTGTAATGCAGTGGCTAAGAGACTGAGTAACGAATCAGGAAGTCCCTGGTTTGAATCTCACCATGTGGCATTAGGCAAACACTCTCGGCTTCAGGCTCTCCACCTCATCTGCAATATGGGGGAAAAATAAGACTGAGTTTCCTTACAGGGTTGTTGTAAAGATTACAGAGAGATAATGCATGTGCAGTGCTTTTGAATGCTTGAAAGGACTATACAAACTTTGGGTTGGATCCAGATTTATGCTGGGTCAACTGTGCAGATGCAAGTGGAATTCCCCGCCCCACCTTTCCACATCAGCCCTTCCAGCCCCCTGAAAATATTACACAGAGAGTCAGCTGACATGCTGAATGGGGTGAGCTGTGATGTGGAGGGGGGATCCCCAAATATTGGGCAGAGGGACCTCCGATGAGCAGGGACCTTCCTCTCATGGAAAGTCAAGGCAGATCCTGGATCCAACCCATTAAGTATAATTACGAAGTATTATCCTCCAACTTCATGTAATGGTTTCCTAAAAATTATTGTGTGTACATGAAAAGATCTCTATGGAAGGCATCATTAGATGGTTTTCTACATTGTGTTGGGATCCGACCACATGAGAGACTGGTTTGAATGTTTTTGTGTCACTATAATATTGGTGGCACTCTGTGTTAATGGCATAATCTTTAAACCACACCTGTTTGAATATTCTTTTATACTCCAATACACTATTTCTCCTACCTTTTCTAAAATGTTTTAATGCCAAGGTCTTTATCAATAATACATGAAAATTGGGAGAATTTATCGATACCAGTTGCTTCATTTCTACTCTCTGAGGATGATATTCCTGTGCCATTTGCAACTTTTTGTTTGTTTGTTTAATGTTGCAAAGCCGATCTGATTGCCACCATTATTTTAGTTTTATTCATATTAGCCACCAGTGCTTGGAAAGCTTGTGTATCTTAATCTGCTATATGTCTTCTTTATGTTTACCTGTATAGGGCTTGCCTGCTTATGATACTCCAGAAGTGTTTGGGCTGCATCCCAATGCAGACATTACTTACCAGAGCAAACTTGCAAAAGATGTGCTGGACACTATCCTCAGCATTCAGCCTAAAGACAGCTCCAGTGGAGGAGGTGAGACCAGAGAAGCTGTGGTTGGTAGGCTGGCTGATGACATGCTGGAGAAGCTTCCTGCAGACTATGTACCATTCGAGGTAAGTTAATGAAATCCTCCTCATGGCAGAAGATGCTGGCTGGATTTGATTTCTTTTTAGGCCTGCCCAACTGAAAAAAGCTTTTCTGTTCTTCTTTTTAAATGCTGTCTATATACATTTACCTCAGATACCAAGCAAGGAATGAGTTGTAGGTCAGGTTCAAACTGGGGATGAAAATGTAGCTCAGGCACTCACTCAGCCCTAAAGTGCTTGCGTTTTTTAAAATTTATACACACTTACATTGGAACAATCTAACTAGTATAAAACAGATTAAAAAGTTATTTGGATTAATTATATATAAAAATAACATCCAAGAAAAGGTAGCCTAGTAAGATCTCTCCATTGTTGTACAATGCATAGGAAAGGATCAATCTAAAAGAATAGCAAAATCAAGTACCATCTGTGAAGTTGATAGCTCACAGATAATGCAGGATACATACATATATTTAATCCATCTCTTAGCGTGATTTGGTAACAATGTTTATAGTGGGATTTAGGAAACTGTAGTTTATATCATCATGGGAAAAAGCTTCTCAGTAGGTCTTCAGGTTTCCCCTACAGAATTATGGATGTGTGGAGAGGGTCAAGTCGCTAACGATGATAACACCAATTATATTTGTATTGGTGTTCTCTCTCTCTCTCTCTCTCTCTCTCTCTCTCTCTCTCTCTCTCTCACACACACACACACACACACACACACACACACACACACACCCTTCCGTCCTAACCAGGTAAACGACATGTGTCCTTCAGTGTCTGAGATATTCAGGCAAACCTCTCACATACAGTCTCAGTCTTTAGGAAAACAACAAAAACAGTTGGCTTCACCTGTCACTTTTGTTTGAAAAGTTCTGTCTTTTTAGCCCCTTCCCTCCAGATATGACTTCATGTAAGTTAGCATGCTGGCTTCTTACAGGGCCTTGCAGCGTACACTTTCTTATATTCATATATTCTCTGTTCTTATGTTAGGTAAAGGAAAGGCTTCAGCATATGGGGCCATTTCAGCCTATGAACATCTTCCTGCGGCAGGAGATTGATAGAATGCAGAGGATTATTGCTCTGGTGCGAAACACTCTGACAGATCTAAAACTTGCCATTGATGGAACCATCATAATGAGTGAAAACCTCAGAGATGCTTTGGATTGTATGTATGATGCAAGGATTCCTGAACGCTGGAGGAAGGTTGGTATTGTTTCTTTCCCTGGAGGAAAAATAATAGTGTTAGGTTCAAATGACACTTTACATTAGTTACATCTTGTGTAGCTGATCCACTCTTCTTTTCTTACTTTAGAGTAAGTGTGTGTTGCCCCAATTTGGATTGGGACCACTGTGCACTGGGAGGGGAGGATTAAAACCTTCCCCTCTGTCCAGGCTCAGTTTCCTGGCACCTTCAGTCAAACTGAAACCAAAGACTTGTGTTTATAACAAAAGTCTTTGTGTAACCTGATCTACTACAATAATAAGCTTTCCAGAGGTTCATGGCAGAACTTCCAGCATATATATCCCCCAACAAAGCAAATAGCTTCTACAAAAGATATTGGCACACTGCTTAGGTAAAGAAACAGTCTCAAGGTTAGCAGTCAATCAGAGTCTTAATCCTAGCAACAAATGGCCCCGCAGAATCTCACATTACAAAGTCATGGCAAGCAAGAGTTCACAGATTTACAATGAGTTCTGGTGAGGAAATATCCTGAGCACTAAAGACATCGATCTCAGCAAATGCACTCTGGCTGTTACATCAATTTAGATACAAGGGGAGCAGCTGTTGGAGCCCACCTTCTGATGACCTATCCCAACAGGGATTTCTAGTCCCTTAAGTGAGCAGAACGTCAAAAGGGGCACAGAATCAGGGATTCTGATGCTGAATCTGACCAAGGCCCCCAATTAGCAGGGTCCACAGTGGCGCCTGGCTAGCCCTGACACCCCCATCCATTTGGTTCCTCACACACCGCACAGGAATTAACGAAATAAAAAAAAAGCCTGTATTAACATAACGTGTAATTTGACCCTTAGATTATTATTAGTACACTGGGCTATATATCCTGCATACAGATGTCATGTGTTTCAAAGCATCTAAATACACACTTCCTAAATGGATTCCTTGTAATTGAAGGCCAGTTCTCTTTTATAATACCTGAATGGCATAGTTGCTTCTCATGTCACTCTGGTAACATTTGAACTTCCTAGACCATATGGGAAGAGTGTGTGATGTGGTTTTCCCCCCACACCATTCCTATTTAGTATCTGTGGATTCTATTGTGATTAAACAACAATTGCATTTATCACACAATCTTCTAAATCCAGCAGTAATGTTTTCCCATGGTAATGTGGGCCTAGTTCTCACTAAGGTGGGGAACCTGAGTCTGGGCTGTACCACTTCAGACTACAGGTGGGGGCTCCCGTGTTGGAATGCACCTCCATACAAGGAGAAGGGTTCTAGCCTAGCCTTCTCCCTGACATCTTGTTTTCTATGTGGAGGAGCATGTCATCACGTGAGCAGTCTGAAATGAAACAAGCAAAAAGGCACAGCTTTACCACCTCAGTGAGAACAAGGCCTTGATGTATAAACACTCTGTTCTTACTTTTGGGGCATTGCAAGTATAACTTGAATTCTTTACATTATATTTAAAAAAAATCCTCTCTCTTTTCTAGGCATCTTGGGCTTCCAGCACTCTTGGATTTTGGTTTACTGAGCTTCTTGAAAGGAACCGGCAATTTCACTGTTGGATTTTTGAAGGGCGACCAAACTGTTTTTGGATGACTGGGTTCTTCAACCCTCAAGGATTTTTAACTGCAATGAGACAGGTTAAAGAATGCCTTTAAAACATATTTTCTATGCATTTCATGTTTTAATTCCTTTTTTTCCTCTTTTGCTTACCATCTGAAATGAATGGTAGCAGATATAATATTTGTTCTCATGCAAACAGATTTGAGTTGCTTTTGCCTCCCTGACACATTGTGGGTCCTGCACAATTCTGGCCTTACTTTGGCTTCCTTTTTTTTGTAGCTGTGGGCCAGGTGTCGAATGTTCCTGTCTTGATCCTCTGGTCTGTTGGAGCAGGGGTGGGCAACCAGAATCAGATGGGGGGGGGCTGAATGACCACACACACACACACACAGCCCTCTGAAGACTGAATGATCTTAAGTGGCATAGCCATGCCCCCTAACATCAAAGGGCATGGCCACACCCTGATGTCATTTAGTCCCTGGCGGGTGTGTTGGGAGAATGATCCTCCCGGCGCATCTGCTGGCAACTGGCTTTGCTCCACACAGGTCTTTTCCCATCAGAGAGTAACAGTTAGAGGATTAGCAGAGAGCTAGGCCTGTTAATTTTATTTCTTTAAAATTGTCGGTTTTTATTTAGGTGTTTCAGGCATCTGCTCTCAGAGGTACAATGTGGTAGGAAACTTATCTTTTGAAGCTTCAGAAACAAGTAACTATTGTTCAAGGAACTACTATATGTCTTAAAGTTCAGGCTTTTCTCAAACTTCACAGACAAAAGCCTTTCAATGATCCATTACATGAATAGAAGCCTGCCAACTCTACCAGCCTCTACAGGCCAAAATGCGGTCCACCCTTATCCCTTACCCTCTATGAGACGCTGCTGCCGCCTATTCACCCCCCTTGGTTGCATAGCAGCCTTGTCTTTTTTTGTTAGATTCAGGGAACTGAGAGCTAATTTTTCCTTCTTCCCTAAATGTATGTATGTATGTATGTATGTATTTATTATATTTATACCCCGCCTTTTTTCCTGCAAGGAACCCAAGGCGGCTTACATAATCCTCCTCTCCATTTTATCCTCACAATAACCCTGTGAGGTAGGTTAGGCTGAGAGTTAGTGACTGGCCCAAAGTCATCCAGTGAGTTTCATGGCCAAGCGGGGACTAGAACCCGGATCTCCCGAGTCCCAGTCCAACACTCTCACCACTATGCCACACTGGCTCTCTAGTGAGGGAAAAAAAGAGAGGCTGCCAAGAGGATGAGGATAGTAAGTGGGTGACAGCTGTGGCTCCCCTTGCAGAGAGAATGGAGTCAGAAAATAGAAAAGAGGCATTCTGGCAGTGTGAGCTTTTAACATTGGCTTCAACCAGTGATTTTAATAGGCAAATGGGGGCGTTTGTTGATACAATGATTAATTAAAAGACTACTTCCTGAATCTGAAGTAACTCTTGATCCCTCTGGGAAATAATAACCTAAATGAGCCCCATCTTTCTGGTCAGGTGATGCTAACTGGCACCACATGGGGTTTCTAGAGTTGACTTAACATGCATTGTTGCTGGATTCCAGGGCAATGAAATTGATCATCACATGTCAGTGTCACACTCTTTATCAAGTTTTACTCAGCTTGTTAAGCCCCAAGGGTGAGGGGGGGGAGAGGAATCTGTGTGAGCTGCAGTAAACAGGACTGCACATGGCCTTCCCTGATGACTTGTTAGTTTATTCTGAAGTTATGGAATGACTGGCTCTTGCCCTACTGAAATCCAGGTTCCCAAACCTTAGCAGTTGTATTTCTTTGAACAGGAAATTACTCGAGCAAACAAGGGATGGGCACTTGACAGCGTAGTTCTGTGTAACGAGGTCACCAAGTGGATGAAGGATGACATCACATCTCCTCCTCCTGAAGGCGTCTATGTATATGGCCTCTACCTAGAAGGTGCTGGGTGGGACAAAAGGAACATGAAACTCATAGAATCAAAACCGAAGGTGCTATTTGAGCCGATGCCTGTGATAAAGATATATGCAGAAAACAGCTGTAAGTATTGAGTTGATCATGGTGATGATACATTTATGGATATATTGGAATATTTTAACATTTTTATAGTTCTACTGCAGTTTTTATGGCAGTGTCTGCTCATAGTTTCATTGCAGCCAAATTTTACAACCTGAGTTGTCAACCAAATGAAAATGATTGCTGATGTCAGCCCCTGAGGACCACTTTAATGTTGCCACTCCTGCATAGAGGCCACTGAAATGCCTTACCTGTGGTGGTGATCTGTTCAGAAGCCATAATGTTAAAGTGTTCCTTACTGCCTATGGTATTGCTGAATTGTGCGTGAAGTGTATCCACCAGCGTATTCCAGGCAGCAGCTGTACTAGCATGTATGCTTTATGGCCATGGCCAGTGACGTTCTAGGAAAGGTTAGAGAATGGTGAACAATGCAACTGGTAGCTCAGGTTTGACCTGGAGCTGTTTATAGTAAGCCAAGATCACCCGAAGCTACGTAATAGGAACTGCAGGAAGCACGGTTTACTGGGACTCAGCAGAAGGGCCCTCTGCTCTGCAGGATTCTGCAAGTGATTCTAAGTTGCTCAGTGAGAAAAGGTACCCTCAGGACCCAGGTTCTAGGTTAGTCATTTTTGCCAGTATCCTCAAGAGTATCCCCTTTTCCCTTGAATATTTGTTGTCTATGATAAGAAGGTACATTTACAATAAAAAGTAAGATGGGAAGGCACCAAATACAGGAAACAAGGGAGGAAGCCTCTGATACACAGAAATTGGATTACTGAGCCAAACGCATTTCAAATTTCTCCTTCAGGAGCACTGTTAGGCACAACCAGCTTGTGTTTTTGGCCTCTGTTATAGGAGATGCCACAAGACCCACATCTTTTGTTTCTGATGGATTAATTGTAATAATTACTATTGTCTGGTTCCATGCCTATGATCAGTAAAAGAGAATAGAAACCCCATTCCATACATGAACATGGAGCTCAGGCATACAACCAAGCTGCCCACTGGGTGTACTCTCTCTCACACACTGAGGTAGCTTGGTCATTTGTTTCATCCTGCCAAGAGGTAAAGAGGATTTCACCACAAGACAGGAGCAGAATGTATGGCAAAATGGTCATTGTGGTTTGTAAAACAGAGAGAAAAGTCACTCTTACACCACCCGTTGACCTCTCTGGCTATTGGTACAAAAGGACAGTCAACTGTAGAAGAGGAAAGCAATGTTCCTGAGACTATAGCCTTGCATGCCACCATATTAAATAAAGGCATATAGAATGGATCATAGAACAACGTTAGTTGAGGTGTGTACTAATCAGTACAATGGGGCATACCGATTGTAGATGGCATTAACAACATTAGGTGTGCTTAGCCCCACTTAATTCTATGGGCTTAAGCAAGGTGTAGCCGGGCGTAAGGTTGCAGCCTCTGTTAGTATGCCCTAGCATATTTATTTTTAATCATTTCTGCATTTCCTTTTTCAACATTAAAACTGAAGGCAGCCGGCAGATGTAGCATACTTGGTGTTAGCAAAAGAATAAAAGATGGTTGATCTCAGTAGACCAACAGAGGTGCCTCCCTGTCTCCCGCTCTCCTTTTGCCAGCGACAGAGTTGGCTTTGCAGTTGATGCACTCTAGGTTGGAAGGAGAGGGGCCAAGTGACACTTGGTCCAAGAGGGTTGTTACTTCTTCGTCTGTTTCCAGATGCCAGCTACCACTCGAAGTGTATTAGCCAATAAACAGGAAGTAGCTAATAAATATGAATTTATACATCTGTTTATGGTAGGCCGCCAAACCTGCTCTATAAGCCATAATGAGACCCAGGGATAAGAAGTGAAGATTAAATTTTTTGTTAATGCGGCAAAAGTAAATCAACACATCAGAAAAGAGATGGGATCTCTTTTGTTTTGTTTTTTCACTGCTTAGTTTATTTAAAGGATTTTAAAAAATAGCTTAAAACCAACTTTTCACTGTTGTAAGGATGCAAAGTTTTTAGCAAGTGCTCGGGAGGCTACAAGTTGTGTGCTGGCACTGGTGTTGACAGCTACATGTACAGAGTTTGGATCTGCTTGAGCAAACAAGTCAAAAGATTGAAAGAGCAACTTTAGAAGTGAAGAGAAGGACCTCTGGGGTCCATGAAGGAGGGAAGCAGCTGTCAAAATGGATTGTGGGCTGGAGAGATGGACACCCGAAGCCCAGGCTGCTCTGCTTTGTGGAATTCATCTTCTGCAGCTTGCCTGAAAACAGTCAGTTTGTTAAAGAAATAAAATCCCACATGAAATAAATATAAAAGCTTTGAAAGGCAAAGTCTTGTGGCCCATCATCCTGCTTTCATTTCATTTTTGGCACAGTCCGTTTCTACGGTCAAGGCTGTTTGCTTAATTGAGAAACATGTAATTAGAGGCAAGCAAGCGTAATGCCTGTCAGTGTCACATATGTCTTTCAGCTATGTGAGGGGGCTTGTATATTGCAGGGGCCCTGTGTGTGTGTGTGTGTGTGTGTGTGTGTGTGTGTGTGTGTGTGCTTTCAGTGGAGAATGGGCCATCCATTGACAGAAGGAGGTTGGGTTTTGCCCCTAGTACAACCATGTTCCCAAGGGCAGCATTTTATCTCTTTCTCATAGGAGTGAATAGCACCCCATCTGGGAGAAAATAGATATATATGTATTCAGGGTATTGTTGACATAGAGATAAACCTGCCCCTGTTGACCCAAGTTTTTGAGTCCTTGGATCTTATATACGGTACTCTACCCCTGTCCTAAAATATACTTGGTGTCAGCCAAGTTTCTACCTTTCTCAGTGCCTATGGGGTTGGAAACGGCAGTCATAGACCAACAATGGGACTCTGTGCTGAGTTAGGTGTGGGTAAACCCACTGAAATCAGATAAGTCAAACTCTGCATAGGATCAGTCTAAATGTTATTTAACTGGTGTGTGTGTGTGTGTG
The DNA here is from genome assembly GCA_021292165.1 of Shinisaurus crocodilurus. Taxonomy (NCBI): domain Eukaryota; kingdom Metazoa; phylum Chordata; class Lepidosauria; order Squamata; family Shinisauridae; genus Shinisaurus; species Shinisaurus crocodilurus. Next base: position 113,858,869 of record CM037880.1, on the reverse strand, counting down.
TGTGTGGCATACTCATGATTGACAGGAGAGAGATTTAACTACAGTTTGGAGTTTGCTATGGTCTTAGATGTAATGGAACTTCTTTTATTGGTTCTCAGACACACAAGGTCCCTGGCTTGAAATCTAGATAAACAGTAAAATAGTTTTACTTTGCACTCATTAAGAAGATTTTAATGCCACATTGAAAGGCATTTGTGTCAGCACTGCACTCTTTCATTGTATGTTTTGTCTGTAACATGTGAAGATCCCACTTGTTTACAATAACTTGGTGAAGTAAGATGCCTACTAAAGACTTATCAAAACTACTGTTGACATAAACAGTTGTATATTCAAGACTGAGGACTTCAGTGCAATCCTATACATTTCTACTCAGAAGTATGGCCCATTAAATCAATGGGGCTTACTCCCAGGTAGGTGGGTATAGGATCACAGCCCAATCCTTTTATGAAAATGAATTCAAGAGGGGTTTTTTTTTGGTCTTACCCTGTCCTAAGAGCTTAAACCAGGCTCTCCTTAGCTCATTTTACCCTGATAATACCCCTCAGAAAATGATTTGGCCAAGATTGACTGACACTAATCTGGGCTAGGATTTGATTATGTTTTACACTCAATATCCAATGCTCTTGCTATTACATTGTGCTAGCATAAGGGACCTCTAGCACAATGCCAATAGCATTAGCTGGTACAATGGGATTCCTCAGAAAACATTGAATGCTGCCCATGCTCTCCAATAAGGTGTTCAGTTTGTTCATTGACAATTAGAACAATGAAGTGTTTCTTTTTTCCTCTTCCCAGCTTCAAGGGATCCACGTCTGTACTCGTGTCCAATCTACAAAAAACCAGTTCGGACAGATCTGAATTATATTGCTGCAGTGGATCTGCGGACCACCCAACCACCTGAACATTGGATATTGCGTGGAGTTGCCCTACTGTGTGATGTCAAGTAATGTTAAGAGAACCCCTGCATGTTTGTTTTTTTAAGTGTTATCCCCCACCAAGGTTTTTAGAACAGTCTTTTCCTTCATATTCTTCACTTTGAGAGACCACATCACAAGGAACTAGCTAGGTGACTGGTCACATGATTGTCGTTGATTTTTTTTTTAAACAAAAACACCCATTTGAGTATCCCTCTTCTAGTGTTCCTTGACTTTTTCTCAAAGGTTAGTGGGCTAATAATATGGAGAAGCTGAATTTTCAGGCACCAGAAAGCTCAATGAATACATTCCCTCATTCAACATTGTCACTGAATTGCACTTTTGTGACTTCTAATAGACAGGAAGACATTATTGGTCACTGTCACCTCCTAGTGTGACCAATATTTGGCAATTTCTATAGAGCAAAAAACAAAAATATGGAGTGCCACCTTCCACATAGCATGTAAGTTTCCCCCTCACAGTAGTCCCAAGCAAATTGGCACCATTGTCATAACTGGCTTGCAATATTTCTTCAGATAACACTGGCGTTTGCTGCCACCTTAGAACATTTGAAATTCACCGGCTGTAACCCAGGCAGAGCTGTATGTGCTGAGGTCCTTTTGAAATCCATGGGAGTATGCACAAACATGTTCTGGATTATACCAACTCTACTTGACTGAATTTTGGTGAAATAAATTCATAAGCAAAGTACTAGAATGTGCCAGAATTATTCTAGGCACCGATCATCTCTTTTTGTGCTGTCTTATTTTCATCTCTTTCCATGTTATCATTCCTGTCCTGTCTTCTTTCCTTTGATTTTCAAACCTTTCTGACGAGTGTAGTTAACATTTCATATTTGGTGTCAGCTGAAGAGAAATTTAGATCATGCCAGCCAATTTTGCTCTGTCACACTTCACGTCAAGTCCTCTTTCTCAGTTATAAGATGCTGGACAGATATCTAGACTGTGTTTAAAAGCAGCCTGGCTCAATCTCAGTAAAAGAAAAATCCAAATCCCAAATATGTTTTGATTATATTTTTTTAAAAACCAACCTTTTAACCCATGCTTGGCCTAAAACCCATTAAAATAAATGTACACTGCTTAAACACACACACACACACACACACACACAACCAAGCAACATCCAAGACAATGTATGTATATGCTTCTTCTCTGTGGAGTTACCATATCATTGCAGAATCAAATATCTGATAACTCTGAACTCTACTTTTAAAAACCCAAGTGTCCAGCCCTTATGGTTGGGGTGGTAGAGCATATGTTTTGCATGCATATTACTGAAATTCAAAGACCTTGACTTAATGAAATGCAACTTACTTGGATTCACTAGGCTTATCAAGCAGTTGCCTATCTGGCTTGACACGAACCTTTCCTGTCAATAGAAATTCTGCATAAGGACTGAAATTGAGGTAGACCCAGCCTAGTGCATTCATCATTGTAATGGATGATGCTAAGGTTAATAGATATTTTCTCATCCAAGAAAGGTTTGTGAATGGTAGATAAATGGATTTGCTAGTAGGAAAGCCACTTGCATGTACAAAGGAAGAACAACGGCGGTAGACCTACCACACTTGGAGGAGAGACTGCTTTTTATACAAATGCAAACACAATAATGGATTCGTAGAAAAGCTTATTGTAGTACACAATCTAACATTTTCCATATATAATTATGTACAAATTATATTTACTTGCATTTGTTACCTGATCTAAAGTTAATTTTTCCCCATTATTAAAAGCAAACGTTGAAATGTGTTTCAGAATGACTGATTTTAGTTGGTGCATTGATAGTGATTGGCATCGAAGAATGTCGTTTGCAGAAACAAAGCAGCTGTGAAAAACATTTAAAACACAAAGTAGAGCACAAACTTCTTTACTTACAAATATTATAGCAAATTTGTAGAAGCTCATGAATGGAATTAGTTTATTCCAGTAAACTGGGATGTTGCGGATTATACTAGCAAACCTGCTTTGTGGGTAGAGGACTTGAGCAAGTCCCCTTTTTCTATAATTTCCACGGCATCGGCATCTTTGTTGTTTGGACATGCAAAGAATGCACCAGCAGCTCCTGTACTAAGTGACCAGATGGATGTTACTGACCTACATCAGGCCTGCTGAGCATGTGATCTACCAAGCCCAACACAACCAGCCAGCTGTGCATGGTGTCCCACCAGGTTTATTATTATTATTATTATTATTATTATTATTATTATTATTATTATTATTATTTATATTTATACTCTGGCTTTTTTCCTGCAAGGAACCCAAGGCGGCTTACATAATAATCCTCCTCTCCATTTCATCCTCAAAACAACCCTGTGAGGTAGGTTAGGCTGAGAGTTAGTGACTGGCCCAAAGTCACTAACTGGCCCAAAGTCACCCAATGAGTTTCAGCGGGGAGTTTCAGCGGAGCGGGGAATAGAATCCGGATCTCCCAAGTCCCAGTCCAACACTCTCACCACTACGCCACACTGGCTTAATTTATTAAGAATTAATAAATTCTTCTTGCCTGGGACTGCAAAAAAAAAAAATGAGGTTTCTAGTGACTGGAAGTCCTAATACGTACCTGGTGTGCTACCTTAGGCATTGTGGATTACATGTTGTGCAGGCGTGCTTTCCAATTGGTTTTGTGTGATTTGCTCCTGCCCTCTAGGCACTCAGCCCCAAATGTAGAGGTTGGAATACAAAAATGAAAGTGAGGGTCATGCTTGAACTAGCTCACATGTGGTCTTCTAAAATCTTTCCTGCCTTCCCTATACTTCTGGACCAATAAGGGGGAAAGGAACTACTTTCTGCACTATACAAGCTTGTAAAGTCATGTATGACTCTTAACCTTCCCTTTCCTTCACCTGTAAATCACACAAACATGGTTCAAAAGTTCAGGTAGGAAACTGATCTGCCATATAGCTGTTTTGGTTTGTGGGTCACCTGTGTTTTACTTAATGGATTTTTAAAAACACACACAAAAAACCCTGAATCTCCTGGTGTGTGTGTGTGTTGGATTGCAGTGACTATTTATGGTTGTGAGAATGAATCCACTTTTCTTTTCCGCAAAATTTGCTTTCCTGTCCTCGTGGATGCCCTTTTCCTCACTCTTGCTCCTCTGGCTCCTCTTAATCACTATTCCCACATTCTTTGTCACTTCCTCAACATTAAACTCCATTATTCCTTAATTTATTTTGTAATTCCTTCCTTCAATTCATTGTAGTCGATAAGTATCTCTCACTCTTCCCCTGCCAGTTCCCTTCAAGAATTAGGAGAACAACTCGGAACAATGTGTCATAAGCAAGTATGCTGCTAAGGGAGTTAACTTCCTAAGTAATTAAACATTAGTAGTCATTGCTGGTTCTACAGAATTAAAGAACTACACTGTTCTTTAATTGTGTTGCGAGTTGTGTGCGAGTTGGGAGATTTATAATCCTATCCTATCTGTGTGCTAACAGACGCCTGAAATTCCACACACAGATCTTCCAGATCTCACCTCCCTGCGCAGCGTGCTTTGTCGGTACCTAGCTTGGCCAGCCCAGTCTGCCCTGTAATCAGACTTGCTTCCAGCTTCCCCGTTGCAGATTAATCCATGGAGTCAGGAAACACTCTGGAACACCACAGGTCTAATTCTACCTGTTTATTTACTTAGCAAGTAAAGTTCTACAGAGTATACATTTCCTAGTTACAGTCCATGTGCAGAGTATAAATGCATAGCAAGCATTACATCCAGTGGAGTAAGTTGAGCTTCACTCCACCTCAGCAAAGACGTTACATTGTTGCAAGAACAAAGTCAAGCAAGAAGAACAAGAACAGAGAAAGCAGTCCACCTTCTCTCTAAGATGGCTTCAGACAGAAAACAAGTTAGCATGTCATCAGAACATACAAACCATGTGACCAGCTCATATTGTTCCCACAGTCCAGAATACAAGGATTCTAGTAAGACATAACAAAACCTGTTTACCTTGCCATTCTGTCTCTTCCATGTGTAAACAATGTGCTGCAGCTGGTAAAGTGATACATATCACAACATCTATTTCTATGATCCCCCCACAAGCTGAGTACATCTTGTTTCACATTTGCTCAATGAGGCCTAGCGCCGTCATTAGCTTCCTGTGTCTTACTACAGGTAATGGTTTTGTGAAAAGATCTGCCACCATGTCCCCTGTTGCACAGTATTTGACTGTTACCCACCCTTTCTGCACACAGTCCTTTACATGAGAGTAACGAACATCAATGTACTTGGTTCTTGGCCTACATTTTTCAGATTGTGCCATGCCTATGCAAGCCTGGTTGTCTTCAAAAATTGTAACAGCCTTGTCTACTGGTAATTGCAAATCAGTAAACAGTTGTTTGAACCATTCAATCTCATTGCATGCTTGAGATAATTGCATGCTGATGAATTCAGATTCTGCACTAGATACAGCCACACAAGATTGTTTTCGTGTATACCAGTCAATTAGACTTTCATCATACAAGAATACAGTTCCACTTGTAGACTTTCTATCTGTTGCAGCTCCCCAATCAGCATCAGTGTACACACAAAAACCTCCCTCTGTGTGTGATGACAATTTCAGTTTGCAATTCATGGAACCTTTTAAATATCTTAACACACGTTTCACAGCTAGCCAATCATACATAGAAGGATTTTGCATTTTCCTGCTAAGTATGTTCACAGCATTGCTGATGTCTGGCCTACTCACATTTGCCAAATATAGCAGGCTTCCAATAACACTTTGATATTTTCCAATATCCTCAAATTCAGTGTTATCTGTGTGTTTTTGATATTCAAGAGTCATTGGAGTGGTAACTGGGTTACAATCCTCCAATCCATGAATCTCCAGCAATTTCTGAATTTTCCCACTTTGTTCAACCAAGAAAGAACCTTCCTCATCCTGGGATAATTGCATTCCAAGATAGTGTTTTACGAAACCTAGATCTTTCCGTTCAAAGTGTGCTTGCAATTCTCTTGCAATTTTGTCTTTTTGACTTACTGATTCTGTTATCAGTAATATATCATCAACAAAGACTAACAAATACACCCAATGTCCCAATTCTGTGTGACATGTGTACAGACAGTGATCAGCCTTGCTTTGTTTGAATTCCAAACTAATCAAAACTCTGTCTAGTTTTTGGTTTCAGCACCTTGCTTGCTGCTTGTTTCAACCCATATATGGATTTGTGCAAACGACATACAAGACTGGGATTTTCTACAAAACCTTTTGGTTGTACCATGTAGATTTCCTCCTGTAAATCACCATATAGGAAAGCAGTTTTTACATCAAAATGAAATGCCAATGTCAACAACAATCTTACAGTTGCATACCTTGTTGTTGGTGCAAACATGGAATCAAAATCTATTCCATGCTTTTGTGCAAATCCCCTTGCCACTAATCTTGCCCTGTACCTTTCCACCTGCCCCTGGTGATTTGTTTTCACCTTGTACACCCATTTATAGGTGATGGCTTTTCACCCCACAGGTAAAGATACCAGACTCCATGTTTTGTTAACATGCATGGCATTGATTTCATCCTGCATGGCCTCAAACCAATCGTTTCTCACTGCTGGTTCCATGCCCTGGATTTCCTCAAAATTTTGAGGTTCTAAAGCTATTTTGAGAGCTTTATGTACAACAGTTTTCCCACTTTGGAATTCATCCTGATATCTAACAGGTGCTTTGCGTTCTCGGGTTGAACGCCTCAGAGATTGTTCACCTCCCCCCTGTTCCCCAGATATCTGCTCAGTGGCCTGTTCTGTTTCAGAAACATCCAGCTGTGTCTCAGCCATTGAATGCATTGGCAATTCCACCAGCTGTTTCTTTTCATGTGTTTGTTCCTGAAAAATCACATCTCTGCTTAAAATTACCTTTTTGTGTCGTGGTGACCACAGCCTGTAACCTTTTGTTTGTCCATCATACCCCAGCAGAAAACATTCAAAGCTTTTAGCCTGTATATGAACCAAACATTTGCATGCAAAAATTCGCACGTGTGCTACCTTTGGCTTCCTCCCATGAAACATCTCATATGGAGTTTTCCCAGTTGTGGTGTTAGGTAATCTGTTCAGCAAATAGTTAGCATTCGAAAGTGCATCCCCCCAGAAATGGTTTCCCACTTTGAGTCAGCTAATTCAGCCCGCATCATTTCTTGGAGTGTTTTGTTGTGCCCTTCTGCTACATCATTCTGGAACCGTGAGTTAGGGTCTGTGATTTTGTGCCCAATGCCCTCATCTTCCATGAATTTCTTAAATTTTGTACTCATGTACTCCCCCCCACCATCCGTGAGCAATTCAGCTATGGGGTATTGTTTGAACCTGTTACCAGCCCATTTCACAAACGATTCAAATCTCTCACAAACCTGAGACTTGTGTTTCAGAAGATAAACAAATCCAAATTTACTATAATCATCAATGATAGTCATATAGTACCTGTTTCCCCCATTGCTCTCCTCAAATGGCCCAGCAACATCAGAGTGTACCAGCTCAAATATTCTTGTGCTCACTCTATCACTGTGTTTCTGAATGTTAGTCCTGTGTGACTTAGCCTGACTGCATACTTCACATTCCACATAATTAGAACAAGGTTTCATTTTCATGCCCTCACTCAGACCTGGCATCTTCTCGATGCTCCTGTAGTTTGCATGTGCAAAATGCTTATGGAATAAATGTACACAATCATCATGAGGTTTACAATTTGCATATTTCACACTCTCATCATGTGTTACAAATGGATTTATAACATACAGAGAATTCTGCAAATCACCTTTTGCACAGACTGTCCCTTCACGTGAAATCACACATGTGCTGTCTGAAAAACACATTTCATAGCCATTTTGAGCTAATTGGGAAATACTTATCAGATTTGTGTCCAGTTCCGGAACAAGCAATGCTCTTTGTTGACCCAAAGTAGTAAATTCTATTGTTCCTGTTGCTGAAACATTTATACGTTTCCCGTCAGCTAATTCCACGTGCTGACCTGGACATCCTTCATCTTCCAGAGATTGAAATACGTTCCTGGAGTTAGTCATGTGACAAGATGCTCCAGAGTAAGACCCAAAAAACATTAGAACCCCCCACCCTTGCAATCAAACTTTTGCCCAGTTTTAACTGCCTCCTCAGGTGTGCTTGTTGTTTCCTGTTTGTTTCTTGTCTTTTTCTTTTTCATTTTACAATCTCGTCTCAAATGATTTATAGATCCCCAAGTGAAACATTTTCTCACTTTTAAAGCAGTGGCTTGGGTTACTCCCTGCTTGTTGTTTGCAGCTTGGCTGTTTGCCACACCAGCCTGGCCTTCTGCAAATTTACGGCCAGAGTTGTTTTTTCTTTCCTTGTCGCTTTTCCCACTCAGAAAGAAGTTTGCCTGAGACATATTCCATCGTCAGGTTTTGGTCTGGCTGCCCCTCCATCAAAGTGACAATTGTATCATAAGATGGATCAAGACTTGATAGCAGAATATACACCTGGTTCAGTGGATCAATAGTCATCCCTTGAGCCCTCAGCCTGTTAAACAAGTCTCTGACAATACTCAAATGCTCTGGCATAGAGCCACCTGGTTGCAAGCTTAACTTGTATAGCTTACGTGTCAGCAAAATTCTGCTTCCCGCTGTTTGCATTTGATACATGTCCCCCAACACATTCCAGCATTCCTTTGCTGTGTTTTGAAATTGGATAAACGGCACTTGTGAGCTTTCAACTGATAAACAAAGAATCGCTCTGGCTTTCTCATCCCGAGCTTTCCATTCATCATATGCCTGATCACCCACTGCAACTGGATCCTGTGTTACTACAGACCAGAGTCCCGCATGGGTTAAATAATGCTGCATCTGAAAACTCCACAGCGCATAGTTAGATCCAGACAGTCTCTCCACTATTTGTGGATTTAGGGATTGTGCAGCCGCCATTTCTGTGACCGGGGGATTCTCCTCCTCCTCCCCAGGAACTTCAGCTTCGCTCTCTCCCTCCAAGCTCTCAGCCTGAGAACTAGCCTGTAAGCTGTCTGTGTCAGCTAACAGTTTTCCTCCCCCTGCTTCTGCCCTCTTACCGGGTGAAGGTCCAGGAGATAGTTCTTCTTTGATGTCTTCCTCCTCTGCCATTAATCACTGCAATTCACCGGAGTCGAAGCTGTTGCCAAAGCTGTGTTAGAAAACAGGTCCTGGTGCTGGTTCTGGTTCTGGTTCCGATCTCTGGTCTGGGCCCATAACCCTGTTCGAACTGTGTGCGAGTTGGGAGATTTATAATCCTATCTGTGTGCTAACAGACGCCTGAAATTCCACACACAGATCTTCCAGATCTCACCTCCCTGCGCAGCGTGCTGTGTCGGTACCAGCTTGGCCAGCCCAGTCTGCCCTGTAATCAGACTTGCTTCCAGCTTCCCTGTTGCAGATTAATCCATGGAGTCAGGAAACACTCTGGAACACCACAGGTCTAATTCTACCTGTTTATTCACTTAGCAAGTAAAGTTCTACAGAGTATACATTTCCTAGTTACAGTCCATGTGCAGAGTATAAATGCATAGCAATCCAGTGGAGTAAGTTGAGCTTCACTCCACCTCAGCAAAGACGTTACATTGTTGCAAGAACAAAGTCAAGCAAGAAGAACAAGAACAGAGAAAGCAGTCCACCTTCTCTCTAAGATGGCTTCAGACAGAAAACAAGTTAGCACGTCATCAGAACATACAGACCATGTGACCAGCTCATATTGTTCCCACAGTCCAGAATACAAGGATTCTAGTAAGACATAACAAAACCTGTTTACCTCGCCATTCTGTCTCTTCCATGTGTAAACAATGTGCTGCAGCTGGTAAAGTGATACATATCACAACATACACATCACAAAATACATGAAGTGATGAACCTTTTTATTTGCTTGGCTAAGGTTAACCCTCCTCTGCTTGTTAAAAGCACTTTACTAATCAGATATTGGGATCAAATAGTCTCCAATTTAGTCATAATTTTTTAAAAAACTGCAGTGAGAAATATTTGACAGTGACTCCAATTTAATGGAATAACATCAGTTTGTATTAAAGATTATATATATATATATATATATATATATATATATATATTTGTAGTACCAAGGATACTATGTAGAAATCCTTTCTGTGGGTCTGTAATGTTAATTTCTTCCGCTTACCTTATTTAAGTACTTTTCCTGCAATCTTAAATCACCGGGAGGGAAAATTTTAAAAATACTGAATGGTTAACTCCTCCACATCAAGTATATAACTGCTGTATCCACATCAAGTTGCTATTGTGTTGTTATTCACTGTGCAGAGATGAAACACACCCCATACCAATGTCTCATTTCCCCTCACTCATTTTAATTGGGGTCCTAAAGACTCCAATGCCATTTTAATGAAACTCTCAAATTAAAACACACACACACACACACACACACACACTGAGGTTGAAGGCAGGTTGAAACACTACAGAACAATCAACCCTTGTAGTAGAATACATGGACTGTGAAGTGGCTCAGGTTTAAGGCAAAAGGTTTTACATCATCGTCATCATCATTGTCATCATATTTATTATTTCATTACATGTATATCCCACCTTTTTTTCCTCTTGCAAGAAACTCAAGGCAGCTTACAAGGTCCTCCTCTCCATTTTATCCTCACAACAACCCTGTGAGGTAGGTTAGGCTAAGAGTCAGTGATTGGCTCAAAGTCACCCAATGAGCTTAATGGCCAAGTGGGAACTAGAACCCAGATCTCCCAAGTCCTAGTCCAATACTCTAACCACTACGCAACACTGGTTCATATTACTTTAAGCTCCTTTTTTGGGTCAGTTAAGAACATAAAAAGAGCCATGCTGGATCAAACCAAGGGTCCTTCTAGTCCAGTATTCTGTTCACACAGTACCCAACCAGGTGCCTCTGGGAAACCCACAAGCAAGACATGAGTGCAACAGCAGCTTCCTGCCCATGTTCCCCAGCAACTGTCATACACAGGCATACTGCCTGTGATACTGGAGGAAGCATATCGCCAATCAGGACTAGTAGCCATTGATAGCCTTCTCCTCCAGGAATTTGTCCAATTGCATTTGCCCAGTTATGATAAGAAAAGTGTAGGAGGGTTAAAATGCTGGAAATATGAATATTTGAGTTACACAGGACTCTTCTGCAGGTGGAAAATGTGCACAATAAAAATATTTACATGGTAAAAGATGTTAGCTTGCTCTGGTTGAACATTATCTCCACATGAAGCAGCAGATTTGAACAGAGGCCTGCTAACTACATTAGGAACTGTCTGCCCTTGCTGGGGGTGGTTTTCAATACCCCTCCTACCCAAAAAAACAAAATATCAAGACATATATTTTTTTAGCAAGAGCTAAAAAGGAAATGTCCATCCTTTGCCAGTTTCTACAGGATTATCATCTTAAAAAAATATTATTATGCAGAAATATGGAATGTATAAATTGGGGAAAATGTTTTAATCAGTGTATAGCCCCTGAAGAACTCCTGTCAATGATGTAAAGGTTCTGTTGACACTTTTGATGTATGTCAATTAAATAAGTATTCCTGTGTCCAAAAAACAGGGAGATGAGCTTAATTAGTGTCCATCACTACTTCGAAAGCCGGCAAAAGAAGGGGCGGAGGAGGGAGAGGGACGAGAGGCCTCCACTTTCTAACTCTTTGCTGGGTCTCTCCTTGGATTCTGTGGCATTAGCCGCAGAATCATGGTGAGAAGCGGGTGATGCGGGAAAGGGAGTGGATCCCCGACACAATGTGATTGTCTTGCTGTTCAAATAGATAGCGCTGATGCCTACCACGTCTGTATTGCATGTCATAAAAGGGCCAAGTCACTGGTTCTTTCCACACTAGCCTTGTTTCTCTGGAATTGAGATCTTTTGTTCACTCACTTTTTATGGAGAACCTAGATGATGTCATTGGCAGACTGTTGTATTGCTGTGTTTTCAAAGTTGTTCTCCTGTGTTTTTTCAGACTTGACTATTGGCAATTAGAAATAAAATAAAATGCTATTGCAGTGCCAGTCTGTCCAGCATGGGCAGGCAAAGTGCTATTGAAGTTTTAATGGCTATTGTGTTTTTTACTGAAAGCCTCCTCTTGCAAGTTCAGCCTTGTGTGTTTTATTTCTTTCTCTTCAGCACAGCTGGGAGATTAGTGATAAATTGCTTCTTAAGTTAGCTTCTGTTCCTCATGGTGGTGGGTGGGTAGATAAAATGACTAGTTCCCTCCTGTTATTTTGCCCTCTCCCTTTTTTAAATAATGAAATAATGTTATTTCTGTATAAAAGAAATGGAAAGAAAATACCTCCCTCCCCATGGGAAGAGAAGATGACTGATTCAGGGGCAATCGATCACTAATCCCCAGCCATGCTGAACATGAAGAACTAAAACAGGGAAAACCTACAAGGAAGAAGCTTTTAATTAACATTTGGAATGGACCTTAGCTGAATGGGACTAGTGAGAAACATTAAAGAAGGATCTTGGCCACAGCAAAGGGCATTGCATTGGTAGATAATATAGTGCTATATTGTTGTGTGGAGCCTCTTTTTCTATTTCCACTTCCAGGTAATTGCAAAAAAAGAAAATACCTCAGAAGTGCAACCACTTTTACTTACTATTCTAAATTTGAAATAATTAGGCAAGAACTGGACATTATTCCAGATGCAGAGCTGCTGCTGAGAAGAGAGTTGCTGCTGCTGCTGCAGCAGCATCTATCTCTGGTAATGTCTAGTAATACAGAATGTGTGATGCTGCATTGTCATCTTGATTTGAGTTTTCCCACCTAGCAACAGCCACCAATGAAGATGCATGGGTTACGGCACCTTGAAACGTGAGTTTCTGAGGAGAAGATGCAGGGTTGCTGCTCTTGCCTGGTATAATGTCTGCCCAAGGTCTTAGACCAGTGGTTTGCAAATAAAGAATTAATCTGTTTCTGTTTCCGCAAATCTCCTTTACCAAAATGACACAGTCACAACGGTTTCCCAAAACGGCCTCCTTTTTGAAAAATCTGAAGAGGAGCACTGGCGGCATGAAGAATTTTGCTCAGGGTCCAGATTTTCATCAGCTGTGCAAAAAAGAACAACAGAAAATTCATTAGCATTCAACCGATGAAATGCATCCAAACTATCAGCCAGCCAAACAGCTTTTCACTGATATTTGTTGAAGGACTAGGAATACGTCTGCCATGTTGGGCAAACTTATTTGTGGAGGAAGAGCCTGAATCTAGGGGCGAGGAAGGCGTGCATGTTTGTGGGTTTTGCTTCCCCTCTCTCCACCTGCTACACACAGTGCTTTACTTCTTCACTATAGGGGGAAAAACATTAACTTATATGGGAGAGGCTAAAAGGCTACACTTGGGGACACTAATGGATGTAAAAGCTTGATTTGGCTCTTGTTCCTTGTGTCCTTGGCAGATTGCCCCTCCACAAAAACTGTATCCCAGATAGCAGCCCATTCATTTTGTTCCATTGAACATAATGAGAACTATTGAGAACTGAGCATATATTCATAGCCCTGGCCTGTATGCATAGCCCTGCCTTGAATTCTTTGGTCATATATTGTAGAGCATAACTATGATGTGACAGGAAATGGCTTTGATACTCATGCTAAACATTAAAATTTTGTCCTTAGTGTCCTATTGAATACTAAATATTTCTCGCCCCACTACACTACCCCCCCCTTTCTTTGAACAGTGTAGAATAGCTGATGAGAAATATGGGAAAACAACCATCAGTATGAACATCAGATCCTGGATAGTGGTCTAGGCTTCATTTTGAAGGCTGGCCCACCTTATTAGGTGGGTTAGACAGCAGCTTTAAAATACCAGTTTAGAACATGAAACTGGTCCCTCAGCCCTTGGAGCACCATCTTTCAGTGCACAGCTAACTTCCATGTCCAGACCTGGATTCTATGGCATTAGTTATGGAACTGTGGCAAGCCATGGGTATGGTGAGCAAGAGTGCATGGTCACCATGTTCCATGGGCCTTCAGCAGCCCCACAGATCTAGACCCAGAGCCTCAACTACTGCAGCTGCTATGCCCCCCTCTCCCCACCACCACTTTGACATTGTGGAATCTCAGCATCCTTTCCAGCTGCTTATCCCTGTTGTTTCTCACCTCCCAAACAGAAGATATCCTAGGATGTTCAGTTAGCTATAATGCAAGTTTGCTTCCTCCTTAGGCCAGACTGCATATCCACTGACAAGTGGGAAGCTTGTGCAAACAATTAGATAATCAGGAGATGGTTATGGTGGAAATCACTTCCTAAAAGAATATTAGAAGATAATACATTCCCCACAAATGCAGATCAGACAGGCCAAGAAGAATTTAATTTTCTGCCTGCTTAGGTGTACATAGAAATGTCCCCTCTTCAGAGTGCTATTAGTTTCCCTGTCCTAGGCAGCTTGAATTTCTTCACTGATTTCTGTCTAAGTATGCTTTGTGAGGCTTCGTTAATGTTTTCATGAACACCGTAGCGCACATCATGCATACTGTAGTCAGCGAAACAGTGTTGCAAATACCTGGAAGCTTCAGCTTCAAGGCCTGTTAACTGCTCGTGAATGGTTTCTTCTTGCATTAAAATCTAAACGTGTCTAGGAATTGCTAAAACAAGCCGTAAATTCCTTTCCAAAGTATGAACAATGTATGCATTACTTTATCACAGTAATCCCCAAACTGTCTGCTAGGGTGCACACAAGAAGAACTGCTGGAGTGCCAGGAGAAATAAAGGCTACAGTGATCCCAAAGTACTCAGAAGAGACTGGCTTCTGCATCTCTGCATGATTTATTGCTCTGCCATTGCTTCCTCCAATCAGCCTCAACGGGGTGGTGGTAATTCTCTTCAAGCCTTCCCATAAAGTGTGACTGGATCATTTAATCCAGGGCTCTCCAACCTTGGGTCCCCAGATGTTGCTGGACTACAGCTCCCAGAATCCCTTGCCATTAGCCATGCTGGCTGGGTATGCTGGGAGCTGTAGGCCAGCAACATCTGGGGACCCAAGCTTGGAGAGCCCTGAGTTAATCAGTCCTCATGCAGAGGCATGGCAGAATTACCTGCCCTCTAGAGGAGGCACACCCAGAACAGTGACTCACATAGATCTGACTGTGACCAGCTCTGACTCTTTCATCCTTCCTGAGTCTATGGGCAAACTCAGGTGGTTGAGTGCCTCTCAGTTTGGAAGTAAAATGGGGCCAATCAAAAATAAGGTACATACTTGGGGAACTTCCTATGTATGTAGAAGGACGTAAGTTTGTGATTTAAAGTAACATTGTTGAATTAAAAAACCCTCCCCCCCGCCCCCCCAATCTGCCTGACAGGAATCTGTGAGCTTGTCCAGTGTTGATGGCAATGGAGCCTACACAGACAGGGGTGGGGTAAGAGTCTAGGGCAGTGTTCTCCAACCTTGGGTCCCCAGATGTTTTTGGCGTACAACTCCCAGCATGCCCCAGCTGGGAGTTGTAGGCCGAAAACATCTGGGGACCCAAAGTTGGAGAACACTGTTCTAGGGAAACCACACATCAGGCAGACCGTGTGAGTCAATTAGTTGAGACATGTGTGTCAGAAAACAAAACTAAAGAAAAATGGAAAATGGAGGGCACACAGGAAGGGAGGGCAGTGATCTGCTCAAGACCCTAACAACTTATACTAAGTATCCTGAAAGGGGTGGATGTGGATTGGGAGGATGCCTTTCCCATCTCCAAAATGCTATGTGTGTGTCTATAGCTATAAAATACTCAGGTTTGGGGCTGGCAGTGCTATATCGGATAGCAGGGGAAGTCCTTATGGGGTGGAACAATAAATGGTGTCCTTTATTCCTTCCGCTGCTGAAACTCATTCTGCCCCTTGAGAGGCCTGCCCTGAATGGCCCCGCAGCAGTGCTCCTGTTCCAGGCTGACTGGAGCCAAGATGAATAGGAGCACTTCCCATAGGGGGTGGGAACACACTGCAACATTTTGTTGCAGGCCCCACTGGCATTCTCTAAAAGTGAACCTTTTGGGGGGTGCGAGAGTGAAATGTGTCCCTAGCTTTTATTCAGGAAAAAAGCACGCCTCAGCTCTCAGACGTCTGGGCAGCACTGCTTTATTAATAGGAATTGCATTGGTAGCATATCCATTTAGATATCTCCAAACAGGATATGAAGGAAATGTCTAAGAACATTAAACTTGCTTTGCAGGATCAAACCAAGTTCCATCTAGACCAGCATTCTGTTTGCAACAGCAGCCAGCCAGATCTGCCTCTGGAAGCTCACAAGCAGAGCACTGGGGATGATGGCCTCCCTGTTTTCTTTTGTCTTGAGCATCTGGTAGTCATGAATACAATACACTGCCTCGGAGCATCGAGGTTGATGATAGACCTATCCTCTAGGATTTTCTAATCCTTTTAAAAAGCCAAAGTAATGACCATTACCACATCTTGGGGTGGTGAATTTTGTAAGCTGATTACACAGTCACAAACAAGTGTTTGTGTCTCCTAAGCACTAGGGATAAATGGATCAGACTAGATTTGGTCCATGTCAGTCTTGCATGTGTTCATTCATAAATCTGTGTCACCCTATTTCTACATTAATCTGCACTGGGGGGTGGGTGGGCAGGGGTAGGGGAACAGTGTTTGGGGGAAAAATCTGCTTGAAATTTTGTATGCAAAATAAGGCCTTTGGTGCTTGAGTGAGACTTGTGTTTGTGTCAGTGGTGTTGCTAGGAGAACCCGCTTCCCCAAATGGTGAACACTCCAAGAGAAGATTGTATACATCTTACCTCAGGTGGGTTGATATGAAACCTTCCAATGGTGATCAGCAGAAACTTTTCCTAATCCATCCCAATTTAAATTCTCAAGATTCATTGACTTTTGAATTGGGCAATGCATTACACTGTAGTTGGGCATTGCTTTAGTATTTGTTATGGGGCTTAAGTAGCCTTGGGTCACATTGAGGCTGTAGGGAGTCAAGTGGACTTGACCCGGGGGGGGGATCCCCCCATGTACTTATTGTTGATTGCACGTTGTTGAAAATGTGACATGAAAATGGTGAATTGTGTATTACTTGCTTGGAAAGCAGGATTTGGATGGAAGGGACGGGGCTAAGGATGGTGTAACAAATACTGGAAATATAAAGTTGCTTCCCCCCTTTTCAGTTTTAAAAGTGAAATCCTTCCTGGGGTTCTTTCATCTCACCCATAAAGACCAGCGCTCATTTGCACGACAATTCCAATGTACAACATCAGTTCCCACCGTTTTCCTCAGCATGGATCTCAATAAGCATAATAAGCATGTGTAGTACTCGTATATTGCCACTTAGAGCAAATGTCTGAAGCAGAGACTCATACCTTGACTTGTCAGCCAAGCCATTATTTCTGCTGGGAATTCTCATAGACTCCTAATATTACCAAATGGGTCCTATATATTCTTCTCTGGCAAAAAATGTCAACGAGGGTGAATAAGATGCTTTGAAATACTATTATTATTTTAATGTAAAAGCTTCCAGGAAATCAGGGGGTGGGGGGGAGAAGGCAAGAGAGAGAATTTCATGTTCTCTTCAGGGTGGAAAAGAAGCCAAACAAAGTCAGACTGCAGCCTTATTGAGAGGGCGTTTGGTGTAATAAAAATGGTTGAACTGTGGTGGTTTGTGCATGGATCTACACAACATTGCCATCTTGAAAAGAAACCTCTACCTCTGAGAGAACACAAGGCTTTAGGCAAGGGAGCATAATCTGGAGTGTACTTTGCTGTTAAGACATGCTCGGCTCTCATGAAACCCATTTTGCTCTGTTTCTGTTCTTTGATGGACACATGTTGCTTTCAGCAAATATTTATTTCAGAAGTAATATATCACTAGTTCTTCAATTCAATGGCGTGACTCGACTGTAGTTTTGATAATTAGCTTTCATCAGTAACGTCTGCCATAAACTGCTTGGATGGCAAAGACGACCTGTGAAATTTCCTCTTCCGTAAGAAGAATGTGTTCCTCCGATGTCAGGTCCATATTGCCAGGCCAAATGAAGCCATATCATAATCCTCCTCCTCTCTGCCTTGCTTTTCATTTGCAGCTGTTGTTGCCCATTCTACTATGCAATGACTGCGCTTGTGTTCCTACATTTGTGTCAGGAAATTTCCCTCAGTGTCCATCCCACGCCCTCGCTGGAATGCAAACCCCTGCGAGAGAAGGTTAGTTTTCCTGCTCATTCGCTTCAGCAGTCACTGCAAAAGGAAATGAAAAGGGGGTACTCATGAGGTAGTAGTAACGTTCATTTATGTAACCAAAGCCATTACAAAAATGATAAAATCAGATAAAATACTTTAAACAGATAAAAGAAACATTTGACCAACATTCCAGCAAAAAAACTATTCATCTAAAATATTTGGTTTATCGTCACTGCCAATTTTCCTTCTTAAAATTGACGCTCTAAAAGCAAAACAGGCCACCTTTTCAGAGATAGAAGGAGAACTATCCCCTAATAAAAAATTAATCAAATACCTAACAGGTCTATTAGATGAAAGATCTAGGTCTATAAACAGGGCTGCTCTTAAGGTCTCGTAAATTGGGCAATCAAGTAGATAGTGAGGCAGGTCTTCAAGCACATTAGATCCACGTGGGCAGACTCTCTCTTCTAGAGGGATCCGCCGATAACGTCCTTCAAGTATGGCAGAGTTCTTTGCCTGACATCGTAAGGCTGTAGATGCCCTCCTCCATTTAAAGTTTGTAATATTAGATACATAATGTGGAAGAGAAGTTTGAATAGGCAATTTAGCATACCAAGGGGCACATTTCGACAGGCAGACAGAAGCACGGTTATCTCGAAAATCATGTTTTAAAATATGAGATTTCAGGTAACGTGCTGCCATTTCAAAACTTAAGGAGTTCAAGAGATCCAAAGAAAGTCCATACATATCAATCCTTTGTAGGATTTCTTGATTCCAAGATGGAGCCATTCTGTTATTAAAGTTCAACATTTCTCTAAAAGCGGATAATACTAAGGAAGATCCCCTCCCTTTTTGCAATTTCACCCAATATCTGATGGCAGAGATATGTACCCTGGACTTCACTGTACAAAGACCGGTTTCCAAGCGGAGAATGGAAGTCTCAGTTGACTTAGGGAGGTCGAGAATAGCTCGCAAAAATTTATTTTGGGGTGTTTCCAAGATCATTTTCTGAGTGCATCCCCATATTTGCGCACCATAGCAAATTTGTGCTATTGCTTTAGCCTCATAGATTTTAATAGCTGGAAAAGTCTGTCTACCTCCTCTACCCCAGTAAAACCTTAGTAAGGAATTCACAATATTAGTAGCCAGGTTTTTAACATTTTCGAGATGGTTATTCCAATTTCTGGTTGAGGAGAAACATAAACCTAAATATTTAAAGGATTTCACCTGCTCTATAGGATGTCCATCAATTTGCCATCTGTGTTTTTTAAATCTATTAGCAAAAACCAATACTTTTGTCTTTTCGTAGTTAATTTTCAATTTTTCTTGCACTGCTAATTGATTAAAGGTTTTCAATAATCTCCTCATCAACCCTTGCTGTGTTTGAGACAACAAGATGGTATCATCAGCATACATAAGTACTGTAACCTTCCTATTTTCCAATTTTGGTGGCACATAATTATCCTTATTACTTAAATCAGTTATTAGAGAGTTAACATAAAAATTAAACAATAATGGAGCTAATAGACATCCTTGACGGACACCTCATGAGGTGAATTTGGAACTGGGGAGTTTAGAATATGAACTCCCACAGTTTGAAAAGCCTCACCCCAGCATAGGGACATTGGAGAAATCTGCAATAGATTCAAATGAGATCGGATTTCTGTGAATCTGACCTGCGGCTTCTGCAGCGGACCAGCATTTTCATAGACCTGCAGGGCCATTTTTTAACTTGGGGGAGGGGATTTGTGCAAATGTGCATTAGCTCAAATGCACATTTGCAAATGAACACAATTCTCATACAAAAAATCCTATTCCATCAGTGAGCGGACGATGGAATGGAACACACCCGACAATCCACGAAACACAGACAGAATGGATTTAACAAAATCCGTATGTCCCTAGTATGAGCCAGACCCTTCCAGATTTGGGTCCCTCCAGGCTTGTATTGGGTTTGCATCTGCTGCCTCTGCTTGACAGCTCTCCCTCCCCACCTTCAAAGTTACCTGGTAGAAGTGGAGGCGGCAGCAGGGCATAGATTTCATAGACATTCCACATTTCATAGATCATAGAGTTGGAAGGGGCCTACAAGGCCATCGAGTCCAACCCCCTGCTCAGTGCAGGAAACTAGAGGAGGGGTCTCCCATCCATGTAATAACCAGGCCTGACCCTGATTAGCTTTCCACACTCAGACAAGCTCTCTAGAGGCCTGTGTGTGAAAGCATTCAGGACCAAGAGCTCTGGAAATGTAGTTCTCCAGAATACCTGAGTCCATAATAGGGACTCGTTTTTTTCAGTGCTTCTACATTTCCCAGGCTCGCCAGCACTATCTTGGGACACTGCTGTTGCAGCACGCTAGGCATCAGGGAGCGCAGGAGGCCTCACACAGAGGCTTCTAGATAAACCTTACCCCTGCCCTGCTACTTCCAGGTTAAGTTTGGGGGAAGAGAAGGCGGTGGGGCAGGGTTTTCCTGTTGGGATCCTTCGCACTCCTGATGACATCTTCTGGAGCAAAATGAGGTTGCCAAATTTAGAATTGGGCTCAGGAAGAAAACAAAATAAGCTATTTCCCAGTTTTGTTTTGTTTTGTTGGAAGTAATTTGTTTTTGCTGAGCCCAATTCCAAATCAAACCAAGGGGAGTTCACCCACTACTAGAAAGAGGCCACTGAGAGGCTGGTCAGTAGCTCCTATTAAGAGTTCCTTGGCTGTGCCTCACCTAGTGTGTATAACTTTGGAGTTACTTATACATTACCTCTCACTCTTGTAGATGGTGCTTTTTTGGCTACATAAGTATTCACAGGGAATTGCTGTGTGTGCAGTAGGGAATCCCTGTGAAATCCCTGTGCTACAGGTAGGGTTTTGGCATAGAAGATGGAGATATCCATGTTTGCTTGAGGCCTCATGCCTACCCAATGCCACCTGAGTGTAAAGTAGGTAACCAACAAAGAATATCAACCTTCTAATTACTGTTTTGTTTATGAATACTCAGTAGTAGGAAGAAAGGTGAAAAGGACTTTCTGTGATGTATGCTTCCACACTAGAGTGTAATATTGATATGTTAAGGTAGTATTAACACAATTTCTTCCCATAACTTATGTGATACAAGTTGGTTCAGCCACAGGGGAAATTCTGTCTCATTTATTTTTCAAACCCCATTAGCACTAGTCAACTGTTGGAGGAGTGAAAGTACCTTAACACATTTTTTTCCAACTTGAATGTAGATATATCTATATCTCAAAATCCAACCTTAAGTTTTAAAATGTTAACATCTGGGTTTTAAGTTCTTAGATATTTTTTCCAGTTTATGGGTGGTTTTCAACTGTTGTCTGTAATATTTGAAAGAGAAAATAATAACTAATGATAGGAGAGAAGCGAAAAAGTGTAATAGTTATAAGTCATATACATTTATCTGGTCTTCGACATCAAATATTCCCAGAAGGGATATAATATACTGTCTGCTTCTTCCACATGTGGGAGCAGGATATATATTTTTGTGATTTGCTAACTACACCAGTATTGAGAGTATGAGTAAAAACTATTTTAAGGGAAAATTGCATAATTGAGATTTAAAATGTCAGATTTGTATCTAGGAATTCATAGGTCAAAAGCTATACTCGGAGCACTAAAAATGTTTCACCAGACTGCGTTGACTATCGCCTCCTCTACTTTTCTGTAGCAATTATAATTTCAGTTAATTAGTGTGAAGAAAAGAGCCTTTGGGGGTTCCCACACGCACACTCACACACACACACACACACACACACCTCATGTGTGAACCGGCTGGAGGCTGGGTGGGGTGGGGTGTGCATAGTTCCTCTAGAATGGATGGCGCCTGGAAGTCCGGAAAAGCCAGGCTAAAAGCTTTCAAATGCAAATGTAGTTCAGGCCCAGTAAGTCAAGAGTCATGAGTTCCCCTCCCCCTGCCTGGCCAGGTGAAGTGCATCATGATTGGCTAAGAAGCAGCAAAGCTACAGGAAGGAGGAGGGGAGGGGGAAATAGCTATTTCCCAATGTGTGGGTTTTTGTCTTTGTCTTTGGAACTACTGCTCTTACTTATAGACAAGAGGGTACAATGACCCAGTGGCCTTCACTTTATCTTGGTTGCTCTTGGAGGGCTCAGGGAGCCTTGGTATTCTACAGTTTACATACACGGTCTGTGCTAGAGGTTTCTACATGAAAGGCCAATGACATCTCATCTCATGGGATAAAGGCTGGCAGTACAAAAATGGGTCCGTCCCCCCCCGCATTAAAGTCCTATTGATTTTCCTAGCCCTTCTCAAGAAACTCCTCTCTGCTCCACAACATAATAAAAGGTGACATGAGAACATGTAGAAAACTTCTCCAGTTCTCAGTCTTCAGAAGCAGAAGTCCTATACAAAGAAATCTAAAGGCTGCTTAAGGTAAACAGTAAGTGGTGTGTGTGTGTGTGTGTGTGTGTGTGTATGTGGAACTCTGGGAGATGAAAATTTCTAAGAAGAAAACACACACATGTGTCTGCCGGCTGTTGGAGCAATGGCGGCATGCCAAGGAGAGGCCCAAGCCTTCGGGGGGCCCCTCAGGATCCGACCCCAGGTAGCTCCTGGTGAAATTAGCTGAATGAGGGCCCTGGTAAAGGCAAGCCTTGTGGGAGGCTACCTATCTCAGACCTTCAGGTAGGTGTGGTAATCTCCATCGGGCAGCAAGGCTGTGCTGGATCTAACCCTGGCAGAGATCTGACCCTCAGGTAACAGAGTTGTGTGCCTGAGATATATTAAGAATCAGGTTTTGTTATTTTGCAGCTTTACTGTGTACTAAAGTGTCTCTCTATTTTGTGCTTCTCTCATTTCCCACCTTTTTGTTGTAAAGTGCTACCAGAATAAACCTTTCTTGGTTTTACCCCACATGGGTTTTGTAGTCGCTCTGCTTGGTTCAGTAACTAAATCCAGGTTACAGTCAGAAAGGGAAGTCCCTGAAAAGAGATTCAAGTAGGATTGCAGACAGCTGAGGCTGGCAATCTGGTATCTTGAGATCTCTGGGGGTCTTGGTTCCTTTGGGGTAGGAAAGGGTGGGGGTGTGGTGGGTCAGCCAGCCCCCCCTTCCTCCACATGGTTGTAGCGGTGGGATTCGAAACTGGACCACAGAGTGGGTGCACGTGGGCAAATTGGGAAGCAGGAGAGACGTTGGTACATGAGTAGAGGTTTGTTATTTTTTAGAAATTGAAGTGTGAGATTGAGCCTCAGAGAAAACGTTCAGATTGCGTGGAAGGGGCTACTCCAGTCTGTGGAAGCCTAGCTGCCAGCAGGGAGCGTTGAAGGCAAGAAATCTCAACTGTAGAGTGAATAAGCAGAGGCGGATCCTACCATCCCCATTGAGTGCAAGAAGTCTGTGGCTGGGGGAAGGCGGCTGTGTGATCCCAAAGAACCGGAGCAAAGAGAAGAAGAAATAGTGTGTGTGTGTGTGTGCGCGCGCGTGTGTGTTCCAAGGGGAGCGGAAGAAAGGAGAGAAGACCAGAAAACCTCTCTTAAGAGACTGGTGAGCAAAACGTTGAATTTTGAGACAGCGTTTGATGAGTGATTGGGTTGGCTATGTTCCCCAGAGAAATTGGCAAGACTTTGGGGAGGGAAGGCACAGTCCTG
Source organism: Shinisaurus crocodilurus (assembly GCA_021292165.1). NCBI lineage: Eukaryota > Metazoa > Chordata > Lepidosauria > Squamata > Shinisauridae > Shinisaurus > Shinisaurus crocodilurus. Next base: position 113,835,244 of record CM037880.1, on the reverse strand, counting down.
CCCTACATCTCTCCCACGGGAGAAGGACTCAGATTTTGAACTTAGACTGCCCAGTTGCTCTTGGGGGGGGCATGGTGTGTGAACCAGCTAAAGGCTGAGGGGGGGCAGACATCAGAACCCCCCCCCCCCAGAAAAAGAGACTTTGTCCCTGTGCTGCCGAAATGGAGAGCTGAAAGGAGCAGAAAGAAAAGGGGATTTCCCTCCTAGCTGGCGGAGAAGCACGGACAGAAGAATTTCCCTCCAGGTGTCTCCAGTGAGAAGAAAAGAGGACTGAGATTGGGGGTTGATTAAAGCCAATGAAAACTGTTAAATTGTTGCTGGAAGGGAGGGGACGGGTAATTCAAGTGTATTTGTGTTGTCTTGTTGATAAATTGTTGCTGGAGGGGAGGGGATGGGTGATCCCAGTGTAAGCAATGGAACTATTTGTGTTGTCTTGTCCCCAAATGAAAAAATTAGTCCAGACTGTATCAGGTCAATTTGAAATTTGAATGTAATGATGGCTGCATGTATTCAAAGGGCCTCCAGGGGGCAGAGAAGAGTTGCCAGAGAAAAATCAGTCAGAGGCTAGAAAACAAAGCAGAAGGTTAAAAGGAACTTAGAGGCGGGAAGCCCTCTAACGGCTGAAAGATTGCCAAGCTAGTGTTCTAGCCGCCTGGGCGGAGCCCCCAGGGCTCAGCATATAATTCTGAGGGAAACAGTCATCCCATTCATGTCACTGGGTAGAAAGTGCCACAGCAAGCCTTTGGAAAAAGGGGGTGGTGTATTCGTGTCATTGGGTGGTGGGACGCCACCAGCGAGCCTCTGGAAAAAGGGGTGATGGATTCATGTCGTTAAGTAGAGAGTGGCAGAAGCAAGCCTTTAAAAGCAAAATTAAAGGCGAATTGAAGAGTCACATTTCAGTCAGCAATCTGCCCCCTACAGGCTTGTGTGAAAAATAGCAACCCAAAAAAGTTTTTTTTTTTTTTTAGACAGAGTGCCAGACAGGCAACAGAAGGGTTGGGGTTCCCTTTTGAATTGTATATGATATTTCTTGTGTATGCAAACCTGTAAACTTCTGATTGTTGTTTTGCTTTTTTGATGTTTAAGGAGCTTTAAGAATTAAGAATTAAGATTTAAAGCTTTAAGCTTTAAGATGTTTAAGATGTTTAAGATTGTTGTTTAAAGTTGTTTCTTTTTTCTGTTTTGTGTGTGTGTGAATGAGAAAAGGTGTACTAGTGGTAGAATGCTAGCGCAAGCTCTTTTCTTTTTTTAGTTAGTATAGATGAAAGGAGAGGGTTAACCCCTCGTTTCATCTTTTCCCAAATGAAGGGGTGTGAAGAAAAGAGCCTTTGGGGGTTCCCACACGCACACTCACTCACACACACACACACACACACACACCTCATGTGTGAACCGGCTGGGGGTGGGTGGGGTGTGCATAGTTCCTCTAGAATGGATGGCGCCTGGAAGTCCAGAAAAGCCAGGCTAAAAGCTTTCAAATGCAAATGTAGTTCAGGCCCAGTAAGTCAAGAGTCATGAGTTCCCCTCCCCCTGCCTGGCCAGGTGAAGTGCATCATGATTGGCTAAGAAGCAGCAAAGCTACAGGAAGGAGGAGGGGAGGGGGAAAGAGCTATTTCCCAACATGTGGGTTTTTGTCTTTGTCTTTGGTCATCGCGTGTCTGCCGGCTGTTGGAGCAATGGCGGCGCGCCAAGGAGAGGCCCAAGCCTTTGGGGGGGGCCCTCAGGATCCGACCCCAGGTAGCTCCTGGTGAAATTAGCTGAATGAGGGCTCTGGTAAAGGCAAGCCTTGTGGGAGGCTACCCATCTCAGACCTTCGGGTAGGTGTGGTAATCTCCATCGGGCAGCAAGGCTGTGCTGGATCTAACCCTAGAAGAGAACTGACCCTCAGGTAACAGAGTTGTGTGCCTGAAAGATATTAAGAATCAGGTTTTGTTATTTTGCAGCTTTACTGTGTACTAAAGTGTCTCTCTATTTTGTGCTTCTCTCATTTCCCACCTTTTTGTTGTAAAGTGCTACCAGAATAAACCTTTCTTGGTTTTACCCCACATGGGTTTTGTAGTCGCTCTGCTTGGTTCAGTAACTAAATCCAAGTTACAGTCAGAAAGGCAAGTCCCTGAACAGAGATTCAAGTAGGATTGCAGACAGCTGAGGCTGGCAATCTGGTATCTTGAGATCTCTGGGGGTCTTGGTTTCTTTGGGGTAGGAAAGGGTGGGGGTGTGGCAGGTCAGCCAGCCCCCCTTCCTCCACAATTCCATATCAGTATACACAAACAGTTTTAAAATACACAGGCTCAGAATCCCTTTTGTAGGAGGTTTATTTCAACAGACATTCAGATATTTGTTTCTAAGGCCTAGTTCTCACTGAGGTGCCACACCTGTGCTTCGGCTATACCACTTCAGACAATAGGTGGGTGCTTACATGATTGAATGCTCCTCTGTCCCAAAGAAATAAATAAAAATCCGTGGAAATAGAAGACTATTTCTAGAATGGGTCTAACCTAGCCTTCTCTGTGACATGCTAGCTTTTTTGTGGGGAGATTATCTATCTATCTATCTATCTATCTATCTATCTATCTATCTATCTATCTAATCTGTTTTTGCATAGGGGAGCATTCAGTTGTGTGAGCCCACACCTAGTTGAATGTAGTACAGACCAATTTTCATTTCAGTGAGAATGAAGGGTAGGCCTGAGACGTAGTCTATTGCAAATAATAGTGCTAGGATACTATTGTCATGACCCACAATTTCAAGATTTTCTTTCTTATTCGTATTTTCTTAAAAACCAGATCTCCTGAGTTATGTGTATTCAATTGCTTTTAAAATAGTAAATATGTCACCTACCACTAGTTGGTGGTAAATATGTCACCTACCACTAGATAGTTCTCCTGAAGCAAGACTCCTGATTAATGATATTTTTATGATTAGCTCCCACACAGAGCTAGATCTTCTGCAGTAGGAAGGGGCAAAGTGCTTCATAAATTTATTTATTTATATATTATATTTATACCCTGCCTTTTTTCCTGCAAGGAACCCAAGGTGGCTTACATAATCCTCCTCCATCTCCTCTCCATTTTATCCTCACAACAACCCTGCGAGGTAGGTTAGGCTGAGAGTCAGTGATTGCCCCAAAGTCACCCAGTGAGTTTCATGGCCGAGCAGGGACTAAAACCTGGATCTCCCAAGTCCCAGTCCACTTTAAATTAAAAAAAAATGTAGCAACACAAAGCTAGAAAAAAACAGACAGCTCATAATGAAGTTACTGACTGTGGTTTCAGTGAGGGTGGGTGGAGGTTAGTGCAAAAATGTGACTAAAATGTCACTGGAGTTGAAGTGAATGGGGAAGCCTTCACACAGAGACACACTGGAGCTGTCTGCATGAGCAGAAGCCCCACCAGAGAGAGGGGCTTCTCAAACCAGGGCAACTATTTCAATCACTTTATATTTAAGGGCCATGCCACACATTATATGGCAGCAAACAGACTTACCATAGAAGGTACGAGATCCCAGTTCTGTGCTTGTATGTCTTTCCAAACATGCATTTTTCTCCTTCATCTGCTGTAGACTGGACTACGACCTTTCTACCAGGGATGGGGACTCGGACTCCAGGACTCGACTCATGAGTCGGACTGAGTCCCCCCTCTGACTCGAGTCAGACTCGAGTCCCAATATTTGTAATTGGGACTCGAGACTCGACTCGGGACTCGAGACCAAGGACTCGTGTTCCAAAATCGTGTTCCTCAATGCAACATGGATAGGTTTTAGGAAGTACAGCAAGTTCATTTTTTAAAATCATTTTCCTAAAATGCAACCTTTCAGGCATTTTGGGTTTGGCTGCCTCTGCCTGCCTGTTTGGGGGTTCCCAGCCTCCTCTGCCTGCCTGGTCTCTTCTTAACCAGTTCCACAGTTTGAATTGTCCTAGACAAAGGCCTCTGCCTGCCTGTTTTGGGATTCCCCGTCTCCTCTGCCTGTCTGGTTATTTTGGGTTTATCTGCCTGGTCTGTTCTTGCCAAAATCAGTTGCAGAGTTTTGAAATAAAAAGGCACACTTGTGCCTAGAATTTATTTAAGCCACACATCTGAAGTAGCCTTATTTTGTTGGGGAAAAAACCAATTGATTTTAATAGGGACTCGTGGAGTCAGCTTTGGGAGTGACTCGTGATTTGTGAGTCACCATTTTGGACCAAGGACTTGGACTCGAGACTCGGGTCCAAAGACTCGTGACTCGACTCGTGACTTGAAACCAAGGACTCTTCAACATCCCTGTTTTCTACCTCATGTACTTATTTTAGGGAGGGTTTGTTTGTTTTTTTAAATGAAAGGGGAGGCATTTGTGAATGTGTTCCAACTTCCTTCACCTGCAGTCCACAGTGGCCCTTTCTATGACCTCTGGACTCCTCATTCCCATCTCATTCTACTACTTGCGCAGATTTGGCTTGATGTGTGATGTGGCCCTAATTTTTAAATATGCAGTACTATTGTCCAATTAAATTTCTTTTCCTGCATACAGGCCTGTGGCTCACGCTGGCTCAGCTTGTCTGAGCATGGAAAGCTAAGCAAGGTCAGGCCTGGTTATTACTTGGGTGGGCGACCCCTCCTCTAGTTTCCTGCATTGAGCAGGGGGTTGGACTCGATGGCCTTGTAGACCCCTCCCAACTCTATGGTCCTATGGTTTCTAGTCTTAAAAATATGGCTGTTTGATAATGATGATAATAAATAATAAGGATTATAACGGGCGACCACTTGGTGGCAGCAAAATCAAGCAATGCAGTTGTTGCTTACCATCTGAGCAAAGTTACCGTATTTGCTTTGGGACAGATTGCAGAAACCTTTCAGCAGTGTACATATTAACTGGAAGAAAATCAGGCTGCCCTAATAGGCCTTTTGCATTAGCATCCACTTTCAGTGACTACCTCAGCTTCCTTCCTTCATACCATAATACTAGAAGAAAAACCTGCATTTCAAGAGTACTACTATGTTTAAAGAGAGAGTGAGAAAGCACACCAGTTTTCCATTCTTAGTTGGTAATGAGAAGATAATCCCTATCAAGAAATGTTTCACTTTGTCATTCTCATCTTCAAAAATTGACCTTACCTGAAAATATGATTGGGGTAACAATTTCTTCATCAAATGAAAAATTAAGGCAGCCGGGCCAGCCAAAATAAATTTTACAAAGTCTATTTTAGGATAATACTTTTATTCATCCAACTCAGTGGTCACAACAAAATACTGTGCAAACTTTCGAGTTGCCTGATGAATAATTTCTTCATCGAGTTCTGACTCATGCAACATTTGTGAAATGGATATTATGCTTTCACCCTTTAGCAAGATTTCACTAGACCTCTACTGGATCCTGCAAACACATCTAGATATAGGAAATCGCAGTCCCCATACTTGGAAAAGGCTTACAATTTTGATTTTTTAAAATGGCTTCCAAGTGAACAAACAAAGGACACTGCTATGATTGACAGAAAGGGAACGTTCAGGATCTACAGACTTGGAACTCTAAAGGCGCAATCCTATGAAGACAGAAAAAAGGCCTACAACTCCCAGCATGCCGGGCATGCTGGGAGTTGTAGGCCTTTTTTTTCTGTCTAAACTTGCATAGGATTTCATTTCACCCTTAGTCCATGTGGCCTTAACCTTGTGGACAATTCATAAGCTTTCAACCACCCACACCTGCGTGTGTGTGTGTTTTCTTCTTAGAAATTTTCATCTCCCAGAGTTCCACATACACACACACACACACACACACACACACCACTTACTGTTTACCTTAAGCAGCCTTTAGCATTTCTTTGTATAGGACTTCTGCTTCTGAAGACTGAGAACTGGAGAAGTTTTCTACATGTTCTCATGTCACCTTTTATTATGTTGTGGAGCAGAGACGAGTTTCTTGACAAGGGCTAGGAAAATCAATAGGACTTTAATGCGCGGGGAGGGGGGAACCCATTTTTGTACTGCCAGCCTTTATCCCATGAGATGAGATGTCATTGGCCTTTCATGTAGAAACCTCTAGCACAGACTGTGTATGTAAACTGTAGAATACCAAGGCTCCCTGAGCCCTCCAAGAGCAACCAAGATAAAGTGAAGGCCACTGGGTCATTGTACCCTCTTGTCCATAAGTAAGAGCAGCAGTTCCAAAGAGGAGAAAGGCAGGAGCAAGGTCATGCTTTTACAATCCCTGTGAGGTCATCATCATCAGGCGATCACTCGTGACCGAGTAAGATTGTCTTCCAGGATAAAAATGTACAAAAAGGAGATTTTAAAAGGAGGACATTCTAAAGAAGATTGTGTGGACTCTAGCGATGGGTCCGTAAGTGACTGTGGAGGCCAATTCTAGATCCACACAGCTTCCCACAGTGAGGACACAGGTTACCAGATGGAAGATGGTCCTGTAAAGGATTCATTTGACGTGCTTTTCGCTTAGCACGTTTCTCCCTTTCACCTTGCACTCGGGCTTCTTCAAAGTCCATAGAACCTTTGTGAAAGGCCAACCTCCAGTTAGATCGTTCACAGGCCAGAGCTTCCCAGTTTTCGATGTTTATATTACATTTTTTTAGATTAGCCTTATGAACATCTTTAAACCTCTTATATTGATCACTGATATTCCGCTTTCCATCCTTGAGTTGGGAATAAAGTAACTGCTTTGGGAGACGGCAGTCAGGCATTCAAACAACATGACCGGTCCACTGAAGTTGGCGTTGAAGGATCATTTTTTCAACGCTAGTAGTCTTTGCTTCTTCCAGTACACTGACATTTGTCCGCCTATCTTCCCAAGTAATTCGCAGGATTTTCCGGAGGCAGCGTTGATGAAATCTTTCAAGGAGTTGGAGGTGACGTTTATAGATAGTCCATGTTTCGCAGGCATACAATAAAGTTGGTAATACAATGGCTTCATAAACCAGTGTTTTGGTCTTCTTACAAATATCCCGATCCTCGAACACTCTATGTTTCATTCGAGAAAACACGGCACTTGCGGAGCTCAAACAATCCCTGTGAGGTAGAGACATTATGTCAATGTAACACCACCTTGGTCCTTACCTGGAGCTTGAGGGATATTAGGGAGGGATCCAGCCTGTGTACCAAGCTAAGGGTTGGATCCAGATTTACACTGGATCAACTGCACTGACTGGAATTGGACTTCCCTACCCGCTCCTTCTCTTGGCAGCATCTGAAAATGCTATGCAGAGAGTCGGGGGGGGAGGGTTCCCCAAAAATCGGGTGGAGGGACCTTCTGCGAGTGGAGCCCCTCCTCTCATATAAGGTCCTTTCCTCTTGTGGAAGGCAGATCCTGGAATCAACCCTAAATGAGTAGTTGTCAGTGAAGCAACCATGTAGAAACCCAGGTTGCAGAAGACTAGATCCCCTGGCCATCTTTAAAACCAAGTTTAGCATCACTATGAGTCCACACATTATGAACATCTTCTGGCTATAATAACGACTCTAGATGGAGCAAACGGAATAAAATTGAATTACATCATGTTGTATATGGTTTCAATTCTAAAAAAACATCCATGAACTGAGATGTGAGCAATTATTTTGCAACCTATTTCACTTGAATTGTAAACAAATAATTCTGCTTTGTCATCTCTATCTGGCATGTCAACCAGCTTTTCTCAGTTTAAGTACACACCATTAGCTTTGCTTAGCTACCTGCACTAAAGGAATTTAACAGTTCATGAAATCCAACACTTTAGTCATCTCTTATGACTAAATTATTCCCAGTTGGACTACAGCCTACAATAGCCTTCCCCAACCTGGTCTCCCCTACCTATGTTGGATTACAACCCCCATCAACCCCAGCCACTGTTCTACCAGTTGTTAGATATATACCACACTGACCCATTCTTATGAGGTTTCCAGGCATTGTGGTTCTCCAGGGAGGACGGAACATTTATTTCTGCTTAAGCCAGCCATAACCCCAACCAGCACTCCCACTGTGAGAAATTATGATTTCCTTAAGAAGTAAAACCCATTTCTTACAGTTTAAGGGAGGCAAGGTCCTGAGAAGATGAGGAGAAAGGCACAAGAGCCCTTCACTCAGCAACTTCCTTGCCCCAACAGTGGATCAAGGTATGGGCATTTCACTGACTCGTATGCTGCCACCTACCTCTTCTTCATAACAAACAACATCTTTTAAACTTGGGTTTTTTAAAATTGTTATGTTGCTTTTAGTGTTTTACTATGTTTTCATTTGATTATTGTTTTATTTTTTGTAAACTGCCTTGGTTGGTTTCAGAAAGCCAGTAAAACAAGCCATGATCTCTCAGCCCCTGCTCCCCAGAATCTGCAATATTGAGGGGGTTCGAGATTCTCTTACAGCAGGGGTGGGCAGAAATTAATGAATGAAGTTTACTTCAGTCACAAACCAGTATAACAAAAGCAACAAACATAAAAATATCAGTAAAATACATAAAATCATTGCGTTAAACATGACAGTCCCAACCACTGTCTAAAATATTATTATTTAATAAAACCATTCAACATCAGTTTTCGTTGGCTTATGGCAGCCGCACAGAAGCTGACCACTTTTAGAGTAACTTGAGGATCCTGATCTGACAGTAGATACTGTACTTTAGGTAATATTCATCAGATCTACCAGGGGTTCGCTGTAAGGCAGGAATAATAAATGCTTGGTGCAAATACCGATAGAAAGAGCAGTACAACAGAACATGGCCTACCGTTTCCACCACTCTCATCCCACAGGGACATACCCATTCTTGGTAGGGTATACTTCCAAACCTTCCATCCAAAAGGGCTGAAGGCAGGACATTAAACCTGGCCAGGGTGAAGGCTTTCCTAAATTTGGGGATAATCACATCAGCCAGTGGGCAGAAAGTAGATCTCTCTTTTGGACTTCATTCCTGACCATTGGCCATGCCAGCAGGGGCTTCTGGGAGTTGAAGTCCAAAACATATGGAGACCTACCTTCTTCCTGCCCCATCTTACAGGGTTTAAAAGAATACTGGGAGAATGTATGGGAAACATTTTGAACATTCTAAAACACTATAAATATGCCAAGTATTCCAGTTACAAACTGAAAAATCACAAACATCTTGAATCAAGAACCTAATGATACCTGCACTTAATTATTATTGTATTTTAATTATTATTGAAAAGGTAATCTATGAATGGTGCATGTTGATGCAGGCGATCAGCCACCATAAAAGGAGAGTATGTAGATGAGCCAAGATAAGACAGAATTTAAACATGGTTTGTTGGAAACCAACTCTTGTTTTTAAACCCCTGCCATAGTCAGATAAAAATACAGCAGACACAGCAGACAAAACTCTCAGAGCGTGACATAGTTTCGAGAGAAAGTAAAGATGCTTTTCAGACAGAACACGACAAACAGCTCATTAAGGGTGGGGAAAAGCTCACCATATGTTCCACAAGAAGGGACACATTTTGGAAAAACAAAACACTAAAATGGGAATGGGTCTTCAGACAGAACAGCTTAATTTCACAAATAGGATGTGCTGCCAAAGCTAGGTGCTACTTTCTATGAACCAAATGGGGGAGGGGAGATACAGTAGCTAAAGGTGCAATCCTATGCATGTTTACACAGAAAAAGAGCATCCTACAACTCCCAGCATACCCCAGCAAGTATGGCTGGTACATGCTGGGAGTCATAGGGCTTTTTCTTGTCTAAACACGCATAAGATTGTGTCCTAAATAAATAGTGAACATAACTGAAAACGAAGTTATGTCGGGGTGTGTTCCTCCACCCCTCCTGGCCACAGTGCTATGGCAAAATGGGCTGCTATGTTTGCAACTGCTAGAGAAATCTTTTAAGATTCCTGGTAGAGACTTTACTGTCATGGCCTGAAATGTACTTCTTAGGGGTTCAAAATGAGGGGCACAAGCAAGTAAAACTCAGATCTGTACCAAGAGTAGACCAACTGCCTTCAACTTTTTCAGACCCAGAATTTCTAATCCCATATTGGAACCACTTCCCGCCCATAGGTGTCTGTTCTTTTCTATGTTTTTCTCTCCCCACCCACCTTGTCTTTCTGCTTATAAAACAAACCTATTTTAGAAAGGGAAATGATCCTCCTCTCTCCATTAGCAGGTGTGTATGTACACACACACACACACACACACACACATGGCTGGGGTAGGGGTGTGGAGAAGTGTAAACAGTAAGGTTTGGGGGAATTGAAATGCAAAACGTTTTAATTGCCTGAACATTTACACAACAGCTGTTGGGTGATCACCAATCCAAGGATGTCTGTGTTAACACAAATGGTATGATTTAAAAAAAGCAAAACCAAAAACTTTGTCCCTATTCAAACCCAAACCGCAGGAGAGAGAGAGAGAGAGAGAGCTGAATCTCTTCATGAATTGTAGTTCTGCAGTTTTGAGTGGAAATCTGTCTTTGAAGTTCATTTGTTCAAGAATGGGCACCTTAAAACTCATTGACAGAATGACCTGGGAGACTGAAGTGTTTTTGAATCAAGAAGAGTTAATTTCACTTTCAAGGTGGGGAGTTTTGATGGGCTTTTCTGTTCAAGGTCCTCTGAATGCAGATTGAAATGACTTGGTTTCTTCATGGCTCTGTTTGGCACGGAATGCTGGTTTCTAAACACCCCAATCAGTAACACACAGACAGTGCTCTGTCCTAACTGAGACAAACAGAATTTATTTTTAAGTACACTAAGGCACAAAGATAACATTTTGCCCTAGCACTACAACAAGCAACAAAAATGCTTTGCAGTGGAATGGATAATAGCCATGATGACTTACCGTATTTTTCGCTCCATAACACGCACCCCCCCCCCAAAATAGGGGGAAATGTCTGTGCGTGTTAAGGAGTGAATACTGTAAAAAATAAGTTTTTTTTTTACGTACCTAGTACCTCCTGCACGCCTCCAACCGGTCCGGAGAAGAGCAGAGGGCTCCTGGGCAGAGCGGGGCAAGCCCCCGCCACTCAGCTGATTCGGCTGCGGCGGCCCCCCGCCCCGCCCGGCAGCAGGGACATCTGGAGCCCACCAGCTGGCGGAAGAGAGGAGGGCTCTTACGGGGGGGGGTGCCGCCGCCACGCTGCCACTGCTGCGCTGGCAGCAAAGGGAGCAGAGCTGGCCCTGCACCCGCCCGCCCGTGTCCCTGCCGCCAGAGCCGCCCGGCCGTGCAGAGCGGGACAAGGCCACCTGCACCCACCACAAACCCCCACAAACCCCCGCCGGCGGGCGGGGGGACCCAACGCCACTGCGCCGCCATCGCCGCGCCGTCATCGCCGCACCGTCATCGCCGTGCCGCCGCCATTGCTGCGCTGTCATCGCCGCGCCGCTGCTGCCCTCGCCGTCATCATCGTGCCGCGCCGCCCTCGCTGCGCCGCCGCCATCGCTGCACCGTCATTGCTGTGCCGCCGCCATTGCCGCGCCGTCATCACCGCGCCGTCATCGCCGCGCCGCCGCCATTGCCGCGCTGTCATCGCCGCGCCGCCGCCATTGCCGCGCTGTCATCACCGCGCCGCTGCTGCCCTTGCCGTCATCATCGCGCCGCGCTGCCCTCGCTGCGCCGCCGCCATCGCCGCACCGTCATTGCCGCACCGCCGTCATTGCCGCGCTGTCATCGCAGCGGCATCGCAGCGATGGCAGCGGCACCCCCCCTGCCCGGCAGAGCCTGTAAAGTTGAGTCCCCCCGCCCGCCGGCTAAAGTTTGTGGTGGGTGTGGGTGGCCTTGTCATGCTCCGCATAGCTGGGCGGCTCCGGCAGCAGGGACGCGGGCGGGCGGGTGCAGGGCCATCTCTGCTCCCTTTGCTGCCAGCACAGCAGTGGCAGCATGGCGGCGGTGGCGGCAGCACCCCCCCAATCGCCAGCTCAGTGTCGTACTTGGCTGGCCTTTAATAGTTTGGGAGAGTGCTCAGTCTTATGCCAGCTCTAGATTGGGGGGGGGGGCGCTTAGGCAAGATGGTCCCAATTGCCCCCCCTGAATGGGCCCATGTCCTCCTCACCACTGTTACCTCTGCCCCTTCACTTGCCCTCTCCCTCTGGACCCCGTCCACACCATTGCCCAGAGGGAGGGCCAAAGGCAAGTGAAGGATGCTGCTCCATTTCCTCATCTTTTCATTGCTTGCCTGCTCAGACAGGAGAGGTGAACAGGCAGTGAGAGTCCAGAGTGGCAGCAGTGGGGCTCCGAGATCAGGGGCGATTTGCACATGATTTCCCGCCCCCCTGTTTTCTTCTTCTAAAATCTAAGAGCGTGTTATGGCCAGGTGCGTGTTATGGAGCGAAAAATACTAGGTTAAAATATGAGCTCTCCAAATGGATTCTATACCCAAGCTCTTAGATTGGCTTATACATCCCCACTTCCTTAACTGAAAACTACCAGCCATCTAATTGATTTTACAGGCTCTACAGCCTTGAATAACTTGAACTTAACAAAGCTTCCTATTCTCTGGGAAGTAAGTAAAGAAGTAAGTATGATCCCAGTTTATAGGGATGTACGGATTTTGTTCAATCTGTTCCGTCTGTGTTTGGTGTATTGTCAGGTGTCTTTTGTTCTGTCGTCTGCTCATTGGCAGAATCGGATATTTCTTTGGGGGGATGTACGAGACTTGTTCCACTTGCGTAAGTGTGCATTAGCGCTAATAGGGATTAGTGCAGGGCTCTCCAACCTTGGGTCCCCAGATGTTGCTGGACTACAGCTCCCATAATCCCTTGCCATTAGCCATGCTGGCTAGGTATGCTGGGAGCTGTAGGCCAGCAACATCTGGGGACCCAAGGTTGGAGAGCCCTGGATTAGTGCATGTGCAAATTTGCAGACCCCCCACCCAGTAAAAAAAAAAAACTGGTCCCCAAGTCTGCGGAATCTGCATGATTCAGAAAAAGCCGGTCGGTTGCAGAATCCACAGGTCAGATTCACAGAAATCTGAACCTATTTCAATCTGCTGCAGATTTTCCTGGCATTCCTATCCCAGTACCCTTGCCAGCTCTCCACCTGGCCATTTGGACCTTGCAGTGCCTTCAGGCAAAGAAGCAGTGACGGTATTGTTTCAGCTATGCCTTGAATCATCTTGTTGGGGGTTGGTAAGGTTGTCCGGCAGCAGCCTGGGGATTCCCGTATACCTTTAAACTCTCGGATACAGTGTGAGACAAGGCAGTGGTGGCCTCTTCCCTGCATTTCTCCTTCCTGCCCCACTTGCTACAGTACTTCTAAAGTGGAGTGGGGTGCTGTTTGGACTGCTCAAGTGACATATGGATGGAGAAGTGGCTGCCTCATCTACCACTGCATGGGAAATTTAAAGGTACAGTAAAGATCTCCAACTTGGCAAGACAAGAGTTTAGCTGGCCAGGCAACTTCTACCCTGCCTGTACCCCGCTCCTCTCCTCATCCTCTTCTCCCTCCTTCCACCCTTAATGCTTCTTCTCAACCACTGTGTGTTACTTTCCTTCCATTTGGGCAGCCTTCCACGATCTGGTGCCCTCCAGATGTTTTGATTCAACTCCTATCAGCCCCAGCCAGCATGGCCACTGGTCAGGAATGCTGTAGTCCAAATCATCCGGAGGGCAACAGGTCAGGGAAGGCTGGCTGTTGGGAGTCCAATAGGAAGGGAACCCGGTTTTTTTCTTCGAGTGCTCCTGCAGTTAGCATGTGCTGATGCTGATTGTAAACCTGCTAGGGATGATAAATCTGTGTTTTGTGCATTGTGTAGTTCAGCAGTTCAGCAGTCTGTCATGTTCTCATTGATAGAGCCGGATTATTTTTACATCTTTAGAATTTTTACAAGTAGAATTTCATTCTACCTGTGCTAATTTGCATCAGCGCTAATGCACAGGACCCCCCCTCCCTCCCCGCCACCCCCAAAAGTGAAAAACCAGTCTGCAAGTCCACAGCATCCGTGTGACTCAGAAAAAGCTGGTCAACTGTGGAATCTGCAGGTCAGATTAATAGAAATCTGAACTCATTTGACTCTGTTGTGGATTTCTCCGACATCCCTAATTACCTGCAGGCACGATCTGTTTTATTTTTAAATGTTGTGCATAGTAATATTTGGTAATTTATTAATACATTGGTTAATAATCCTGATGCAACTCTGTCCTGTTTTCTTTACTGTTTTAGGAATACATCTCTCTAGTGAACCTGAAATAGTTGCTTGCTTCCGTTCTCACACATGTGTGCCTGCTTAGCCCTATTCAGGCATTCTATATCTGTAGAAAGTAAAACCCATGAGGAGAGGGTGCTCTCTAGACCCAGCCCCTCCTCATGCATCTCTGTCACTCTCTACTTGTGGAGGGTGATTTTCTGGAGGACAGAAATAGAGCTTTTCTTTGATCTGGACTCTGTAGGAGAGTTCTATCTCATACCTCTCTTCCACTGACAATTTGTTTGGTGTCATCTGTTAAAAGTTTTCAAATGGCCATTTTGATACATGAGAACTAAGGGAGTTTTCACACATTATATAGGAAGAAACCCAGGTTTTGTCACCGCATATAAACTCAATGGAGCCACTGCCAGCCCTGGCTCACTGATACGTGCAGTATGTGTACTTTCAAACATATATTTGCCACTTTCAGTTGTTACAATTTTAGATGTACACTTAAGGAAAATATGAAATGCTTTCGCCTAACCATGTTTTTCTATGTAATATCCTTAACTGTCCTATGACAGAGCCTCTGAATCCCCAGATGTACACCAAATCTGCCCTTTTATTTGTCCCATGTTTTCTGCACTTAATTTGGCTTTGTACTTTTCCAGTAGCAACCTGAGTTTGCTGGGTCAATTAACTACTGTTGCCTCCTTGACAACAGAGGTGTTGTCTCTGATGTCCACTCAAATCACCATCTGTTTTCTAAATGGGTTGTGCTCCTCCATATTTGTAGCACTTGTTTTACCAATGAAAGTAGCTGTTGCATTGACAAAAAAAAATAAGTTATTCACACTAAGTAGCTTTAATTTATGCTCTTTTAGTGGTTGGTAGACCACAGGGAATGTTAATTCCATCTCCATGCATGATTTAATAGCTTCAGTTCCTTTGAATGTTTCAGGGTTGTTGTTGTTGTTTTTTTAAAGTGCCCATTTTAAATAAACATTTTAAATATCAGCCTGGTATCATTGCAATATTATTTCCCCCCTTTTTCTTGAGGAGCTATCCATGCATGAATAAATTGTATGAATAATATGCACAGCTGTCAGGAAGAGATACATGGATTTCAGGTTTTGGTCTCCATCCCCTTTCATTTTGCATCTCCCAAAATGGATTCATGTGATGTGAATATGTTTTTTGTTTTTTTTTTAAAGTCACATACTTAGAATTATCCAAATAGATTTGCCTCATTTGAAGGCCCAAATGTAATAATATAAGCATTTATAGAGTGCGTTAGAGTGTTCAAAGCACTTCACATACAATATGCAGGTCATCTTTACAATAGTCCTGTAACGTAGATTGATACTCTTGTGAGCTTGACCATCTGATTATGATGAATGGGTTTAACATTATGATTTCACCTGAAGTGTCACCTGATGGGAATTGGGGATTTGATCAAAGAACCTTGGACTGCAATCCTCTATCCACATGCCTGAAAGTAAGCCCCATTGAACTCTGTTTGACTTTTTGAGTAGATATGCATAAGATTGCACTGCTAATTAATGTTCTTCTAATAGGTGTGGATGATTTCTGAATAGCCAGTTCACCTGTAGGACTTTGAATGGACAGAACAAGAGAACCAAGGCAGAGAGTTTTTATCTGGAGTTAGTTGGAACTAGGAGAGCACAAGTCAGGGATCTTCTACTGCAGTGTTCTCCAACCTTGGGTCCCCAGATGTTTTTGGCCTACAACTCCCAGCATGCCTCAGCCAGCATAGCCAAAACAATGCTTTCCCTTTTCCTTTTTGGTTATGTGCAGGATTTTTTGTGGTGGAGTATTCATACATGCAATCCACCCACCATCAGCCTGAAGTGGTAACATCCCAAGGTTGGAGAACACTGTTCTACTGACTGTAGGAGTGCCTGCTTGCCTGCAGTCGTGTTCTGCTTATATATTTGTAAGTAAAGCAAATATGATAAAGACACGGTAAGTCTCCCGTGCTCTCTCACCCAAACCAAGCTAAATCTTGTAGTGCTGACCCAGAACCTTGCACTCCTCAGAAGTGGGGCACATGTAACCGTGTTATTATCCCTGTATAGCAGATGGCGAGGCTGAAAGATAGTGGCTGTGCAATCAGGTAAATTTGTGGTAGAGGTGAAATTTGAACAGAAGACTTGCCTGTTCCACAGCTCATTACATTAGCTCACAAATTTGCAGTTTACATACCCATGGCTTTAACAAATCTAGTCTTTTTAGCATTGTAAAAAATGTGTTTGCTCTAAAGCTGATTACATGTTAGACCATCCAAATGACCCAGTTCTATGTGGATCAAAGTTCTATGTGAGGACTGGAAAACCACATATCTCATAGTAAGGGAAAAGACCATTAACCAGCAGTTCCTTTTGAGGCACAGCTGCAGCAACAAACCCCCCCCCCCATGTGTGCTTTCTTGCTTGTGTCCTCCACTGGACCCTTATAGGGCCAAGTTATACAATCATCAGAATCCACAGGCATTTTCTCGATGTTACCACTTCAGGTTGATGGTGGGTGAATTGCATGGATGAATACTCCACCACAAAAAAGCCTGCACATAACCAAAAAGGAAAAACAAAAGCATTGCACAGAGAAAGCTTAAACTGAAACATTCTTCCTGCTATATTTCCATGTGAAATGCATTTTCTGTAGGGGAACATTCAGATATGCAAACTCACCCCTACAGCCTGAAGTGGTACAGTGTAGAAAAAGCACAGAACATAGGAAAAGCCATGTTGGATCAGACCAACCTAGTCCAGCATTCTGTTCCTACCATGTCCAACAGCAGCCTTCCCCAACCAGATGTGCTGGACCACAGTTCCCACCATCCCCATTGGCCTTGCTGGCTGGGGATCATCTGAATTGTAGTCCCACGCACCTGGAGGGCACCAGGTTGGGGAAGGCTGGCCAACAGGATATCCTGCCTATGGGAAGCCCACAAGCAGGGCATGGGTGCAAGAGCACTCACCCACTCATGTTCCCTAGCAACTGGCATTCAGAGGCATGCTGCCTCTGATCCTGGAGGTAATACATAGCCATCATGACTAGCCTTAGAGAAGGGAGAGTTAGAGTGCCACCATAAAAACCAAGGAGAGGAGAATGTTTCATTCTGTGTTTAATTGGGCTCCTCCTTTGTATCCGGTAATAAAACTTCAATGTTAACTTGCTACAGTGCCAGTTTTCGGAGGGGATAGATACAGTAGAGATACGCATCATTTGTAGGGCAACAGTGCGCGCCCAGCCAACCAGCTCATGTTCTGTTTGGTGATACATTGAAGCACGTCAAGCCATGGCACATTCTTCTCTGGTGGCGACTTTTCATGTAACTCCATTCTGCCTTTTTGATCAGTTATTCATGAATGGGTAGTTGTAGGAGTCCCTGTCGATTTGATCCCCCCCCCTCCCTGAATGTACATACCAATTAAGAGACCATCTTTGCTTACAGCCTGTTGAAACTGCGGAGAGCATTTCCATGTTAGGTTCCATTTGAGAACGCACTAAGGTGACTAGCTGATGTTGCCCACTGGTTTCCATGGTTACCAGCTGGCATTCAGCAGCCCATTGTGACACAAGTGCAGTCCTGTTTCTTGCTAATGACATAAATATTCACGACTTTGGCGCTATTGATAAAAGCCTATATTTTCATCTGGAATAATTTCGTGGCTCTTGATGAATTGCTCTGCAGGCTAGCTTCATGGACCAGCTTGGTCTCTTGCAAAGAGCCAAGCAATTTTAATCTTTCAGAAATAGCTTGGTGGAAGGGAAAAAGAGGCCTTTTAGGTATCCTTCCCCTTATCATGGCATCCTGTCCATAGGATTGCCAACTGCCCCCCATGCTCTAGGAAGTTTTTTGACCTCCAGAATTATTTGTGTAAAAGCTAGAAACAGGCTAGCCCAAATTTCTTCTTGAACAAAACTGAGCAGTAGCATTTTTTTACTTAGTGCTCATGCTCAATTCATGTAGCCCACACATAACCATTTGGTCAGCAGATTAATGAAGTCTGTCACAGTGCGCCATTTCAGGTGCCTCCACTATGCATCGGACATCAAGTGCGGCTTCCCTGCTATGCCTGCGAGGACCAACACATGGAGAAGAAAAGAGCTTGTCCTGGTTCAGGAAAGGTGCAAGCTGAAGAAGACTTGGAGGAGGCTGACCTTGTGGCATGAGTCCAGCAGCAGGTACCCAGGTAGCCAAACAGGGCAGAGCCTGGAACAGCTCCTAGGGAAAAGTCCCAGGAGTAATCCAGGTTACTTGGACAAGGCTCTAAGAGCAAGTGAACACCTAAATCAGCTTTCCTCAGCCTGGTGCCAGTTGTTCTCCATCAGGGAATCAGTCATCTGCTCTGAGTGATGGATGGCTTAGAGGAGAGGAGGCACAATGTGAGACAGGCAGCTGGATTACATCTGGGACTTGAATTCGTTTCAGGACCTTGGACAGCAATCCAGGAGCTAGAGAACAAACAAGTTACTGACTGCAGCACTGGCTGCTGCTGCTGCTGCTGCTGCTGCTTCCTCTTCCTTTTCTGTGATGTAATGACAGAAGCCACAGTACTGCCACCTACTGGAAACCAGAAAAAACACACACAACTAATGCTTACAAGTGAGCATAAATGCCTGTAACTTTAAAATGAATCTGCAGTACTGGCTTGGAGCAACTGGAAGGGATTTATAGTCAGGGCAGGAGAAGAGTCTCCACCCCTCAGGTGCTGTACCTACCTGTTAAAGGGCCAGCAGCTTTTTCCTGTAGGTGTTGGCTTCTCCTGAGGAGTGAAAGTTGGAGGAGCTGGCTGGACACCACTCCTTAGGGTCCCCTGCTCACTAAAAGAGTCTGAGGTCCACTCTTCAGAGTTGGGGGGGGCAGTGGCAACTCCTGGGCATCATGTGGATAGAGCATGAAGACGGAGGCAGTGGGCCCCAGTTCAGAAGGACCAGGGATTGGTTCTAGTACCTCTTCATAGTCAATGTCTCTGCAGACTTCAGGCTCTGAAGACTCTCAGTCCTGGGCCACAATCCCTTCCTCCTACAGCCCCTATCATCTCTGACCACTGGTCATGCTAGCTGGGCTGATGAGAGTTGTACTCCAAAACATCTGGGGTGGGAGGCACCAGATTGGGGAAAGCTGACCCAAACAGTGAAGCAGTCCTACAGAGTGTGCCCAAGTCTAGCTGTGCGTTAGCAGGAATTTAAAGGAGCAGTATTTTGGCTTGGATCCTGGCACTCCAACATCACGGAGTGGCCTCCAGCTACTGCCTCTGCCTTCTCTGTGGGGATCTTACAGTGGAGTGAGGGGGGCATGAGTGATTGTAGATGTGCTAACACTGTAAATTTTGGTTCCTCATTTGAGGACTTTGTGGTCTGCAGACTACTCTTCCTCATTCTGGACTTCAGGCCAGTTTGGGTTCTGTTGGATCCCTTAGGCAGAACCCTACTAACCTACCTCTCCAGAGGTTTTCTCTGCATCAGAATCACTGTGTTGGGGATATGGAGTCTGGGGCATGAAAGAAAATTCTACATGTAACCCCACTCTCTATCCTGCTGGAATTTACCAGGCTTCACTTCATAGCCTGCCTAAAGACTCTAATCTTTGTCCTGCTCAGGTACAACAGTCCCTATTTCTGTTGCAGATGACACAAAAGTATGGGTGGTGGTGGTTTGCAAACACCTCAGAAAACCACAACAGAAGTGACCTCCACAGAATGAAAACCTGGGTTGAAAGTAACAAAATGAAATCTATCAGAGACAAATGCAAAATGCTGCATTTGGGCAAATCTATATATATAAAAGAAAGTGTCCTGACTGTCACTGAATGACTGATTGACTGACTCATAAACGCCCAGCTCAAACCGTTTAATCTAGGAACGTGAAATTTTGAAGGAACATAGTTTTTATGATGTAGACTAAGGAAGGATTTTTGGAAATCCTGTCCCTAAGGCAGTGAAAAAAGGGGGCAAAATCGTCCCACTCTCATATCTCCTATGGGCAAAACAACAGGGGAGCAGTTATGCAAGTCAGCCTCACCTCATAATTGCTGCAGGCAGGAGCCAATAGGAGCAGTTATGCAAATAGCCCATAGGACACTTAGAATGTTTGTATGAATTCCTGCAGGGGCCAGTAGGGCTGGGTATGCAAATCTCCCCTCAGCCATTTAGAATGTTCTCTGAGGGGGTGAAAAGGGAGGGAAACTTTTTAAATGACTGAATAACTGTTGTGTGTGGGGCGTCATCACATAGGCTCCATCACGTTTTGACAGATCTACCCCAAACTTGGCACGGTCACTCTTCATCACCTGTAGACTCTCAGGATTAACCTGATTTTTCTTTTAAGATCAGATATTTCTGTCAGAAAAGTTTTCTGCTGCCAGCACCCAGCCTAAACGTTACACTTTCAGTCAGAGAGACTGTATCTTTTCCATTGTACCAAATCCTAAAATCCATGCGAGCGCAGCCACGGGCAACAGCTAGTAAATACATAAAGCAAATGCACATGTATAGGATGGCGGTGTGTGTGTGATATCTGGCCTGGAAGCATTATATGTGAAAAGAACCTTGCGATTGTAGTCAATCACAACTTGAACATGCATCAGCAGTGTGATGTGGCTGGAAACAAAACAAAACAAACAAACAAACACCCCGCTAATGTGATTTTAGGCTGCAAGAATAGAACCGTATAGTGTAATACCTTTATTAGTCCAATTCAAAGATTACAAAAACTGTGCACGCTTTCAAGATCTCTAGACCTCTTCATTGGGCAAGATGTTACAAAAAGAAGTTTGGCGGCAGCAACAGTGGCCGTGGGGGAGGGATAGAGGAAAAATGGCTGTCTAGATGTTGTGGTCAGGTTGTCTGCATGGTCAGAGTTTTAACTTAAGCTGATATAGAGGAAGAGGGTTTACATACATTCAAATGGGGCTCTGCCAGGTGATGTGATGGTTTCAGTGCCCCTAGGACCACTGGGTAGAAGAATGTCTCAGATAATTATAGATCCTCCATTTATAAAATCCACCTCTTAACTCAAAACTGTCTCCATTCAGGGCAAATATAAAGATTGCATAATTGATCTTTGCTTCTGTTTTCCACCAACCAAAGAACTTGTCTCATGGGTAAAGGAGTAGCGATGAATGGACTGGGTTGGAAGAAAGGTGTCCAAGGGCCAAACTGCACATTATGGTAAACACAAGTCTGCAGTCTTGCAGAGGGATAAGCTGCTGGCATGAGGGGTTCCAGCAGAAAAGCAGCAGGTGGGAAAGGGCAGGGCACCCTCACCCCCCCCCCCACTGCTCCTCTGCTCCATGCGCCACTCTCCTAAAGCCAGTGGGGTTTTAATCCAGGCCCTTGTGTGTAATGTGTCATTTTGCCCTTGGGTGGAAGGGACTGATAAAAAAACTGAGAAACATCATGGGAAGATTGCAGGTTGTCTGTGAAAGGATGATAAGAATGGATATGAAGCAGTTGGGAAGTTTCTGCACATTTCAAAGTCTGACTTGGTTGTTTCAGATCAAATGTGCACAGAGTTCCCCGAGAGAGAAAGACACACACACACACACACACACACACACACACAGAGATGAACAGAAAGAATCAAGTAACTTTGTAAAAGAGGCCATGAAGTCTTGTTGCCAAGGAGATTATATTGGTTTGTTCTTGGTAACTGCAAAACTATGAGTGACCAATAGAAAAATTAAATTAATTTCCAGCTCATGCTTTAAACCCCTATCAGCAAAGCAATTATAGCCATAGGCCTGTTACGAATCAGCAATTTAGTTGGGTGAGTTACACACAACTAAACACGATCTATTGAATAGTGCCTGCGATATCCCTGATGGTAAACAGCACCTTTCTCCTCTCCTTGCCCACACTGTGAGCCAAAATGCATGTTCATGCTGACTGCGCAGCATGAAGCTCAGGGTTATATTTTAATTTACTCTAGTATAAGTGAATGTGACCCCAATTTGGATTGGGACCACCATGCTCTGGGAGAGGAGGATTGAACTCCCCTCACCACCACTTCCCCCTGAAATAAAAGAAGAAGAAGAAAAGCCTCCATTGACACCAATGAATCCAGAACAGTCTATACCGGGGCTCTCCAACTGTGGGTCGCCAGATGTTGCTGGCCTACAGCTCCCAGCATACCCAGCCAGCATGGATAATGGCAAGAGATTCTGGGAGCTGTAGTCTAGCAACATCTGGGGACCCAAGTTTGGAGAGCCCTGGTCTATACATGCCCTTTCCTGCACCTGCAGTGCGCATCATTCAAGGATCGGTGATGTGTGTGGCTGTACCTACTCAGCCGTGCAGTAAGGTTCCCCACCGCTCAACCATTCTGCATGGAAAGAGATAGTCTATGGAATGGATATATTGAGGTTTTCCTGTGAACCTGGATGAAGAATTATTCTGGGACATACAGGACTACCTTTTCACTATCCATTCTGTATGAGCTGAATACTATGCCGTTGCCTTTTAGTCAGGACTGTCCTGCAAGATCTAAATTAGGGTAGGTATATGCTTTAACCTGATGGTCTGGATAAGACCTTCGAGCCAAATGGGTTAGAACAGGCCAGTTTCTCCACTGAGCAGATCGTATCCATAATTGTTCAGCAGCATTTTCCACATTTCCTTAAATCTGAGGAGTATCCGTTCCTCAAACACTTCTGCTGGTGGGGAAACACACTGTAGAGGCTACACAATGGCCTTGATTCATATGGGTGAGTGCGAGTGCTGCTGAACATTACGGCTGTTTTGCATGCAGCCGTGTAATGGTAAATTTTGAAGTGCAGGCTCTCATCATGACAGTCACGCCCCCCCAAGAAGAGTGCAAAATGCAGGCCACTGTGTTGTTCATCCATCTCTCTCTCTCTCTCTCTCTCTCTTTCATATCTTTTGTAAAGCTAGTTGGCCTTAATTGCTCATTCAAGACAAAGACACCCCAAAATACTTTGCATCGCAAGAGGGCTAGCTCACAACAATATCTTGTTGCTAGGAAGAAGGGGGAAAAATCAATTTCCCCACCATCTACTGTGAGAATTGCAGCTAAGCTCAGAGGGCACACAGAGGCCTGGGTGGGGTGGGGTTGCAGATGATGTCATCGCTTTGACCTTGCGAGTCCTGGCTCCTCTCCACCACTGTTTCTACCGTGATGCTGCTGATCCCCAGGGTGACGTAATGTGCCACTCTGCTTCATTCTAATCAGGGATCCTCAGCCAGACCAGGGGAACAAAAGATTGCCCTGAGCTTCCCACTTATGCCACAATAATGTGTATTTTAAAGAAGCAGTTGTCTTTAGCTCAACATCAATGTTCCTAAAGGGCTGGTGTGTTGAAATACTGATGTCTTATCTCTGACTGTTTATCCTTATTCCCCTTTTAGCCTAATTGAAATCTTACTGGGGTTTTTTTTTTTTTTAAAAAGATAGAGATTGACCTTTAGACTGGAACGAGCATATTTCATTAATTGCTGTCCAAATCCCTTAACACACTGATACAGTTCTATTAGTTTCAAAGGGTCAGATAGTAACTGGCTTACCACATTCTGGTGATCAAACACCCAAATACCAACTGTAAAATGTGCAGCCTTTTCACAAAGAAATGTCATCCACACTGCTGTGGGATGTTGCTGGTACCTTTTAGCAGTACAATCTATGTGGATTTGGGTTCTCTTGGAAAGAGCAGCTGTATTTATTTATTTATTTATTTCCTTTTTTCTTTTTGGTGCAACGTGTTTAAAGCTGACCAAGATTAAGGGCCAGTGTACATGTGACATTGAATTCCGTGTACGTTTCCACTGAAGGTGGAAATTCAGGAACTGGAGGCTGCATTTAAAAGCAGAGGAAGGCTATTTTAAAACCTGCATTTCTGCACAGCTACACAGGTGCGCATGCATTTACCGGACTTTTTTTTTTTTAAAGGAACCTTAAACAGCACCTTGACCTCCCATTTCTCTAGCAATTTTAGCATTATACTGCAGCTTGTATTATGTGCTCATGCTATAAACACAATCCCCTTCCCCCACCAACGCGTAGCTGTTGGTGGGAGGACTATTTGCGCGCGTAGAGGAATGAGAGGTGAGGCTGTTTAATTTTGAAACCACCTATGGGCTCAAGGCGGGGGGAGGAGCGGTGGAGGCCTTTATTAGGCAGCATTGCTCCACTCTCTGCCTCTTTTCTCAAAGCAGCTCCCCCCTCCCTCCCAATTCACAGTGTGGGATTTCTGGTCGCTGGTTGACAGGGCCGAGTAGGAATTTTGGCTCACCATTGCTGATTGGCCTGGTGGTGGTGTGCGTGTTTCGCTTACTCCACTGTGTTCTTGGGTTGGGTGCTTTTTTGTTTTTGCGTAGTCTCCCTGATTTGGTCACATTGGCATTAAATGCGGGTTTTAGGCAGTGGGGTGAGGTTCGGTGATCATCCCATGGCACCTTTCAGGTGACTGGCGATACCTTAGCCTCCCCTGAGCCCGGTTTCACGCCACGGCCAGGGAGATAGGGTCCGCCTTTGAGGCCAATTCCTCTCACCCGCATGGCGTTTCACGGCCCCGTGCGGTGACATGGAGGATGCCTTCCGACACCGCACGGTGTAAAATTGGGGAGTGGCAAGTTACAATGCCACACCTCAGATTGGGATGCTTCACCCATTGAAGGGTATACTGGCCGAGAGCCGGTTTAGCTAGCACCCGCACTCGTCCCTTCCCAGATCCTTGAATCAATAAATGTGACCCATAATTTCACCATCATTCTGTGTCTCGACTCTTATTTCCTATTTTGCGCGCGCAAATATAAAGCACACCTTGGTCATGGCCCAAGATGAAGAGCCTCTGAGACTGAGGTTTCTAGTGCGGCAACTCTGAGGAGGAGTGAGAGTGAGTTCATGGGCCTTCAGAAGTGGGGGTCTTCACCTTGGATCCTACACCCTGTCTTCTCAATCCCCGTGAGGTGCTGCTGCCCTCTGACTATGAGGAGTGGACCTCAGTCTCTCCCAGTTAGCTGGGAGGCTCCAGAGAGCATTCCGCAACCAGCTCCTCGCTCCCCAGACTTTCGCCACGCAGAAGAAACCAGTGACTGCAGGAAAGGACACTGGCCCTTTAAGAAAACCATATGTAGCGCTTGAGGAAGTGGAACTCCCAGAAGGACTCTCCTGGCCTGGCTATAAAACCCTGCCAGTTGCTCTAAGCCAGGGCTCCCCAACCTTGGGTCCCCAGATATTGCTGGACTACAGTTCCCAGAATCCCTTGCCATTAGCCATGCTGGCTGGGTATGCTGGGAGCTGTAGGCCAGCAACATCTGGGGACCCAAGGTTGGAGAGCCCTGCTCTAAGCCAATGTGGGGTTAATGTGTCAGTTCTCTACTTGCTGGATGGCTCTCTCTGGGCCTGAGCTCATTCCAGGTCCTGCGGTGGTACCTGTGGTGTTGGCCATGGTGTCAAAGCTACTACCGTTACAGTTGCCTGTCCCATGGCCAAGAGTAGACAGAATCCGAGATGGAGCAGGACACACATGACCTTTCAAACTCCTCATACGTCTCCCACAATGACAACAAACACAGTGGATATTGCGCTGTATTCATTAACATGTGACCACAGAGCAGCAATTGCATGTGGAAAAAAAGAATACTGGCACAGTGGTGTCCTGGAAACAAAAGGGAATCTCATATAGACCGCATATATGTCTAGGCATTCTTATTCTTCTACAACCACTGCAGAACAATCCTATGCATGAGTACTTACTCTGTTCAATAACGCTTTATTGCTAGTAAGTGTGTTTAGGAGTGCGCTCTTAACAGCCTAATCATATTCTGGGACCACGGGCTACACTTCCTGGAAGATGGACTGCTGGCAAAGGATGGGTTGCACCTCACAAGGACTGGGAAGAATGTGTTTGGCCACAGCATGAGGAACTTAATCAGGAGGGCTTTAAACTGAATCCAACAGGGGAGGGAGACATAAACTCGGGGGTACCATTGGAAGAAGGCCTCTGTGCCACTTCAGAGAGAACAGCTCCAGCGGTGCCCAATGATAGTCTACCACAAAATGTAGGGGAAAAGTCGGACTATAAAGCACATAGTCTTCGATGTCTCTATACTAATGCCCAGAGTATGGGCAACAAACAGGACGAATTTGAACTCTTGATACATGAGGGCAAATACGACTTGATAGGGATAACTGAAACCTGGTGGGATGACTCCCATGGCTGGAATACAGCAATTGAAGGGTATAACTTGTTCAAAAGGAACAGAAGCAACAGAAAGGGAGGTGGAGTTGCACTGTATGTTAAAGATACGTTTCTCTGCACAGAGATACAGGAAGAGGAGCTTGGCAGCACCATTGAGAGCATCTGGGTTAAAATAAAGGGGGCAAAGGATAAGATGAACATGGCGATTGGAGTCTACTACCGACCACCCAATCAAGGAGAAGACGAGGATAAAACTTTTGAAAAGCAAATTGCAAATGTTTCAAGGAGGCATGATGTGGTAATAATGGGTGACTTCAATTTCCCTGATATCTGTTGGGAGACTTATTCAGCCAAACATGGCCCCTCCAAGAAATTCCTGAGTTGTGCTGCTGATAACTTCCTCCTACAGAAAGTGGAGGAAGGAACTAGAGGATCGGCTATCCTTGACCTGATTCTAACCAACAGAGACGAGTTAGTGGATAAAGTGGCAGTTTCGGGAACTCTGGGAGAAAGTGACCATGTTATACTTGAGTTCTTGATTCTAAGGGGAGCAAAAGCTGAGTGTAGCCAAACACGTACCCTGGATTTTAGGAAAGCCAATTTTAACAAACTCAGAACAATGATAAGTAAGATCCCATGGCAAGCAACTCTAATGAGGAAAGGAGCCCAGGATGGGTGGGAGTTTTTTAAAAAGGAAATTTTAAAGGCACAATTGCAAACAATTCCCACAAGGAAAAAAGGCAAAGGGCAACAGAAGAAGCCAATGTGGCTTCACAATAAACTCAAAGATGACCTGAAAACAAAAAAGGACACGTATAGGAAGTGGAAGGAAGGACAGGCTACAAGGGAAGAGTACAGGCAGGTAGCGTAGCACAGAAATGCAGGAATAGTGTCAGGAAGGCTAAAGCTGAGAATGAGCTAAGGTTAGCGAGGGATGCTAAACACAACAAGAAAGCTTTCTTCAGATACATGCACAGTAAAAGACAGAAGAAAGAAATGGTGGTTCAACTACGCGATGAGGATGGCAAATTCATAACAGAAGACAAAGAAAAGGCAGAAGTGTTCAATTCCTACTTCGGCTCGGTCTTCTCCCAAAAGAGGGTCTATGACCCCCCTGGCAAACCTGAAGTGCAGACTGTAGGGACAGGATTGCAGCTTGAGATTGATAGGCAAATGGTCAAGGAGCACCTGATTACTCTGAATGAGTTTAAATCTCCAGGGCCTGATGAACTGCATCCTAGAGTAATAAAGGAACTGGCAGAAGAACTCTCAGAACCACTGTCTATTTTCTTTGAGAAATCATGGAGGACAGGTGAAGTGCCAGATGACTGGAGGAGGGCAAATGTTGTTCCCATCTTCAAAAAGGGCAAGAAGGAAGAACCTGGGAACTATAGGCCAGTCAGTCTGACATCAATCCCTGGGAAAATTTTGGAGCAGATTATAAAGAAGAAGTCAGTCTGCAAGCACCTTGAAAACAATGCAGTGATTACTAGAAGCCAGCATGGATTTGTCAAGAACAAATCCTGCCAGACTAATCTGATCTCATTTTTTGATTGGGTAACCTCCCTTGTGGACTGTGGGAATGCTGTGGACATCATATATCTGGACTTCAGCAAAGCTTTCGACAAAGTGCCTCATGATATCCTGATTAGCAAGCTAGCTAAAAGTGGGCTAGATGGAACAACTATCAGATGGATCCACAATTGGCTACAGAATCGGACTCAAAGAGTGCTTATCAATGATTCCTTCTCAAACTGGGGAGAGGTAACGAGCGGGGTACCACAGGGCTTGGTCCTGGGCCCAGTGCTCTTCAACATTTTTATTAATGACTTGGATGAGGAGGTACAGGGAATGCTTATCAAATTTGCAGATGACACAAAGTTGGGTGGAACAGCTAATACTCTGGAAGACAGAAACAAAATTCAAAGTGACCCCGATAGGTTGGAGCGCTGGGCCGAAAACAACAGAATGAAATTTAATAGGGATAAATGACAAGTGCTGGACCTAGGGAGGGGAAACCAAATGCACAGTTACAGAATGGGGGACACTTGGCTCAACAATACTACAAGTGAGACGGATCTTGGAATTGTCAGTGTTTTTTTTCTGGAGAAAAAGGTACCGGAACTCTTGGATTACATTTCCTCGGGAGTAGATGGCGATTAAATTGTAATGCAATTAATAGAAGAAAAGGTGCTGGAACTCAGTTCCGGTGAGTTCCACCAGAAAAAAAGCCCTGGGAATTGTGGTAGATCACAAACTGAATATGAGCCAGCAATGCAATGTGGCTGCAAAGAAGGCAAATGCTATTTTGGGCTGCATTAATAGAAGTATAGCTTCCAAATCGCGGGAAGTGATAATTCCCCTTTACTCGGCACTGGTCAGGCCTCATCTTGAGTACTGCGTCCAGTTCTGGGCACCACACTTTAAGAAGGACATAGACAAACTGGAGAGGGTTCAGAGGAGGGCAACAAGGATGATAAAGGGACTGGAAACAAGGCCCTATGAGGAGAGACTAAAAGAACTGGGCATGTTTAGCCTTCAGAAGAGGAGACTGAGGGGAGATATGATCGCACTCTTCCAGTACTTGAAGGGATGTCACACAGAGGAGGGCTAGGATCTCTTCTCGATCATCCCAGTTTGCAGGACACGGAATAATGGGCTCAAGTTACAGGAACCTAGATTCCACCTAAACATCAGGAAAAATTTCCTGACTGTTAGAGCAATAAGACAATGGAATCAACTACCTATGGAGGTGGTGGGCTCTCCCAGTCTGGAGGCATTCAAGGTGCAACTGGACAATCATCTGTCAGGGATGCTTTGACCTGGATTCCTGCACTGAGCAGGGGGTTGGACTCGATGGCCTTGTAGGCCCCTTCCAACTCTACTTTTCTATGATTCTATGATTCTATATTCATGTTTACTCAGACGTAGGTCCCACTGGCTTCAATGGGATTTCCTCCCAAGAAAATGTGCCAAGGATTGCAGCCCGTGTCTGCCTAATTTTTCCAAAAATACTGTTTTTCTGTGTACATTTTGATCTTCTTTGTCTCCAAATAGTTATGTTTGTTTTTTTAGTATTAGACTCATGGAATCCTTGCAGTGCGAATTTAAGTGCTTGTTTATAATAAAGTCATGTAGGTGCCTGCTCTTGAAGAGCACACCTGTAAACATCTAGCACAATCTATCTTTGTTCCTGTTATACAAAGCTTGTTTAGATAATACCCAGAAAAAATTGTTTATACCTAAAGTCTGTTACAGTACAAACTTGCGAAGTGAATGTTAGCTTCCTCTGTATTTCCTCTGTATTTCCTTCGTGGCTTTGGAAAATTGTATAAAAGGGATCATCATCTGCGTTAAAGATTAGTAAAGAGACACAATTGCATTATAGAAATGAGTGGATTCTCATTCAGCACCTTGAAGAAGAAGGTAGGCACTAAAGTGTATGACTTTTAGAACTGATTAACACATGAATGTAGAGATCATTTTATTTCTCTACACTTGATGATGGGCAACTGAATGCACGAATTGCCTCCAGTGAAAAACATTGAATGGAGCTGAGGTGATATGAAAGCTCTGTCTGATCTGTGATGGCCCATTCAAACATAAAAGCCATAATTTGATGTTGCAATCAGGAAGCAATAAACATGCATGTATGAAGCAGCTTTTACAGTTATGTAAGTGTATCAAGCAACTTGGCTGTGAAGTAACATTTCCTTAGCATTAGCATTAATCCTTCAGAAGAAGCCACCTCCCAAAGCAGAAAAATATGGCACTTATGTCAGTGGTGGGTGTTATTTCAGCAACATTTTGTTGCAGTATGTTTTCCAGGATGCCCCTACATTATCTTCTTACACAAAGATCTCACAGGGAGATCTTTGCAAAGGCCATCTTGTTTAGATTGTATCTGTCACTGTTTGCATATGTAATTCCAAGAGTGCAGGAGAATAAGCAGCTATAACAATGAACTGAATGGGACCCTAGCTGTCTCATCAGAACAGTGTGTATTTATTATGGAAGGTTTGCATGACGGTTTTATAGAATTAGGTGCTATGGGCCTATAGGCTTTATGGAATGCAGCTAGTTCTTCAAAATCAGGGCACTTGAAGCAAAAGAAATGTTTTATTTTCCCTAGACTAATATAAAACAGAGCTCAGAAGAAGTCCACATTTATTTGAATAATTCCAATTAAGAAGTTCCATTAAAAAAACTAAGCAAAGAACTCTGTATACTTAACTGCATGTACTCCCGTGTTACTATAATTACAGCAATTACTGCAGTTAGGTGGTATTTTGGTGCCTTTAAGACATGTTTTCTTTATCTTGCATACTGTTGTCACATCTGGACTGCAGTAAATCAGAGCTGCAAATCAGAGAGTAAAGAACCCCAGCTCTGCTACTAGCACGTACTAAAAATATAGTGGCTACAAAGTGGGCCATAACTAGGGCTTCTCTAGAGAATTTTGAAACTTTTTTATTGAGGACTAGTGGCACAAGAGATATGCATAAGATGGTGTGGGGCAAGTGATACTGGGTGACAGGAGCAGAAGAACTGTGTATCATAACTAACTTCCCAAAAGGCAGTTTGCATTATGCCTTTAAAAAAATACAACCAATAGAGCAACTAATGGGATTTTCATAGATTATAGAGTTGGAAGGGGCCTACAAGGCCATCGAGTCCAACCCCCTGCTCAATGCAGGAAACTAGAGGAGGGGTCTCCCATCCAAGTAATAACCAGGCCTGACCCTGCTTAGCTTTCCACACTCAGACAAGCTGAGCCAGCAATGAACGAAGGTCCTGGTATTGGGGAAAGCCCAGGGTCTTATGATAGTGATGTAGATTTCTCATCCCTCGCTTATTAGTCTGTTTCCCACCTCCACCAGTCAATGCCAACTCAACAGTAGAACCTCATCCTTATGTATAGGGGTGATAAAAATGTTTCTTTCCATGAAAAAGTTAACAAGGAGTGAATAGAAGTTTAACAAGTGGAGTCTAACCAAGTGTTGCAGAGTGTGGAGGGCTCCCTGTTCAGGATTCCAGCTACTGCATTCCATGCCCTCTCCCTCATGGTTTTCTGTTGTTTCTCCAAGAGTCAGTCAACAGACTGTCTGTGCCCACTGAACATGTTCAGGCATCACTGGGCTGTTCCCCCCACAAGTCTGCTGACACCTGTCTTTTGTCCGTGGGTGGTGCCGTTTTGGCTACACAAAGACCAGCACTTGGATTGCTCTTCGTGTATGTTCATAGCAAAAGGGATGTTCAGCAAGAGAAATGCCCAGAATGCAACATTTGCTGGCTCTTTGAGGGGAAATGCACAGTGCCACTTCTAGGGTTTTGAGGAGACTTGGGCAAGACACCCATAATGGGCTCCCTCCCTCAGTGAGTCTCACTACCATTGTCACCAGCTGCTATTGCTCCTCCTCCCCCCCCTCCCGCCATTGTTGCTACCACTTGCTTGCTTGACAGGCAGAGAGCCAATGAGCAAGCAGGCAGTGGCATCTCCGGCTTCTCCTTCGCACCACCACCATTGCCTGGGCCAGAGCGAGAAGCGAGTGAACAAGCAGGTTGCCATGGTGAAGAGGTGGAGCAAGTCCAGAGGGCTCTTGTCAGCAGGCCCCTGCTGGGGTGTGGGCCTTCGGCAGGTGCCTGACCGTGCCTACCCTCGATGCTGGTCCTGGCAACGCATCTTTCTATGTGATATATATGTATACATAATGTACATAATAGTTTTGAGCCATTTAACTGAGATACAGAACCAAAATGTTTTGGCTTTCCTTGTTGTTGGCCATCCTTCTAATGGCTAGCTGGGCTGGACAGGAATTTTGCCAGAGGACTGAGGAGATGAAACGTTCCGTTCATGTTCCTCTAAGGGTGATCTTTTTTTATAGTAGGTACTCCCTCTGCTTTGTAATTGGGTCATTTTATTATGATATCACAGTGGCAAATACATGCATTTAGATCAGGGCTCTCCGACCTTCGGTCCCCAGATGTTGCTGGACTACAGCTCCCAGAATCCCTTGCCATTAGCCATGCTGGCTGGGTATGCTGGGAGCTGTAGGCCAGCAACATCTGGGGGACCCAAGGTCGGAGAGCCCTGATTTAGATGCATGAATTGCCACTGAAGGGATAAGTTACAGTATGAAATGGAAATAGTTATAGCTGGAGGACTCAAAAAAGGAACTGTGAATTGCTGTTGCTGCAACACCAACACCAGAGCAGGATGGAGAACAGCAGAAACAACCACTGGCAAAACAGCCACCAGCTCTCTTTGGGCCAGACCATTTACCGCAGCCTTCCCCCAACTTGGTGCCTTCCAGATGTTTTGGATGACAACTCCCAGCATTCCTGACCATTGGCCATGTTGACTGGGGCTGATGGGCCTTGGAGTCCAAAACATCTGGAGGGTGCCAGGTTGAGGAAGGCTGATTCACCACTTCAAAGTTCAAAAGCAGGAATAAACTGAACCTGGAAACTAAATGGAAGACAGTGCTCCTGCCTTGAGCTCAGCTTGGTTCACTTGACCCAGGGCCAGCACCACCACTTGTAGGATGGACAAAGCAGCACAGACTCTCCTCCCCTTCCCTCTGCCCTGCCCCACATATGATATGATTTGTGTGAGCTGGGTGCTCCATAAGAATTCTTTCCTGTGGTTCACAAATAGCATAATTGATGGAAGGACATGGAGGGGCACCCCATAGATGGCGCTACCCTTGTTCGTATGAGCTGAGTCGGAGTGGGTGTCAATTCCTACGTTTGATAAGCTGATATTCTGCTGTCTTTATGCAGATGGTTGGTGGTAGTTTCCGGCCAGTTTCTGGTGGATCATCCATTCCACAATACCTCTGAGTAATCCATCCTGCGGCCAGTCCCCATGGAACCACTGCTGATTGGACATTGAACCTGTCCGTCCACAAGGCAGCCTTTGTTTTCATGGAGACTGGGACATCACCATTGTGACACAGGAAGCAGGGAGGAAGAGTCCTCCCATAAGACACAAACAGGCTAGGTGGCAAATTCTGCTGTGTGGCATGCTGAATGTGGAGCTGTACAAGTGTTGTTACAGAGAGGGGAAACCTGAATGCAAGAACAGGTGTTCTGTTTTTGTAGACTACCTCAGGCTGTGTGTGTGTGTGTGTGTGTGTGTGTGTTGGGGTTGGATGAGGATGCTTGGTTGATGTTTTGTCGATGGAAGCTAATGGTAATCCAGATACCTCTCAAGAGTTAGCCATCAGAGCTTTGAGAGGAGGGACTGAAGGAAGGTCCCTGTGTGTGAAGTAACAAGAACAATACCGTGCCACATTTCCTTTTTACTTCTGTTCTCTACCTCACAGATAACCTGTCTTTGTGTGTATGTGTGTGCTTAAGGCATGGGTGAGCAATTTGTGGCCTTCCAGATGTTTTAGCTTACAACTCCCATAATCCCTCACCATTGCCTATGCTGGCCAGGTGCTGATGAGAGTTGCAGTCCCAACAACAGCTGGAGGGCCACAAGTTACTCGCCCCAGCTTAAGGCGAGAGATAGATCTGGGTGACTGCTGGATTTTATATTTATATTTTATATTAATGGCGGATCAGCCATTATTTACTTCTCTGGCCCAGGAGTCCTAGATGCATCCTGAAACCCAAATGGCTTCTAGTGTAGCATAATCCACTTAAGATTGCAATCTCCTTATACCAGTGTTCTCCAACCTTGGGCCCCCAGATGTTTTTGGCCTACAACTCCCAGCATGCCCCAGGCCCCCAGCGTAGCTGGCTGGGGCATGCTGGGAGTTGTAGGCCAAAAACATCTGGGGGGGGCAAGGTTGGAGAGCACTGCCTTATACGCTCCATCCTAAGACTGTGACTACTGGCATCATTACCAACTTTTCTCCTCCTCCCTTCCACTATATTGCTTAACATCCAGCCTGATGAAGAGTTCTGGAGAACTCAAAAGCTTGTTTGCTATTTTGTGACATGTTGGCCAGTCCTTGGAAAGGTATTACCTGACAGTGGATTTGTTCTTATTTTTGTTATGGACCAAGATGGCTTGCTTTTGGTTTTTTTGAAGTAACAACAAAAGCAGTTTTGCAACAGAAGCAGAGAGATTGTGAGGGGGAGAGGGGGGGAGGGGAGAGAGATGTGAGCAAGAAAGCTGGGAGCATCTTGCAGCATAAAGTTCCTCCCTCTGGGGATCTGAGGTGAGGTAGCAAGTTCATGGTGCAGGTGTGTGTGCGTGCGCTGCTTGCCTGCACCTACTGTATGTTGTTCTGTATTGCCTCTTTAAGAGGCCTCGGTGTTAGCAGGTCATGTGATAGAATAGAAGGGAGTGCTTTCATTTTTGGGCAGAAGCCAGTAGGAGCAGTTGGGCCTACCTAACTCCCTGAGAGGCCTGGACAGTCCTGGGCCTTTGTTCAGTTAAGTTGTTTATGCTCCTCTTACAAGTCAAATATTGTTGCTCTAAATAACTGTTGAGCTTGAAGAGATCTGGTGGGTGCTTCTGTTTTTCATATATGAAATGTTCTACTTGTTTATTTGTAAGGAAACCAAATATTGCAAAAATGCCGCGAGTCTCCAGTGATCTCTTCACCAAAGGAAACTGACATTTAAGTAGTGCTGCCTCTCTTACTT
This sequence comes from Shinisaurus crocodilurus, assembly GCA_021292165.1. Lineage (NCBI taxonomy): Eukaryota > Metazoa > Chordata > Lepidosauria > Squamata > Shinisauridae > Shinisaurus > Shinisaurus crocodilurus. The sequence continues at coordinate 113,800,425 of CM037880.1, read as the reverse complement.
CTCACCACTTGTGGGAAGTGCATAAGAGCATCTCCAGAAATGTCTGCAGAGAGGCCCGTGCTCTAGATGCAAAAAAGGTGCTAGGAGAAGGTTATGTTTTCCAATATTCCAAATGTTAAACCAATCATTTTAACTTCCACCCGTCTTTCCTTTCCTAGATGTCAGAATGCTTACTGCAAGGAGGAAGAGATGCCTTTAGCCTGATGAGCCTGCAGTGCATTGTTGTAACTTGTTGATTTTTAACCTTTGTGGATGTTTCATAACGCTTTTTAGTGGTGGAATGCAAAACAGAAGTTCTCTGATCTAGAAATACTCAGGGCTTACCAGATGTTTTTCTAAATGTCTGTCAGACATTTGGGAATCATCTGGCGGCCCGGGTATGAATGGCAAGTGTGATGGTTGGGGTCCTATTGCACTGAGGTGGGTCAGTATTTCTGAAGACTGATAATCCTCTCCATAATCTACCCTGCCACCCAGGAATCTCCTGACAAATTTCTGGGCAGGGGCTTGAGAACGTACCACCAGAATTATTTCCCCCTAGCAGCCCTAGTAAAGTGCTATTCTTCAATTTAACATGAGTTGCTGTAGACTCATGTAAGCGTACAAAGATAATAATAATCAGTTATATGGTGCTTTTTGTATGTTCAAAGCATTTCACATACAGTCACAGCAAAAAGCATGTAAGATCTTGGTATTATTACTCCCCATATTGTAGATGTAGGGCCGAGCTGAGAAAACAATTGCTCCCTTACGATTACATAGTGAGTTTGTGTTGTGGCTGCCCTTATTACACATGGTAGTGTTTATACAGTGGAAATAAGATTCATAATGAAGAGGATGTAGGTGGAGTAATGTGATTGCTAACTATGATTAGCAATCAGGTCTACAGTGATTGTGGGGCTGGGAAGCTTCCCCCCGCCCCAAATATCCATTTTCATTGCAAAATGTGGTATATGGATTCTTGCTTGTGTTTGCTCAGAATGAATTTCAGCAAAGTGCTAAAATATGCTCTGCGTAATAATGCTTTTGGCTGCAGACTGTGGATGACTGCCTCTCTGCAGCGTTAGAGCCACTATGCCCCCACCCTTTAAATAATCTCTCTGCTCTCAATCTGACTCTCCCACCTTCTGGCCATTTATTTGTTTGTTCGTTTATTTTTCTATTTATATACCACCTTTCAAGGCGAGACAGCCCTCTCAAGGTGGTTCACACAATTACAAAACGATAATCATAAACAAAATTAAAAATAAGAATATGATACGAATTCCCAATAAGAACCAATATAAATAATTCCATCAAAAAGCCAGCAGTTAAGATAGCTGCAACATGTTTAAAATTGCAATTTAAAAGCTTGGGTGAGCCTCAAATTAAACAAGGAGAATCAGCCTGTTTAAAAACAATCAGTGAGGAAGCCCAAGTGCACTTCCCACAGGAGGGAGTTCAATAATGGTGGTGTCACCACAGATAAGGCCCTGACTCTTGGGTCTGCTAACTTGATGGACTTGACTAGTAGAGTCTCTGTGGCTGATCTTTGGGCCCAGGCAGGTGTAGGTGGTCCTTCAAAGGCAATATACAGTCTATCATCTATCTAAATCACGTTTGTATTCCATCCTTCCAGGAGCTCAGGGTGGCATACATAGGAGATAACCCATTTTTCATCATCAGGTTGGCGGAAAGAGAGTGTTACATGGCTGAGCAAGGGGGACATCAGTCCAGGGCTTCCCAGAACAAATCTTAGACCGTCAATGGCTCTAGCACTGTCTCCAGCATTATTTATTAAAGGTGTACGCTGCAAGTCTAAACAAACTTCCTCAGAAATAGGTCCTAAGGAATTCAATGGGTCAATTCAATTGGAGGTGCTGGTGCTAACCTATAAAGCCTTACATGGCGTGGGACTGCAGTGGCTGACTGAGTGCCTTTCCTGACCTGAATCTACCCGGACACTACGATCAACATCTGAGGCCTCCCTCCGAGTGCCACCTCTGAGGGAGGCTTGGAAGGTGGCAACAAGCTGAGGGTCTTCTCAGTGGTGGGCCCCCGATTATGGCATGATCTCCCCACTGAGGCCCGCCTGGTGCCATCTCTGTTGTCCTTTTGGTGCCAGGTTAGGACTGCCCTCTTCTCCAAGGTATTTAATGACATTTAATGGCATATGGGGGGCTTTTATGTCGGTCTAGTTGTATTGAAATTGTTTAAACTGCTCAAATTGTTTTAAATTCTATTTTAAATTGTGTATATTGGAATTTTATGCTGTTATTGTGTTTGTGTTTTTTGTTTTTTATGAATTGTTGTGAACTGCCCAGAGAGCTTCGGCTGTTGGCCAGTATAGAAATAAATAAATAAATAAATAAAGGGATTTACTCTCTAGTAAGTGAATTTAGGCCGCGGTGCTAAGCACACTAGGGAATAAGCCCCATTGAACTCTATGGGAAATTACTTTTGAATAAACATATAGGATTGTACTTAGTCTGGAAACAGACATTATTACTGCCAACACCTGCCCCCCTGAGATTTAAAGGTGATATGACAAAGGCATCATTGCCCAGGGCATTGCACACTCATCCCACGACTGACTGTCTCTGTTCACAGGTTTTTCTAGTGGTCAGGAAAAAAATCCTGGACAGCTTGGGACAAAAGAAAATTGTGTTCCCATTGTGGGCAATGATACCATTGAACACGATCATCTGTATCCAGCCTCATTTTCCCCTGGGAGATGTATTCAGTTCTTGCTGGTGTTAAGTGATTACAGCCAATAGGGAAGGTAAGAGTTAATTTACCTGTCACCTTCTGAATAAGTAAACATGTGTGATCCAGCCCTGCTCCCTGCCTTTATTAGCCTCTGATGAACAAAGTGGGCTTTGTTCTCCTGGGGCTGATATAAGTAGCAGCAGTGACCCAAAAGTCTTGCCAAGTGTACCCTACAATACATCCCCTGACCTTTTCCAGTGCACCTAACGGACTCAGATTGGGTCCCACTTCTGGGCAAACTTTCCCCCCATTTTGTCTTTAAAACTAAACTTTAAATCAGGTTCTGTTTCTTTGATGTGCCTTTCCCGAACCATTTTGCACAGTGGGGCTCCAGAAATTTACAACCTCAGGGTACAATGCTTCAAGGTTAATGCAGTCAGCCTTTGACAGCCCTTCTCCAGCAAAATTATATGCTACCCTCCATAAGAACAGCTGCGCTGCTGTGCAGACATCAAACATTCCAGCTGTTTCAGATGACACAAACTGCTTCTGTTTGTATTCCCTCTCCTCTTTGCACACTGGAAACAGGTTTCCTTCTTTAAAATATGCAGTCAAGAATAACATCTAGTAAATGGAGATGTTGCTGCACCTAATTAATGTCCGTGCACTGTAAGCCTCGAGTAGGTGCTCCTACTAGGAGAAATAAACTGACTTGTAAATTCCCACAGTTGTCTGGGGTACGTACGAAGAGTACCCTCCAGGAAGGTGGGTTTTGTTTTTGTTTTGTTTGTTTTATTTTGTGACAGCTGAAATGAAAACACTGTGGCTCCCAGCCATGAGAAAATGAGTCTTGATAGTATTCCCTAAAGCTGAAGAGGGGGGGCATTTCCACACACCCCTGCACAGCATGCAGAAACTACGTTACAGATACTGGACTTGGGGTATAGCAGAACACAGCATTTAAAATCCAGTCTACATAATTAAGGGCACAATCCTGTGCATATTTAGACAGAGAAAAATCCTACAACTCCCAGCATGCCCCACCGTAGCTAGCTGGGACATGCTGGGAGTTATAGGACTTTTTTTTCTGTCCAAACATGCCTAGGATTGCACCCTAAATTAATTTGGCATGGGGACCAAAGTGAGGTGGTGACTGGGTTGCACCAAATCTTCTCCACTTTGAGTTTGGGGATGCAACTAGCAATGTTAATGGGATACAAATCCCCCCCCCCAAACCCCCAACCACCTAGTTTTTGCAAATCTTCAGAGTTGCAGGGTGTGTTCTTTGGTGCCTTTGTTTATCCTAGTGGCTGCTTCCTCCTTCCTGGAAAAGTCGCGTGAGGAATCCCATACACTTAGGGATCACAGAGTGAGTGGGACAATGTCACAATGCAACATAATCAGATTTAGCTGCATGGGGATGTCAGGGAAGGCAAGATGTTGCTGGCTTACAACTCCCAGCATACCCAGCCAGCATGGCTAATGGCAAGGGATTCTGGGAGTGGTAGTCCAGCAACATCTGGGGACCCAAGGTTGGAGAGCCCTGATTTAAATGAATAATCAAATATTTTTGCAAGGTGCATCCACAAAAACAAAAAAAACAAAAAAAAAAAGAATCCCTGGAAAAAAAGAAGTTTTTTTCTTATCTTTTCTTCCTGGCACAGTTAAACATGTTCTCAAAACCTTCCAATAATTTTGATTCAGCTGTAGGATCGTAAAGTGAGGAAGTCTAGCTACTCACTCTAATCATGGGAGAATAAGATGAAGACGACGACACCAAATTGGTGTGATGATCTCTTAACTCCTGTAACCGTGGCTCTGACGGGAATAGTGAATAGCATCCAATGAGGTCATTTCTCAAACTGATTGTAATGAGTCCACAAAATAGCACAATTACCTATTCACACAAATGACTGTCAAAATCAGAGAGAGAGAGAGAGAGAGAGAGAGAATGCTATGGAATTAGTTCCCTCCACTTGAGGGCTGGGCTGCAGCCTTCATTTTAGCCAAGGCTGTGGCTGCCAAAATCATGCTGTGTTGGATGCAAGTGCCGAGCAAAGAACTTCTTTTGAAGATTAAAAAGCAAGGTTCTTGCAGCGCTGAAACTGCCAAACTTATTAGCTTAAAAAAAAGAAAACCAGGTGGGAAGCAACAGTGTCAGAAACCTGCCTAAGGAATGGAGACCCGTGAGACTATAGTGTCTGGCCTCAATGGGAATTATGTTGAGTTACTTAATTTACAATATGTAACCCTATTTCCATCCTTGCTTACTGTGTTCTGGGGCTGCTTAACATCATCTGGATCACTCAGTCCTCTTACTGGAAGATCCTTCCCTGAAGGCCCTCTTACCTGAGACTGGGGATCCCTTGGGTTGCCCTTGGGGCTTCCTGCATGAAAAGCATCTGCTAGGCTTTAGGCTGTGGCCCCTTGCCCACATGCTGAACTGAAAGGTGTTTTTCTAAGGCTTTGTGAAGTCTGTTTGCCAGTTGGGCCCTGCTTGGCCATGAAACTCACTGGGTGACTTTGGGCCAGTCACTGACTCTCAGCCTAACCCACCTCACAGGGTTGTTGTGAGGATAACATGGAGAGGAGGAGGTTTATGTAAGCCGCCTTGGGTTCTTCCTTGCAGGAAAAAAGGCGGGGTATAAATATAATAAATAAATAAATAAATATGTTGACTCGTAGATATTGTAGCTCAATAGAGAAAGAGCAAAGAGGGATGGTGTGCCGAATGCTTCCTTTGCCAGATGTTTCCCCTCTGAAATGCCCTCCATTCTCCCTGCTGCTGCTTTGTGAGGAAACCCGGGTCTGAAACACTGGAAGGGGGGAGAAAGGGAAGCAGTTTGGGAGGCAGGGGAGTTTCTGGAGAAAATGGCTGGTAGGGGATTGCCACATCCCTTCTCCACTACTAAGTGCCTCCTCCTGAGGACTCCTCGTAACAAAGAAGTGGCCATTGGGCAAATGTTAAGGTGGCTGCAGTGCAACGTGTAGCTTGGCCTTGTGTCTTTCGTACATTTAGAACCTGGCTGACACAGGTGGAGGGGAAAGAATGGTTGTAAATGGTAAGGCAGATTTCTTGCTGGGCTGAAGAGGAAGGGAGCAATGTCATATATGTATATTTATTTATTTATTTATTACGTTTATTTACTGCCTTTCTTCCACTGTGGAACTCAAGGTGGCTAGATGTGGTTCCCAGGTGGCCTCCCCTCCAAGCACTGACCATACCCAGACCTGCTTAGCTTCAGCATGGTGACTGCCTTGTGTACCTTCAGACTATACCCGGGGGCCAATATAGAGTGCTTGAAAGGAAGCATGGTACCGGATTTGACATCCAAAACAATGGATGGACATTATTGTAGGTAAAGATTTCCAGCGTGAGCTTCTGGGGCAGGGGTGCCCTCTGTATGTGGCCCTCCATACATTTTGGCCTGCAACTCCCATCATTCCTCACCATTGGCTATGGAGGCTAGGGCTGATGGGAGTTGTAAGCCAAAACACCTGGAAGGCCACAAATTGTCCACCCTTGTTCTAGGGCAGGGCTCTCCAACCTTGGGTCCCCAGATGTTGCTGGCCTATAGCTTCCAGCATACCCAGCCAGCGTGGCTAATGGCAAGGGATTCTGGGAGCTGTAGTCCAGCAACATCTGGGGACCCAAGGTTGGAGAGCCCTGTTCTAGGGGAAAGGAGCTATCCTGCTTTTTAGTCTCCATTTTTTCATTGTTTTAAACTGGTAACATTAAGTGCATTAGACCCTGTGTTGGATTATGCCCTCCCAGTCGCACTCTGGACTTCATTGGAATGCACACTTATTTTGAGTAGAACCTGCAAAACAGAGCACTAGTAATAAGGAATGCATATACGTTGCCTGGAATAATTATTTTGTGAAACTGATTTGGGGCCAGATGTTGCCATAATATATACAGTCAATGTAACACAATGAGAAATGTCCAAAGTTTGTGAGAAATGTATGAAGTTGGTTTCAGATGGCGTGGCAAAGCCTTTTTTGTGCTCACCCCGTAATTATTCCTATATCGATCTTTGCGAGTATCTACTACAATTGAATTGTTGGGGATAAATAATTTTTATTAGAGACATTTCCTAGATTGTCTTGATAAATGCTGATAATAACTGGTAAATGGTAACAGGTGAAAATTGGCTGTTTATTGAAAGCACTTGGTGGTTCTTGAGATGCACTGATCAATTTCATGAGGTTTGTTTTGGACATTTACAAACCAGTCATGATAAATATTCTAGTAAATGACAGAAGTGAGGATTAGATTCAGTCATTTATTGAGCTCATCTGGTTGAGCTTCAAATTTACCAGTCAGTAGGGTTTTTCCTGGCATTTTCCTCTGGCCTACAAAAATCTTAAGGATTACTAGTAAATGTCAACATTCACTGAGTTTCTGATATTTGCTATAATACCCCCTGCCACCACTCCAGTGTCCTTTGTAATATCAGATAAAAACTACAAACTATACAAAATTCTCTAAGCTATTGCGTTTCCCAAAACTATAGTGTTTTCCAGCTATAGTGTTTTCTGAACTCGGAGGATTACAGGCATCCAATGCATAGTGGCAGGTGCAGTGGAGGTGGTCTTCGCATCCCCGCTCCTCCCGCTCTGTATTTTTGCAATTTTTAGCAATGGTGCTTCGGAGTGGGAGGGATGGAGGCTGGAGCGCCATCAGGATACTTGGTTTACTGGCTGATCCAGTCTCTCTCCTCCCCTCCCTGAGGTTGTTGTTATGACCTCAGAGAGTGGCCGGTGCAGTTCTTTCCGTGCCGGCTGTGAGAGGGCGGGGATCGGAGCTCTGATTCCTGGCTCTGAGGTCAGAGCTCTGTCTCCAACCTCGGAGCTGGGGATCTGAACTATTCTATGCCCCCCCCCCCCGCAATGTCTAGGGGCCATAGGTTCGTTCCCTTAATGTTTAAATTTCATAACTGTGCAAATACTTTATATAGTTTCCACTGCAGGGAAATTTCTAATTACTGGAAAACACTGTATTTAATTGTAACCTTTTATTTATTTATTTATTTATTTATTTATTATATTTATATATAATTTATTATATATTTTTTCCTGCAAGGAACCCAAGGCAGCTTACATAATCCTCCTCCTCCTCCGTTTTATCCTCACAACAACCCTGTGAGGGAGGTTAGGCTGAGAGTCAGTGACTGGCCCAAAGTCACCCCATGAGTTTCATGGCTGAGTGGGGATTAGGACCCGGATCTCCCAGGTCCCAGTCCAACACTCTTACCACTACGCCACACTGGCGTAGTGCTATTATAATAGCATTACCCAATGCTATTATAATGCTATTATAACAGCATTACCCAAGAGCCTGAGCAATCCTTAAGTTGCTTCATTCCTAAAGTGTCAGTCTCAACTGACATACCCCGTTCTGCAAAGGTTTGGTTGTATCCTCTTGGTACGGCTATAATTACAGTTCAGCTCGCGAATGTGCCTGCCAGAGCAACTCTTTTATTGTCAGCTCATTTATAATGGTTGGTATTTGTTTTGAGGCTAGTGGAAGAAACGCATCAAAAGGCAATGTTGCGCTACATCATACCTCCAGCAGAGAACTTCCCTTGATACATTCCCATAGACAGTTGTATATGTAGTTGTGATGCTCCAATTGACTGAGATGCCAATAATGTTTAAATATCCCTCACGTGAAGAATGCTTTTCTTTTTCCACTAAGATACTAGACACAGGAATTGCAGCATGTGAAATATGAACAGGTTTCCACATTTTCTTTAGCAAGGTCAAATTCCATCTAATGTAAGCACAATACCTACCAAATTAGGTTTTTCTCCCACAAGCTGTTTGAAACTTCCTGGCTGCCAAGGTGGCTTATGAAAATCGCAGTCTTCCAAGGATGTACAACATTTGGCCAAAGTCTGCCCCTTTACTACAGATAGACTCTGTATTAATATAAAACAGGTTTCTAAGGTTAAAGTGTAGATGCTGGAGGAAAATTTCTTTGTTGGCTTTAATGCTCTCCATAATTCTGAAATCCTTTCTTGGAAAACCACACAGTTATACATAAATTGCTATGCTTCTGCTTGGTAGTTAGAAAAAGGAGTCTTTTGTTTGCTCTCAGTATCTAGATATTTTGAAGATATGAAATGCAAATGGAAATCCAGAAACCTGGCAGGATTTTCTGTACTGTCCAGGACTAATGGCCAGGAGGCAGCTCAGTAGGCAGAAATAGGCAGGTCTTCTCTCATGGCACATGCTCTGAGGTCCTCCTGTGCACAATTCCAAGGCAGAATTTTTTTTCCGGAATTTTTCCAGTGCAAATTAGGTTAATTTGCATAGGGCCATTTGCACAGGAAAAATTAAATTTGCATCGGAAAATGTTTTGATGACCTTAAGCAGGAGATGTTTTGTTCTACAGCCCCTTCATCCTCACCATTGGCTATTGTGAAGAAATCCAGCCCTAAAACAGGGCCTGTCCCCTTTTTGGGCCTCTTGATTAGAGATGGCTTTAACAAATGCAGTCTTTTTGCGCCTCCTTATCAGACTGTGCTGGGCAGTTCCAGACTCAAGGCCATTTGGCTGGCCAACTAAATTGCTGGTAATAATTTTCAGTTGATGGGAATGTCAGGAGATGCCCTCAGCTTGAAATGGTAGAGTTAGTTGACGAAGTGAAAAGTGATTGGATAACCAGAATCTGCCCAGTTGCCGGGGGGGAGGTTTAAAAAACTGCTCAAGGGAAGGTTTCAGTGTCTCTTGTCCTGGTGAGAGGAGAGGCCTGTGGGGAATGGTCCATGAGGGCTTGAACGGACTTCTGCTTGGAGAAAGACCCCCTCAGCTTGGGTGAACAGCTATTTAGGTAAGACGACTTTATTATTTTTCTTGCCTTGGATGTACCAAAGGAGTCTGTATTTGTAATCTGTTTTCTTTTTTATCCTTCCCTCCCTTCGTTTTTATCCCTTCTAAATAAACTTACCTTTATTCGAATGTGTGTGGTTTTCCTTCAAAGGCATAGTGACCAGCTACCTAAGATTGTGTTAAGTTGGAGAATAGAGGGTTGTGGCTTTCACCCTTATTCTTACCTTCTCCAAGGGATCCGTGAGGCTTGAAGTCCCCCTGCCTCAAACTGTATTTTTATTTATTTATTACATTTATCAATCGCCCATCTGGCCGGTCACCCGGCCACCCTGGGCGATGTACAATTAAAATACAATAAAACACAATAAAATATAATAATTAAAACAATATAAAAAATTCTCATTAAAAACCTAACCCACCCCATATTCCCGCCTGAACAGCCATGTTTTTAATGCACGGCGGAAGCTCATCACGGAGGGGGCATGGCGAAGGTCACTAGGGAGGGAGTTCCATAATGTGGGGGCCGCCACAGAGAAGGCCCTCTTCCTAGTCCCCACCAGCCTGGCTGCTCTGGCTGATGGGATAAGGAGAAGGCCGTCCGTGGCAGACCTTGTTGAGCGGCCTACTTGATGTTGCTGGAGGCGCTCCTTGAGATAAGCTGGGCCGGAGCCGTGTAGGGTTTTAAAGGTCAAAACCAACACCTTGAATTCGGCTCGGCAAGCAACTGGTAGCCAGTGCAACTCTTTAAGCACTGGCGTGATGTGATCACGCCGGCGGCTGCCCTTAATCAGGCGAGTAGTGTAGTGCCCAGCTTATCTCAAGGAGCGCCTCCAGCAACATCAAGTAGGCCGCTCAACAAGGTCTGCCACGGACGGCCTTCTCCTTATCCCATCAGCCAGAGCAGCCAGGCTGGTGGGGACTAGGAAGAGGGCCTTCTCTGTGGCGGCCCCCACATTATGGAACTCCCTCCCTAGTGACCTTCGCCATGCCCCCTCCGTGATGAAACTGTAGTGATTAAGAGGTGGTGGCAGGTTACAGTAAGGGTTTGAGTGGCTTGCCCTGTGGGAGTTTGGTTGTTCACTCCTTCACAGCTATGCTGGCTAGAGCTGATGAGCGCTGTGGGCCAAAACATTTGGAGGGCCACAAGTTGTGCACCCTTGCCCTAGAAAGATCTAAATTAGCATGTTTATTTTCCTTGTATTTAGTAAACAACAAAGCTGAGGAAAGTACCATGTTAATTTTTTGTCCCAACACAGCACAAGTATTTCACCTGAGAGCAAGAATAGAAAATATTTATCTCTCTGTGTATATAAAATACACATGAATTTCTCCCTCACATCTTGAAACGACACTCACCTTTTGGAATGTGAGTATTTGGAACGGAAGATGTCCCAACACCCATATAATGTCAAGAGCGAAGTCTGAATAGTTCCTCCTCCTTGAGCTTCATCTGCATGTCAGGCAAGGGATGTATGAGAATTTCCTTTCTGTTTGCCTATCATATGAACATGTCCCATGAGCAGTCCCAAACATGAATGCAAGCAGGAGAGCTTTTTTTTTTGAGAAATGTTTGCAAATTCCCGAATTTGCGACTGCGTTCAAAAACTGCTCATTTTGCAAAAAACACACGTTTTCATGCTTTAGTCAATGGGGGGGGGGGATGCACAGTTTTGAAAAAATATGTTCAAACGAGCTGTTTGAAATATGTTCAAACACTTCTCCTGTTCAAACGAGCAAAAAACAGGTCAAAACCTAAAACTGAAGTGAGCTGATTTTGGAGAATTTTGGTAAGCTGGAAAATCGCTGCTTCTCCATTCCCTAGCTACAGCCAACCTGGATTTTTTAGGCTTGTAACTTGCGACCTATGGTGGGATTTGTTTGACTATCTAGGGAAAATCATTCCCTCCTTCTCCCTCTCTGTGCCTTGCTTATGAAGCTATGCTAACATTTATTAAGGCATCTGCTTCCCTACTCTGAAATGGATTTTGTATTTCACTGTTGTGTGGAACATCTATATGTGCTATTTCTTACTTTGATAGCTTGAGCTCACCTCTGTGAGTACAGTGTGCATCCCAGGCTTAACACGGCATACAAACAAACAGTGGATATTTCCAAAGGGGCTGATCAGAACTGAGGGTGGAGGAAGTGAAAAGTTTGCCTTATGCCCACAGCAGTTCTACACTCATAAAATACCAGAAGCAGATGCCATGTTTCCATAATCTTTTATTATTGTATCTGTGTTTTGCGAATTGCTGTGAACTGCCCAGAGAGCTTTGGCTATTGGGCGGTATAGAAATGAAATGAATAAGTTGTTGTTGTTGTTGTTATCTTAGTTGAGTGGGCTAGATGAAATCAGGGTAGGGTTGGACAGGTGGCCACACTTACTTTGAGGCCACTCCTTTCTGGAGCTTTGGCATTTTCTTTGGGCGAATTTCTTCGGCTTGCTTCTTCGTATGGGAAATGCAGATCTGGCTGCTGTGGTGGTCTTAGGCTGCAGCCTTGCATGTTTTACAGAGCAATCCAATGAGGCTGCCCATAAACCTCCCAACTCGGAGGATTACAGGCATCCTATGCATGGCGGGAGGAGCGTGGAGGCAAAGCTCACTCCACGCTCCTGCTGCCATGCAAGACACTCAGATGGCCAATTTCGGCCCTATAAGTATGGGTGGTTCATGTACCTTCGGTGGGCTCGCTGTTCTCCGCGGCTCGGTCCTCCGCGCCACCGCCGGCCCGATCTTGCTCTTCTGAGTGGCGTGGAGCGTTCTTCGCGCTGCTCGAGCCACCATCGTCGGTCGAGCCTCTGTCCCCCGTAGCGTCACTTCCGGCTGCTCCGGCGCGCTGGACCCCCGTGCTGTGTTTTTGGCGGGGGGAACCAGGGCAACAGGGCTTAAACAGCCCTTAAACAGCCCTGTTGCCCTGGTTTCCCCCACCAAAAACATAGCGTGGGGGTTCAGCGCGCCGGAGCAGGGTCCTGCCGCATCACTTCCTCCGCGCTGGAAGTGATGCAATGGGACCAGCGCAGGCAGCGTGGGCGGCTCTCCGCGCAGAGCCACACCGTGCCACCGCCGGGATGCCCGCAGGTAGGTCCGCAAGCCTCGCTCAGGCACAAGCGGGGCTGAGTTCGGTCCCACTTGCGCCCATGCGAGCCACCGGTTACATCCCTACAAGTGTGGCGTCCTGGAGTGCGAGGGCAGGAGGCTGAGGCACCGCCAGGATACCACGTATGCTGGCGAAAGCTGTGTCCTCCCCTCCCTGCCCCCCAAATCCTGCCTCCGAGGCTGTGAGGGCGGGGGGAGGGCGCTCCGAGTTCAGAGTCCCAGCTCTGACCTCGGAGCACTTTTCCGAGGTCAGAGCTGGGGCTCCGAATTATCCCATGGCCGTCTAGACTGTCTAGCAGCCATAGAATTGTGCTCTTTGTTATGCTGATTTTAGTGCCACTGATTTCAGCAGAGATTCAACTTACGGAACTGGTTGCTTTCTGGTGTTCATATCACATTTGGTTGCATCACACTCTTCTTTTAGTGACGTTCTGTGGCTCACGCTGGCTCAGCTTGTCTGAGTGTGGAAAGCTAAGCAGGGTTAGGCCTGGTTATTACTTGGATGGGAGACCCCTCCTCTAGTTTCCTGCACTGAGCAGGGGTTGGACTCGATGGCCTTGTAGGTTCCTTCCAACTCTATGATCTATGAAATCTATGATGGTAATGATTTCTCTTATAAAACACCTCACGGTGTTTACATGATTTGGTGCCATACAAATTTGTTTGTTAACGGGGCGCAGCATGAAAGTGACATGGAAAACATGTTCGTATGCAAGTTGAGACCAGATGGTTTAGTAATGATGTCTGGAAAGAAAAAAAACACCACTTAACTCTGTCAAAGAGGCATCATGGCAAAATGGAGTTGTGGGGATATTTTGTGCCATGATTGGCAACAGCAACCTACAGTGTGCTTTGGAATGTTTTATTTACAAGTCTCCCAGGAAGAAAATGATTTGATCTACAAATATTGAAATTATGAACAGGAGGACTTCAGAGTGCATGCCATCAGGAGTGACAATTGTCTTCATACATTTTGAGGATTTGGAGTATGAGGAGGCATAGATCGTACAGGACTTCTTTCTTGTTAGGAAAGGAGACCTTAGAATGCTGCTACCTGGTGGCAGAGTAGGCAAGGAGAGTGATTCGCAAAATCAGCCAGCCAAGGTGAACCTAACAAGAAATTTGTACCTAGCAATGAATTTTCAGTTGGGACTTGATTTCTTGTAGATGCCGCGGGTAATTAACTACGCACAAATAAATGCGTATCACTAACGGTGGTAGAAGGCCAAAGCAATGCAAAGTAGTGATTATTCTAAGTAGTGATGATTCTGTTGAGCAGAAGCTCCTGCTGACTGCAACTACCTGGGGCTGATTGCAGCTGATTGACTGCAGGAAGTGGGGCTGATTGCAGGGCGTGGCCTGGGAGCTCATTGTGTTCCTGACTCCCAGCTGAGCAGGAGCACAACAGGAGAGAGGCTCCAGCTGTTTTGGGGACTGTGAAAAGGCAAGCAGGCTCCCAGAGAGCGAGCGAACAGGGAGAGCAAACAGGAGTTTGGCAGCGGAGTAGTACAACAACAAGTGCTGCAAGGGAAAGGCGTGGCCTGAGAGCTCATTCTGTTGAGCAGAAGCTCCTGCTGACTGCAACTACCTGGGGCTGATTGCAGCTGATTGACTGCAGGAAGTGGGGCTGATTGCAGGGCGTGGCCTGGGAGCTCATTGTGTTCCTGACTCCCAGCTGAGCAGGAGCACAACAGGAGAGAGGCTCCAGCTGTTTTGGGGGACTGTGAAAAGGCAAGCAGGCTCCCAGAGAGCGAGCGAACAGGGAGAGCAAACAGGAGTTTGGCAGCGGAGTAGTACAACAACAAGTGCTGCAAGGGAAAGGCGTGGCCTGAGAGCTCATTCTGTTGAGCAGAAGCTCCTGCTGACTGCAACTACCTGGGGCTGATTGCAGCTGATTGACTGCAGGAAGTGGGGCTGATTGCAGGGCGTGGCCTGGGAGCTCATTGTGTTCCTGACTCCCAGCTGAGCAGGAGCACAACAGGAGAGAGGCTCCAGCTGTTTTGGGGACTGTGAAAAGGCAAGCAGGCTCCCAGAGAGCGAGCGAACAGGGAGAGCAAACAGGAGTTTGGCAGCGGAGTTCGGCGGGGGAGGTCAAGGGGGAGGTCCCTAAAACACACACACACACACACACACACACACACACACACACACATATATATTCTAGGAAGACAGAAACAGAGCACTATGGAAGGAAAGGACTCAGCAGTGGTGGTGACCTGCAAGGGGTGTGCAATGTTTGTTTTCCTGCCAGAGATCAACATGGCCTACACATGCAACAAGTGCAAGCTGGTCACGCTGTTGGAAGAAAAGGTCAGAGGACTGGAGCAGCAAGTGTCAACCCTCAGGAGCATAAGAGAAAGCGAGGAGTTCTTAGACAGAACAGTGGATCTACAGCACCAAAGCACAGTACAGGAGCCAGAAGGGCAACTGCAGGATGAGGCGGAGTCGGAGACTGCAGAGGCAAGGGAAAATAACGCAGGGGGAACTCCCTGGAAAAGGGTGACTGTTAGGAGCAGAAGAACTACAAGACACTCTGCGCCTGTGGAAGCAGTGGAGCTATGGAACCGCTTCCATGTACTTGAGGACAAGAGCAGAGGACAGCCTGCAGAGGACGGATTACCGGGCACCCAACGTGACAGCGAGCAAGAGGCTGAGGGTCAGTCAAGTGGAGGCAATCAAACCAAGGCCTACAGCAAGAGGAAGAGAAGAGTACTCGTAGTGGGAGACTCCCTCCTGCGGGGGATCGAAGCCAAAGTATGTCGCGAAGACCCATGGACTCGCCAGGTGTGCTGTCTCCCTGGGGCACGGATTAAGGATGTGACAGAGCAGCTGCCGAGGCTCATGCAGCCCACCGACACATACCCCTTTCTTCTCTTCCACGTGGGTACAAATGATACTGCCAAGCGGAGTTACAAAGAAATCACGGCAGACTTTGAAGAGCTGGGAAGGGAACTCAAGAACTTCGGGGCCCAGATAGTTTTCTCATCCATCCTTCCAGTACTTGGAAGAGGCATAGAAAGGGAAAGAAAAATACTCCGAGTGAATGACTGGCTACGAAGGTGGAGCCGACGTGAGGGATTTGGATTCTGGGACCACGGGCTACACTTCCTGGAAGATGGACTGCTGGCAAAGGATGGGTTGCACCTCACAAGGACTGGGAAGAATGTGTTTGGACACAGCATGAGGAACTTAATCAGGAGGGCTTTAAACTGAATCCAACGGGGGAGGGAGACATAAACTCGGGGGTACCAATGGAAGAAGGCCTCTATGCCACAATGGAGAGAACAGCTCCAGCGGTGCCCAATGATAGTCTACCACAAAATGTAGGGGGAAAGTCGGACTATAAAGCACATAGTCTTCAATGTCTCTATACTAATGCCCAGAGTATGGGCAATAAACAAGACGAACTTGAACTCTTGATACATGAGGGCAAGTACGACTTGATAGGGATAACTGAAACCTGGTGGGATGACTCCCATGACTGGAATACAGCAATTGAAGGGTATAACTTGTTCAAAAGGAACAGAAGCAACAGAAAGGGAGGTGGAGTTGCACTGTATGTTAAAAATACGTATCTCTGCACAGAGATACAGGAAGAGGAGCTTGGCAGCCCCATTGAGAGCATCTGGGTTAAAATAAAGGGGGCAAAGAATAAGACGAACATGGCGGTTGGAGTCTACTACCGACCACCCAATCAAGGAGAAGACGAGGATGGAACTTTTGAAAAGCAAATTGCCAGTGTTTCAAGGAGGCACAATGTGGTAGTAATGGGAGACTTCAATTTCCCTGATATCTGTTGGGAGACTTATTCAGCCAAACATGGCCCCTCCAAGAAATTCCTGAGCTGTGCTGCTGATAACTTCCTCCTACAGAAAGTGGAGGAAGGAACTAGAGGATCGGCTATCCTTGACCTGATTCTAACCAACAGAGACGAGTTAGTGGATAAAGTGGCAGTTTCGGGAACTCTGGGGGAAAGTGACCATGTTATACTTGAGTTCTTGATTCTAACAGAAGCAAAAGCTGAGTGTAGCCAAACACGTACCCTGGATTTTAGGAAAGCCAATTTTAACAAACTCAGAACAATGATAAGTAAGATCCCATGGCAAGCAACTCTAATGAGGAAAGGAGCCCAGGAGGGGTGGGAGTTTTTAAAAAAGGAAATTTTAAAGGCACAATTGCAAACAATTCCCACAAGGAAAAAAGGCAGAGGGCAACAGAAGAAGCCAATGTGGCTTCACAATAAACTCAAAGAGGACCTGAAAACAAAAAAGGACACGTATAGGAAGTGGAAGGAAGGACAGGCTACAGGGGAAGAGTACAGGCAGGTAGCACAGAACTGCAGGAATAGTGTCAGGAAGGCTAAAGCTGAGAATGAGCTACGGTTAGCGAGGAATGCTAAAAGCAACAAAAAAGCTTTCTTCAGATACATGCACAGTAAAAGACAGAAGAAAGAACTGGTGGTTCAACTACGCAATGAGGATGGCAAATTGATAACAGAAGACAAAGAAAAGGCAGAAGTGTTCAATTCCTACTTCGGCTCGGTCTTCTCCCAAAAGAGGGTCTATGACCCCCCTGGCAAACCTGAAGTGCAGACTGAAGGGGCAGAATTGCAGCTTGAGATTGATAGGCAAATGGTCAAGGAGCACCTGATTACTCTGAACGAGTTTAAATCTCCAGGGCCTGATGAGCTGCATCCTAGAGTAATAAAGGAACTGGCAGAAGAACTCTCAGAACCACTGTCTATTATCTTTGAGAAATCATGGAGGACAGGTGAAGTGCCAGACGACTGGAGGAGGGCAAATGTTGTTCCCATCTTCAAAAAGGGCAAGAAGGAGGAACCTGGGAACTATAGGCCAGTCAGTCTGACATCAATCCCCGGGAAGATTTTTGAGCAGATTATAAAGAAGTCAGTCTGCAAGCACCTTGAAAACAATGCAGTGATTACTAGAAGCCAGCATGGATTTGTCAAGAACAAATCCTGTCAGACTAATCTGATCTCATTTTTTGATCGGGTAACCTCCCTTGTGGACTGTGGGAATGCTGTGGACATTATATATCTGGACTTCAGCAAAGCTTTCGACAAAGTGCCTCATGATATCCTGATTAGTAAGCTAGCTAAGAGTGGGCTAGATGGAACAACTATCAGGTGGATCCACAATTGGCTACAGAATCGGACTCAAAGAGTGCTTATCAATGGTTCCTTCTCAAACTGGGGAGAGGTAACGAGCGGGGTACCACAGGGCTCGGTCCTGGGCCCGGTGCTCTTCAACATTTTTATTAATGACTTGGATCAGGAGGTACAGGGAATGCTTATCAAATTTGCAGATGACACAAAGTTGGGTGGAACAGCTAATACTCTGGAAGACAGAAACAAAATTCAAAGTGACCTCGATAGGCTGGAGCGCTGGGCCGAAAACAACAGAATGAAATTTAATAGGGATAAATGCCAAGTGCTGCACCTAGGGAGAGGAAACCAAATGCAGTGTTACAGAATGGGGGACACTTGGCTCAACAATACTACAAGTGAGAAGGATCTTGGAATTGTGGTAGATCACAAACTGAATATGAGCCAGCAATGCGACGTGGCTGCAAAGAAGGCAAATGCAATTTTGGGCTGCATTAGTAGAAGTATAGCTTCCAGATCGCGGGAAGTGATAATTCCCCTTTACTCGGCACTGGTTAGGCCTCATCTTGAGTACTGCGTCCAGTTCTGGGCACCTCACTTTAACAAGGACATAGACAAACTGGAGAGGGTTCAGAGGAGGGCAACAAGGATGATAAAGGGACTGGAAACAAGGCCCTATGAGGAGAGACTGAAAGAACTGGGCATGTTTAGCCTTCAGAAGAGGAGACTGAGGGGAGATATGATCGCACTCTTCCAGTATTTGAAGGGATGTCACACAGAGGAGGGCAAAGATCTCTTCTCGTTCATCCCAGTTTGCAGGACACGGAATAATGGGCTTAAGTTACTGAACCTAGATTCCACCTAAACATCAGGAAAAATTTCCTGACTGTCAGAGCAATAAGACAATGGAATCAACTACCTAGGGAGGTGGTGGGCTCTCCCAGTCTGGAGGCATTCAAGGTGCGGCTGGACAGACATCTGTCAGAGATGCTTTGACCTGGATTCCTGCATTGAGCAGGGGGTTGGACTCGATGGCCTTGTAGGCCCCTTCCAACTCTACTTTTCTATGATTCTATGATTCTATCTTGGAGGCAAGTTTCTACCTGGGGATACATTTTTTCTCTCAGGGTCATCTCAAGAAACTCCCATCAAAGATACTTTTAGGGCCAGACCAAGTATGATGTAGGAGACCCCCTGGTCAGAATTTTTTTTTAAAAAAACTTTAACTGTAATGAAGTATATACTAGATATTAAAAGTAACCCAGAAAGATTGAGGTAAGAGCTGCAGCACCCAAAAGACTATAGTGCGGGTGTATGATGTATGAATTTTGTTGAATCTGTTCCGTCTGCATTTCGTGGATTGAATGTCAAGCACCTTTCATTCCATCATCGACTCACTGACAGAATTGATTTTTTTCAATTTCCCAAACTTGTGTTCATGCACACTTCTGCAAATTTGCACTTGTGCGAATGTGCATTCCCCCCCCCATGTGCATTTTCACGCTGTAGCCTATGGGGGGAAATGCGCATTTACAGTTGGTGGGTTTTTGTTTTGTTTTATATTTTTCTATGACTAAATTTGCATAAAATTCTGGAAAGTGAAAAAGTGGTCCACAAGTCCTCGGAATCCGTGCAACTCAGAAAGAGCCGGTCCACAATCCATGGGTCAGATTAATACAAATCCGAACGCATTTGAATCCATTGCGTACGCATTTCTCCAACATCCCTAGCAGGGGTGCAGGATCTCTTTCAGCCAGAAGGCCAAATTCCTTTCCAGAGAAGCTCTTGGGGGCTGCATTCCAGTGGTGGGCAGGGCTAAAGACAAAGGGGGTGGAGCCCAAAATACCAGCGTATTTTAGCTTAAAGCTCTTGGTGCCAGTAAAAAAAAGCTGACTGGACCAGTGGTTAAATCTTTTTTCGACACTGGCAATGGGACAGCATCCTTCAGTACACCAGAAGGCAGCAGGCTAGCTTAGGGGGCATAAGGCAGGCCTCCTGACCCACAGCTCTTTCCTCTACCACCTTGCTGCCGCCTTCCAGCATCTGCCACCTGAGGCGACCGCCTTACTCTGCCTAATGGCAGGGCCGGCCCGGGTCACTAGTCTAATGTATGTTAAATAGTAAGAACTGTGGAGCCAGGCAATGGAACATCCCACTGCCATCACTCAGCACTCAGCAGCTCACCTGAGGTACAGCTGCTGCACCCTTCGATGGTGAAGAGACCTGCATTCCTGTGGGGGAAGAGAATAAGGAACGTACAGACTGGTGACAGACACACCACCCAGTTGCCAGCAGTCAAGGGAGTGAGATGTGATGACAGGTGATGGGAACAGCCACAGTCACTTGATGAGAACTGGGTTTTGTGAGACTGGGGTATGCTCCCCCAGAGCAATTCTATGTGTCAGGGATTGTACAAGCATCCCCAATGTAATTAGACTTTACTATCTTATATAAGCCACCTTGGGGATAGAAATCTAACTAGGTAAATATTTACCTAGAGCCAGTGTGGCGTAGTGGAGAGAGTGTTGGACTGGGACTCGGGAGATCCGGGTTCTAGTGCCCGCTCGGCCATGAAACTCACTGGGTGACTTTGGGCCAGTCACTGACTCTCAGCCTAACCTACCTCACAGGGTTGTTGTGAGGATGAAATGGAGAGGAGGAAGAGGATTATGTAAGCCACCTTGGGTTCCTTGCAGGAAAAAAGGCGGGGTATAAATCTAATAAATAAAATAAATAGATACTAATCTAGCAGATAACACAAGAAAACCTTGATAACTTCTGGAACATGAATAGCTCAATAGGACAGGGACTGCCTATACTTTTTTTCCCCTTTGAAAGTACAATGTGGCTCATTTCGGCTTAGACCAACTCCCAATGCTTTGACTACAGCAAGAAGAGGAGGCTTAGCAGTTTATTCTGGCAAACCACCTCCGAGGCTCCAACCTTGTCTGGAGGGAGCCTTCAGATTGCCATTAAATTCTTTGTTCCTTTCCATTGTGGTTTTAGTGTCATCGTGATACTACAAATGGAATATAAAATGCAGTCTTTTAAGCAACATATGCGCACTCACACACACACACACACACACACACACAATTCATGTTATTAGGATGGACAGTTTTTTGCAGCTGAGCGTGTTTTCTATATACCGCAGGGAGGCTGCATATAAATCAAACCCGCTTATCTTTCTTTACAACTGATTTCTTGGGCTTCATATGTGCTTGTTTTCCTGCCGTTTGATGAGTGATAAGCTTCTGCTACCTGCAGGATGCAGAACAAAAATAATAAAGCCAAACTCTCACCTGTGCTGACCCTTGTAGTAATTGTGGTCTGCAACATTTCCCACTGTGATTAAGAGCTGTGACAGCCACCGTTGGGCTGAATAGTTAATATGGGTAATAAGGGGGGGGGAATTGTTACATCTACCATCTGCAATCTGGCATCTCTGTTTTATAGAACTGAAGCTGTTTATGAAGGAGTGTCTTTCTTTAAAAAGAAAAGATGACTCATTATTTCTACAAACTCAAATACAGAACTAGGCCCAGTCTGCTTAGAGAAGGCTGGTGGCCACTGCGGGCCAAAGTTGTTTTTTTTTAAAACCATGTCTTCTGATGTGTTGCCGATAGAGGGGAAAAGTAGCTCAGGACTCAAGAAATGCGTCATGGGTTCTGAAGTCCTTGAAGTGTTTTTATTTTAAATATATAAATCACCAATTTCTGGTACCTGCTATTCCCAACATGTGACCCCAATCCTCTTTATTGTAAGACTCAGCTCCTTTGAAGATGGAGGCATGGTGAGGTGAGGCAAAGGCAGAAAGGGAATGAGGCGAAGGCTATCTATAGCCAGCAGCAAAAGCAGTATTCCAGCTGCTCAGACCTGTGAGCAAGCCTGACCTGAAAGTTTTTAGGAGGGTCACGGAGTACCACCTGACTCTCTTTGACCTATTGGTGCAAGGTGGCTTTCTTGGCTGCTGTGACTAGTCTCCTCGTACTTCCTTCCTTTGGCCAGAGATTCCTGGTGATGCAGTCCTGCCCAACGTCATTCTGGTCCCCAGTTGAAAACCCACCGTGGGCTTGATGTCTGATACTTCTCCAAACAACCAATGAGAGTTCTTTGGGGTGTGAAGCGTTATGGCTCTTCAAGCCCCAACTGATAGTGGGTTCGATTTCAATTTAAATAATGATCAAAGGTTGACCAAGAAAGGATTCCCAAGTGTGTAAGTGCCCTATGGATATAGAGGCAACTGGAGGCCTGAGGAGCTCACCACGGCTTCTCATTCTCACTTGTGTTCCACAGACAAGTGGCTCCTCAAACCACCCCCCTCTGGGTGAATAGTAACAGAGGCACTGATAGGTCCCATTTAGGTGCCCTGAGAAAGCAGAAGATGAGATGCACAAAGGAAGAACTCCGTTGCTCTCTGGTTCATTTATATTCTTCACTTCATGGCAGAGCAGAGAGAGAGAGAGAGCCCTTTGCCTGTGCCTCGGTTTGTTTGTTCAGCTGGCAGAGCCAAAGTTGCTGGCCTCTTAGCCCTCTCTCAATTCAAAATATAGTTAAAATTAGTTGCTGACCAGGATCATAGTGTCATCATCAGGCGATCACTCGTGACCGAGTAAGATTGTCTTCCGGGATAAAAGGAGGAAATTCTAAAGAAGATTGTGTAGACTCTAGCGATGGGTCCGTAAGTGACTGTGGAGGCCAATTCTAGATCCACACAGCTTCCCACAGTGAGGACACAGGTTACCAGATAGAAGATGGTCCTGTAAAGGATTCATTTGACGTGCTTTTCGCTTAGCACGTTTCTCCCTTTCACCTTGCACTCGGGCTTCTTCAAAGTCCATGGAACCTTTGTGAAAGGCCAACCTCCATTTAGATCGTTCATGGGCCAGAGCTTCCCAGTTTTCGATGTTTATATTGCATTTTTTTAGATTAGCCTTATGAACATCTTTAAACCTCTTATATTGACCACCGATATTCCGCTTTCCATCCTTGAGTTGGGAGTAAAGTAACTGCTTTGGGAGACGGCAGTCAGGCATTCGAACAACATGACCGGCCCACTGAAGTTGGCGTTGAAGGATCATTTTTTCAATGCTAGTAGTCTTTGCTTCTTCCAGTACACTGACATTTGTTCGCCTATCTTCCCAAGTAATTCGCAGGATTTTTAAACCGTCTCAGCTCCCTTGCAATAATAGCAGTCCTACGCTCAGGGCGTTCACTATCTATGTTATCCAGCAATGTCCGTATATTCCATGTTCCAAAATTCAAATGTCTTTTTCGACCGCTAAAATGGTGACCCCACTGGACGCGGTAATCCAGTCAGGGGAGAAAGAGGTAGACTATGTTTAGGGCACCTTTTCTAGCCCCCTCCCCATACGGGGTGAGCAGAGTGGATCCTAAATAGGGCTGCTCAGTCATGGATACAGCTGCCGAGCTGCTCGACTACCTCGTTCCTTGAACAGGGCGACTGAGTCTGCATCCACCGCCCATGTGCTGGTCCATGACTAGGGGCTTCCAGATTCACAGTCCTGCCCCCGTTGCCATTCGCCAGTCGCCATGGGACTTTTTATTTATTTATTTATTTTTTTGGTTGGTTGGGTTGGGTTGGGTTGGGTTGGATGGGTTGGAAGACGCCTGTGCGTGAAACTGTTTTATGTGGGGAGATCGGTGCACAACGAATCACCACACAAGCTTGACAGAGTACGGCAGAGATCCAATGGCACGGTTACCCTGACGATTGGAAAACCATTCTCTGCTGCAGCCTTCATCTGCCTTCACAGCCGTTGTAATTTAGGTTTAATTATCTTCCGCCTGTTCTGCCGTTGAGGACTTTATGTTTTGGATCGTTCTTTGTCTGGTTCCTCTCCCCGGACCTTACCGCCATGGGTGACCCTACTGGGAGTACATAGCTCCCGACGGCATTGCTCACAGGATTAATCGGAACACGCAAGCCCACTCACCACTTCAAGGTGACGATCCGGCGAGGGGATCATAGTGTATATATCAGGTTGTGAGCCACTATTGGGGTGGGGCAACATGCGAGACGGAGACATGCATGTGTGCCAGCATCCAGCCTGACCTCTGCAGTAGATAAAAATCAATGATTTAAAAATAAATAAAAATCGGATAAAAAAAATTAAATCAAAATGTTTTTAAAACCATAAATAAAATTCTCTCTTACTTAAAAATAACACAGTTATAATTAAATCTCATCATAAACATGCTAAACCTACAATTACAGTCTCATAAAAATGAAGTTACCTGCCAGTCAAATGTGGACATTCATTCCTGTTTTTCAGCTGATGAAAATGGTTGTGTGTGTGCAGCCTACAGTAACTACCAGCCCTTGCTTCTTGAAAGTTCTGGGCTTTCGGTTTCTCTGACTAAGTCAGAAAGACAATATAGCAGAGTGGATAAAAATTAGTGCTTACATTGTTTTAAAATGCATTTTTTTCCTGCCCAGTACATACCAAACCTGGCTTTGACCTGTCAGTCATGGGCATTTCATTTTTGTTTGCTACTTTGTTTTTTTGTGAGGGCAAGGCTGGGTCAAGACAGAGTGAAGAAGAATTGAGCAACACTGGAAAGAAAAAGAGAGGACAAAATTGTTCAGTGTGCCTCTTCCAGTATTTCCATACTAAGGCTGCAATCCTATACCCACTTACCTGGGAGTAAGCTCCATTTAACTCAACAGAACATATTTCTGAGGAGACATGTATAGGATCGTGCTGTTAGCCTCCAACTGTCATGGGTGCTGGTCATAGGAAAAATGCTGTCTGGGAATATTTTAAAGACGTTCCTGCTATTGAAGGAAGCATGAAAAATATATACAGTGAGACAAAGAGATGGAAAGTGTAAATAATACTATATTTTATTGTAAATTAACATAGAAGTCAGATTTGCACCATTGTTCAGGAAATACATGCTGAAGTTTCAGTGGGAAACTTGTTTTAAATTAGTGATTTGAACTGACATTTTTTTCTTGCTGATTTAAATCAGTTATTTAAATTTCCTTGATTTAAATACAGGCCTGTGGCTTATGCTGGCTCAGCTTGTCTGAGTGTGGAAAGCTAAGCAGGGTCACGCCTGGCTATTACTTGGATGGGAGACCCCTCCTGCCATTGAGCAGGGGGTTGGACTCGATAGCCTTGTAGGCTCCTTCCAGCTCTATGATCTATGAAATCTATAAATCTATGAAATCAATCCGCCCTGCCCTGAGCTTGATGTGGAGCTGTCCAAGGTTCAATTCATGTCTGAAGTCTGAACTCTCCTATTCATGTCAGACTTTCTGCTTGGACCAGAAGTCCTGATTGAACCCCCCACTAGGGCTTGGAGCTCATCCTGGCCAAGCTCACTGCTTGGAATAGGGTAATGGCAGCACCAGGGTTGAGCCTGCTGGGACTGGGATAGAGCTTGAATTGCTTTTCAGGCCCTACTGCTGGTTTCTTGATCTCATGCATGCCTATACTGGTCAGAACAGCAAAATACTGGCTGGTTGGCAACCCTACTCTTGGCACAAGGTCATTGGGTTATTTTGTGTACCAATTGCAAAATGGAGGAGTAGGAAATTTGTCAATGATTCTAGGATTAGCTAGTGCAACAAATCCCAAGGAAGGACCTGATTCAGTGATGCTGAAGAAATGCTGCTAAAAGTATGTTTTTTATGCTTGCTTCCAAAATGTAATGAAATGAAGAAATATGTAGCACCAAATGCACACATATCTTGAACATGACCCCTGGGATAAATGTGGTTTTGTCTTTACAAGAGGACGGAAATTGTTCTTCACTTAAACTCCCTTGGGTACTCATGCTATCTCAGATGAAAACAATAACAAACCATGTATTGAATTGCTCTCTTTTTCTTCTTCTTTTTAAAAAAAAAGATGAGTGGAATTGGAAGGGATTCACAACAGATGTCGATTTGCAATTGCCAAACTTCTCTTGGTTTTGATGAAATATATATATATCTATAAATAGGCTTATTGACTGTGTGCCTGATGTTCTGTATTACAAAGGAGAAGGTCTGTGTGATCTCTGACTAGTCACTTCTTTGTGAAGACAGGTGGGGAAACTGGCCCTATGAAAAACACACTTAAGATTCAAAAGGGGTGCTTGCATATCACAACATCCACTCTGCTCAAAACTCCCTAACTACTAAACACAATCCTATTCAGCCGTGGTAGGCAGGACAACAAGAGGGTGTATAAACACATCCTAAGGTTACTAGCAAATAAAGCAGTAAAGCCACCGCCAAAGTAATTTTGGCAGCATTTTCCACAGTACAGAAGACTCAAGTGCACTGCAGACAAAAGTGCAGGCACATACCTTACCCAAAGTGATGGTTCAAGGGGAGCAGCCAAGGATATACATAATAGCAAAGAATATATGTTCTGGAAGCCTAGTGGGATGCAGCTCCGAGTAAAAGGCAGATACAATAGACTCTTATTCAGCTTGATGTTATGCAAAGACTGACAGTATGCTTAAGGGAATTTTCAGCACCTTGCAAAGACAAAACAGAAGAGGATTCATAACTGAAAGCACAAAAAGAGAGAGCCCCATCTTAGTAACATATGTGACATTTTTCAGCTGCACAGAATCAGTGCTTTTACAAATCAATATTTGAAATAAAGGCTTAAACGTACTGAAAAGGTCAAAAAGTGATATTTAATAAATTGCACAAACTGTATAAAGTCCGTGACCTGATTTGGTATTGTTATTTGTTTTGCAAATTGAATAAAGTGATCCCTTCTGGCTTGGGCAGATGTGTATATGCCCTTTTTTCTTGGAGAATGATGGGAACTCAGAAGGAATGGAATCTGCATCATGAAATAAGATGAGCTTGAGTTCACAAAATGGCTGCAGCCTATAAGACAACTGTAAGCTTCTTTTGGCCCCAAGAGGTACAGCTGTGTGAATGTTACTGAATGGCCATTGCTCAATAGTAGAGCCCATGCTTTACATGCAGGAGGTCCAACCAAGATTCAATCCCTGGCATCTCCATGTAGGGCTGCGTGGAGACGCCTGTCTGAAATCCCGGAGAGGCACTGCCAGTCAATGTAGATGAGCCAGATGAATCAATGGTCTGAGTCAGTATAAGGCTGTTCCTGTGTTCCTGGCTTTGAGGGTGATTGATTGGCCTGTATAGTTGTAGGAGGTCATACAGGGAAGCAGCAAAGACAGAAAGAAGTAATAGCTGTGTTACTTGTAATGACAGGAAGAACTAACCTGTGTTTCTGTTCTTTTGGGAATTTGCATCAAAGGCTTGTGTAGGATTCCTTCAGGTCCTACAAGGATGTAGTTGTCGAAATGTCCCCAGCTGTATAGTTCAAAATGGTTTGCTTTCTCATGCTTGGTGATACAGTGAATGTTTTTCCACTTTGGACATTATTTGTTAGTGTGTTTGTTTGCTTTTAAAGGGAAAGTAATAGCATATTTGGATTCAATTTTTAAAGCCTCCTTTTGAAATTATAATGTTAAAGTTACACCTGTCTGTTATATTCATTTATATTCATCACTGAATGTTCAAGCTGCTTTTTTCATATAATTTTCTGGCCTTGTGATTCCCAGACCTCTTCCTCTTCTTCTTACTGCTACTGCTACTTTCAAGAGAAGCTTTTAAAAGAGGCTGAAATACTATTGAGATACTACTATAATAAACACATTTTCTCTTTAGATCAATCCATTGTGCAGCTTGGATACCATAAAAAACAAAGCCTATATTAGGCCACACAGGAGCACCTGTTGTAGGGTAGGCAGCAGCTCTGGAGATCCCAGTTAGCCCGGCTCTCCCGCTGTGGCACATTGCCTACTTTCAAGTGGCAAGAGAAGAGACCCTTTAAAGGACAGGATCCACATCACTTTGCACAGTGCAGTACTTCCCCTCCCTTGGCAAATGCTTTATTAAGCAGGGAGTGGGGACTGCTGTTTTGGAGAAACCATTGTGCCCCACAAAGTGACAACTTTTGTTGTGACCCTCCCAACATCACAAAAAATGCAGCTCAGCCCTAAATTTGGCCTATGAACTTTCTGGTTCACAGTTCAGTCTTTAAGCCACTGCATCCATTCTCAGTGAAGGCAGCATAGTACTTGAGAACAGACCTATTCATCTGTTCTCATTGGATGGGATTCATTCTTCTTTGCATCAGCAAACAATAAATGGGACACACATTGATGAAATGGCAAAAACAAAGAAATCATGCACAAGAAGAAATATGGGCTCAATTAAAGGCTGAGTGATTTACAAGTGCTAATCGGAGAGCTCTTCTTTTAATTATTCTCCCGTAGAGGTGACACAGAGAATGTAATGGCAACATGAGGCTTCCTCCTCTCTCATGTTTTTGCTTTGATTCTTAGTGAACAGCAGATAACGTAGCTGGCGACTCACATAATTCTGTCTGTCTGGCTTCCCCCTTCAAATACAAACTAACAGCTCTTGGTCACAAATATAGGCCTGGTCTATACATGCAGCAGAACAAAGTGATAAGGGTCCTGGGGGTAGAAGAATAGACTTTACTACTTCAAACTTCAGTTAGGGAAGGTCATTTTTAATTCTTCCCTATGTTAAATTTCCTGAAAGCTAGCACAGCAGGGAGAGGTCTAGACCTTTCTCCCTGTTTTGCTAGCTTTCTTCCTTGCAGGGAGGCTTTTTATGTGCGGGAATATTACAGTATAGCACCTTTCCGCCAGTAGCCTGAGATGGAGCAGTTTTCTCTGCTACCTCGTTCTGCTGCATGTGAAGACCAGGCTATATTCTCAATTGCAATCAAAATCTATGGCAAACAAAAACAGTGGGGGCACAACTAGTGGAGGCTGGTGGCTCCAATATCAGTGGGGCAGTGTATCCACTCTGGGCTTTAGTCTGAACTTTAAAGGAGCTATCCATGGTGCTGAACCTGATCCCCCATCCCTGAACTAGATTCAGAACTATGGATAGCTCTTTTAAAGTTCAGACTACAACCCAGTGTGAACTCACTGACATTGGAGCCACCAGCCTCCACTGACTGCAACATATGCCCTTCTGTTCCCCCAGAGTTGTTTTTGGCTACCCAAGACGTAGATTATGTGATGGAAGCTCAGAAAACTGCCTCTTGCAAGTCAAGTCCTGGTGGGATGGGGGGAGGTTTGTTGGAGGATATTGGAAAGGAGTCGGTCCTATACTGGTTAGGCCGAAGCAGAGTTTTTCCCCTTATGCGTAGCCTGGTTATTGAAACTGGTTATCACCACATGGGTTGCTAAACCCTTGTTAAAAGGCTCTTGAAAGGAACGGATTGGCCGTACAAGGTTTAAAACTAATAAAGACATTTATCAGTTTTACTTACAGTCCATTTATTCATATATGCAGGAAGCATATAGGCAGGTTAGAGTCTTTGGTGTTAAGAGTCTGCTACATTGGAGATCACTGGCTGGAAGGCAGCTCAGACCATGCGTCCATCAGGTTGGAGAGGGGGAGAGAGAGAGAGAGAGAGAGCGAGCGTGAGCGAGAGCTGGCCACAGAAGGGAGGAGGGGTTACAAAACATGCACTCTGGGGATTGTTCAATTAACTCTTTCCTCCCACTCTAACTAGTGGTTACATCACCTCGTTGATTTAAGCAGACAATATTACAATTTCCAACAAGGTTTTTAATGGAATGTTTCAAACTCCAAAGCAAAATTCTGCCTTGAACTTTGTTTGCATTTATCAGATCAATGGATTTTCATCAAAAATCTACCTGGCCCTTAGGATTCTGGCTGCTTCCATTTGTGCTGCCATATTCTTATTTTACCATTACTCAGGGCTCCGATGTTTTCACACAGGGACACTCTGATCATATATTAACCCCATTGTGTGTGTTTTTCTAGTCTGCAATGGACTACAAAACCCATGATGTGATGCAGCTGTGACAAAAGAATGAGCATGCAAGCCCAGCTGCACCGGAAGCTTTCTAAGTGGTCCTGCCCATAAAAAGAGTAGAGAACATGTTTTTGAAAGGCTAATACAAAGGATATAGTGTGCTTTTCAAGAGAAGCAGCAATAAAGTGATACAAAACAAGGTTTTAATCTGTGCAAAGTACAAGAAATAAAACTTGTATTATTATGCTTTGGTTTAGATTGGCTTGCTTGCTTGTTTGTTTTTTGTGAAGTTATATCCACACTTCAGGCAACATTGCTGTTTGTTTACTTGTCACACCACATTATAGAGCATCCTTCCCCAACCTGGTGCCCTCCAGGTGTTGGACTACAACTCCCATCACCAAGCTGTCTGGGGATAATGGGAGCTGTAGTCCAACACATCTGGAGGGCGCCAAGTTGGGGGAGGCTGGTAAAGAGAAAGTATGAGGACCGCAACAACACCATATCCATGGCAGCTCCTCTCTCTCTTGTTTTCTATTGTTTGTCTGCAGTTTGCTTTTTATAACATCCTTCCTCCAAATCCAAATGATTGTTTTTTAGGCCTGCTGGCCATGAGGTTTATAAGAAAAGTGAACTTTATATTCATTTGGTTTCTCCTAGTTCTCACCTTCCCTAGGAACATAAAATCCAGCCTAAAAATGCCTTGGGGCAGGAACAATTTCAAATTTTATTGATATGTTATCATCCAACGTTGACTCTTGCCTCAGATAAGGGATGATTAGTGTTGCCAGTTTTGTGACATTTGATACATATTGCAAACTGTTCAGGCTGCAATCCTATTCCCACTTACCTGGGAGAAAGCCTCATTGAACTCAATAGGGCTTACTTAAAAGTAGGCATATATATGATTGCACTGTCAGAGTTGTGCAGCTTCCCTACCGCCCATCTCTGAAACAAAAATCAGAGTCTTTCCTGCTCTCACACATGTAACTGCTAAGCCAATTTTACACATACTGGTACCTTGCAAACCTGACTCCAAATCAGAAAATGAAAAGAAAGTTATTTGATTAATTAAAATGATGCAATAATTCCCCCCCAGTGCCCTTGCTATGCTAGTAATTGAGAACATGAGCATGGATGGGTATAAATCCAGATTAGTTAAGGAAAAGTACCAAAAATAATCTTATAGATGTGACATAAACAACGATAAGATAAATTCTAGAAAGCATATCTAAAGAGACCAAATTAGATAGGAAAATAGAACTGATAGAAGTTTTCAATTTGAAGTTATTTACTCTAGAATAAAAGTGAAGCAGCTAAGAATGCTTGAGGAATTCATCCTTTGCCAATTCTGGTATGAACTAACCTGATCTACATTCCCCATGCTAACATGTGGATTAGAACATAGCTATCCATCAGATTTGGTACTTCTCCAAATCTTGTGACACAGTTCTCAGCTCAAAAAATTTTAAAAAATGACCTTCCCCCGGAACACGCGCAGCTGTGGGCGGGGAGGATTTTGCGGACGTGGAGGAAGGAGTTGGGACATACCTGTTGACGCAGGTATCACGTCCGAAGGGGGTGGGGCTACAGGAGCTAATATTAGGCCTGGAAGCCCCACCCACACCCTCTTTGTTTTGCGCAGCTCCCTCCCTTCCTCCCTGTATACAGTGTGGGCCCTTCTGGTCGCCGTTAAGGGGCCGAGTAGGAATTTTGGCTCATCTCTACTTAGGGGCATGAGTGCGTTTTGCCTACTCCATACCGTTGCAGGTTTAGGGAGTCGTTGCAATCAGTGTGCATAGTGATTCAATTTGGTCACATTTGGACAGTAGGCAGGTTAGGGTATTAAGTGCAGGTTAGGGTATTGATAGGGTACGGTGAGCATCCCTGGCACCATTCAGGTGACAGGCGATTCCTAGAGGCCTCATGTTGCTGGGTCATTAGGCTCAGACAGCTGAGGGTCAGGAACGCCTGTGATGCCTTTGTTCTCACCAAGCTTGTTGTCCTGAGACTCCGAGAGGAGGCGACCCAACGGCTCCCAACACTGGAAAGTGGAAAATGGGGCGGCGGCGGCACTATCGCCACCTCCTATTTTTTGGATGCTCCGCCCAATTGCACAATGTTATTGGCCTGGGAGGCCGGATTAGAATAACCCGCACTCCATCCCTTTGCAGTTCATTGTATGTAAATAAATGTGGCCCAGTTAAACACCAGCAAATTGTCTCGACTCTTTATTTTCCTCCTATGTTCGCAAAATATTGACATGCGTTTTAAAGTGCTTACTTTGAAATAAAATACATTTAGAAATGTGCTTTAAGGGAAAATATGTTCGCAAATACATATTTAAATGTGAATTTTTGCAAAGATTTTTTAAAATCACAGATTAATGAGGAAACAGAACACATTTAGGAGTGAATACGTGCAAAAGTGACTCAGACTGATCTGTCTACCCGTAGAAGCAGCATGACTACAGATACTTGTTTTAGAAAGTCAGGGTCACAGCCAGAAACTAGTTTCATACTGCAGACTTTCCAGGAGCTGGGATGAAGGCTGGGTTCTTGAGCCACTGTAGATTTTCTTCGTTAGTTTTCAAACATGCCATGAGATCCTTTGTCTTTTTTGTTAGTAGAGGCAAAATAATAGGCTTCCATGACGATTGTACAGGAACAGAAGTATGACATCTGCCTGATTTCCTAAATGGGTGGCAGCTGGCAAATAAATTGGGCTGGGGTGACCCTCCCAAAGGTTTGAGGAAAAATTGCTAGGTGAAAAATGCAAGATGGCCAACACAAAACAGTAATTTTAGCACATCTTTTTACTGATTGACATCTGAGGAAGGTGTTTTTGATATCTAGGTCAAGGGTTCAGCTTCTGTCAATGTCAAACATCCACTGAGACTTCTGAATCTCTAAAAAGTGTTTTTAACTTTTATGGGTTATTGCAAATACCTTTTCATTAGTGTGTTCAATATACAGAGTGACCCTGAACAGGTAGCAGAAGAAATTGTTCTGGTACCATTTAATTCAGAAAATGTTGCTTTATAACATATAAGAAGTTGAGGAATATAACTCAAAGAGAAATGGACCTTCTGGCAGCATCCATGCATGATTTATAATGTATTAAAATGGAGACTCCAACATCTCAGAACCTTTATTAATATACAATGGATTTTTGTCAACTGCAGCTCTTTGGGAAAATGTGGGCCTTCTGCCCAAGCAGCTTTATTGGATCATTTTCTTGCTCAACCCTTCTACACTGTGTTTGATCCCTGCCCTTTCCTGTCAATATATAACTTCTTCCTGGCAGCAGGTTTTGTCTCTGCAACAAAGCATCTTTATTTGCAGCTCACAGACTCCGTTCCTCACACTGCCCCTGCCTGTTCCTACTATGCTTCTCTGGCACTGCCAAGTATTGTACAATTGCCAGGCTGCCTCCAGTTCCAACATTTCCTCCCCTCTCCACTTCTGCCTCACTTCTCCAGACTTGCCTTCTGGGGACTGTCCAGCCTGCTTCTCCTACCAATGCCTCACCCGCCACAGTAAGAACATAAGAAGAGCCATGCTGGATCAGACCAAGGGTCCATCTAGTCCAGCATTCTGTTCACACAGTCGCCAGCCAGTTGCCCACGGGATCCCACAAGCAGGACATGAGTGCAAAAGCACCTCCCCCCCCATGTTCCCCAGCAACTGGTACACATAGGCATGCTGCCTCTGATCATGGAGGTAGCATAGAGTCATCATGACTAGTAGCCATTGATAGCCTTCCCCCCATGAATTTGTCAAATCCTCTTTTAAAGCTGTCCAAATTGGTGGCCATCACTATATCTTGTGGAAGTGAATTCCATAGTTTAACTAGGTGCTGTGTGAAGAAGTACTTCCTTTTATCTGTCCTGACCCTCCCACCAATCAGCTTCATGGATTGACCCCAGGTTCTAATATTATGAGAGAGGAAGAAAAATGTCTCCCTGTCCGCTTTCTCCACACCATGCATAATTTTGTACACCTCCATCGTATCTTGCATAATTTTGTACACCTCTATGACATGTCTCATGCCTCAGCCTGACCTTATGGGAAGGTCACATAACCCCTCCTCTGTGTGACACAGAACCGCAGACAAGGTGGCCAACAGGGCAATGCACATACATCTGATCAACAGATCTGAAGCTTACTGTGTAGTTTATAAATTGCAATTATCGTGCAGCCGAGTAGACATTGTGTCCTACTGCCCCACACCCCAATTAAAGATTGCCCAGTAGCAATACACATTACACACGTTATCGTTTGTCTGCTTCTGTTCCTTATAGATGTATTTTCACAAATGCAAAAACAAGAGACCCAGAGAAGCATAGTAAACATCGACCAATGGAGGATGGGTTACCTTAGCAACAGAAAGTTCTCAGAATGTCTCATTCCTTCGGGCTGTAATTGAGTTTATGAGCCTTCACATCTGCTTGTAAAGTGAATGAGGCACCTGGGAATACATTTGTAGAGTGAGGAGCAAGAAATTAGAAAATAGCAGACATTACATTGTTAATTTCCTGCATGCTGTGATGAGAATGAACATTGAGATGGTTGTAGTGATTGGCCGCACACACAAAATAAAAACCTTTGTTGGAATGGGACTCAAAACTGAATTCCAGATATCAAGGCTGCACTAAAAGAATAGCCATTCTTAATAAATAGCTAACATGGTGTTGCGTTAATGCTAATGAAGATAATGTATACACCAGTTGTTCCTTGCAATGAGGGAAGAGTCCCTGTTTTCTTATACAGGTTTCCTGGTAAATCACTCTCCTCATTGTGCCTTATAAGAAAATTTGGGATACCTTTAAAAAAAAAAAATGGTTAGTGTTATCACATTTGCACTAGACTTGCCATTCATGAGGTTTAAGCCCCCTCACCAATCTCTGTTGTAGTTATATAGCTGAATGGGGTGGTGGTGAATGCACCAGACTCTCAGAATATAACCTTTTCTCCTGATAATGTCTTTCCTCCATCTTTCTGGGAACAAAATGGCTCTGATTCATGACTTCCTTAATTTCTTTACAGGGATGTTGAAGAGTCCTTGGTCTCGAGTCACGAATCGAGTCACGAGTCTTTGGACTCGAGTCCGAGTCCTTGGTCCAAAAGGGTGACTCACGAGTCCCGAGTCACTCCCAAAGCTGACTCCACGAGTCCCTATTAAAATCAATGGGGTTTCCCCCCAACAAAATAAGGCTACTTCAGATGTGTGGCTTAAATAAATTCTAGGCACAAGTGTGCCTTTTTATCTCAAAACTTTGTCACTGATTTTGACAAGAACAGACCAGGCAGACAAATCCAAAATAACCAGGCAGGCAGAGGAGGCAGGGAACCCCAACGCAGGCAGGCAGAGGCCTTTGTCTTGGAGAATTCAAACTGTGGAACTGGTTAAGAAGAGACCAGGCAGGCAGAGGAGGCCCGAGGCAGGGAACCCCAAACAGGCAGGCAGAGGCAGCCAAACCCAAAATGTCTGAAAGGTTGCATGTTAGAAAAAATGATTTTAAAAAATAAAATCTTCGCCGGCAATCACACTTCTCTCCACTCCTGGCACAGTCCAGGGATGTTGAAGAGTCCTTGGTCTCGAGTCCCGAGTCGAGTCTCGAGTCCCATTAAAAATATTGGAACTCGAGTGGGACTTGAGTCAGAGGGGGGACTCAGTCCGACTCATGAGTCGAGTCCTGGAATCCGAGTCCCCATCCCTGTTTCTTTACATTTGATTTCACCCGGTTCACTTTCCCTTTTGAAAGCCTTCAAACTTTCTGCACAGCGACTCCCACATGGTGGCATTTTAATAGAAGCCATTGAGATACCAATGTTGATAAGAACATTGAATACTGGACAGTAGATGACAGAGTCAGACAGAATGTATAAGTCCACCCACACCTTCGGTTTTTGTATGATTTTTATTGGAAGTCATCAACTTGAAGATCATTATTTCTGGTTGAAGTAATAATTCCACATGTAGGCAAGAGTACAGAGTGTTCTTAGGAAGATGTTTGAAAACGTAAATGTCAGGACATGAATAATTAGAAGATACTGAAGGTTTTTTCTGTGGATAACACTATAGTATTTCAGCTGGTTCTCTTTCAGAATGAAGCCGTTAGCATAAGTCCATCAAACCATAATTAGATAATGAACTAAGAAATACTAGTGTGGAATTTATTTTTTGTTACATCTGTTTCTTTCCATTCAACAGTTATTTGCTTAAAACCATGGGTTGATGTCCATTAAAACACAACCCTAATAAAAAGGGATAAAATATAAAGCTACTCAAATTGATATAAAAACAAGAATTCAAACTGAAATTCACATGGGGCACATTGTCTCCAATCCTAGTTATCATATTTACTTGTATGTGTTCAACTAGCTTTATATATATATATATATATATATATATAAAATATATGTACAGATTACAAAGAAACTCCCAATACAGAAACTCAAACCAGGTGGTTCCCAGTCTAGGAGACGATACAATTTCTGTCTAATTTGTTAGAGCAGCAAGTGCATATAATACTAATATATGTATTATGTATTTGTCTTTGCTAGATAATGAGTAGCAGATTTTTCCAGAATCATCCCTAGACATAATTCTGGTTAGGATATTGGACAAGAAATCTTTCTCACAGGGATGTATATAATGGACAGTATAAAAGTTATCTGTAATGTCCTCCACACACTGTTGACCACAGATACACAGCCATTTGTTAACAGGAATTTTTATGTCTCTTTCCTCCAAATAATTGGTAGGTATAGTTTGAAAGCATACAGCAGTATATAGCTTCCCTGCAGCAAAAAATGTTAGATCCTTAAAAATAAAATATGGCTCTGCTGCATGATTTGGTTTTAAGAACCTATTCTATTGAGAAAATTGCATGATATGCACATATTCTATGTCAACCTGAAGTGGACCCCCTTTTTTCTTATCTTTAATTCTTTTCCCTAAATTGACTAGAGCAGTTTTCAGTTCATCTGCTCTGCTGTTATATCATAAATTTGAAAGAATTAGTTCATATTTTCTTTCTTCCTTTCTTGTTCCTGCTCAGGAATTCTTAATATTCTTCTGTATTTGCTTCTAGATAACATTTCTTGGGTAATCTGGTCTCCATCATGTACTGTAGTTAAGCCAATATGAAAGGAGCATGTGATGCATTTGGGACTTGGTGGTTGTCAACACCATGAGGACCATGAGAAACACATGAAAGTGACTTTTACAAAGGATTTTGTTTGTACAGTTTTCAATGTATTGAGGTAAGCAGCTCCCCAGACTTTTGCACTGCAGATCAACAGGGGAATAATGTTCCCTTCATAAACCTTTGACTTAATGTCATAAGAACACAAGAAGAGCCATGCAGGATCAGACCAAGCAAGGGTCCATCAAGTCCAGCATTCTGTTCACACAGTGGCCAACCAGCTGCCCACTGGATCCCACAACAGCACTCTGCTGCCTGTGTTTTCCAGCAACTGGTGTACATAAGCATACTGCCTCTGATACTGGAGGTAGCACATAGCCAGTTAGGACTAGTAGCCACTAATAGCCTTCTCCTCCTCCATGAATTTGTCCAGTCCCCTTTTAAAGCCATCCAAATTGATGACTGTCACTACATCTTGCGAAGTGAATTCCATAGTTTAACTATGCACTGTGTGAAGAAGTACTTGGAAAAGTGAAACAGAACAAAGATAAAGCTGAAACCTCAGAGAACAAAATACAGTCATGCCTTGGATTGAGAGCATAATTCGTTCCGGAAACATGCTTGTAATCCAAAACACTCTTATATCAAAATGAAATCCCCCCCAAAAAAATTTGTACAGAGATTTTTAATTTAAGCTGTACTACAGTACTTGTATTGCAAGACGTCACTTGTATATCAAGTAAAAAATAAATTAAAAAAATTTAAAAATTTGCTTGTCTTGCAAAACGCTCTCAAATCAAGTTACTTGCAATCCAAGGTATTACTTTACAAACACAAAATAGAGAGTTTGAAGGAGAACAAGTTTTGGCTCTATTGCTTTTGAAACAAGAAAAATGCTTGAGAGAAGAAGAAGAAAGGTGCCTGAGATCTGGAATTATTTCAGGGCCTGATGAAATAAGGGCTCTACTGGTTCCTTTTGTTGGAAGGGAAACAATAGATCAAGTTCCCTGGCAGTGGCAATATTTATTTTCTGAAAAGGATATGGCTGTTTGGAAGGAGATGTCAATTGCTATGCGTAATAGGAGAGACTGTGTCCTCTCTATTCTAAAGCTGAAGTTGGAAAAGATTGTGTTCGATAGAGGAAGAGGATTTTGGTAAGAAAAATGGTTGGTGAGTCTGGCAAAGATGGCGTATGGTATTAATTGAAGAAAAGATAACATCTATCCTTATTGCTGAGTGGAACCCTCTAACTGACTTTCTTAAAAAGAAAAAAAAGAGGGAAAGGATCTGTGTATCTGTGGGTGGGGGGAAAAGATGAAAAATTCTTGGAGATGTCTTTTTTCTTTTCTTGGGACTACAAAATAAGAATATGTGAATGAATGTATGTTAAAATGGACCTAAAATCTGGGTTATAATGTATTAATGGATTACTGGAAAATATGTGCTTAAAAGGGAAAAGAAAATTTCTTTTATAAGGTAATGTGGATTTATGTTATTGGGAATTGGCTAATATGTATAAAGGCATTTGGGTGGTTGGATTTATGAATAACAAAAAGGAATGTGTAGGTGGGAATTGTATTCTTAAGGAATATGGATTACTTTTATTTGTGGATTTGGAGGGAGGAGGACTACCTTGAAATGTGTGATCTTTATTTTTAAGGGAAAGGGAATTAAACTGAATTCATTTTTAAAGGCGAGGGATCTAGCAGAAAGATTTAAAAGAGAATTCTAGTAGTAGGAAGGATTTTGGAATTTCTATTTGATTTGGCAATGTGATTAGTTTATCCTCATATGTTTAGTACTGTTTATAATAGAAGTGGGATGGGGGAAGATAACTGCAGTAGTATTTAATTAACCTACGCTATTAGATTATTAAATGGAAACCTCTAATAGATTATGTGTAAAGAAAATTGTTTTGTTTATCTGTGGGCTTAATGAATAATAAGATTTTTTTGGACACTAGAAAAAAAGAGAACTTTTCTGTATTTTTGGAGTAAGAGAAAGTATTGTTACTTATATTTGTTTTAGAGAAAATCGGAAGTCCTTTTTTGTTTTAGTTTGTGTTGATTGTTGTATGTCTTTTTTGTCTGTATGGTGTTTGTAGCTGAAATAAATAATTATTTTTTAAAAAGACATTTTCATCGAGCTGTCCACCACAACCCCAAGATCTCTTTCTTGGTCAGTCACTGCTAGCTCAGGTTCCATCAGTTTATACTTGAAGTTGGGATTTTTTGCTCCAACATGCATCACTTTACACTTGCCTACATTGAACTGCATTTGCTGTTTTGATGCCCATTCTCCCAGTTTCGAGAGATCCTTTTGGAGCTCCTGACAATCCCTTTTTGTTTTAACGACTCTAAATAATTTGGTGTCATCAGCAGACTTGGCCTCTTTGCTGCTCACTCCTAATTCCAGATCATATATGAATAAATTGAAAAGCATTGGTCCCAATACAGATCCCTGTGGAGACCCCACTGCTTACATCCCTCCACTGGGAGAATCTACCATTTATTCCTATGCTCTGCTTTCTGTTCTTTAACCAGTTACTGATGCAGAGAACCTCTCCTCGTATTCCATGACTGCTAAGTTTGCTCAGGAGTCTTTGGTGAGGGACTTTGTCAAAAGCCTTTTGGAAGTCCAAGTAAACAATGTCTTCCAGATCACCCCTGTCCACATGTTTATTGACACTCTCAAAGAACTCAAAAAGGTTAATGAGACAGGACTTATCTTTGCGGAAGCAATGTTGATTCTTTCTCAGCAGGGCTTGTCTTTCTATATGCTTACTAATTTTATCTTTAATAACACTTTCAACCAATTTACCCAGAACAGATGTTAAGCTAACCAGCCTGTAATTCCCCAGATCCCCCTTGGACTCCCTTTTAAAAATTGGTGTTACATTGGCCATTCTCCAGTCCTCTGGAACAGAGGCTGATCTTAGGGACATGTTACCATATTTTTCCGTGTATAAGATGACCCCGTGTATAAGACGACCCCCACTTTTCTATCCCCAAATTCAGAAATCAATATTTTGGGTGGGGTGTTTGTGAATGGGCAATTCAGCCCATGTTCGGCTTCCCAGAGGGCTGCCGGTGCCTGGGCCGCGGCGCGCAGCAGGACTGGGCCGGGTGGCGGGCGTGCCCAAGCTGCTCCCCCTCGCAGGCTCCGCTCCGCCTCACTGGCTTCTCCCCGCACCCTGAGCAGGTCAAGCGCAAGCAGGAGCTGGCAGTGAGAGGCCGGGCAGGGGCAGGCGGGCGGGCGAGGCCTAGGCTCCCATGGGCGGCCTCCGCAGCAGCCCTTGATGCCCCCGAGCACACGCGCAGCCTCCGCAGCAGTCCACACCGCATGGGACTGCTGCCCGCCCTGCAGGGCTCCGGGCGGGCGGGCAGCTTGCGCCAGGCGACTCAGTCGTCCCTCCTCCCCTTCCCCCTCAGGAGACGCTGGCACAGGACTGCTGCTCCCCCTGCAGGGCTCCGGGCAGGCAGGCGCTGCAGCAGCGCTCCCCGCTGCTCGCGCATGCACGCCTGCTCTCCCGCGGCGGCCAGGCGGCCAGGGCGCCTTCTGCCTGTCTGGGTCAAGCTCGCCTGCTGCCGCCGCCACTGCTCTCTTGCTCTCTCTGCTTTCTGCCCGTCGCCGTCACCCTGTGAGGCCGAGCAATCCGGCAGGGATTGGAAGTGAGCGAGGTAGTCTGGGGAGGCAGAGCGGAGGTTACGGTAGGTTGGGCCCCCCCCGTTTCGCTCCTCTCTCAAAGCTTCCTCAGATTTACCGTACTTCCGTGTATAAGACGACCCTCAATTTTTCGACTATCAATTTAAGGAAAAAGTATCATCTTATACACGGAAAAAAACGGTACATATTTTTGTCAGAAGATCAGCAATTTCATATTTGAGTTCTTTAAGAGCTCTAGGGTGGATACCATCTAGGCCTAGTGATTTATTAACTTTCAATTTGTCAATAAGGTTGAGAACTTCGTCTTTTGTCACCACTATTTGCCTCAGTTCCTTAGATTCCCTTCCTGAAAGCATCGGTTCAGGCACAGGTATCTGTCCTGTATCTTCAGCAGTGAAGACAGATTAAAAGAATTCATTCAGCTTCTCCACAATCTCCTTACCCTCCTTTAGGATTCCTTTAACTACATTATCATTCATTGGTCCAACTGCCTCCCTAGCTGGTTTCCTGCTTCTGATATATTTAAATATTTTTTTTTATTGTTGGCCTTGATGTTGTTAGCAATATGCTCCTCAAAATGCTTTTTTTGAATCTCTTATTGTCTGTTTGCATCTCCTTTGTGCAAGCTTGTGCTCCCTTTTATTTTCCTCATTTAGGCAAGACTTCAATTTTCTGAAGGAAGCCTTCTTCTCTCTAATAGCTTCCTTGACCTTGCTCGTTAATCATACTGGTGACCTCTTGGACTTGGTGCTACCTTTTCTAATCCGAAAATCCATTGTATACATTTTATCTCAGCTTCTATTATTGTGGTTTTGAGTAATCTCCAAGCATTTTGTCAGGATTTAACGCTCTTGACTTCCCCTTTCAACCTCTTTTTTTTACCAGTTCCCTCATTTAGAGAAGTTTCCTCTTTTGAAGTCAAATGTGACTGTGTTGGACTTCTTTGGCAATTTTCCACTTAAACATACAGTATATTAAACCTGGTAGCACTGTGGTTACTGTTTCCAAATGGTTCAACAACATTTACATCTCATACTAGGTCCTGGGTGACTCCACTTAGGATTAAATCCAGGGTCGCCTCCACTCTGGGCTTGTTCCAAAATGTTCCCCAGTGCCTAACAAATTTGTACCCCTCCTCCTTGCGCCACCATCTCATCCACGTATTGAGACTCCTCAGCTTCGCCTGTCTAGCTGGCTGGCCCTGTGTGTGGAACAGGTAGCATTTCAGAAAATGCCAGCCTTCTACCTAGCAACCTAAATTTGGCTTCCAGGACCTCACAACTACATTTCCCCTCATCACTGGTATCAACATGGACCCCGACTACTGACTCCAGCCTAGCACTATCTACAAAGCTACCTAGACGGCATGTGAAATCTGCTACCTTCACCGAGGCAGGCAATTTACCATGCGGTCTACATGCCCATCACAAACCCAGCTTTCTGTGTGTCTAATGACTGAATCTCCCACTACCACAAGCCCCCCCCCCCCGGAGGCACATCCTCACACTTGGAGAGAGTCGCTACTTTGTCAGGGTTGCTACTTTGGATCCTTCAGCATGTGCACATTTTAAGACTATATGATTAGCTGTTTCAGACACCTGAAGCCGGGATGCTTAGTTCTGAAGATCATCTATTTTTTCCCTTTTAGAACCTGGGTCTTTTGGCTTAAAGAGCAGCTACCTTCCCTTCAAGCTCTGAAGCTCGGATAAAAAAGCTGATCTCCCCAACTTACCATTTCATAATTATGGGGTGGGGTGGGGGAGGGGTGGGTGGGCAGTGGGGAGAGGAGGAGAGAGTTTCCAGAATGTCTTATTTACCAGGAAGAAGGGAGGTTCCAGAATTCTGGAATGATGCTGTGATGGAAGTAGAAAGCTATTGTCATCAACTTGCTTCTGTCTCACTGTGTAGCGTGGAAAATTAAGACAGAGAAGGGGGGGGAAAGGATCATGGCAAGAACTGAAGGTCAGAAGGACTTATAGCTGGACTCTGGCTTGCCCTTGAACCAAGCATCCAGCACCACCGTCTCGCTGTATCTTCTATAATGTCCTGGTTCCCCAGCGCAACCGCTTATACCATCTGTTATCTCCTTCCCCAACTTTTGGGAAAAACCCCCCACCTTAAATATGAAATATAAATATATGTAAAATGACTAGCTAGTGTTCCCACTGAAGTTTAATTTGGATGGTTTATTTCCTGACAAGAATCCCTCTGTACATTTCATAGACATGGTGGTAATTTATTCTGAGACTGTTTCCAAATAAATGGCAAAAGTTCATCTTGGAATGCCACTAAGCCTTAGAGTAAGTTACATAATATGCCTCAGCTGATCATAAACCATAAGATTTGTTAGCTCCGTATACCTATACAATATATTTATCCTGCTAAACTGTCGGTCCCCAACACAGCAAGGCAATAATTATAGCTTTCATTAAATTATGCGAGGAATCGAACAGTGAATTGCACAGCAGGCTTCAGAGTGTAAAATCTCTTTGTATGGCAGCAACAAAAGAACCTGGGATGGGAAGTCTAGATGTCCTGAGATTTGGCTTGATGCTGCTTCCACTTAAGTTCCAGCACGATAGCAGGGTAGTGTCCATTATCTATCCACTTGAGCATAACATAACAGCGATAATGCAAAAGGTTTTAAAAAAATAATGTAAAGTGTTAAAAAAAATGTAAAGGGTTTTAATGTAAAGGGTTTGTGTACAAAGCCCAAAACAACTTGGGACCAGGTTACCTGAGAGAGCACCTCCTCCCATACCAACCTGCCCGGTCACTGAGGTCATCAGATGGCATGCTCCTGGTGGTTCCTCATGGGCCTTTGCCCGATTGGAGTCCACCAAGAGAAGGGCCTTTAGTGTGGTGGCTTCATTTCTGTGGAGCTCCCTGCCTCTGGAGGTCAGGCAGGTTCCAACATTGTGCTGCTTTCGGCGCCTGCTGAAGACCTTGTTCCAGGAAGCCTTCTCTGCTCTTCAACCACCA
This sequence comes from Shinisaurus crocodilurus, assembly GCA_021292165.1. NCBI lineage: Eukaryota > Metazoa > Chordata > Lepidosauria > Squamata > Shinisauridae > Shinisaurus > Shinisaurus crocodilurus. The sequence continues at coordinate 113,757,048 of CM037880.1, read as the reverse complement.
ATGTAATTTTAGTTTGTTTTCAATGTATTGTTTTTGCTTCTTTTATCTGTTTTTGTTTCTTGTTCACTGCTCCGGAATCTGCTTGATGTGGAGTGGTATACAAATACTGGCACTGCCCGTGCACCTCTACGCCTTCTGCTGTACCTGCAGCAGGACTGGCTGCTGGCATAACAGGAAACTAGTGCTTTCTAAGGCAACCAAAACCAGGGATGTTGAAGAGTCCTTGGTCTCGAGTCACGAGTCAAGTCACGAGTCTTTGGACCCGAATCTCGAGTCCGAGTTCGAGTCCTTGGTCCAAAATGGTGACTCACGAGTCACGAGTCACGAGTCACTCCCAAAGCTGACTCCACGAGTCCCTATTAAAATCAATGGGGGTTTTCCCCAACAAAATAAGGCTACTTCACACTCAGAGCAGCCACACAGAGTAATCTCAGGTCCTTCTTCTGCCTCTCCCAAGTACGCAACACATCAATCAAAATAAATCTTGACACACTGTTGGAGCTGCACTCCTGGTAGCCGTCCATAGTGGCTGAGCAGCGGCACACCTCGCTTCCATATGCTCTTCGCCGGCAATCACGCTCCTCTCCACTCCTGGCACAGCCCAGGGATGTTGAAGAGTCCTTGGTCTCGAGTCCCGAGTCGAGTCTCGAGTCCCATTAAAAATATTGGGAGTCTGAGTCGAGTCAGAGGGGGGACTCAGTCCGACTCACGAGTCAAGTCCTCGAGTCCGAGTCCCCATCCCTGACCAAAACACTCATTTCCGAAATGGGACAGGTCAGTGGAGCGCCCTTCTGTGAGCTCCACTGTCCTGCCCCTTCCTGGAAACAAGGGCAGGTCATTTCTAGTGGCTTTAGGGATGGCTTGCTTCCTGTTGTGCTGTGGTGGGTCCTGCTGCTGCAGTGGGAACTGCCCAATTTCAGGTAGCAAAATGTTTTGGGCTAGCACTGCCCTCCCCTTTCCTACGGAAGACTCCACAGGACTGTCAGGGAGAGCACGTTCTAACTACAAAGACCATTGGCAGTTTGCACAGGAACATAATGAAACCAACTGGACTCTGGATGGCCCACAGGAGCCCAGAGAAGAAACCAGTAAGTCTGAATTACTTGCAAACTAGAACTGATCAATTTTGCTTCCCCCGCCCCCCATGCACAGTTGAACAATTTCTTCCTAAAAATGTGAAAATCATCAGCATTTAAAACTTTTAGATGAATTATACCAAAATGTTTTATACCAAAACTATGGACATCCAAAAAGGCATTTCTAAGCACCATGCAAGTTGGTTGGCTGATCTCTCCAAATCAGCATGCAAAGCTTGAAGGATCCCTGGATCTTCTACTTCCCCATAAATGTACCGGCATCGATCTTATCAATATAGTTATTGCAGATTTATGCTGGTGGAAATAAGACCAGAATTCCTATCTAAAATAGGGGCATGAAATTATCCTTAGCAGTGGAGGGACAAGAACTGTGGATTCAGTAAAGTAACCGCGAAGGAAAGGTGTGAGCTGTACAAAGCTGTCAGTTCAAGGGACCACATTGCCAATCTATGCCTTCAGTATAATCCATTGTGTCTCAAACCTCTGAGAGCTGAGGCAATTAGATTTTTAGCTGCCTTGATGCACACGAGGAACCACGTGGACTCATGAAAGAGTCGGCATCCCAAACAGACTATGACGACCATTTTGAGCAATATCGTCTATCTAAGGAACAAAGTAATGCCAGTTCATCTAGGTCAGGGTGCAGAACCTCAAGCCTGGGGACCCAATCTGGCCTGCTTGGGAGTCCCAGTCCAGCCCCAGTCCCCATGCCCCCTTCTCTTATCCCCACCCCTTTCCCCTCGACCATTGATCATTTGGTGCTTTCCCGGCCTTGGTGTCATTTCCCCCTTACTCTGAAAGGTTGAAATGCCTCTCCTAAGACTTAATTACTGGCAGCAAGAATTTTAAGCTAAAATATGCTGGAGTTTTTGGCCCCAGCCCTTTTGCCTTCAGCCCCACCCACCACTGGAAAATGTGACCTTATCCAAAATGGAATTTGGCCCTTGGGCTGAAAGTCAGTCAACACTCCTGATCTAGGTCTTCGGCCATTTTCCTTGTGATAATCATTATATATGATGCAAAAAACTGAACTGCCTTGTCTGTGTAAACTCTGAGGTAGAATTATCCGTTTCTTAACTTGGCTTTTGTAAACACAGCCAAGAGTCAAAGGTTATTTATTATCCTTATCCTCTATGCTTTTATCTATATCAGTGGTTACTAGTCGTGATGGCTATATGCTACTGCCATTATCGAAAGCAATATGCCTATATACACAAATTGCTGGAGAATATGAGCAGGAGGGTGCTGTTGCACTCGTGTCCTGCTTGTAAGCTTCCCACGGGCAGCTGGTTGGCCACTGTGTGAACAGAATGTTGGACTAGATGGACCCTTGGTTTGATCCAGGATGGCTCTTCTTAGGGTATCTTAGATTGATAATGACCCCTGTCCAGGAAGACAAGGCAAGTTGGGATGAATCAGCCACATTGGTTGGCGGACTCTCTGGGTCACTGTCATCTCACATAAACTGAGAATGTGCCTGAGAACACTCCCCTGTGGTTGCAGAGGACTGTATTGTAGCACAATATATCTTTCAGCAAAGCTTGTCCACCATTACTTATTTCATTGAGGATCTCCCACTGCTGCCAAATGCTTCTGAGGAGCCTCGTGGTTTCCTGGAACACTGCTTGAAAACAGTTGCATCGGATCTCAGTGGGTCATATTGTTTTTGATTTTTGTGTGTGAAGTATTTTGTGAAATGATTTTCCCATTCCTTAATTAGCCATGGTGGAATACTTTCCCCTACATTTGATTGATAATGTTGCCCGTCGTAAGACGTTTTTCTGTTTTCCTGTCCAGATTGTCCCAACTGTGGCAAAATATCAAAAGAGTCAATTATTTAATGATGCAAACAATATTGATATTCAAGAAGCTGATGCTTCATTATTAGCCACTACTAACAGATTTTTCAACATGTGTTAGAGTGAATATCATTAAAACTATATTTCTTTGGGGTTTTTTTTTTTTTTTTTGCTACTTGTGAATGCTAAGTTCCTAATTCATAACTTATGCACAATTTACTGCTGTATCTGGAAATGTTGTTGAGAGGCATGACTTGTTCCCCCCCCCCTATTAATACTGTGATTTGTGAATCCATATTTACAGATATCTATCCAGTCTTTGTAAATCGTTACCCAGCTGGATCACTGAGTTCTTCAACTGATTAAAAGTGGTGCTAGGTTTGTGCGTTGTGGTGGGTTTCCTCCGTTTGCTTCCCAAAGTACCAGAGAGCAAGGAAAAACAGAAACCCAAGGGGTCTCTTCCACTAACCATGATGTATTTTACAGCTACACCTTGCTGCAGAATGCTGCTATGTGTACCTGCCCCAGGTATTTGGCCCATCCATCACTTGCATCTGTCGCTCAGTGGTAGAGCACATGCTTTATGCTTTGCATGCAGAAAGTCCCAAGTTCAATCCTCAGCATCTTCAGGAAGAGCTGGAAAAAGAAATGTTGGCCTGAAACCCTGGGTAGCTGCTGGCAGTCACTGTCGACAATACTGGGCTAAAAGGACCCATGGTTGGACTCAGCAGCATAAGGATGCTTCCAATGTTTCTATCTCTCCATCTGTCCTTCATATCTGTCATTCTTGGAGTCATATTAAAAGTTGCCATCTTCATCTTTTGCCTCTCGGTCCCACATCGAAAGGTAAGCCCAGTCATAAGGCAGAATGGATGGAGGCCTCAGTTCAAGCATGAGAATTTGGAGGCATGACATTTGAAGGACTGTTGCTCATTAAGTTTGTCCTCCTGCTCTGGAAACAATGCTGAAAAGGAGACAGCCTAAAAGCTTTGAAAAGTAGCGTGGCTGACATCATTCACTTCAGGTTTATGGACCAGGAGACCCAAATGAGAAGAGCTGCAAAGAGCCTATTGTGTGCTTTAAAGATCTTGAGGGGGAGGGAAGAAGAGGTCCATCAGTTACTGGAATTAATCTTATGCCTACCTGTGTTCTGCCTTCCATGGCCAATCAAGCTACACATGAACAGGCTACAAAGCCAGGGAGGAATGGAGGCCTATGCCACTCTGGAAGGAGTCGCATCACTTACTTTCAAAAGTATAACAGAAAAATGTTTCATTGCTGTATTTTCTGCCGTGACTTTGGTTTTGTGCAGCATAACTCCAAAAGGTAAAGGTTGCTTTTCATAATAGTGGAAGTGTCCGAATGATTTGCAAGAGCAAGGCTAGGCTCATAAACCATAAACTCTAGTACTTTAAAGAGTGCCCTAAAACTTGCAGGTATAAAATTAATAAAAAAAGATCGTATTATTTCCATCAAGCCAGAGGGTGGGGGGAAAACCCCCACCAACCAACCCCCCACAACCTAATGCAATGAACCAAAGGAAGGGGCTAGTTTGTTTTAAACACTGTGAAGGGAAAAAACATTGTCAAGGCAAATGTTTTTAGGCAGCTACTAGGTAGCCAATACTCTTTTTGATGTAGGATTCAAGTTCCCTTTCTTACAGTGAACCAAATAGCCTAGTCCAGAGGCTGTCAAATTGTGTTCCAGGGAACCTTTGGATATCTTAAAGGTTTATCAAAGGCTGGGGCATTTTATATTGATGAATAAATCATAATTTGAGGGGCTTGTCTCTGCTCTTTATTACCCCCCAAACCCCACAGATCTTCAAGCAAGGTGAAATTATGGCACAACCCATAAAGTCATTCCTCTATGGGGATGACAGCCTCATATCTTCTGATCCCCCACCCCTTTTTTGGCTACTTCCTTCCTTGTTTTGTGTCTCTTGCTCATTTTGTTTATATGTCACAAGGCATTCCAGAATTCTAATGGTCTTATGGCTTTTAAAGGAAAAGCGACGTTGCTGTCCATTTTTTTAATGGTTAAAATTGTACCTCGGGTACATATTCTGCTCACTGTGCTTTACTGATCTCTAGAAACTTTATTTATAAAATTCTAACACAGAGCATAGACTGTTTCTATAGCATTTCCACTTGTGTGCTAAACTGCTCAGAGAATGATGATCAAAAGTACACAACCGATCCTGTGGAATTCTGCTTTCTCTGCGTCTGCCAAGAAGATTATTCAGTGTAGCAGCAGGTGAAGCAATAAGTTTGTATCTTAGATGCTAGTTTACACTAATCTACAGCTTGAAGAAGATATGGTGGAAAGCTAGAAACTGGTTGATCTGTTTCACAGGGCAGTGTTTAAGGCGATTGCATCAGCCACTGAAAGCTTGAACTGAATTGGTCAATTCTGCCTTTCCTTGTTTCGGGATGTTTACAACATCCACTTTTTAATGTGCTAAGTTTTGCAAGCTGTATTCTGAGGAACACTGGGGTTCCTTTGAGACTTATCAGGGGTCTTTTAATGAGATGGTCATTAATGGTAGATGAGCTTCCCTGAAAGACAGCTAGTTTACCACTCAGAGCTGCAGGGTTTGTTTGTTTTTTGTCTTTTGTGTGCGGGGTGTTGAGCAAGAGACCTGCAGAGCCCCCTCCCACACCCAAGTCTCTGCAGTCCCCACTAGGACACAACTCCTTCCCTTCCATCACTCAAAGCCCCATTTGTGGCTGCTGCGTCATATCTGGAAGGGGCATCACCATATTCCTGCCCCACATTCTATACAGTGGGCCACAGCACGTGGAGGAGGAAACCCTGAGAGATGCACAACAGGATGGGATAGTGGGAAGGGGACAAGACACATCACCTGAGGGAAAATGGACACTAGAGGTGGGTGAGCTCTGGCTGGGCAGCACCAGTGATGCCCAGTGATAGGCGTGCACTCTGCATTTTGCCAAGGAACGCGAGAGAGTTGGAGAGAGCAAGCAGCAGCCCACACTTGGCTTTCTGCCACAGCAAGAGTGGGTTGGATGAGAGGGAAAAGATTGCACACACACACACACACACACACACATACACACATACACACACCACACCACACTTAAAATTACAAAGTAAAGGCAGCAATTTTGAGAACTTTGGTCAATGGTGGGCCCCCTGTGGGGGTATGGGTATGGGTCCTGGCAAATGCCCGACTTTGCTGACATTTGGCGCCAGTTCTAACACCACTGCCAACCTCCCCTGTAATTTGCAGTAGCGGGGGCAATGTTGAGTGTCTTCTGGGGTGCCCTTTCAGTTGATGTGAGGTGATGGTGAAGTGCAACATGCTGTGTGTGGCCTGAGTATGCAGTCTAGAATGCACCCCAGCAGCATGCCGGGCGATCCTTAACAAGTCAGGTGGGAAAGGGTTCCTTGAAGATAGGAAAAGAAGAAGTTGTCGGTAGGAGGGTTTGCGGACCAGCTTCTCTGTGGGGCAAGACTGCTGAGGATGCTCCAGTGTTCTTCCAAAGTAACATGAGAAGCAGCCTTGAAACATTAGATTAAAATGTAATACTCCCTAATCCATAAGGCTTAGTTTCAAAGCTAATGAGGTTATTATTTCCATAGCTGCTGTTCCGAGCCCACTCCAGAATCCGCTCTTCAGCAGTTAGAAACCTATTGATTTTTTTAGCCTGAATTTATTAATGGACAAGTTAAAATACAACAATAATATTTCAGTGGAAGCCAAAATCCAAAACTCTTCAGATGTTAAAATGCAGTTAAACTTACAGAAGCTTCTGGATCAGTGTTCTCCAACCTTGGGTCCCCAGATGTTTTTGGCCTATAACTCCCAGCTATGCTGGCTGGGGCATGCTGGGAGTTGTAGGCCAAAAACATCTGGTGACCCAAGGTTGGAGAACACTGTTCTAGATCATTTCAGTCACGGCATGTTGAGAACTTGCGTAGAATGGTAGCTCTAGAGCGTGAGCAGTGGAGGCCCCATTTCAAGTCTTGTCCCAGCCAGGAACCCACTAGCGGGTCTTAGGCAAAGTGCTGTCTTTCCACCTCAGCCACCTCCTCTGTAATATGGGGATACTAATGTTGGCCTACTTTATCGGGTTGCTCAAAGGATTAATGTCATGGTTTATGAGATGCATTTAAAACACTCTAAAGGGCTGTATCATTTTTATAATTATATCATGCATTTGATGAGGTGGACTCTAGTCCATGAAATTTATTTAATATTTTCCAAAGCATTTCTATCCTGCCCAATAACAAAAAGTCATCTGGGTGGTTTACAGGGACATGATAAAACCATAAAACAAACAAGTACAACCAAGAATATAGCATGGAAACAAATTTAAGAAGATGCTTCAGAGTAAAACCAGAATAAAACCATAAATGGAGAAAACAATAGTGTGATAATAAATTAGTTATTCTTTAAGGTGCTACAAGATTTTGCTGTATTTTAGCTGCAACAGACTAATCTGGTAGCATCCTATTGTGCCGATGCACATGTGGCACCCACTGCTTGGAACAGGTCAGGTCAGCGGAGCTTGCAGAAGGGAGCTTTGCTGACCTGCCCAGTTTGGGAAATGAACGTTTCTACTAGTTTCTGGGGTTATTTTTAGATGCGCCAAAGCTCCACTGTGCAAGCGGTGGGTCCCACAGGCACAACAGAATCAGCAGAGGTGAAGTGGCCCCATTGGATACTGTCCAAAGCTTCCCTCACTGAAAGTATTATAATCACGATAAAGGTTTCTGCATTTGTAGAATATCTTTAAAACCATACCTATGCTCTTGAAATGTGTTTTCAGTACAATCTTATACATGTCTACTCAGAAGTAAGTCCCATTGAGTTCATTGGGGCTTATTCCCTGGTAAATTGGTACAGAATTACAGCTGAACTCGGAGGCCCACTCTCCCAGTGCAGAGTGGGAGGAGAGGCGGAGGCGATTTCCACCTCCCCACACCTCCTGCTCTCCATTTCAGCTAGACAGCCAATTTCAACCATTTAGCTGAGGTGCTTCGGAGGAGGAGGGAAGGAGACTGGAGCACTATCAGGATACCTCATATCCTGGCAGTCCTGATCTCTGCCCCGCCCCGCCCCCTGGAGCACCCCTTTTATTCCCTCTCTGAGGTCACTTTCCTGACCTTGGAGAGGAAGCCAGTGCAGTTCTTTCCACGATGGCTGTGAGGTGGAGAGGGGGATTGGAGCACAGATCCCCAGCTCCAAGGTTGGAGCTCTGTCTTCCACCATGGATCTGGGAATCCAAATTATCCTATGGCCCCTTAGATGCTGTCTAGGAGACATAGGATTGCTCTCTTAGTAACTGGTTTGTATGTAGGGATGGACGAATTCCCCTTACCTTGCCTCGTCGGGTGCTCGGCGAGCGCCCCCTGCGAGCACCAGCTGAGGCACGCAGTGAGGCGCTTGGTGGACTTCCGGGTCCCTGTTGCGTCACTTCCAGGTCCCCGGCACTGCGTTTTTTACGTAACAACCAAGGTAAACTACCTTAAAACTGCCATGATTTCCAAATCGCGGCCGTTTTAAGGTGGTTTACCTTGTTTTTTACGTAAAAATGCAGCGCTGGAGACCCGGAAGTGACACAACAGGGACCTGGAAATTCCTTTCCCCGGCTCCTCTCACGGGGACTTGTGCCGAGCTGGGGAAAGGTAAGTCGTGTGGAGCTTGGGGGGGTAGAGCGGGGCGAGTTTGCCCTGCTTCCACCCCCCGATCAAACTCTGCACACATCCCTAGGTATTGCCCATGGCACTCAGCTGCACTGCACCAGAGGTTTCAAAGGAGCAGTTTGACCCTTGCTGATTTCTGGCATGTCTTCCTTATATTAATTTTCAACTTTTGGGCACTGTGTCATGCCTTGCTCCCTATTGAGGTTTTCCTGTAAAAGCTAGAGATGGAATGGAACCCTGTTCTTTTCTCAGTAGTCACTGAATACTTAGCTGACTTTAATTATATTTTATCTAGAACCTTGTGCAGCTCTAGGAAAGCTCTACATATATGGGTATATAGCGATATCATCTGTTGTGTCAAACCAATGGCTAATAGATGAAGAATTGCTGCTTACAAAATGTATTGCTGTGCTTTTCCTAGTTAAAATAAAGAAAAATAGTTAGTGCAAGCATCCCCAAATGTGATGTTATCAGTGTTATGAGATTTCACATCTTTTCTCCTTTGGAGACTTAAATTTTTCCTCAGTTTCCCTTGTTCCTAGTCTTATATTCAACCAGGATGCATGGGTTATATTCTTGCCTATTTCACCACCAAACCTAGCAATTTTGTATTTACCCACAATTACTTCATCTCTCAGGAGAACATATAACTTCAGATCAAACTGCCATGGGTACTCGCTTGCCCCCCACAGTATGTCAACATCTTCATGGCTGACTTAGAACAAGACTTTCTCAATTCCAGTTCCCAAAGACATCCTCATCTGGACTCATGGGCAGGAGGTCCTGGTTAATTTCCACCAGGACTTCAATAGCTTTCACCCCACCATCGACCTGAGTCTAGACCAGTCCATGCAGCAGGTTCAGTTACTGGACACCACTGTGCAGCTGCATAAAAAAAAAAAAAAGCACCGCCTTCTCTCATAAACCTACTGACCACTACACATACTTTCTTCCAGCTTCCATTCAGAACCCACCATAACGTCCATTGCCTATACTGTAAAAATATATATATATATAAAAAGCCCTACAATTGTATCTGTTCAGACTTGTCAGCCAGAGACTCACAAGGATTTAAATCAGGCTTTTGTTAGACTTCAATACCTACCCAACAAAATGGGGATACCAAAACAGATCAACAAGCTTGTCAACTACAGTTCCCAGCTAAGACCACTTAAATGTATCGATAATGATGTACAGCAGCTCATCCTGAACAATGACACTTCCCTCTTACAGGCCTTGGGTGGTAGGCCTGTAGTTGCTTAAAGACAGCCCACACCCCACAATGTAAAACAGCTACGCATCAGCAACAACGGACAACACAACAGAGAAACAGACACAGGAACCAGACCCTGTGCAGACCCAGCTCTGTCCCCATGTCTACTCTGGCAACACTATTACAGGATCTAATCATATCATCCACAACTTCAGGGATTCATACATCTGCTCATCTTCCAGTGTGATATTATATGCCATCATCTGCCAGAAATGCCCTACCCTTCTGCATTCTATATAGGGCAAAAAAGGCCAGTTTCTATGTAAAAGAATAAATGGACACAAATGACATCAGAGTTGGCCATATTCAAAAATGAGTGGGTGAACACTTCACCTTCCCAGGATATTTGAGAAGAAGGGAGAGTAAGGAACAATATTGAAGAGCCCTACCTGGTCCAGGTTGCAAAGGGCACCTTTCTCATGAAAGTGTTTGGCAATGTGTGGGCATGCCATGGTCTTTCTCTCATTCAAGTGGGCAGCAAATTGGCTTGTTTCTCTCTCTTTCAAGTGAGCATCAGCATCATTGTCATGGGGTGACATGGGTCCATCAGTGTTATAGCAGACAGCATTAGCAAGAGGTCACAATGGCCAGTTTCTCCTCCACAGGCTGGCAGCATCAGCAAGAGGTCACAACCTGCATTACCAAGAGATCATGTTGGCCAGTCTCTCCATGAAGAAAGCATGCAGCACTAGCATGAGGTCACAATGGCCAGTTTCTCCTGAAGTGTCAGCATCAACATGGGGACTCATTGTTCTCTCACTCCCACTTTCTCATTGAAGCAGGCAGCTTCAACAGAATGTGGGCATTACAAGATCAGAAATGTATAGACTTCGGACCGCAGATTGCATTCGGGTCCATTTTAGGTTCCAGGTGGTGTGAATTGGGTAAATGCTGGTCAACAACAAACTGACACAAATTTCTCACTGCCAGAGGCAGATATTTTTGGCACCACAGATGCAGTAAGACAGCCTTCATCAACTTGGTACCCTCCAGATGTGTTGGACCACAACTTCCAGCATCCCTCAGCCAGTATGCTTGAGGTGTATTGCTCAGCTCTATGGAGCCTCCAGTGTGGGGTTCTGCAGGGGTCGATTCTATTCCCCACGTTGTTTAATACCTACATGAATCTACTGTGTGGGTTCATCTGGAGTTTGGGGGTGCATTGTCATTGGTATGCTGATGACACGCAACCCTACTTCTCCTTTTCATCTCAGGCTGGTGTGGCGGTGGATGTGCTGAACTGGTGTCTGGCCTCGGTAATGGACTGGATGAGAGCCAATAAACTGAGGCTCAATCCAGACAAGACTGAGACTCTGCTGGTGGGTAGTTCCTCTGTCTGGATGGGAGCAGTGCAACCAGCTCTGGATGGGGTCACACTCTCTCCCTGAAAGAGCAGGTGCACAGCTTGGGGGTACTCATGGATCCATCGTTGTCACTGGAAGCTCAGGTGGCCTCCACAGCATGGAGTGCCTTCTACCAACTTTGGATGGTAGCCCAGTTGTGACCCTATCTGGAGAGGGATAGCCTAGCATCGGTAGTCTATGCTATGGTAACCTCTGGATTAGATTACTACAATGCATTGCTCATTGGGTTGCTTTTGAAGACTAGCATTGCTACTAGTGCAGAATTTGTCAGTTGTTGACTAGGACTAAGCGATGTGAACATATAAGCCCAGTTCTGGCTCTCCAGCACTGGTTCCCAATCTGTTTCTGGACCAAATTCAAATTGCTGGTTTTAACCTATAAAGTCCCACATGGCTTGGGACCCCAATACCTCAAGGACTGCCTCTCCCCATAGGAACCTACCCAGTCCCTGAGGTCAGCTTCAGAGGCCCTTCTTTGTGTGCCCCCCTGAGAGAAACTTGCGGGGGGGATTGTCAGTTCGGGAATGGGCCTTTTCTGTGCTAGTGTTCCACACGGGGCGTGTTTATGGAACACTCTCCTCAAGGAGACTCATCTGGTGCCAACGCTGTCATCTTTTCAGCATCAGGCAAAGACATACTTATTTTCCCAGGCATTAGGATGTTAGTTATAGCCCAGTTATTGTGGGCTGCTTTAGTGATGTTCCTTTTAGGCTGTGGGCAGGGGAAGATTTTGTATATTTGTGGATGAACATTTTTCATAGTGTATTGTTTTTCGATTGTGTTTCTATGGTCTTTATTTTTATTTGTCTTATTGTGCTGAATATAGTTTTTATTGATTTGGGGGATGTTTTTTCTTTTTCTTTTCTCTTATATTAGTCATGGATTTCTGTACTGTGTGTTTAAGTCGCTTTCAAGACCACTTTTTTTCTGGTTGGAAGTGACACATAAATTGATGATGACGATGACGACGATGATGATATAGATTTCTCCTTAAACCAAATGGAAAGAACTTGAGATGTTTTTTTAAAAAAATGAATGCTCAAGAAAGTGGAAATGACAAATTCATCCACCCAGAGGGCTTTGAGTGCTTAGCTCAGTCTAGGTTGAATCCTTGTGTATTCAACAGTGTTTGTGCTGCTGAATTAGGGTTGCCACCTCTTTTTTCTGACAGGCTCCTCATCTTTAACAGCTACATGGCAGGCAGGCAGGCAGGGACAGAATGGTCCTCTTCATGCTGGGAAGAGCTGCATCTATTGAATCTGGTACAGATGGGTGAGATTTTGGTTTGGATTATTTTTCGAGAAGATCTTACCTAAATTTGTAATTGCGAATGTAGGAGGAAATAAAGAGTCGAGACAAGTTGTTGGGGTTTAACTGTGCCACATTTATTTACATTCAATGACCTGCAAAGGGATGGAGTGCGGGTTGTCCTAATCCGGCCACTCTGGCCAGTAACACTGTACAATGGGCGAAAGCATCCCAAATCGGAAGGTGGCACTGCTTGTCACCACCACCCCATTTTCCACTTTACAGTGTTGGGACACCTTTGCTGCGACACCTCCACTCGGAGTCTCAAGACTACAAGCTTGACGAGGAACAAAGGCACCACAGGCAATCCTGATCCCCAGCAGACCGAGTCTAATGACCCATCCACGTGAGGCCTCTGGAATTTGCCTGTCACCCAAAAGGTGCCAGGGATGCTCACCGAACCCTATCACTTCCCTAACCTGCACTTACCTGCCTACTGGCCAAATGTGACTGAATTGAATCAATATCTAGAAGGAGTGTACACAACCCCCATCACCTGCAACAGTGTGGAGTAGGCAAAACATGCACATAGAATCATAGAATCATAGAAAAGTAGAGTTGGAAGGGGCCTACAAGGCCATCGAGTCCAACCCCCTGCTCAATACAGGAATCCAAGTCAAAGCATCCCTGACAGATGGCCGTCCAGCTGCACCTTGAATGCCTCCAGAGTGGGAGAGCCCACCACTTCCCTAGGTAGTTGTTGGTTCCATTGTCTTATTGCTCTGACAATCAGGAATTTTTTCCTGATGTTTAGGTGGAATCTGCGTTCCTGTAACTTTAGCCCATTATTCCGTGTCCTGCAAACTGGGATGACTGAGAAGAGATCCTGGCCCTCCTCTGTGTGACAACCCTTTAAGTGCTGGAAGAGTGCTATCATATCTCCCCTCAGTCTCCTCTTCTGAAGGCTAAACATGCCCAGTTCTTGGCAATTGAATTTGAGAGATGAACCAAAATTCCTACTCGGCCCCCTAACAGGCGACCAGAGGAGCCCACACGGTATATACAGGGAGGGAGGGAGGGAGGGAGTTGCGCAACGGACAAAGAGGTTGTGGGTGGGGCTGCCCAGCCTAATATCGTCCACAGCAGCCCTGCCCATCCACCTGATGTGGCACCTGAATCCCCAGGTGTGTCTCTCCTCCTTCCTCCACGCCTGCAAAATTCTCCCTGCCCACAGATGTGCGTGTTTCGGGGGAAGGGCCATGTCTTCATGAACAGGATGGAAAGAACTTGAGATTAACAACAATGAATGAGGAAGGAAGCAAAACTGACAGCTTTGTCCATCCTAGCACAGCAGCATGCCACTGCTACTGCTTTACTGCATGGTATTGACACATGAAGCTGTTGCTGTGTCGGACATGACTTTGTGATGTAGCTCTGATTTGTTGGAAGCCTTTTGCCTGCCGATTTCTCCTCACTTTCTCTGCCCTTTTCTTACAATTCCCAAGTTCATTCCAAACAAACTGGCAACATTCTTCTCTTTCAGTTTTCCTGCAGCCTTGGTTCCCTTTTGTCCACCTTTACAGAGGTGAAGCACTCCTCAAGTGGATGAAATATGCCATTTCTACTCCACATATGCATGGCTCATTATGTCGCTTGACGACTTTTGTCAGTAAGCCGTTTCTGTCAATAATTTTCCGCATCAGTGCACTATTCATTAAAATTCCATTATAGGGCATTAGAGGGTTGACAGATCTGTGAGCTGTCATCCAATCAAGTAGACATTGCCAGCTTCCTTTCAAATCTGATATTGGCATCTATCTTGATGGTGCTGAGTAATTTGCTTTGCTTTCTCACTATAGCACGTTCAGGGCAGAGGGCTTTGCTCTTTCCTGTACTCACAGTTGCTACCCAGCAGTACCAAATATAGGTACTGGCACTGTGCTGCTAAGGGCAGCAATTTGGAGGGGCTGCTAAGTGATTAAAAAAACCCACAGGGCTGGCCAGGTGCTTTTCTTTTTTCTTTGGAGCCAGCTGCTAGAAAAGCGAGGGGCAAGGCCATTAAAAAAAAAGCTATACAAAAAGCATTTTTGATTGTGAGAGTTAGCATCTTAACTTCCAGGCTTCCTGTTAAATCAGGGGTCCCCACCCTTTTCGGGTCAGTGGACACATTTCGAATTTTGAGAGCGTGTCATGGGCACTCTCACAAAATGGCTGCCATGTGGATGGCTTGCCCATTCATAAAATGGCTGCCATGGTGGACATGACCAGTCACAAAACACTCATTTTCCCCAGAAGGCAAACTGGTGAGGCTAAAAGAAATGTAACTTGCCCAAGAGCCTAAGTACAAGGCAAAGCTGGGGGCTGGCTGAGTTCCAAAACACAAAGCCAATTTTTTGAACCCAAATAAAGATGGCGCTGGAGTGCAATACTTCACTTTGGAGCATGCCGGCCTCCTAGTTAAAAAAAAGTGTAACTTAAAAAAATCGTAAGAAATAAAGTAAAAATAAGGAGGGACAGGGAGCATGGCAGGCGCCAAGAGAGGTGTCTGCAGGCTCATTGGTGCCCGCGGGACCCAGGTTGGAGACACCAGTGTTAAATTATTTCTAGATCTATAATAGAAGTACAGTAGCTGTGGTCAATGAAGGCCTGTAGCCCCCCTGGCCAGCATCTGACTTTACCACCACACAGTTACTCAGTGGAGATGTGATGGACACTGGTGTAGCAGAGTCAGGACTTGCAGGGATGCAGCACTGACACTTTTTGATTAGCAGAGATGCTGACATCATCTGCCACCTCCTTTAGGCTTCCCTGTTCCCTCTGAGCTTAACTGAAATCCTCACAGCAGCTGGGGGATGAATTTCCCCAGCAATATTACATTGTTCCCTGCTGTAATGCAAACATATTTTGGGGTGGCTTGGTCTTGGTCTTGGGTGGGCAATTAAAACCCATATCCTTACTAAAGTCCTGCTTGTGGTGGAGATGAAAACTGCTCAAACTGGTTTGTTCATATGGATCAACACAGCAACCTGAATTTTTGGATTCTTCTTGGGGCTGTGGCTATTGGGACTGTCCTAATGAGTGCCTGCACTTCAAAATTGACCACTGCACCATGGATGTAGAGTAGGAGCTGAGGGCGGCTCCCCCGCACCCAAATCCTTTGAAAATATGTTGCCTTCTTGCCTTTTGATTTGGAGCCGAAATTAAGAAGTTGAACATCTTTTCACATTGCAAATGTAGCTGGTGCATGTGAAACTTGGAACTAGGGATGGTGGAGGAATCCACAATGGATTCAAATGAGTTTGGGATTCTATGAATTCGAGTTGTGGATTCTGCAGCGGAACAGCTTTTTCTGAGTCGTGTGGATTCTGTGGACTTGCAGATGAGGGGTTTTTTTAAAAACTTTTTGGGAGGATTTGTGCAAATTTGCACTTGTGCTGGTATGCATTGCACTAATATGCATTAGCGCAAGTGGAATGAAATTCTCATACATCCCTAAAAAGAGTCCGATCCTGTCAATGAGTGGACGATAGAATGAAAGACTCCTGATAATCTGTGAAACACGGATGGAATGGATTTAACAAAATCTATACATTCCTACTTGGAACAAATCAAAGAAACCCCACTCCTTATGGAAGGCCCTCTGGTTGAGGTCTGAATACTTCCCCCCCCATGCGCTAGCTGTTAGTTTGAATTTTGCATTTTTTTAAAAAATATTGTTTTATTAGGGTGCAATCCTACGGCCTCCTGACATTGTCTGCCCCCCCCCCCAGGATTATTTGGAGTCCTAGCTCTGAGGTCCTCCAAGCGTGGAGATGGGACTCTGAATGCGGAGCCCCTACCCCAGTCCCCTCGCAGCCGGTGCGGAAAGAGCCATGCCGGCTGTGTCTTTGAAGTTGGATATTGGCCTCAGGGAGGGCTAAAGGGGTGTCCTCGGGGGCAGGGAGGGGAGGAGACTGGGACTGATGGCTGACACCATATCCAAACAGCACCCCAGATGCCTTCCCTCTCCCTCCGTGATGCTTCATCTAGATGGCGAAAGCGGCCATCTCGATGGAATACAGGGCGTGGGGTGGCAGAGATTGCCACCACCGTACCTCATGCCCTGCACTGGATGCATTTATGCCTCTGTGTTCGGAGGCTTATGTGCATCAAGCACAGAGGACATCGGATCGTGCCCTCCATGTACCGTGTGTGTTTTATATTCTTATTTTCTTTGTAAACCACTCTGTAATTTATTATGAAGAGTGGTATATGAGTTTAATAACTGAATAAATGAAATTGATATATCATTCTCCCCATCCACCAGATGTACACCCTTAGTTTTCCATATGCCCAGGGCTTTTTTTCTGGTGAAACTCACCGGAACTGAGTTCCAGCACCTTTTCTTCTATTAATTGCATTACAATTTAATCGCCATCTACTCCCGAGGAAATGTAATCCAAGAGTTCCGGTACCTTTTTCTCCAGAAAAAAAGCACTGCATATGCCTTATTATCTTGCTTTACCATTGCTGACTTAGCCGTTCGTAAATCCTGGCATTCAAGAACAGAGGAGTTCATTTTCAAAACTGAGGAGAGGTGATGTGCTGTGTGTCTGTGGGAGGCAGAGGATTGTGAAAAGTAGAATCTTAAACAATAGAATTTCATTTCCTCATTTTTAATATCTGCATTTGGTAGGAAAACATGATGCTGCCCATTCATTGTGGCAATGAGTGCCAGGAAGATCCAGTTACTGTCAAAAACTGGAAGTAAATTGATCTAATGTTTAGCGTGGTTTGGGTCTCTCTCTGCGCATCGGTCACTGGATGGAGCATGAGGTCATCATGTGTGTCGTGGAGGGGAAGGGAACCATGCTGTAGCATCTCTGAGCACTGTAAGGGAACCTAGTTCTTCCTGCGTTACTAAACATTCAACACTGTAGATTAAAATGCAATGAGAAATACAAGTGGTATGAATTAAAGGCCAGACTTATTTTATGTGTATTTGGGATTCTTTGAATTGTGTAAGAGACATATTTTCTGGAAGGTATTTAATTTGTGCTGTGGTAAGCTGCTTTGGTACACCGCACTGAAATGTCAAGATAGATCTGAGACATTCAGATTTTGGGAAGGATTACAATCCATTACTCCAGCAAAATCTTTTTGGTTAAGATTTTATTAAGAGTAAAATTGATTTTTTTTAAAAAAAATGTGTTCTTAGAATGTGTGCTTAGCACAGAGGAGATCCAATAGGAAGGCCATGAATGAATCCTTTGCAGGAAGATTTATCCTTCACTACAGCACCCTATTTCTTCCAATGGACTTTGTGAGAAGAACTGCTGCATGGTGCTATGTAGTAGAATTTGACTAGGAACCATTATACAGAGCCTAGCTGTTGTGCTGTAGTTCAAATGAGAAAATGTGTTACCTTTAGGCTTCCTTATTTGGGGTACAATTTTAAGAGTGAAATGGGATTTTGGGACTGCTTTGGGTTATATATATATGTGTGTGTGTGTGTGTGTGTGTGTTTATATGGTAGTATCTTTTATTTAGTACACAGTGACTTGTATTTGTGTCTATGTATGTGCACGCACTGAATACTCTACTTGGGTGCTGTTGTGTAGTGTCTAAGAAGTGCATGGGGGATGTTGTGTGGCGTAGTGGTGAGAGTGTTGGACTGGGGCTCAGGAGATCCAGGTTCTAGTCCCCGCTCGGCCATGAAACTCACTGGGTGACTTTGGGCCAGTCACTGACTCTCAGCCTAACCTACCTCACAGGGTTGTTGTGAGGATAAAATGGAGAGGAGGAGGAGGAGGAGGAGGATTATGTAAGCCGCCTTGGGTTCCTTGCAGGAAAAAAGGCGGGGTATAAATATAATAACTGAATAAATAAATAAAATAAATAAAGAACATCATTTTGCAACTGCAGAGGCAAGGTCAGATCTCATACAGTACAAGCACTCCAGCAGAAAGTGGCTAGCGATGCCCAGTGATAATGGGCCATCTAACGCTATCACAGTGCTGGTGCAATGTCATCATTCCTCACTCCGCAAAGGGAAGAAGTGGTGATTTTCCATTGATGGTCGGCGGCAAGCTGTACCACTGAAATTCAGTGGCATATACCACTGCTTCTTCCCTTTGCCCAGCCAAGCACTAATGACATTGTGCTAGCATTGGTTTATACTAGTGCAGCATCATTAGGGCTAGCTCTGTGCTAGCACTGGATACTACCCAATATACAGGGGAGGCTGGTGACTCCTATGTCAGTGGGGCTCCTTATCCATTGCAGGTTTTATTGTGAACTTTATAGGAGCTGTCCATGGAGCTCCATAGTGGTGAACCTATTTTGGGGGTGGAGTACAGCACCATGGATAGCGCCTATAAAGCTCAGAATAAAAGCTGCAATGGATGAGGAGCCCCACTGACACAGGAGTCACCAGCCTCCCCTGCCAATATAATTGGCCTGTCCCCTCCCTGCTTGTTGTTGCTAGCTATTCTGCAGGGTGTTCCTCCTCCCTTACCGTACAATGGTGGCAGTTGAGTTGTGCATCCAACCTCTTTATATACACACCGCCACTGATGTAGCAGTTCAACTACTTTGGAGGACCAAACTGAGGGGCTTGGTAATGTATGTTCTGATGTAATATGAAGAGTTCTCATTATGATAGTCTGTGAAGGCGGGAATGATGACAAACATTCCAGAAGCGGAACTAATGATAAATTTAAGGAAATGTAATTGAAACTGCCAAGCCTTAACACTGTGAAGCTTGCTTTCTTGTAGATTTAAGATAGTATAGTATGGCAAAACATTTTCTTTTTGAAGAACCATTGAAAGAGTATCTGTTCTAACTTATTTTGAAATCTGTCAGTTAGCACAAGTTATGTTGTTTTTTTGTCATTAACTTTCAAAATTAAACAACCCAAGGACTCTGTTCTTGCATGTACCAATTGATTTAGGATTGAAATAGGTAAAGTACTTCAGGGTTAAAAATGTTTCTCAGTGCATCTACAGCATAGATTTAACACAGCCTGAAAGTGGTTTCATTGTCATGGCACACACATCTCCCAAAGAAACCTGATAACTGGAGTTCTCGTATTAGTTTCCACAATCAACTCCTGGCTCACTTGCATGACTAACTGTTCATGTGAGTGGTCTACTCTTGTGTGAGCAGTGTAATTCTGGAGCTTCAGTCTCATCTGTAATCACTGCTTTTCTGCTGGGAATTAGAAAATTAAATTTTTTGGATTTTTTTTCCAGTTCGCAGAAGAGAAGCTGAACTCGCACAATTTCCCCTCTCTGTTACACTGCTCGCACATGAGTAGACCACTCACATGAACTGTGAAGTGTAACTGTGGTGGGAGCTGAGTTTCAGAAATCAATATCTTTTATAGTTCTGATGGTTCCTTGGTTGGGAGCCATTAACGTTAAGCACATCTGAAACAGTTTTGAATATGGATTCCCTTGGTGTACATGGAAAATAAGTTATTAATTTAAAATAGTGCCCTAGAATTATGAATTATGAAAAGCTATCAAGAAAGAGCTCCTTCTAGTTCACAAAGCGGAGATGAATCTTTTATGCTTGCTATGCAATGTTCTATGTAGATCAATTTAATTTCTGGGAGAAAAAAAAATCCTCATTAGGGAGATACTTTAACAATATTACCAAAGTAAATGACAGTGTGAACTGTGATACCTGATGTATCATTTAACATCTAGTTAGTGTAAGATTTTATGAAGCATCACATCTTTCCATTTTTTTAAAAAAAATTAGACAATGTTTCTCAAAGTGACAAGTGTACAGTATATCTGCAATGCTTCTGTTCTCTTCAGTAGACAATACTTATTTAAAACACAATGACAAGAGAACCATCAGGGGACAGGAAGTTTCCTTTAGATAGTTAGATTTCCAGTACATAGACTGCGTTCGTGTTAGCTTTCTTTGTGAACCAGATATGCAGTGGAAGGAAAACACCAGCTGTCATGATTTTGCATCAACAAATATAGGTAGCTTGTCATTTTAATCAGTGTTGGCATTTGAAGAGAATTATGCCTTTTAAAATGGATCAAGTCACTTTTATGAATGGCTAATGAAGGATACTCATTTTTATTGTAATCCCTACATTAATGATAAATTCACAATGAGAATACTGTATTCTTAAAGACACTTTACAGTAAGTTTATATTGTGCTTGGCAGATATAAGATAGAAAAATATGCAGGCAACTAGGGCAGGGGTGGGAGAACTGATGGAGAGGGAGGGAAATGACCCTCAACCAGCCCTCCACAGGCTGGATTACATCAGGGGGCATGGCTTCACCTGATGGAAGAAGGTACTCTGTGGGCAACTGAGGCAGCAGCTGGAGCGCTTAAGCTGCCACTGCAGCTGCGGCCGCTTTTCCCATAATGAGTCTCCCCTGCTTGTGGGATCCTGTGGGCAGCTGGCTGGCCACTGTGTGAACAGAATGCTGGACTAGATGGACCCTTGGTCTGATCCAGCATGTCTCTTTTTATGGTCTTATGATGGGGAAATGTGTGGTATGGACGAAGCTGCCCTGACCTAAGTGCGAGGTAGAGGATTGGTAGACTCCGGGGGGGGGGGGGCTTGGGTTGGGGGAGGGGCCCCATGAAGGGAGCCAAAGCCTGTGTGGGCTGGATGTGTGCCAGAGGTTCCCTATCCCTGGACTAGGCTTGTCGTGGGCTTTGCTAAAAACCTGAGCTTTAAATAACCCCACAAATTTCATTTAATTTGCTATGAGTATCTGTAGCCTTTGAGGTGTCCAAATAAAGAAACAGAACATTCTGGCCTACTGGTTGACCCACCTGCAATAAACAGCAGGTTGCCTAACTTTGCAGAGGGGGGGATGGTGCCTCCGAGATGGTTTCACCACATGCATCGTGGAACAGTTGCCTTTTTTGGCACACCCTCTCCTCTCCCTGCTGTTGAATCTGCAGCTTCTTAGTGGCAGATTTAAGAGGTAGTGACATTTAGACGAGGGATGAGTAGACTTCACCCATTCCATCTCTTTCTTGTTCCTTGGGCTCACCCTGCCCTGCATTTTACTCCCCCTGAATTCTAGTTTAGTTAGACTTTCTACCTTTAGCTCTGGAATGGGAAGCA